>CAMQGK010000242.1:4275000-4937853 GCA_947000775.1 Pterois miles | reverse complement strand
TATCACACAGTCTCAGGGTCCCAGAGGACACAATGAGAGTCATGACTCCAGTGGCTATACAAACAGAATGAGAGTGAGATAGGAGGCAAGACAGAGAGAGGGAAATGTTTGTCTTCTGGACTAAACCCTAATTTAAACAAGTCAGAACACAGTCATTAAAAATAACTTTAAAAACTGCATAACAAGAATAAATAAAAGGCTCAAAGTCAATAATGAAATGCAAGACATGAATACATGCCAGCCAGGGTGTACATAAAGCATTTAAAGGCAAGAGGAAGGAGTGAAAATAGGTCAGCAGCTAATTAATTAATGGATTAATCATTCAGACAATAGAATACCAATTGTGGAAATTGCCCAGTACAAGTTATGACAGCAAAACCATACAGATTTGTAGTTTTGTCTGACTAACAGTTCAATTTACAACGATGTGAATCAAAAAAATAACACAAAAGCACAAGTTTATCAATTTAGACCTTGAGAAGCTGTGGTCCACAGGTAGACCACTTAAAACCTCATTCTGTGCAGCCATACATTGTTTAAACAAATCTTTATTTTAAATTCTAGTGGAGATCGCAAGAATATTTCACCCAGTGTAAACGTCATACGGATTCAGTGTAGCTGCACAGGTATGTGATACAGTCAGTGTGAAATCCGATGTTTTTAACAACCTTAGGCTGTTTTTATATTAGGTATGATTGATTTGTCCCGAGTATGATTGCCCTCTTTCTTTACTCCCCCGCCAGCTTTCACAGTAGTCTACAGTTTTGTACTTGAGCACACTTGCGTCATCATCTACACTGTTTTTGCTGTTGCTGCAGTGCAGAAGAGTGTAACGCAATCACAAGAACTGAAGCCCATATGAGTCAACCAAGTCACGAGGCAAGAATGAACCTGTTGCGCGCCTTCCTGTTTTGTCACCCATGGTCTTGCCATTCAGATGCTGAGATTGGCACATGTTGCGCCCATATGCAGATTTCAAAGGAGACCTGTGGCATTTAAAAAAGCCGGCATCCCCTCAACAATACTCGCTGACTTCTACTTGTGTTAAATCAACCTGATCTCATAGGAGGCACAACATTTTACGCATTCTACGTGTCACGATGAGGCATTTCACGGTTCTGATTAGAGAACAAAACTACAGTATCAACCACAGTCTAAAGTTTAAGCAACAAAACCACTTAATTTGGTTGAGAAAAAATACCATGGTTGGGCTTAAAACAAGCATGTAAAATAATATTACCAATACGGAAAATACGTCAGAAATGTCACTGACGTAACTTCAACACAACACTTTGGGACATGAACACCGATCTCCTGAAAGTCCATCCACCATCAGCAGTCTCTATTCTGCGTCGCTACGTAGCCTTGAGTGTAGCATATCTAGGCAGATGCATTTACATGAGCAACATCCTCACCACTGTTGGTCATAAAGGGTTTCAAGGATAAGAAGGTGAAGAGTGCAAAGAGTCAACCCCAGCTGGATACAGGTGCAGGTCAAAAAATAGCATACAAAGGAAAAAGGAGAGGATGTCCACATGCTGAATTTTGCAAAGCTTCTAAAACATTTTTTATTGATGCAATGTTCCCACCTATAAGGTCTTCACCAGACAAATGATGAAGACTGACATTCAAAACACTGGATCAGTAAGTTCTTCTGGGAGCTTGCAAGATTCAGAGTGTCAACAGCTTGAACATGTCACATGATAGTCTGGTTCTTAGAGGGTTCAGATCAGTAAGATGTAGCGTCAAACCTCAGCAGGTCTTAAAGGGATAGTTTAGGTGTTTTAAAGTGGGGCTGTATGAGATACATATTCATAGTAGGTGTATTACTTACAGTGGATGTGGTCGGTGTTCCCCAGAAGAACTGACACCAGAGCAAAGCAATACAGTGCTGTGGACAGGGACAGGGACATGCAGAAAAATGTAAATTAGCCACTTAAAAGAAACTTCATTTTCACTTTCAGTTCAGTTTGCCATCGAAAAATGTTCTAAATATAGCATACACTTACATATATAAGCATATGGCGTAGTACATATAGCATACACAGATATTAATTATTTTTGGTGGCTAAAATATGTTTTCATCCACAGCAGTATATTGCTGCTTCAGTGCCAGTACTCCTGTCTGTTTCTTAATGCTGGGGGAATGCCGACCGTCATCTACTGGAAGCAATATAACTACTATGGAAAACAAAACACCCAAACTATCCCTTTAAAGATGCACATTTGGTGGCATCTATTGGGGAGGTTGCAGATTTCAACTATTTGAAACCTCTCCCATGTGCCTGGCGTGTAGGAGAAGCCGGCGACCAACGCAAAAAGGTGAATGTCTCTCTCTAGAGCCAGTGTTTGGTCTGTCCGTCTGGGCTACCATGGAAACATGGCAGCCGGCTCTGCGAAGAAGACCCGCTCCTTATGTGTTAGGGCTGGGTTAATTCAGTTATCTCCCGATTCAATACCATCATGATACTTTGGTGCCAATTTGATTTGTATAGCAATTTTTAGGTATTGTGAGTCAATATTACAATTTATTTGATTTTACAATTTATTTGATTTTTGTTAACTTTTCTAACTCTAGACTATCGAAGGAAGTTCATACACTTCTAGGGACTTTTACTTTGGAAAATACTGTCAGGATTTATTTCTTACATATTTTTCAGGAACCCCAAATTATCAAGGAATAAAGACATTTCCCTCAAATTAGTTTTCTTTTTAATTTATAAGGGACATGTAATGTTTTATACTTCTGGTGAATATAATCCAATCAATCTTATTTCCATAGATGTATTTTGTATATACAGTTCCCTTTGTTAACACTTCATTTTGAAAACCGATGTAATTGCACATTTCTACGTCCTCTAACTTCTAAGTATGTCTCTAGCTCTCCCGTCACCTGTTTTCTTTATCCATCCATGGTCACATCCATTGTGGCTGCTTGAATGCATTCAACATAAATGTCAGTATATGGCGCCCTACAGTAGCGTCGGCCCATTTGACCACGGAGATGAGAGTGATGGCTGGCTTGACGTTACTGCAATACGTTAACCTTTTCCTGTTCATGACAGAGTGAGCATGCAGCTTTAGCCGTGATGTCTAGGCTGCCGGTCATATATCATGCAGACCCTCTGCTGTTAGTAGCCGCTTGCTGTTTGTTTGTTTTTTAACAGACATCACGTTACTCAGACTACAACAGTATAAATGGTAACTTACTTCTACCTCCACATAGACTCAAATGAAGCAGATCCATTGATTCTATTTCAAAATCATAAAAAAACACAATACATAGGTGAATCAATTATTTCCCCACCCCTACGATGTAGATGGCTCATGCTAAAGTAATAAAAATACAGCAATTCTTGTTTTCAGGTGATTAGACACTTAGGAATATAGTTATAAATATTCTCCACAGTTTCTGCCAATAGATAACCCTAAATACTACAAACTGTTCCTTTAAATGAAATCATAGGATTTTAAAATCTCATGTAAAATGTTACTTCCAACCAGAACTGAGGATCTCAGGCGTTACACGTGACACACTGATGTGCGTTTAATCCTCAAAAATGCTGAAAAAGCTCTGTCACCGAACTGGCTTGATGGGATGTGTTTGAAATGAAAGATTTGTTTAGGTTTCCCCTCAGTCTGTCAAAGAGGAACAAAGGCTCCTTTGTTGCCATCCTCACATGCAGTATGTCAAATCGTTTCATTGCAGAACAAACTAGAGTTCAAGCTGCTTTTGTTGTCGAGACATCTTTTGTTGCTCAATGTGGGAGGTTTCTGATTGGCACTACTCATTCTGAGAAACTGCCACAGGATGATGCAGTATTCAGGAGCTAAAGTAGACTAGACTCTAAATGTATTCTCTTTGAATAGTGCTCCCTCTCTTTCTTTTCTACTTTCATCATCTGTATAGACCTTACGCAATCATTGTCTTGCCCATAAGTTAAAAAGCATACTCAACCTTTCTGAATCGAAGGAGCCGAGACGGTCTAGTTTTACAACGCTACAAGGCAGAATCCGAATCTGCATGCTTTCACTTACAGTACATGGCATGCATCATATCACACCCCATAGGCACAGAGAGAGAGATTTAAATCTGAAGACAAATTTAATTCACACCATTTTTATGAGATCTGATTTCATGGTCGGCAGGTTTGTGTGCATCGCAGATAACACTGCAGTAATCATGCAAGTCCAATTTACCCTCGAATACAACCCTGTGTTTCACGTTTGTGTTGCATGTCTCAATCCACAAGATATAAAGGAATCATTAACTGTGCAATTGCTTTAAGCTTAATGCTTTTATCATGGGCCAACTGTTGAGGCGAGGGCAATGCCAGTCATCTTGGATCGTTCCATTAATAACTACTGAGGAAGTGATACGTGTTGTTTATTCACATCTGTGCCAATACCTCCATTTCTGTTTGCGCCTCACAGTGATGCTCACAATAAATGATTCAGCTGAGTACAAGGATGGTGGTGATGTGGTGTGAACGAACACAATATGATTTAAGTGTTAACAGTGGTGACCTTTGATCTCCAGGGGGGAGCTCCGTAGCTGACCTTTAGACACTTTGAGAAAATATAAAACATCAGGCAAACAGTATATATTCATTTATCTATCTTTATCATTTAGCAAAGTCACATGGAAACAGGCTCAAATACTTTATGTGGGTGTTTGGGAACAAGACAGGTGAGCAAAGTGCATGGATGGGCCCAACTAACAACAGTTATCCAGGAGACCACTGTTGACCAGTTAGTTAGTTACGTTAGATGACAATTGTTTTCAATTAGTTTACTGACTTATTTTATGCCCAACCTTGACGTTTTCCCTTACCCTAAGTGATTTTCTGTCCTGAACCTTTAGTTCAGTTTAAGTTAGTGTTTTTCTTGCATAAACCTAACTGTGGACATTTGCATGTCGTAGAAAAAACACGTCAAAATGCTAAAATGCATACTCATAAGACGCGGAGTAATGTCGTGGTATTTATATACCTGTGAGATCAGGTTGGTTCATCAGACAGGACTGAAACCTTTATTTGAAAGTGAATAGAACTGTTCCATAACTGAGTCCCCTTATATATTTATTTTTGTTTTCAAACAGTGCACATGATATCACAGTAGGCTTTACAGATCAGTAGCTGCAGATGAATTAGTATTCTAGGTCTCATATAACTTCTCTGAATTTGACATAAACTAGAGAGCTGTGCAGATGCAGCTGGAGAACTCCTGTACTAAATGTCCTTGGTTTAGTTTCCTCAAGTCATGATGGCATATTTGTCTAAGTGCATGTTTGTGTGTATGCCAGGGTGTGTGTTGTTTCTGTGCTCTACATTTTTGCATTTGTGTTTCTGCGTGGTTGCATCTCCATCCTGACAATCCCACACTGCGCTGGGAGGTGAAAAGCAGCGTCTTCGGAGATATCCTGATGCACTCACACCATTTGAAAGATGAGGAGGAAAGGAGCTGGCTTAACGCTCAGAAGTACTTGACGTCTCTGGTATCAGCTGTGGTATCAGCTCTCCTTCTTATACCGACTTATTGTGGCGAGGCAAATCCAACCTACCAGGATATGGATAAAGAACTGTCAAGTCTGCGCCTTGCAATAGCAATGCTCGGGGGGGGTCTAAGATATGAAAGACGTGAGTTTCTTCAGCGCCTAACAATCACCAGGAGCAGATTGAAACCCTCAAATCCTCGATCAAAGTTTTGTTTTTTGTGCTTCATAATATTAGAAATAATATAGTTCGCTTCATAACATAACTTGCTTTGTATGAAGCTGTAGCTGCAGAGGCACAGGCTACTTTTAGTTTAATTGGCGTGTGTGCCAGGTGAAGGAAATGGCAACATTCACTCCTAGACTGCCCATTAAAAACGACAAAAGACAACTTTCTCTGACAGCAGGCGTCTTTGAAACCACATGAAAAGAATCCATCTCGCACATTAATAGTGTTCACCATTTCCTCTACCATGTGTTTGTGCTTGTGTGCAAGACACTGTACTGGATTACAATTACTAACATAATTCACAAGCTGCTGTTACACTGTTAATCAGGCACTAATTACACACAGATTGTAGTGTAAATCTAAATAAAAGCACAGAGCAAATTCGCTCTGAGCTTTCATGTATGAAAGAATCAATATACAGTAGGAGCTACTAATTTCGTTGATTACTTACATTAGGGTAATTTCCCTCAGTTCATGTCACAACAAAATTAGTAATAGTTCATAAATTTTGTTTCAAGAATGAAACCTGATGTGTAGAATAATTAAGACAGGAATGAATGAATAGTTTGGTCTGACTTCACACTGGCACGGCACATATAATTAACCATTACATTATTTTATGACTGTAATTGAGGAGTTGTATCTGATCAAATGGACCTATTGCTATCGCAAGCAATAACTTGTGTTAGCAGTTGAAAGTCTGACATAAGCAGTTAGATAACTCACATGTCATAGCAGTAAAAAACGCAGGTGTAATTAGTCAGGTTGGTCTCATTCACCATTCGTAGCTATACCTACAGTAACTAATGTACTGTAATTCATGTACATATATCCCACAAAATCAATTTGTGTGTAATCCATGGAATTGTGAACCAGGAAATATAAAGAGGGAAATAGGGAAGAGGTCCGGGGTGGATGGATGGGTCTAAAAATCCACCATTCGTGTCCTCGTGCAACCAGAAGCAAAATCCTAACTTGTGCATTAAAGGACGAGGTGAACATAGGTGGACACGGCAAAGAAAAACAATGTTTCTTATGAAACCCTAAAGAACTGTGTTTCGTCACAAGCTGAACCACCACCAAACCATCCAGAGTGGAGTGATGACTTCTCTCAGTGTCACTCTCTCTCTCTCCATCTTTGTTCACCCAACCCACCAAACCACTAAATCCACACACAACCTTTAGTTTGTACTTCCAGAGATTACCAACACAACAAACATCCTAAACCAAGGCTCAGCCAACCCTAGAGTTGTTTCCTGCCAAGATGGAAGTTAATTTTGAAAGGACTGTATGCATGTAACGAGTGGAAATTGACGCCCGTTGCTGGACATTTGTAGGAAAACTATCAAAATAAGATGAATGACTTTTTGTGAGATATCATACAAATTGTTCTATGATAATACACTGATTTAGTAACAATAGTAATGGTGGCATTGCATAAACTTCTGCCAGTCCCAGTTATGGTTCACAGGAATGGCACCTAAATGTTATGACCATTTGTGTTAGTTCCACCTGTTTCATTTCCTGCTATGACAAGTCAAAACACCTGCAGTGAGAAAGGACTAATAGTTCGCAATATCTTGCCTCAGACATAAAAGGGCTGCTGTCGCCTTTCAGCAGGGCCGCCACAGCTTCACCCTCAGACCTGTCTGAGACCGAAACCCTGCTGAGAGCAGCACAGCTGGCACAAATATACAGTACACCACAGAGAGAGGATCATGAGAAGATAGAGAGACAATACGGTGCAAACAGCAAATAGTGAAGATGAGAGAATCTGGAGAAGGGGAGACGGGACGAGATAGCTACCACTGAAAAATGTCTTACTCTGGTCTTTGAGGAGTCTTAATGGGGTTTTGAGCTTTTTCTTTGTTGGCTGCAGTGGCAGATGAAAACACCAGGGACTTTGTCAGGGTCTGCAGTAGACTCACGAGTCAGTCTCTAAATGATTCGCTCAACTAGAGACTGAACACATGCATCCCTGTTTCATTGTAAAACTGGGTGGAAACAATTTTAGAGTACCCTGTATAGCAGAACCAATCCATAGTCTTTAGGGTGGCCGTTCATATCGGGGCGTTGACATGCAGAAGTCGTAACACAAACACATGCACAGAACCGTTGTCGCTACTCTCAAAGTTTAAAAAATAACAATCATGTCAGAGTTCTCCTCCTGCAGACCAGATATCGAATGTATTGATTCATGTACCAAGCCACAAATTTGACATTTTTTTCATGATGGTCAGAATGAAATCCATTCCTATGTAATCCATGTAATTGTGAAACGGCACGTAGGGACTTTCGGCCAGGAGACCCGTGTTTGTGTCCAGTGTGAAACCACAAGCCAAAGTTGGTTTGTTTGTCACATAACTTAAGTACTTAAATTAAGGCATTTCCGGTATTGTTTTAACCCAAACTGCAAATCTAAGTAGTTTGTTTCCTAAGCCTAACCAAGTTGACCTTTTCCTAAGCCTAATGGTGTAGTTCTATTTTGAAAAAGAGCAGAAATTTTAATGTACGCTGGACATTTGTAGGAAAACGCACAAAAACTTCCTTGTTGAAAGTTGGGCTGAGCGTCACAGAAAAAGTGATATTTGTGTCTATGCATATGAATCGAATAGCTGCTGCTGCGAGACTGTAAACAGACTCACGGTTGCACTTTTTTTTTCCTCCAGAATCTCCAGCTCATTTTGTCGGGCCACTTCTAGATTGCATCGACCAATAAGAGGGGTTATCCCCATGTGGCACCCCTGTACATCCCCACACGTGTAGATCAACGGTTGTGATTGGCCTGTTCAAATCCAGGACATGTAAGGGCCGTAGGTTCATTAGCGTCTGTTCTCTGCAATGTTTTAGCAACAACTGCAGTTGTTGTCACTGCAGTGACCAAAGAATGGTCATAAAGTGTCCAAGTTTGTGGTTCAAAAATGCAAAAAATTGTCAAAATTTCAGAGGCGTGGGGTTGCCTCACACATCTTCCCATCCTGAGACAGAGCAACTGCAACATGGCAGTCTTCATGTCTTGGTTGCTCTTGTTTACCAGCGAGAGCTAGTGAAGTGTTCGGGTAAAACATCGCTAATGTGGATGGTGGCAGTAGATTCTCAGGAAAGATCTGTCGTCAGCCTGAGCTTCCCAAGTTTCAACTCAGTGCCTGATAGTGTTGCTTGCTGCATGACAAACTGCTTCTCTGCAGGCTGACAGGGTTTAGTGGGACTGCTGCCAATGGAGGTTGCATATTCGCAGTGTGTGTTTAGCCGTTTCACTTTCACTGTAGTTCTAACTTTAATCTATGAAGAAAGGTGTGTGTGCATTCCTAACTGCTGGGAGACTGCTAGAATCAGTGTTTTTGGAGCAGTTTACCTGTTTGACAGGCTGATTAAGGTTTTCCTCTTTCAGGCCAGAAAGTGGCGGTGTCATTTCTACCCAGATGTTCCAGGTGCGCAGCAGGGATACCCCTCTCCTGGTCGCTTCTCCTGAAACACACATGTATAGGTAGAGGTTAATTAGCTGCAGGTGTGTCTCATTGACCAGCTGGGTCACTCCTGGCTCGCTTACATCTCAACCAATGCTCGGTCTCCACCTGGCCACCTCCTCCTGGCGACACAGGAAATCAGAGCACACAGCTTGTTTAACTGCCTTCAAGAATCAGTCGGTCAATGAGCAGTGTTATTGTGGCTGCTATTCCTGTGAGATGCAGCTGGTGAAAGTGAAGACTTGATTACACACTAACACAGAGTCTGCAGCTGGATGCACATATGTCTCTGCAAACATCATTAGACACAATGCATTGAATTGCATTAATTGAATTTAAAACACTAAAAAATGACAGCGCTGAAAATGTTTTGTGCTCGAGTCCATAGCTTGATCAGAGTTAATCAGGTGCATTGTGCCTTGTGGCTAGCATCATCATTTTCAATATTAGTTGATTCTCACCTTCATATTTCCCTCTTTTTCCCTGCCTATTCATCAGACCCTCACATAAGGGTACTTCACAAAATGACAAGGCCACGCCCCCTTCTGGGGGAAGATCAAAGATCCCATAGACTTCAATGCAATATAACATATGTTTGGTCCCTTCAGTCTTCCCCGTCCAATACAGTGGCCAGATATTGCTTATCCAGACATCTCTACATTTGACTGAATCCTGTTCAATCAGATCTATAGGCTATATATAGGCTATAGATTTAGTTGGAGACAGTCTGATGCTGCTACAATGTTAATGTATGACCATATTTGCCAACCCTCTTCCAGTTTCTTCCCCTGCATCTATAAGCCATAAGCCCTACTGTTTCGGACGTCAACAGAGCGAGAGCTGCTCGCAACACCACGGTGTAGTTTGAGCTGTGCTCACTGCACATCACAGCATCACAGCAAAGCCGTCATGGTATGGCGCAAAATACTGTGGGTGTCCGAGCGCAGTGGTCCCAATGTCACATTGTGTCTGAAAAAGCCCTCAGTGACTGAGAGACGGAGAGAGAAATAGAGAATAATAAGAGAAAGAAATACTCAAGCAGGGGCAAAAACATGAATGGATGAATAAATGATTTACACAAGTTCACACCAGATGAGAATTTTCTGCCTGAGAATTTTCTGTAAAAGTAAGTAAGCAACATTTACCCGTTTACCACCCTGACAGTGAATAATCATGTATCATATGTGCCTTCAATGTGAAAGTCTCAGTTAACCTGGTCTGGTCTATAGCTTGGTGCCATAAAGGCCTGCTGGTCTGGTCTATAGCTTGGTGCCATAAAGGCCTGCTGGTCTGGTCTATAGCTTGGAGTCATAAAGCCATGCTGGTCTGGTCTATAGCTTGGTGCCATAAAGGCCTGCTGGTCTGGTCTATAGCTTGGGTAAACTCTGGTTGTTTTTTGCCATAAAGGCCTGCTGGTCTGGTCTATAGCTTGGTGCCATAAAGGCCTGCTGTTCTGGTCTATAGCTTGGAGCCATAAAGCCATGCTGGTCTGGTCTATAGCTTGGAATCATAAAGCCATGCTGGGCTGGTCTATAGCTTGGAGCCATAAAGCCATGCTGGTCTGGTCTATAGCTTGGAGCCATAAAGCTATGCTGGGCTTGTCTATAGCTTCAGCATTTTTGGATTTATTGTTGGTCCAACCAACTACACAGCAACTCTTCAGCATTATGTTATTACTATTGGCAGTTTGTGTACAGTAGAAGTTTGGAGACTTGTTTCAACTTCTTCTATTTGCTCTGTTACCATCTATGAGGGACACCAGATTGGTATCCCACAAAAGGGGGCCTGGTCATGCAAGCCTCCTCTGGATAACATATTGCTGGTCTGATGTATGACAACCGAACCTATTCTACATTCATCTCTTTTTAAATGGACAAAAATGCATATTCTCGACTAAAATTACATCCCTCCCTCTGTGCGTGAAATCAGAGGCAAACACAAAATTGGCTATTGCAGTGCAGCTTAGTGGAGTCTGATTGCTGAGGCCAATTTACCTTACCGTCTATTGCAATGGACAGGGATAGCAAGTAATCAAGAAGGAGAGAGGGAAAAGAAAGAAGGGAAACTCATATTGATTGCAGCAATTCATCCGGCTTGCACCCCTGTGTGACTTGGCCTTCTGAAAAAAATTACACAGGTGAATTGCAAATGTTTTGGATTGAATATCAAAAACAATAACTCTGTTGTTTATTCCATACAACGTGGCATTGTTTTTTTCTCATATTTATTGTCTTGTTTTCCACCAAGCATCTGATCAAGACCTTTGGCTGTGCCCGCATACAGACCCTAATAGATCTGGAAGGCCCAACTTCTAGTGAAGTATGGGTCTTGTCAGCTGGTGCTAAGTGGAGAATATGGCAGTGGGATGCCGATGATCCCAGAGAAGTGCAGGCTGGTATGCTCGCTGCCCCCAGTCGCAGGTCATTAATAACTGGGCCTGGGTGGCAGATGGGTCAAGGCAATTCAAGCAGTTTCACACCGCCTACATCCTCTCTTTGTCTCTGTCTATTTTACATGATTGTCCCAACTTTTAGTTTGTTTTTTTTCTCTATCTGCTGATTAAAGCTTGGAGACCTGTGTGACCGGCATTGTTCTGTCAAGTTCTGTTAGGGACATTAGTCACAATGTGATTGTTATGTGACGTGTTTTCCGTACTGATGTCACCTGGTTTCCATACTGTTTTACTCTGTTATTTTAAGCCCGACCATGGTGTTTTTCTTAAACCTAAGTGTTTTTTCTCGCCTGAACATAACTGTGAATATTTGTGTGGCATAGAAATACACGCAAAAAGGCTAAAATGCGCATTTGTGACATGTAATGCCATGCTATTTACCGTATTTTTCGCACTATAAGGCGCCCTTAAAATCGCCCAAATGTTTAACTCAGACACTGATGATGAAGGATTTGATGTATTTGTGGAAGAGGAATGAACTGAAAAGTGGGTGTATTGTTTTGTATTTCATTTCAAGTTTGACTTATCTGACCGTTTTATTTCACTTAATGCACCTTATAATCTGGTGCACCTTATAGTGCGAAAAATATGGTATATGCCTTCTCATAAGGTTCTTCTCAGACACTGAATGCACATGAACCATCTCTAATGGCAGTAAGTGTTTGTTTTTTTAATTTCAATAATGATTTGCATCTGCATTTATTGTAAATTGCATTGCAAATATATTACATAATAATCCAGTGTATGATTAGAATATTTTGTTTATTTTCCCAAACGTTCAAGACAAAGTGGAAATTATGTAAATATATCTCACATCAAACTATATTTCTGCCCAGTGCACAGGGATTTTCAGCCTCACATATGACTGAATGGAAATGATGATGAACAATTAAAATGGGTTTATTGCTGAAAAATTCTCCTCCACTCCCGGACTATATTATTCATATAACACAGATTCAAAGGGAGAAACAGTTCATGAAGAGAAACAACATTTTAATGACTAAAGAAAGTTGTTTATTGTTCTTTTGTCATTCTCTATTTTTAACTAGATGATGAATCTGAAAACAATTTAAATTTCAAACTAACCTTATGAAAAAGCAGTAATAAGTAGTAATTCAGTAAAGTTCAAGTATGTATAGTATATAATTTAAATATGTTTTTATACTGCAGGTATACTTGTGTATACTTGTAGCACACTTTTTTAAAGTACACTTTAAAGTATACTTTTTTATTTTATTAAAACTTTTTATGCTATTATACTTATACTTTTCTTAATTATGGCTTGATCACAAGATTAGGAGATTGTCACTATAAGCCAAGTATACATAAGTGTATCTCTAGTACATAAAAAGTATACTCTTATTTTAAGGTTAAAAGAAGTATATTAATAGCATACTTGAATAAGCCTCTTTTTGGTAAAAGTTGGGAGTTTTGAGTTGCCTCTGTTGTTTGTCTTTCAACTTTTATATAAAACTGCAGTGATGTGATGCGGTTTCTGATGCAGTTTTCAATCATTAATAGATGTTTAATAAAGGGGCATGTCAGACCAGTAAAAGGCTGCCATGAAGGTCGGTTCCTCAGAGATCCCCTCAGAGATCAAATAAGTGAACTGGCACATAAATCCACACCATTTATGGGCAGAAGCATTGTTTTCCACTTTAAGATACCATCACCCAAATTGTCACTCAGCCCCAAAAAAGGATGTGATGCCACGTTCCAATGTAGGTTATGAGTAAATATTTATCAGAGCAATGACACACTGTAAACAATGTACAAGCGAGACGGAGCACTTTGCAGTCTGCTCATGTCATATTGTGCAAAGATGGCACATCACCAGGATGACCTGCAAGCCCAGCGGAGCCAGCTGGAGACACAACAAACACGAAACTCATGCTCCTGCTGGTTTTGGATGAAAGAGTCAGTACTCCATCCATCTTCAACCGCTTATCCCGTGAAGGGTCGCGGGGGGGGCTGGAGTTCAGGAAAAGCTTGAGGTTTAGGTTAAAATAAATCTGGAGGTGCTGTAACTCATTCATGGGACCGAATTATGTAAAATAATACTTAAAAGAAACATCATTTCAGCGACTTCCTGCTGCACAACACAATGTGGAGGGCCAGCCGGGTCACATGGCACAGTGATGCACACGGCGTGCAATAGCGTCCAATAAGAACGCTGTTGTTGCTTTTGACGTGTCATGTGTTTGCCATGATGTCTGTACTGACTGCAACGTAAACACATCTGTGTGAATATACGAGACTCAAAGGTACTGACACAGAATAAAAAGAGAGAGACTGCTGACGGTGGGAAGGAGGGGAGGAGGATGGACGTTCAACCAGGAGACCGGTGTTATTTTGAAGTTACGTCAGTGACATTTGTGAAATGTTTTTTTAGCAACTTCATGTATGCTGTTTTCTATATATATATATATATATATATATATATATATATATATATATATATATATATATATATATATATATATATATATATATATATATATATATATATATATATATATGACTTAGTTTATGTACTCATTTTGCACTGTAGTTTTCTTGCGTGGAATGTCTTCTTAATGTCATTTTAATTATACGCTTATCTATCAGATCAGGTTGGGACATACCTATCAAGTTTTGCTGCTTGTGTCATTTGTGTGTGTTAGGTCTGTCAAAGTAAACGTGATAATAACACCTTAATGCAAATGTGTTTTAACACCACTAAATTATTTAGTTATTATTAAAGCAAGGCTGTAGCGGCTCAGTTGTGAAACTAGAAAATCTAATGTCAAAACCATGACATACTAGCTTGTAGTGAAGGAGGCTAAATAAAGCTCCAAACTTACATTGTATTTTAGTGAGGAAAAACTGTCACAGACATTTTCAAAGGGGTTCCTTGACCTCTGACCTCCAGATGTGTGAATGTAAATGGGTTCTCTGGGTCCCCACCAGTCTCCCCTTTACAGACATGCCCACTTTATGGTAATCACAGTCAGTTTGGATCAAGTCTTAGTCAAGTCAGCACTCTGACAGCTGTTGTTGCCTGTTGGGCTGCAGTTTGTCATGTTATGATTTGAGCATAGTTTTCATGCTAAATGCAAAACCTGCGAGGGTTTCTGGGTATTTATTATCTGGAATATTTGTCATTGTTCTGAGTTGATAATTGATTTCCAATAATAAAGATGTACTTGCATTTGCATGAAGCTTATAATATGAAATACTGGACAAATCTTGACATTTCAAACAGTTAAAAAATGTGATTTCTTTGTGATTAATCACAATTAATATCAGACAATCTTGCAATTAATCACAGTTAAATAATTTGATCGAACTCACTGCCCTCACCGCCCTAGTGTGTGTATTTTTTTTATCTGTTGCCATTTCTTTGATGTGACTACATGGTTTTTGATTTTTATTCAGATAGAAGTGTGTGTGTGTGTGTGTGTGGAGAGAGAGAGAGAGAGAGAGAGAGAG
The DNA here is from genome assembly GCA_947000775.1 of Pterois miles. Classification (NCBI taxonomy): domain Eukaryota; kingdom Metazoa; phylum Chordata; class Actinopteri; order Perciformes; family Scorpaenidae; genus Pterois; species Pterois miles. Next base: position 4,922,740 of record CAMQGK010000242.1, on the reverse strand, counting down.
AGCACACAACTTTAGCAATTTAAGCAACTGTCTCATCTGATGACAGCCCTCCCAGTAGCAGCCCCAGTGAGTTAAATGATTATGACAACTAGCCATGAACGCAGGTGGAAAACTGGACGGCTAATGGCCAACAGACCTCTGTGATGGAGCAGTTGGATGAGAGCACTACAGCGGAGCAAAATGACTTGAAATTGCACCGTCCAAATGGCTTTTTAATGCTCCTTTTTAAAGCTTTACCAGTTGACAACTGAGGGTAGTGTCATTGTCCGTCAATGGGAGGCAAGTGATGGTAGTTTCAGTAAGTAGCCCATCTCTGTCTTCTCTGTACAGACAGACGCATCCAGAGTTTCCATCTCTCTTTATATCCATTATATGCATACACTATCTTTTAATACTTCTATCTATTGATTTATATTTTTCTTTTTTCCTCTGAATTTAATCATTCATGAGTAGCATGAATTATTACTCACTGTACTTCACACAGAAGTATCTATATGTCGGCCCGAGAAGGCTTGAATTATGCAGTAGACAATTAAGGCCCATTGCACCTCTCTGTGATGTTAAAGAGGGAATAAATGAACATTAAACCTCAAGACAATAATAAAATATATTGTATCCTGTATGTTTATGCATGCAGCCTTTTGTTGATTTTAATATAAATATAAATAAAATAAACTGATTTTAAGTTTAAGTAAAAACCTCTGACAATAATTAAACTAAGTTAGAAGATGAGGGCAGTATATAAGTATAATAGTGCACATATTTTATACATTTACTATCCAGCTGTCACTGTTATTTTTATGTATTATATTTATTTGTATTTATATTGTTTGCAGTATAAATTGAGGGAAAAGAGTGTCAGGCTTTCATTTTCATATAGAAGTAAAACAGAAGCATGTTGCATATGATGGTAAAGCTTTATTTACATTTCATAAAAAGGGTTATAAAAAATTAAAAGATTAAATGCATTTAAATAAATATGTAGTATTTGCCCTGATCTGTTAAGTCATATGCATTGGCCTTTTGTAAATGCTCATTATTCCATGTTATTATACAGTATATTATTTATTTTATGCTGTAGTACTTCGTTGTCGTTGTCCCTGACTTTCAGCAGCATTAAAATACAAAAAAGATGAATTAAATTCATTCATGAGTACATAAATAGGCTGATAACATAACCCAAACGTTTTACAGGTTTAGAGCTGATAATCACACCTCTGTACAAACAGCTGGGTGGCTGTGGCTGCGGGGGGTAGAGAAGGTTGTCCAAAGGTCTGAAGGTTGGGGGTTCGATCCCTGGCTGCTCCATGTGTCCAAGACAACTCCAAATTGCTCCCAAAGGCTTAGCTAACGGTGTGTGAATGAGTATTTAAGAAATGCACTATACTGTATAAATGCAAGACCATTTACCATTTAGCTGACCGCTCTGTTCTTCTTCACAGCCTTTTCCTCTCTAACTCCAGTCAACCATCCTGCCCTTCATTCTCCTTCTGTCTCTTTATAAGGCTGAACTCATGGCACCATCCTTCCACCCCCTCAGCTCAGCCGGGATGGAGACGAGTGTCTGGGTACATTAAGATACGCTGCTCTGCCTTTGCTCCACCTAGCTATGGCTCTCCTCTAGGGCCCATAGTCATTAAAGCTCTGAGAACAAGAGAACTGATCAAGGATCACTGCTCTGGTAGCATGGCCATATTAAACTAAGAGGAACATGAGTGCTTTATAGCTGGTGAGATTAAAATAACTGCAGCTATCCTCACATTACCTTTCTAGCACCATCTTTTCACAGGATGTGTGATTTGACTGGTTGGTTTGATAAAGTTGAACACACTTATGATACAATTATACAAAAACATCCCACAGAGCAGAGAAGTTGAAGACAGTAACTGGCAATTGAAGCTCTTGTGAGGCTTGGATGGACACAGTGGGATGTTCGACCTCTTTCTAACAGCCAGCAGGGGGCGACTCCTCTGGCTGTTAAAAGACATCTGATTGAATAGAAGTCTATGGGAAAATGAGCCTACTTTTCACATGATTTATTGCCTCAGTAAACATTGTAAACATGAGTTTATGGTCTCAATCGCTAGTTTGAAGTCTTCTTCAATACAGAACAACGTTCACTAGAAATATGGTCCCATTTACAATCAAATAGGGACCCCTTTGATGACAGTTTTTCCTCGCGTTATTTAGCCTCCTACCAGTGGATTCCTGAGGTTTTCCTGTACTTAATTAACGCCACTTCTGTGGCTATTTTAACCCAAACCATGATCTTTTCCTAACTCTGAGAAGTTTTGTTGCCTAAATATAACAAAGTTGTGTCTTGTGAAGATGGAAGTTTACTTTGAAAAGACGTGTCCAAGTTTGGAGTAGTGGTTATTTATCTAGCATTTTGACTTTATTCTAGGAAATGAAAAAGAGGACGAAAGGAAGGATGGAGAGAATGAGAGAAGGGGAAGTCTCTCACACTATACGTGACTGAAGCACATGACATGTGTCGCACGCTGCTGAATCATGGGTTGCCTTCTGTCAGTCCTCCCTGGCCTTCAGGCGCTGCTGACTAAAACTCATCACCTACCAGAACTCCCAAACTCTTTTTTGACATGTCCTGCCTCTCTCTCTCCTAATCCTCACTCCTAGCCTCTGTCTTCAACAGTTTACTCTTTCCTACCTCCTCTCTTTACTCATTCATCCTCGCGAAGCCTGCTGGCAAGCCACCCTCCTCTCTGCCTCTCTCCTTCCTTCCTTCTGCTTTCCAGAAGCCCCAGAGGCATCAGTGATTCACCGGCTGACCTTCCTCTGCTACATCTAAAGTCTGGCTGGCTCCAGTTTTCCTTTACATTTCTGCTACTGTCATCTAGCCAGCCCTATATTTACCTTTTCAAATGTAAACTTTAACCTTCTGACTTTAAGATGCTCATTAAACTCTCAAGCCATTACCGGGTATGTTTTGTTGTCGAGATCATCATGAAGCTTATTGAAAGGTTAGTTTGTAAATTCAGTTTACATCTGAGTTCTTTGTGATGTAAAATTATTAAATTTTGTGCAATACTAATGAATTACTGAGTGATTAGTGAGCTGTAATTTGCATGGTGACTAATGGGCATAAAATATCATATCAACATTAAATGAATCTCTTTGACAGATAATTTTCATTACCCTGGAAGGTGATGAAGTGAGAGCTAAATTTAAATTTCCTGTCAAATGCTTTTGATTAGGGAACATATACAGCTTCGAGGTATCCTCCCAACTTTTAGTTTTGTTTCTGAAGTTGTACACTGACCCAGTCGGTTTCAGGATGTATTTATGATAATTAGGTTGATAGTGACATCAGAGAGAATAAGAGCATTTGGATGTGCAGGTCCTTCGTTCAAGTCAATAGATGATTATGTTTACAAGCACAAAATATTCAGTTTTTGGACATACTCTGATAAATAGGCCGAGTCGCACAGCAGTTTCTGAAATAGTCAAAAAATCGTATTCGATTTGTGTATATGAATGCAAATTTCACTGTTTTTTTTTTTTTTTTTTCAGCACAAAATCAATTTGTATGAAATCCATGTACGTGTGACCCAGGAAGTATAAAGGGCCTAGCCACATAGGTAGGAAGTCGAGGTAGATGGGTGGGTCAAGAAACCCCAGACTTTGGTCCAGGAAACCGCTCTGTGAAACCAGAAGAGTTGACTTATTGGTCACATATCTTCTGTACTTCAGTTATAGCAGTTCTAGTTATTTTAACCCAAACCACAATCTTTTTTGAAACCTAATTAAGTAGTTTGTCCATTTATTCCTAAACCTAAGTAGTTTTATTTTGACATGGAAAAAGGGAAGTTTGTTATCAATTACAATAGATTAAATTTCATGACTACTGCACAAACTGCCTTGAGACTGTGTTGTGATATTTACTGATATCCAAGAACCTGTTGATATGCAAGTCTTTCATAATGTTTAAAAGTAGGTGTGTTTCTCCCTTTCTTTTGGGCATGCATTCCTGCCAACTGTCGGCTAGTCGGTTTGTGCACAACGTACAGAGCTGACTGTAAATAGGCATGAGGCCTTGAGTCGCAAACCGTAAAAACCCCAATTGAGACACATATATCAGCATATCACACGCCTTAATCTGAAAATACTAGGCCTAATTCAAAATATCCAAACTGAATATGCTGAAAATTAACTATGTTGTCATACTCAAAATAGGGCTGCCAAAATTAACACAATTAAAAACGTGATATTGCAAATTTAAAATTTGTATTCATGATGCCACTAATTCGTTTATCACATTAACATAAGTTGTGATTTTACAAGTGCAGTGGGCTCACTTTTAAAGCCAAAGTGAAGATACTGGTATCATATGAAACCATTTGTACCAACCATGTCATACTAACATGTCGCAAAGGAGGCTAAATAATGTCCACTTCCATGTTAATAAGAGTATTAAATATGTGACAAATCTTACTTTATGGTACATTTGAACAGTTAAAAAAAACGTGATTAAATATTCAATATTTTAACCAATTGACAGCCCTAAATTAGAATAATATAGGAATATTAGTGTGCATGTAAACGTAGTGGCCCTTGTCTGAGCCAGCAGACAAACACTGTCTCAGATATTATATATATTATTATTGGTAGCAGAAATGTGTTTGACCATGTGAACAGTAAATGGTAGATGTTGAGTCAGAGTTGAGTAAAAAGATGTCAAACTACTTATTTTGTATTCAGTCATACAGAGAGATATCCATTCTTCTTCTTTTTGTACCAACAGGAGCCTCAATAGAGCAGAACACAATGCCAGCACATGCGCTTTTTGAATAACGGACCCAAGTCGAGTTCCTTCTAAAGATAAAAAACTCTCTTGCTTTTATTCTATTGCCGGTTAACTTTACGCCTTCCACCTACACTTTTGCCTGTAGCTGAACACAACAAGCTCACATCTGTTTTATTGATATTTTTCAGAGCCACTGTGGGAAGACATTATGGAAAAGCACAAGCTAAAGTAGAAGTAGACGAGGCATGTTGAGGAAAAATGGGAACGATAAATTACATCAACTCACAAAATAACACCAGGAACACACTGAACATCACAAGCTGATTATGCATAACAGTTAAAGATAGAAATATAAAAAGGGTGCAAAGTATTACGCAGTGAAAAAGGTGAATAGAAAGCCTTCACAAATATAATGGGTAGGTTTTAGCCTGAGGACCGGAGAGAGAGCTGTGTTCTCAGTGACCCTGATGATGACTGACAGCTCCCTGTAGGCGTTTCCACGTTGACTCCCTGTTAAACAGCACCGATCATAAACAGCAGCTATCAAATTATACTGGATCTTATCTCAATCCAAATCTTACACTTAAGGATTCACCACTATTATTTGACATCTAAAATATGCTCTGTACTGCAGATTGTACATAACTTTTCTTCCGGCTTTCATAAACACTCATATTTTTGAATACACTTCAGGCCCATTTAACTTCAAGGCTCCCAAAAACATCATTAATGAAAGATTTGTCCTTGTTCAGCACCGAAAGCCTCAGACAATTCATCTGAGAGTGAAAGTGATTTCAACCCAATAACTCAAAGTCAGTTAAAAGTAGTCTCGTATGGTAAGACCGCTCTGTCTCATTTTGTGTCACTTTGCTTTAATGCTGTGCAGTGAGCAAGAAATAATGTGAGGGAGGTCACTGTCAAATTGAGGTGAGGACTGCATTTTCTTTAGCTAAACACAGAAAAGAAACCATAGCAGTGAGTGCGCATTTGCTGCCGTCTAATGGACCAAACACCCACCTGGATCACAGAGAATGACTGGTCATAATGTAAGGATGTGGGCAGCATTATACATTATGGCTGGACGATTTAAAAAATTGTTAAATTGCAATTATTCTGAGTGATATTACAACTGCTGTATTGTTATCGATATTAGAAGGAATGAACATTTTTTTAGAGCTGTCAAAGTTAATGCAATAATAACCCCTCAACGCAACTTTGTTTTAACGCCACAAACTTCTTTGACGCATTAACACAACTTGTAATTTTTAGGTTGTAGCCGTCTCAGTTTTAAAGCTAGAGTGAAAATACTCATATATGAAACGAGAAAACCCGGGGAAGCTGTTAGTAGAGAGGGAGGTTAAATAACACTCTAAACGTAGGCAAAATTTTGTGGAGGAAAAACAGGCATGGCCATTTTCAAAGGGGTCTCTTGACCTCTGACCTCCAGATATGTGAATGAAAATGGGTTCTGTGGGTCCCCACCAGTCTCCCCTTTACAGACATGCCCACTTTATGATAGTCCCAGTCAGTCTGGATCAAGTCATAGTCAAGTCAGCACTCTGACACACTGACAGCTGTTGTTGCCTGTTTGGCTGCAGTTTGCCATGTTATGATTGTTAGCATAGCATATTGTTTTATGCTAAATGTCATACCTGTGAGGGTTTCTGGACAATGTCTGTTATTGTTTTGTGTTGTTAATTGAGCTCCAATGATAAATACATACAGTACATATGTTTGCATGAAGTAGCATATTTGTCCACTCCCAGAGTTTTAAATACTTGAGTACTAAATACTTTGAAGGGATACATTTAGAGTGATGTTTCTGCCCACCTGATTAATAAAGTCCTAAATTCACTCTCCCTTTAGCTCCTTGTTAGCTCCTGCTAGTCGCTAACTTTGTCTGCCTGCTGTTTGGTGCTCTTTGCCTGCTTACAATGGGTTTATCAGGATTTGTTTGCTGAAAACAGTTGGAAACAAGGATGATGGGAGTGCTGATTCTAAACTCTGCAGTAAATGTGTCACAAAACCAAACAACTGAAAGAAGCTAAAAAAAAAGAAAGTTGCTGATAATTATCTCCTCCAATCACAGGATTAATATGAAAAAGCCACCCTGCATAATTAAAATGACTCCAGTCTGTTAGTAGTTAATCTTATTTACTCCTGTAGTGTTTTCTTTGAGTGGGTTTCAGGTAGTAAAGTAAGCCATAAGTAGATCTTCCTCCTCGGGCCTGTTGTTTGGACCACTCTGATTTATGGATGCAGAGCAGACAGCTCAGATGAAAGACTTTCTGTCAGGTCAAAAGATACAGATACCTTGTTGCCATAGCAACTGCTGCAGGCAAAAACAAAAAAAAAGAGGAATACAAGGGAAAGAGAACAAATGATGAAATGATGAAACGGGTCAGTGAAAGATGACATTCAGATTCGACAATGACGGAGACTGGCATTCAGCAGATAGATTGTTTGGGGTTTTTTTAAACCCATATTTCTGCTCTGCACACACACACACACACGCGCGCGCGCACACGCACATGCACACACACACACACACAGGCTTTAATCTGTCAGACTGTAGCATGCTACAGGATGCTCCTTTCAGCTTAGGACAGATGTGACCTGAAAAAATGTAGCAAAGCAATTTAAAAAACAACTAAACCACTTTTGGCCTGAATGCTATTATTTTCTTAGCTGCTGACAATGTTGAAAATATTTGGAAATCAGGTTAAATATTAATAATATAATATTAAGTATTTATTATCCATAAGACGTGAACCTCGAGCCCACAGTTACTGAAGCATTGTCAGGATGAGATAAAAGCTTCTAATATGTTGTTCTGCTTCTTAATACATAACAAGCAGCTTTTTAGCAGGATGTTAAATTCCATTAGTATTACTATCATGACTACTAAATACAAATAGTGCTAGTTCTGGCAATAGCAACAACAATAAGTGCTTGCTGTTCATTTTCATTTCCTTCACTTCACAAAAAGCTCTGATCCCAACGGATGCACCTGCAAAACTTAGTAAACAACAAAATATTGTGTAACTCTGAGCAACAGTGAAACCCAGACCCTGTGTTGCATCACCTGAATGCGTGACTTATCCATATTGAATTTCATCAGTGGACAATGCAAGGCGATCATTTAGTGTCCCCTCCGCTCCTTCAGATTTGCCATCTGTCAAAATATCAATTTATTTCCCGCTCTCCAAAGAGTGCTGAGCACTAATTGGAAATAGCATGCAGCGTATTCTCTGTTCTGCACACATGGGGAGAGAGAAGCCATCCGTCAGGCTGAGATGTGAACATGATGCAATCACTCCCTCATGCCCATCTGCAGAATAATTCCTGTTTTTATCTGATGGAGGAATGTAAAAGAGATGAAGATTGGTTGTGTTTGTGTGTATTGCAGAGACACACAAACATTATCTGTATTAAACAAGGCGACAGGAGAATTTGCATAGCAAATACATTTTATTAAGTGCAGCATGCAAAGCGAATTGAGGCAGAAATGGTTAGATGACATGAGTCTTTCACGTAAAGCAGAGTGAAACCTTTCAGACTGATATAACAAACGACAACAATGCATCAGCCCACTATAAAAATACCAGACAGTATCAAAAACTACTTCTAATTTTATAAGGTTTTGCATTTCTAAGTTTGAAAAAGGTAACAATCAATTTTATAGATGTCACGTAATCTTGAAATCAGATCAACAGTTTCCATCCTGTCAAATTTAATGTGTTAGCGCAAATTTGTTTTAAAGCAGCTCGTAGTTTTTAGGTTGGAGTGGGCTCAGTTTAAAGCTAGAGTGATACTGGGGAAGATACTGGCACCACCTGAAACTAGAAAACCTTAAGAAATAACGCTCCAAATTTTCACAAGATTTTGTTCAGGAAAAACTGTCATGGCCATTTTCAAAGGGGTCCCTTGACCTCTGACCTTCAGATATGTGAATGAAAATGGGTTCTCTGGGTCCCCACCAGTCTCCCCTTTATAGACATGCCCACTTTATGATAATCACAGTCAGTTTGGATCAAGTCATAGTCAAGTCAGCACTCTGACACACTGATGCTGTTGTTGTCTGTTGGGCTGCAGTTTGCCATGTTATGATTTCAGCATATTTTTTATGCTAAATGCAGAACCTGAGAGGGTTTCTGGACAATATTTGTCATGGTTTTGTGTTGTTAATTCATTTCTGATAAAAAATATATACATACATTTGCATAAAGCAGCATATTTGTCCAATCCCATGTTGATAAGTGTATTAGAGTAATAACAACAATTGTCAAAGATAGATTTTGATCAGATTAAAAAAAATGTGTGACTGATCGTGATTAACTCTGAACAATCATGCGATTAATAGCGATTCAGTATTTTAATTAACGGCCCTAAGTTTAACCCAACTGTGGATTTTGTTGTCACATAACTTTCGCACAGTAACACTACGTCCTTATTTTATCCCAGACCCACCTTTTCCTAAACCTACCAATTTTTGTAAACGGAACTAACCAAGTATGTCAAACATACTTATTTTAACCTAAAACGCAATCATTTCCTAATCCTAAACCAAGTAATTTTGTTGGATTGGCACCATGATCGTGTTGCTGGAAATCTGGAGAAAAATGGATGAAAATAACAAACAATTTTCTGTAAGATATCATACGAACCACTGAATGAATTATATTCTTTTCAAAGAAAACTTTGTTTGATCACTGCAGTGGTTTACTTGATGTTTACTGAAACGTTGTATATATGACACAAATAAAAGACAAAGGTACAGTTACTATCAGAATATCATGAGGCGAGCACTATAAGCCACAAGAACACCACATGTAATCAATCATGCCAAAGAAACAGAATCAGTAATTAGTGGTTGACATTTTCCTGATTGATGGATAAGACATTCATTAGTTGTATAGGTAGTCCCAGAGATACCATCGTCAGTCTGCCAATTAAAATGAAATAATCAATCGTGTTGATGAGTGCGGCTCAGTCAGTGTTAGTGTTCAGTCTGCATTCATCACTAGATGATTAGCAACCCTGAAAGAGTTCATTTTGAGTTCTCTCTTTTTATTCCAAAGCTGTCATCTCTTTCTTTCTCTCACTTTCATGTCTTTCACTGCTTTCATGCAATATGCTTAGATTTGACATATTTTTTGAACACAGCAGCAAGGCCACAGCCATGGCCACAGCCTTTACAAGAGAAGAATAGACACCCAGCTGTGATAACCACATCCGTGTTTCAGTCAGAAATAAAAGACCAGTTCTGCATGCACTCTTTTTGTGTGCAGGTGTATTTCACGTCCTTTGCTTGTGGTTAGAATTGAAATAACTTAAAAGGATAGTATGGAATTTTTGAATTGAGGATGTATGAGGTACTTATCCATAACAGGAGTATTACGTAGAGTAGATGGTGGTCGGCATGCCCCCGGTTTGGAGAAATAGACAGGAGTAGACGAGGTCAGCAGCAAAATATATTTTAGACAGCTAAAAGAAAGGCTTACCTAAGAAAAATCAAGTGTACGCTATATTTAAAATATTTTCTGATGCTTATCTGTACTGTTTTTGTAAACGGAGACAGAGATGTCAAATATATCAGTCATTGTAAGGAATTATTTATTACGTTCCTTTTTTTTAGTTTAAGTTAATAATTTATAAGGGATATGTTATCTTTTATTCTTTTGGTGAATATAATCTAATCAATCTTATTTCCATATATGTGTTTTGTACATACAGTTCCCTGTGTTAACACCTTATTTTGAAAAACGGACGTAGTCACACCTGTCTACATCCTCTAACTTCTCCAAGGTGGTCTCTAGCTCTCCGTCAGCTCCGTTCTCTTTATCCATCCATGTTCAGCCCCATAGGGGCCGTTTGAATGCATTTAACATAAATGTCAGTATATGGTGCTCTACAGTTGTAGCGTCAGCCCGTTGGACCACGGAGATGAGAGTGACGGCCGGCTGGACCGCACGTTCCCACTATACGATAATGTTTCCTGTCTGTGACAGAGTTAGCGTGCAGCTTTAGACGTGATGTCTAGCTCTGCTTTTTCCTGCAATGTGTGAAAGTGTTTCCCATCTGTTGTTAAATCCAGAGTCAAACTAAATGAAAGAATGAAGTTCATGAGGGCTACTATTAGATTTTACAGTGCATTGTGGTATGCTGCCAACATCACTATATTCATAATCATATATTCATAGAAATTTGGTCTGTAAATCAGTGGGGGGTGTGTCCCAGTGGAGGTCAGCTCATCTGTCTTCCACTGTCAGGTGGCCTGATATCACACAGAACTGTCAACGCGTTACGCTACGTCTCCGTCTTCGTCTCGGTGGACTGGATTCAAAGGTCTGGACCCAGGCAAACATCCAGAGATGGAAGTAGGCAAGAAACACATACACTCACCGGCCACAAAATTAGGTACGCCTATTCAATTGCTTGTTAACACAAATAGCTAATCAGCCAATCAAATGGCTGCAACTCAATACATTTAGGCATGTAGACGTGGTCAAGACAACTTGCTGAAGTTCAAACCGAACATCAGAATAGGGAAGAAAGTAAAAGATGGTTGTTGGTGCCAGACCGGCTGGTCTGAGTATTTCAGAAGCTGCTGATCTACTGGTATTTTCACACACAACCATCTCTAGGGTTTACAGAGAACGGTCCGAAAAAATATCCAGTGAGCAGCAGTTGTGTGGACGATAATGCCTTGTTGATGTGAGAGGTCAGAGGAGAATGGGCGGACTGGTTGAAGATGATAGAAAGGCAACAATAACTCAAATAACCGCTCGTTACAACCAAGAAATGCAGAATACCATCTCTGAACACACAACACGTGGAACCTTGAAGAAGATGGACTTCAGCAGCAGACGACCAAACCGGGTGCCACTGCTGTCAGCTAAAGAACAGGAAACTGAGACTACAATTCACACAGGCTCACCAAAATTAGACAATAGAAGACTGGAAAAACGTTGCCTGGTGTGATGAGTCTTGATTTCAGCTGTGACATTCAGATGGCAGGGTCAGAATTAGGTGTAAACAACATGAAAGCATGGATCCATCCTGCCTTGTATCAACGGTTCAGGCTGCTGGTGGTGTAATGGTGTGGGGGATATTTTCTTGGCACACTTTGGACCCCTTAGTTCCAACTGAGCATGGTTTAAATGCAGCAGCCTGAGTATTGTTGCAGACCATGTCCATCCCTTTATGACCACAGTGGACCATCTTCTGATGGCTGCTTCCAGCAGGATAATGCACCATGTCACAAAGCCCATATTATCTCAAACTGGTTTCTTGAACATGACAATGAGTTCACTGTACTCCAATGGCCTCCACAGTTACCAGATCTCAATCCAATAGAGCACCTTTGGGATGTGGTGGAACGAGAGATTCACATCATAGATGTGCAGTCGACAAATTTGCAGCAACTGCGTGATGCTATCATGTAACTATGGACCAAAATCTCTGAGGAATGTTTCCAACACCTTGTTGAAAGTATGCCACAAAGAATTAAGGCAGTTCTGAAGGCAAAAGGGGGTCCAGCCTTTTACTAGCAAGGTGTACCTAATTATATGGCCGGCAAGTGTATATATCTAGCCTAACCTCATCTTCATGTGTGAGTCCACAGAAAAGGGAAGTATACAGCGACACGCTACAGACTCCCTGCCACCCACACCTGCCTCCCTCAGGCTGCACACACACACACACACACACACACACACACACAGCTGGAAGTATCTACTTTCATATAAAATGCCACATTAGTTTTCTTCATTTCTCCATCTGAGTTCCTGTATGGTGTGAACTTTATTTGCCAAGAAGATTGCAAATGAGAAGAAGTTTCTAGGACATTTCAATGAGCTTTACAGTCCATTTATGTCAGGTTCAATGACCACAAACAGTAGAGATATACAGCAGCTTCAACAGCACTGAACTGGAATACATCCTATACATGATTACACTCTCCGTTTCATCCACAGATCCAGCCGTGATGGCAAGAAGGAACAGTGTGTAGCATTTAGGGGGGTCTATTGGCAGAAATGGGATATAATATTATTAAGAATACTTTGTTTAGTGTGTTATCTAGCGCAGCCTCACGGCAAAGCATTTATTAGACCCGCCTGTCCACCAGAAGAAAGCACATTGGTGTCACATGTCCACGTGTCACCGAAACTGAATATTACATGCATGCATGAAGGCGCAGTGACGGTCGTCACATGATGTTGGTCATGTGTTGTGTTGTGATGGAAGTCTAACTAGAGACAGAGTATATAAAGTGAGAAAGACCACTTAAGGTGGGTCTAACAAACACTTTCAGTGGGAGTCTCGTGTTCAAGACCATTATTTTGTTTTGCAAATTCGCATGTTTTTCATACAGACATTACGTTGCTTCCGTGTAAATTTTACTTAGTTTACATACTTATTTTAAACCCAAACATGATGTTTTTCCTTAACCTAACCAAGAGTTTTTCTTGCCTGATCCTAACTCAGTGTGTTTTACCTTAACTTTACAAAGTGGTTTTCTTGCCTGAACATAAATCAGTGGATTTGTTGCCTTCTGCTGGTACTGTACGTTAAGAAAGGCATGTAATAACCACATGTTTGCATGGCAAAATGTGACACTGACATGCTATCCTGTCATCCTGATGGACAGGCTGGTCTATTACATGCTTTGGCATGATATTGGTTTGATCTAATCTTATTATTTTTTTGGCTTAGGCTGAGATGTTTATATCTACATAGGTCAAATTATTGATTTCTCAAGTAAGTAGCCATGTAATAAATGGGATAATGTACAGCTAGCAGGTCATTGCAAGACCCCTGTTGACACATTGATTGACCAACCCAACATTATTTAAAGTTGATATTAGCTCCACCTCCTCTACCTACAACATTGGAACACTGTTTACATATAAATGCATCAGCAATAACCTAAAAATAAGATTTACAAAATTTATTTGAGCAGTCCATTCTCATTCCCAGGGCATCAAATACTGATGCTTTGTCAAGGCCGTCATCGTTCAATACCAACACACAAAGCACCCTGGAGCATTGGTATGAGATGTACAGAGCTTTCCATTAACAATCACAATCCATTAGCAATGTAAGTTAAGTTATATAGTTTTAAGCCCAGTTCCTTCCAAAACCAAAATATAGTAGTTTTATATATATACAGTATATTTTCTCCATGTTCCAGCTCTTGATTGCATTTACTGCGTTCCAATACTTGTACATAAGTAAAGGTCTGAATACCTCTTCCATCGCTGCTCAGTGAAACCTTCACCTCTCTTGGTAAACTTGTTTGTGATAGGAAAACAATATTTTTTTTTTTTTTTTTCGTGAAAATGTATCTCCCTATTTTGGAAACTTTCCAGCCTTATTTGGATTCAGATGTGGCATCTCTGTCGGCCAGCACAATGATTCAAAGGCCATCAGTTTCCACCGAGCATATTTAACATTTGGCACTTGGTGGGCCCTTCCATCTAAAGTGGTTTACAGTAGCAGGAGTGCATACATCTTGAGTATGGGTGAGCCCAATGGGAACTGAAGCTCATATCCTGACAGTGCTGCTGCTGATATATGCTCTACCCACCAAGCTACACAGAAAATGAAATCCCTAACCTTGGCAGCTTTAGTGCTGGGCTCTACTCATTGAGCTCCATGGGAAATTGAGTTTCTAACCCTGGCAGTATAGCAGCACTTATAGCTTTACCCAAAGGGCTGCAAAACTGCAGAATTTCAAAGGACAGATCACACTGTCATTTTCCTTTGGCACTCTGGAAGTCAGTGGGGTCACCAAGGATAAATATATATATATGCACTTGTGTTTGAAGATAAAGGATGTTCATGTCAATAAGTTCATATTTCTGATTATTCATATTTCCAAAACAGTTTTGCTTTTGTATGTGAGAGTTATATGTGCCACATGTAAGATGTGACCAGAATTTTAGTTTAAAACATTCAGTGTGAGGAGGTTACAGGAGCCCCTTTCATTGCCGTAAAGACGGTCTGCCTTATGTCGGTTTTGCTTTTTCATACTGAACCAAACGATGGCATAATGCCGCCACAATGTTTAGCATGTCAGTATCACAGGAGCAAAAGAGACGTGTGTGTGTGTGTGTGTGTGTGTGTGTGTGTGTGTGTGTGTGTGTGTGTGTGTGTGAGTCCCACCGTGCTGACTGGCTCTTTTACACAGGTGTTGGCTCTCCCTGAAACTACCTCCGATAGTGGCAAAACAACTCTGTCCCCCATTCGATGTCTATATCTTTCATACAAAACAGCGAAGCAGAACAACAGTCCAGCCTTGAACAGACAGTGTGAAAGGAGCAAGTTGTGACATTATGTCAAAGACGTCTATGTATTATGTTGCAGAGATATCTACTGAAATGAGCATGTCGTATACACAGAGAGGTGACAGTAAGTCACTGTAACGTCCAGTCTGCCCTCAGTCCAACATGAGAGGACCATGACGTAGAGATGGCCGAGGACTTGTCAGTCACGTTGACAGTACAGAGTTTGTGTGTTTTGATAGTTTGTTTGTTGGATTAAATCCAAAGTGGAAGGAAATAGAAAAAGACCTGTATTTTTGTCTCATCCTCCCCAAAGACTAGTTTGAAAAACAGACAAAGCTTCCGGTAGCAGTTAGCTCAAATTCAGCAAGTGCAAATGGCAGTGCTGAGGGTCGACTCCCGGTCTTCCCTGCTCCCCGCTGGATTAGCAATCTTCACTGGCTGAATCTGAGTTGCTACAGCTGCTAGCTGAAGCTTTGGAGGGACCCGCTCTCCTCCCAGCAAAGCAGTCTCTGGGTGGTGGGGAGGACGAAACAAAAATACTAGTAGTCAAACATACACAGACCGTACAGCTCCGGTTAGTGTGATTATAAAATAGCTGTGTTATTATAACCGGCCCTTTGGTTGAATTTGGGTATTCTTGTCCCGCTGTTAAGTAGTTGGCTTTTTTTGATGATCGTAAATTTAGATTGTATGGACGGAGTAGTAGAGCTAAAATGTCTGTTTGGAGTATGCAGCTCTTACACATTGCACCTTTTTAAATTTCAACATCACAAAATAACAGTAAAAACTCGCCCAATTACAAATAAGTACATCTTTTTTGTGTGGTCAGAAAGTATTTCCTGAAATTCTGTTCTTTTGTTGGTTTGCTTTAAGAGATGTTGGATTATTTGTTTTAATTGTTTTGAGAAATGTTAGAATTTGCATCCTTTGTATTTAACCCAACTAAATCTGTTCCTTCAGTTGTTGTACATGTATAGCATCATGGACTTTCTGTCACGGTTATAATCAACCTGTCAGTGGTTGAAAACCTGAATTTAGATTTTTCCAGAAGCTTTCATATAAGAGTAGTATTTATCTTGTTCATCTCTCCTGTCCCACATCGCAGGCGTGTTTGAAGGGAGAAATCAAGAAGGCAGTGGAGACAGGTCTCTGGGTCATTGGTAAAGTGAAAAATGATCCGCTTACATCCAGGCTAACATTGGCCGATAAGATTGGGGGCAGATTGGTCAGAGCTTTTCGCATTAGAAAGACCAGCTCACCCACTCTAAGATGTAGGGCACGGCCACTCAGGAGATAAAGTCACTGTCCGTGTGGTAAAAAGCCAGTGGTGACACCACAGACATCAGCACTTCCTCTAGATTATTTTCTTACAGTCAGTGAGAGTTATATTTCCAGTCCTATAGAGCCCAGGGAAGAGCCTGCGATCCGAGTCACTGTAGAAATGATTGTTTTGAAACTGCAGCTCCTCATAGCTGCACTTTAATTAAATTGATTCTTTTGGCAGTAAAGTCAGGTACAGATTTTGAGGGATGAAGCAATGATAACACATTTCTCTCATTCAGTACTTTAAAAGCACAAATTAATTGTAAACAGAAATAAAAAAAAATATAATATAACATACATTAACACAATTGCACTATGTTCAGTGGTCAATTCTGCAAATGCTAAATGTCTCTTTTAACAGCAGAAACCTGCAACTACACTCCACCCCTTTAAATGCTTGGCTGGAAATTGCTACAAACATGTAATTGTGGTTTTAATATAAAAAATTGAGTCGTTTAGGGGGTTAAAATGACCTCCGACCTCTGGTTTCCCTGATATGTTTTACACAGCAGAATCCACACAAGCTCTCTCATTTATAAGAAGAAGAAGAAGAAGAAGATATTCCTTTATTAGTCCCGCTAGGGGAAATTCAATGTTTTCACTCTGTTAACTTATACACACACATGCACAAACAGGTCCATATACATGCATTAATGGAGAGATGTCAGAGTGAGGGGGCTGCTCCTGACAAGCGCCCCGAGCAGTTGGGGGTTTGGTGCCTTGCTCAGGGGCACCTTGGCAGTGCCCAAGAGGTAAACTGGCACCTCTCCAGCTACCAGTTCACACTCAGTTCTTGGTCCATGTCGGGACTTGAACCGGTGACCCTCCGGTTCCCAAGCCAACTCCCTACAGACTGAGCTACTGCCGCCCCCAATTCATGCTGTTCAATGCTGTTCAGGCATCAAGGAAACACGCATACGTTTTGTTTGTTCGGCTTTCTGGTTGACTGTGTTCATGTGAGTGTGTGTGCATACTCTTATACTTCCATCTTTGTGAGAACCAACTTTAGTTTTTGGTTTTTAGACCACTATTGGCAAAGCATGCAGTGACATTGCATTGTAGGTAATGTAGGCACCAAGAAAAAGAAGCACTGATGTTTATATTTTTTTCAGGACTCAGTACTACAGTACAGGACTTTTAAGAACTATTTCTGTAGAACATTTAATGGTTAAAGGTAAAAAACAAACATTTTTACGTATATATTTTAACAGTAGGACTGTTCCAGAATCTGAAGTTTTTGATTCAACTTGAATTTGGCTGTTCAATGTGAACATTTGACTATTTATTCTATTTTTTTTCTGGCAATCAGAAAATCCATTGGCCTGAGTCCCAGACACTGACACATGACATGACACTTTAACATAGTCAACTGTGGTCAACTGCGGTTTGCCACGGTTTCATAATGAACCAAAACCATTTTTAAACTCAAGGTGAAGGTGCCACAGTGTGTAGCGACTGGCTCTCGGCTTGGAAAGGCGTGGGGTGAAAGTGGCTGCGGCCGCTTTGCAGCATCCCTCACCCGGACCTCGGCACTTCCGGGGCTGCGGTGCTGGCCACACCCTCTCTCCTGGTGTGGAGTTCCCAGCACTGTCAACCAGGGTGGACTCTTCTCAGTGTGAGGGGTCTCTGGCATTGTCGCCAAACCGCCCAACCCGTGTTGAAACAAGGACCCCGTCTCGTTTACCATGCTTGGGTGTGATATTTTTGCCTTGTCATCACCATTCACATCTATATAACCAATGTTTATGATTAATTGTTTATAAAAGCACAAAATTGTTTGCAAGATCCCAACCCAGACAAGGTCATGCACGATGATTTGACTCATTGACTTTCAGAGGGCAGTCCTAATAATTCTCATTTAAAATCTCAGCTAATCTGATTTAAAAGACTGTAGTTTGATCAGATTTGATCAGGCAACATGAATGAGCAACCCCACAACTGTTATCAGATTTGATTCAAATGTAGCAAATACTTGATGTGTGAATGGGAGTATATGACACAGACTTTTTGAAATCTCTCGTGTGAAATAATTCAAATCACTTGGAGTGAGAAGCTAAGTGTGCAGAGCTTCTTTTCCCCATTACGCCCTCAGTTTGGCCCAAAACGTTGTAGCTCTCTGAACTCTGATGTTTTATGGTTTTGCAAACTTTATGTCCATATTTTGGATTATTCACAGCCTTCAGCCTCTGTTTACAACACTCCGGATCCTTTACTGGCAACCAATAATAACTCACTTCACAACCACGTCATTTCCTCTTCCACTCCTTGCACTTGGAAACAATGCAAATTGACACCATCACGAATTATACAGACGTTAAACAGATGTTTAAGAAGTTTTTCCTACAACAGCAAGTAGTAGTAGTTCTAAGTAGTAGTAGTAGTAACGGTCTTGCCACCAACTCTGGTCAAACCTCTCCAGTAGGAGTTGCATGGGAATGGTACTAGTGGCAAAGACCCCAGTGCATTCTGCATGTTATAGGTTTTCTACCTTTTGAGAGAAAGAGAACAGCATAGACGTTTTTTCAGTTTCCTCTGGTCACATAGAACCAATTTCAAAAATATTTGCATCTTTCTACAGCAGACAGCTTCATTCCAGCAGTGAAATACTTCTTTAAGGTTAGCTTTAGGTCAAGGTAAGGGTTAGGGTTACGTAATGCAATACTGAAGGTCCTCACAAATACAGTCGAGCAAGTGTGTTTATGTGTGTGTGTGTGTGTGTGTGTGTGTGTGTGTGTGTGTGTGTGTGTGTGTGTGTGTGTGTGTGTGTGTGTGTCATTCCTTGTAACATTACTAGCATGTGCCTTCTGACTCCATGTGACAGCGTAAAAAACACCGATACAGCAGCTTACATGAAAGAACAACAAGTCAGAGATGATCTGGGTATACGCTGTGACACAGTGCTAACGCACACTATTCTTAATAATACCTTTATTCTCTCTCTCTCTCTCTCTCTCTCTCTTTCCACCTCCCCCCTCCCAACAGATCACTTGGGCATCGAGTTTATGGGTAAGGAAGCTTTTCTTGTCTCACATCTGCATGAGTCACGACTGTAAATAAGCACCACAGGGCTTCATATTGGATCAACATTTATGCTGTGTTATTGCTCACATACAGTACATGCATCGTTCATGTCATCCAGCAATTGGCACACATGGACGCGTCTAATCACACATGACATGTAAACAACAACAAAGCTGTGGTGAATATAAATGGCGTCTGTATGTACATTCCCATTTTCATGCTGTACATTATTTGAAGTATTAGCCACTGTCTTTATCCATCTCTCCTTTCTCTGTGTAATTATATATTATACCAAGGTCTGAGTGAAAGCTCAGTTCTGGTGGGCTGCATTAATTCCTAATAATAGATACCAACTAAGTAGTTCTGGTGCAACTGTCTGTTGGCCGTTCTAAATTAATGCACTGGCTACAGAATCAGCTATGTTATTCACAACACTGAGAGTAACGTTAGTTCTTCAGTGCCTCATCTACTAAACACCACAGGGTGGCGACTGAAACACAAGTTACAAGAAATAAATTACATTGTCCCTCTGAACTTACTTTGTGTACATCAGACCGGCACATATGGGTACTTCGCCAAAGTTACCAAAGATTCCGTAGGCTTCAATACAATTTGACATGGCCGATTGGATCTCTTGTCAATCAAACGTTTGTTTTATACAAATGTCTAATATTTATGTGCAATCTGAGTGTCTGTGACCTTAATACAGTAAGTGAAGGTAAATCGCCACCATGTCCCTATGGTTTGGAGCCATAAAACCATGCCGGTCTGGCCTATAGCTTGGAGCCATAAAGCCATACCGGTCTGGTCTATAGCTTGGAGCCATAAAGCCATGCCGGTCTGGTCTATAGCTTGGAGCCATAAAGCCATACCGGTCTGGTCTATAGCTTGGAGCCATAAAGCCATACCGGTCTGGTCTATAGCTTGGAGCCATAAAGCCATGCCGGTCTGGTCTAATGACATGGATAGCTAGCTATCTAACATACTATCAAATTGTATTTAACGTTTGACTGTTATTGAATCTTGCTACTATAACATTAGCTTTTGGCTCATAGCTGAGCCAAAGTATCCCAGAATATCTCCTGTTGCCACCTCGTAGTTAAGATCCGCAATTTGCACCGGAGGTGGCTCACTGATCCCCCTAGAAATGCATCTATATTTTTATAATAACATCAAACTAATAATTTTTCGTAATGCTGAGTCATATCGACCTTTTTGTGTCTTCATATTGACAGAATAAGAAACCAGCAAGATGAGATAGAAATGTGGTCTCTTTATTCACTTGTAACATTGAACGCTTGCTGTCCAAAGTTTAAAACTTGCACTTTCTGTTTCGCCATGTTGACAAACCATGTACCGATCAGCTGTGTGGTCAAGATCAGACTGGAAACATAACTACTTCAACCAATGTTTGTGTTTTTTTAAACAGAAAACACAAGTTTTATACTGCGATATTGACTGAAAATGACTTGCAATACAGCCAACAGTAGGCTGGCAATCTCCCTCTGCCTAATTTAGGCGTTTGTAGTGAAATGAAGAGGTGTCGTATAGGTAACTCCTCAGTTCATCATCACAAATCAGCCGTTCCTCGTCTGCTGGAATAAAGAATAAATAGAAACAAGGCGTCGGGCAAAGGTTCAGCTCACGCTGTGCTCATGGACAGTTAGTTCATCCCAATAGAAAACAATACACTCAAACTGATTTTGTCGCATATCCCAGTAGACACATTAAATTCCCTTGAGATTTTTTTGTGAACGCCCAACCTTAAAGTTCAAACTGTGCTTAAACTTATGGGATGGTAATTCCAGGTATTAGCAGACTCGCTGTTGCCAGGAAAACAGAGTTACAGCTTGTAAAAAACTTTAGATTATCGTTGCAAAATGTATTTTTTTTTTTTTTTTTTTTTTTTTTTGGCAAGTGGCCATGGTATAAGCGGGATAATACCCTTCGAGGTATCCATTATCAGGACTTAATGGACAACTAGAACCGCCCGACATGCATCGCCAGGCATTATCCCACACTTATTTTCTGCACCATCGCTATGTTAACACTTCCTCTCTCTTGCTCTCCCTCTCTTCCTTTCTCTCACTATTGCTTATGAAGTGTCCCTTCAGAATTCCAATGTGCTGCAGTCTCCTTGGAAACAGTGAGAAGTGAGAGGCGGGCGGGGTACAGTGAGGGTTTTCTATGATGTTGGCTCTGTTACCAAACGCACTCCTCATTAACGCGTGTGTATGTGTGCACATGCATGGCACATGTTCAAAAGTGTGTAACTGAAGTCCCTACTTTTAACTTATGTGAGTTAGAGGAGATTCTTCCAGTGATTGTGTGATTCACATGCCTGCGAGGCTGTGCAGGGTGGATGCCAGCGGCTCCTCCTCCTCGTTGCCAAGCTCCCCTCTCCTGTTCTTGGCTCTCCTCGCAGGCTCTGTGTCGGGTATCACAGCTGAGAGCGCTAGTTAACGACATGGAGGCTTGCTGTTAACTAGAGCCCCTCTCTCTCTCAGTTGGTATAATTTGGGCCCTTTCCACACGAACAGGTTGGAAAGCAATGGATCATCTATGAAAATGGCCTCTCCCTGGTTTGACATAGCTGCTTCTGCATTCTCAAAGTAAAATTTCACAGGAACAAGCAGTGCCGGGCTTCTTTTCCTGTGGCACGACCGCTGCATTTGCAGTGAAACGAACAAAAGCATTTTTTTTTTTTTCAGGAAAATTGCTGAGACTATGCAAACCTGGCAGTGACAGATGATCTTTTCCACAGAGCTATCTTGCAGGTTTTCCCATTTATATTCAGCGAGAGCTTTAATGCCTCTGCGTCATTGTTCAGGCTGCCACAAATTCTTTGCCTAGCTAACATCTCTAGTCCTGCCAACGTCTTCCCCAGCATTGTGTTAAAGCAGTGTACAGATAGATAAGCACCTCCCACACTCAACCCTGGCTTGTCAGTGTCTATGGCTTTGGAAGAAAAAAAAGGATAGACTTACATACCAATCCACTGAAACAAAATACGATACAATTAAGTAAATGCATACTGTACGAAGTGGGACACTTGTGAGAAAAACTTTTTGAAGGATTTTGCAGGTTTTAAAATATCCTATTTCTGTTTATCGCAGCTGTGCCATATTATTCGGGAAGATCCTTGTCTTCCACAGATTGACATTATACTGTCAGAGCCACTTATGTCATCAGCAAATGTTTATGTAGTTAGTCTGGTAGGATAAGGCTCAGCTCTCAAAGAATCAAAGCTGCAACAAGGACTCTGTTGGATGAACAAACCTTTAATAAACACATCAGTAGTCAGAACTAAAGTCCACCGTCTATGCCTGTATGAATACTAGTCAGCAGGTAGCCAGCTGATAAATGAGCCACTGATGGTGAAGCATGGATAAAGCAGTGACTGCTAATGCAAGCACATCAGTATTCTGCCTCAACCAATGCAGTGCTCCATTATTTGTGAACTGAGCTTTTAAAGGATAATTCTGGTTTATGAAAGTTGATTATTTTTTAAATTGTTTTGTTCATTCCTAATGGTAATAATAGCGGTAATTGCTGAGGTCTGGGAAGAAGGCAGTATTGCTTAGATGGGGCAAGAAAGATGTTAATTCTGACAGGTCAGCAGCCACTAAATTAGTAAAACCTATTTGGAAGAGAAAAAGATGGAAAATTATTTGCAAAACCTGTTCACCTTTGACCTATTATACTTGTTGTGCACTCAGTTTACTTTGCAGTGGGTCCTTATATTGCTGAGATTACATGGTACAGATTTTCCAGCAAATCAAGTACTTCAGATAATCTGGCTAAGCTTCTGTCTGATCATCCGACTGCTCATGTTTCTTCAGTTTGATTTTCTTTGTACAAATGTAGTAGTTTTAAGCCTAGCTGTAGTTCTTTCCTAAACCTAACTATAGTGGTTTTGCTGCGTTGTTACGTTATATTATGTTGTAACATTATTACTTGAACACAAACCCTGATCTTTTTTGTAACCTTAACCAAGAAGTTGTGTTGCCAAAATCAATCCCTAATCAATCGTTTTCGCAACGTTAACCACGTGGCATTGTGTTTGTTTCTGGGTTGCAGAAATGTTTATTTAGTGTCACTGTTTTTAGCAGTAAACAAAGACAATACTAAAGACTATAACTATAGAAGACACAGGCTGAAACAAGGCGGCATTATCTTTTAAAATGTTGGCCATATGAATATAAATCAACTTTATTTACAGTAATTCAGGCCTCTGCATTGAAGTTACTCTGAGGAATTTTTAACTGGTTATGAAATAGCCTCAATTTCATACTGATGATAAGTAAGTTCATAAGTAAACAAGACCATCAATGAGAAGATTGGCTATGGATTGTTAATGCTTTCATCGGCACCATTCCGGTGAAATCTTTACTCCAGCAGGGCCTCTGTCAGTAACCAGCCCACCACAGTCAGACCCAGATCCGGCTTCACTGCCGCCTTCATGTGAGCTCCAGTGGGAGGTGGAGACCTCCACGGCTGGTAGCAGCGGCTCCTCCTCCGGCCACACGTTTCATGGCAGCAACAGACAGTGAAAGTGATAGTTTGACTGTATATTGACATCATATCAGCCACATAAAAAGGCTTTTGTTGCCTATATCTCTAAGAAATGTCACAGACATGAAAAAAGTCAAGATGTATTTTTAAATCAACACTTCCTGCTTTCATTTAAAAATAAAACCCCTCAAACATTTTTTTCTGTGGGCAGAACTCCTTTGTCTCTCCTTCATTTTGTTAACACAAGGCTTTTATTTTGAAATATGGGTAGGACTGTGTTGTAGGACATGCAGGGACTTGCAGGGCTCCATGAATGAGTATAGAACAGGATTATTACTATTACTATTTACAAATGAGCATGTTTCTTTGACTTTCTCTGTCTAAAATAAACGACAACTCATAGCCCTCTTCATGATTTATAGAGAATGGACCCACCCACCCCTCCAACAGAGTCAATTTCTATAAGGTTAAAATTAGAAAGGAAGTGTCTTGAGGTTGAGATCTCTCCACCCAGGCCATCAGCCACACACGGCTTAATAAAGCAGAGAATATATTCAAGGTTTCTTGAATCCTCTTCATACATCTTTTATATTTCTTGGCAAAAAGTGGAGAACATTTTACTGTATGTAGTCAGTCAGTCATGTGGGCGTCAATATTTCCTTTCCATCAGAGATCACTGAGCTCTGACGACTAGATGTTCCACCTGGTTGTAAATCAAAGTCAGACGAAAGTGTTCCAGGCAGCTATTTTTTGGGGTGGAATGGATTTTAAGTCGTGTTGATTTTCAATTTCTACCCAGAGGGTTTCAGGTTTATTTGTGCTGGAAGAAACTAGAGCAGGGATGAATGGAGCACCAGGAGGTGGACACATTTGTGTTTGTGTGTTTTATATAAGACACACATACTGTATATATCTTGACAGCAGTGGTAGGCGTTAGTGACAAGTATGTCATTCAGTTGTCTTTTACATGTAGAGGTGAGGTAGGAAAACTTTTCATTTCACTCTGCTTGACTTTGACAACACATTTTCACTCCCAACACGTCACAAAAAATGCTGCTGAAAAATGAAGACATCAAGAAAGTGCCAAAAACCGCTGTTCTTCAAGTGGCCTCTTGAGGCTCCAGAAGCAAGTCGATCCCCATGTGAAAATGTCCAATTCTACAGCAGAAATAAACCTGTTAACATCCTGGTACAAAACACAGTTTTGGTCTCTGTAGCTAATTTTCCTCCGTTCTGGGGTTGTACGAGTGAATTTTTATATAACTAAACTGTTTAAATTATATTAAGGCATGATTAAGTTAGGCATGATTGAGAGTATGGCCACCTTGAGTGACAGGTGGGTGTCGCCTGAGGTGGGTGTCGCCTGAGGTGGGTGTCGCCTCAGGTGGGTGTCGCCTCAGGTGGGTGTCGCCTCAGGTGGGTGTCACCTCAGGTCACTTCCAAGACCCCAGGAAGAGCACTGGTCATTGATGCCTATTTTAGTAGTGGCCAAACGGTGGTACTACAACTTCGGTGTCCATCATGTGATGCCATTGCCACAAACAGACTTTAATAGCTGACACTAATAGCTGAATCCAGAGTTAGGTCCCCTCCTCCATTCACGTGAATGACACACAGGCTGAAGCTCAAGCAAGGGCTGAGAGAAGAGTTAGCAAGTTGTGACAACAGCGTGGCAGCTGTGACACCGTGACCGAGCAATGTGACCAAGCGGACGCTGCTGCGCGTGGCCGATGGGCCAAATGGATGCGGGAGATCGCTGGAAGATCCGGGTACTTTTCCAGATGGAAGTCGAGCAATTTTGGCATCATTGAGCAACTTTCATAAGAATGAAAGGGGGCAATGCTGTATCCAGTTCTCCTTATACATCCATGGTCACTAGCTGCTACCTGTCTGCTCTGGGGGCGGCAGTAGCTCAGTCCGTAATGGGTTAGGACGCGGAGGACGCCGGTTCAAGTCCCCCATGGACCAAGACCAACTGGTTGCTGGAGAGGTGCCAGTTTACCTCTTGGGCACTGCCGAGATGCCCCTGAGCAAGGCACCGAACCCCCAACAGCTCTGGGCGCTTGTCACTCACTCACCCCTCACTCTGACATCTCTCCATTGACGCATGTATATGTACTGTGTGAACAACAGAGTGTAAAACTGAATTTCCCCACTGTGGGACTAATAAAGGAATATCTTTCTTTCTTTCTTTACTACATCACCTAGCCCGTCTCAGCTCCACCAACTATTGACTGCTTTGCATATTTTTTGATTAGCTGTGAGTTAGGTTGTGTCATCACTGGCAAGATGGTGACAGCCGGGACCACCCACAGTGGCCCAATGCTTCAAACAGTGATTCTCAAGGTACCCTCTAGCATCAGTTGCAGGGTTTCCAGATCAGATTGTCATTTTCCAGCCCAAATGATAATTTTGCCTGAAATCTGTGTAACTGTAAAACCATGTGCTATAGACAACATGTCATAAGCATACAAAGTTTCATAGCTGCATCAAATAACCAAAAATGAAATGTTAGATAAATAGACTTTCACACCCCACAAAGAGAGCAGTCAGACAGCCAATTACTCAAATTCTCATGTAAATGTCAGTAATGATGACACAAAGGTACGTACCACCCTTATCCCTAACCACAACTAAATACAACTCATGTCTATCAAATATTTCTCAAATTAAATGAGTCAGTAATATGAGTGAGTGGACACAACAAAATTTACTGATCTTTTTTGTGTCTATGTTTTTGACCAACTTTATAAAAAGTTGTAGAAGTTTCCACGTGTTACATGTGTTACTTTTTTTTTTTTTTTGAAAATTAATGACTTAATAATCTCGGAAATCTGTGAGTTTTTTAAATCTCAGAAAATAGTTTTCCCATAAATTTATGACTTTATAATCTCATAAATTTATGATTTTTTTTCTTGTAAGTTTATGACTTCAATCTTTGTAATCTTTTCCTATTACTATTTTCTCAGAATATTACCAGCTTCTCCAGCTCTGTAATTAAAAAAATCTAAAAATCTAAAATGGTGCTGATACATTATCGTAAATTCATCTAGGTGGCTTCACAATAAAGTGGCCATGACAGGAAAGCCTTGATACCCATAGTGTTTCAGCCTCAACCGCAGAACAGCCAACAGCTTTAGTTGAGATTATCTCAGAAACAATGGTGAATATCAGAAGAAGAAAAGAAAGCAGTGAAAACAATCAGCCCACTCACTTAAACATATCCAGCATGTAAATGGGCCAATAAAGCCACCCAGGTAATAGAGGAAAGGAGCGCGACCAGCACAGAGCATGCTTACTGTAGCATGGCAGACCTGCATAAATACAGCTTTTATCCACCATTAGCAGTCTGTACTCCACCGTATGACACTCAGGGCTGGAGAAACCTGTTCCTCTCCGTCTGCATCCTCTGACCTCTCCTCTCGTCTTATGTCATCCATCCTGTCAATCTCAGCAGCACAGATATAATATCAAGACATGACGATATATTGAATACTTAAGAATTATATGGCTCAATAAATAATACAAAATAATACTACAAAAAAGTGTCCCTCTAGAATATATATATCAAAAATTTTGAAAATATTTTCATAATAATAATATAATAATAATATATTCTAGACTCATTTAAACTGAAAAATATCAAGCATTTTTTCGTTTTACTAATTAATTAATTATATGATAATTACAGTCTACAGCTCAAAAAAAATCTCAAAATATTTGAATATTTCATTTCAAGTTTGAGTAAATGACTATTCATACAGTATAAATACCATGTATCTCTCGGTGTACTTCAGTACACACAACCACATTCATGAGGAAGCCTGCTGACCTGACAGTCGTCCAGAGGACGATCATCGACACCCTCCACAAGGACGGCAAGCCACAGAAGAGAGTGCTGTATCAAAGCATATTCACAGAAAGTTGACTGGAAGGGAAAAGTGTAGTAGAAAAAGAGCACAAGCAACAGGGATGACCATAGCCTTGAGAAGATTGTCAAACAAAGCCGATTCAGGATGTTGGGAGAGCGTCATAAGGACTGAGGCTGGAGTCAGTGCATCAAGAGGCAATGCTCACGGACGTCTTCAGAAAATGGGCTACAGCTGTTGCATTCCTGGTATCAAGCCACTCCTGAACCAGAAGCATCTCACCTGAGCTAAGTAGAAGAACTGGACCATTGTTCAGTGGTCCAAAGTCCTCTTTTCAGATGAAAGTAAATTTAGCATTTCATTTGGAAATCAATGTCCCAGACTCTGGAGGGAGACTGGAGAAGATCAGAATCCAGGTTGCTTGAAGTCTAGTGTGAAGTTTTCACAGTTGGTGATGATTTGGGGTGCCATGTCATCTGCTGGTGTTGGTCCACTGTATTTTATCAAGTCCAAAGTCAACGCAGCCGTCTACCAGGACATTTTAGAGCACTTCATGCTTCCGTCTGATGACAAGCTTTATGAAGATGCCAATTTCCTACTCCAGCCGGACTTAGCACCTGCCCACAGTGTCAAAACTACTACTAACTGGTTTTCTGACCATGATATTACTGTGCTTGATTGGCCAGCCAACTGGCCTGACCTGAACCCCATCGAGAATCTATTGTCAAGATGAGAAACACCCAGCTCAACAATACAGATGCACTGAAGGCTGCCATCGAAGCAGCCTGGGCTTCAGAAAGGCCTCAGCAGAGCCACAGGCTGATCGCCTCCATGCCATACCACACTGATGCAGTAATTCATGCTAAAGGAGCCCTGAGTAGTGAGTGAATAAATGCACACTTCAGAAGTTGCACATTTCTGTTTTGCAGATGCTTTTTTGGATTGATCTCATGAAATATTTAAATATTTTGAGATACCTTTTTCTTTCTTTTCTGGGCTGTAGGCTGTAATTATCAAGAATAAAACATAGTTTATGTGTAATGAGTCTAGAATATATTAAATTTTCACTTTCTTAAATAACTGACAAAGAATATTTAACTTTTTTGCGATATTACAATATTCTTGCACATGTAATCATCAGTCGTCAGGCGTGTGGAAATTAACTTTCTGACTGTTTTATGTTCATGCAGCTGTGAGCTGCACCTCAGGTTGTTGCTATTTGATCTGTCTGGTGGCTGCAAATCTTAACACAACTTGAAACCTCATTGATCTGAAATCATATCTGTCATTATTCAGGCTCTAACTATCAATAGCTTATATGTTTCTGTGATAGTTTGTGTGAGCAGTCAGACAAAACTAACCCTTACCATCATTAATCCAACTTCTGCCACTGTCAACCTTGAACCAATTCCAATGTGCTGCCACTAAGCATTCAGTTTTACTGCCCTCAAACTACAGGCCACAGTTTAATTGTATAATTGTACAAATGCAACACAATTTAATAATCCTTAACCTAATATCTGCAACAGACCTTGACAGTGTTCGTGCCTGCCAACAGTCTGACTCGTCCATATGTCCAAACCATTAGATAAAAATCCTTGAATGACGTCATAAATAACATATCCTAATATTTCCTGGACGGAGAATGAAAAATTGTTCTTTTTTTAAATATGTTGATGCAAGAGATTTTCAATAGAGTCAAGCCTTAATGGAACAATGTCAGAATTAAAAAAATTGAGTCAAGATCACAAACTCAGCTCATGATGATGGAAAAAGATGTGCTGAGGCACTGCAGAGTGCATGTTGGAGTCCTCTGTCATGAACCATGAACCATGCAGAAGGAAGCCCTCTCACCAGGTGTGAAAATGCCACCTCAGCCGAACTTTAGTCCCCTCTGTTTACATCAATGTGAGAGTATCTCTGTCTATGTTGTCACCAACTACTATACTGTAAAGTCTCTTTCCCACTGGACAAAAAAACCCACTAACATCAAGCTTTTGTCTTCAGTGGGAAAAGTTACAATCTGCATTCATTCCCAGGAAAAATGACTCTGCCATAGTCACAGATATTTATCAGCTCCAGACATGACATGCTAATTTTCACCCCTTTTACGGTACGATGCTAAGTCACGCATGTTGACGGGGATTATCATAACTAGTGCAGCGCTCGTTTGGAGCACGTTCCCGTCTGGATTGGGCCAACTGTTTGGCTCTCAGGAGTGCTGCTTGCAGCATTGTCGAGAACCACAGAATGGCTGCTTGTACCTGCCGAGTGTGACGTTGACTGGATGGATGGTTCTTGAGATATATCTTTACTTTAGTTAGATGATGCTGCTACAGTGCCACCAACTGGCCAAATGGCACCAAGTTTGTCATGGTCTATACTTGTCCAGCGGTCGCAATAGCACAAACTGTTCAGGAGATGTAACGTTTTTTGTAATATAAGCCCACAGCATTTAAACTAAAGGGCCAACTATAGCAAAACTGTGTAGCAACAATCAGACAATTTAACTATTTCCATCTTGGTTCAGAGATGTTTTGTACCAAATTTTGTGGTGATTGCTAAATATGTGTGAGAGCAGCAGCCAAAAAAATCTGATTTAGAAAAAAATGGCTTATGTGGATAGGTCTGTCTGGAACGACAAACAAATGGATGTTAATTGTTATAACAGCACTATCTGCCCAAATAGCATCACATTTGACATTGCACTCCCTTGGGTCCTGAGCAATACACTCGCCAAGTGTGAAGTTGATCAGATGAGCAGTTCAATCAGGAGAGACTCATGGGTGAATGACTGTTTATTAAAGAACAAGACAGCATTATGATAAGAAACGTCTTTTGGCGCATTAGACCCGCCGTAGCTTAGTGGGGAATGATCATGGCATAGCAGAAAGTTCTTTAATTCCCCCTGCGGGTCTAGACGCTGGTGATGGTGGTAGTAAAGTGGTTTGGTGAGGACAGGTGAATCGAATCAGTTTGAACATCAGGAAGTAATCTCTATGAGCTTTACGGTGTGAACGTGGATGACGTCTCTCTGTCCTTGCGTTGCGACTCTTGAGATGAATGAGGAAAAAACTCCCCGCAAAAAACCTTAATCAGGAAAAAGAAAGGGGGAGAAACCTCGGGAAGAGCAACGGAAGAGGAGTCCATCTTCAGGATACGCGGACGTGCGATAGATGGCGAGTGTTTAAAACGCGCACATCAACGAATTGAGGCTGGAGAGATCCGAGCTGGGGCGATGACTGCTGGAGGCATGGAGGGTGCTGAGGCTGGAGGCGATGAAGGCTGGAGGCGATGGAGGCTGGAAGCGATGGAGGCTGGAGGCTGGAGGCTGGAGGCTGGAGGCGGCGGATGCTTGGCGCTGGAGTAACTGAAGGCTGAAGCGATGGAGGCTGGTGGTGGAGGCGATGGCCGGCTGGGGTAACTGAAGGTGATGAATGTTGGAGGCGATGGGGTGGAGGAGGGCTGCTTCGATTGTGCTGGAATGACAGCTGAAAGCGGCGGAGAGGAGAGCAGTTTAAAAACCTTGACACACTGTGTGATTGGTTTAGAGAGAAGGTGGTGGTAGGTTATGATTGGCAGAGCAGAGTGGAACCCTATAATCAGCTGATGGAGTGAGGGCCTATGAGAAGGGACTCAGATGGATGAATGAGTGAGAGTAGAAGGTCTTCCTGAATGAACTTACGCATTAGCTTCATTTCTTGAGATAAGAAGTGATAAATAGCAGAAATTTAAAAAGAAGTAACTACTGTAACATTTTTACTGTTTACTAACCTTGTTTTTTTGTGACGCACCAGGAAAACAAAAAACAGAAAGACATACTGGTCTACTGGCACTGGGAAAAGAGGCTATAGCATATTTTAGTTGGTTTTCCATGTTTAAAGAAACCACCTTGTACAGTATGTGATAATTTTGGTGGGAAGGGTATTATTGTTTGTAAGTGTTTGTGTTTGTTTGGTCTTTGTGTTCTTGATTTTTTATGATGAGATAGGGCAGGCCATTCCTGTATTTATAGTAATAAATTCCTACACAGCTTCCTTTGGGAAAACTTTATAGTAGTTTAAAGGGATCACCCAAAATGACATAAAGCATATTTCTTTTAGTGGTATCTAACCATGAAGAAAGTTTAGGTTTTATTTGGCCATGTTTTGTAGATATTGTTCTCAGAGATCGATCCCAATGCAATCACATCTTCAGTAGAAAGAAGCTCCTAAGAAAGCAGCAACCAGTGAGGTCCATATTCTCCTGAGTAATATAGTTTTTCAGTTCTCTGAGCAAACAAAATTTCCATTTCACTTCCTCAAACTTGCTGTGGCGGCAGAAATCCAGGAGACAGATATTTTAAAATCTGAGCAAATAAAGCCAAAAACATCAGCAAGGTGCTTCTTCACTTGAAGCTTGGTTGGACTGAAGCAGCCTGACAGATGGATGAATGCAGCTCTCTTGTCAGAAAGAGAGATTCCTTTGCTTATCAGTGATATATGGATTAGACATTTTCAAGGATAGAATCCTGTGTTGTATCAGCACTTCAGCAAGGACTATTTTTATATGCCTGGGTATTATATATCAAACAATATGAGTCATAAATAGCACACTAAAGGCAGTGAAAGCTTTAATCTTTATTGGCAAGAGAAGGCTATTTCACCACTTACTCCACTTATTGATTCTCTCTTTCTAGCCAGCTCACCTGTACAGAAACATTTCTGCTGTTCACACATTGAATGTGCAGAATCCCATATACATACAAATAGGTCACAACAACAACTCTATAATGCTCCTGCGACCACCTTTAGTGTAAAATATGAATCATATTGTTCACTAATGTTGCAGTAAATAAGCGGCCAGCGGAGCAGAGCTGGAGGTTTGAAGTGAAAATAAATATAAGACGTGACCTCACGGCACCACAGATGGAACATGAACATGGCTTCCCTCTCACACTGTATGATTTATTCACATCATGAGAGTGTGTTTGTGCATACAGGAGGTGTGTCCAAACAAGGACATGGGAGGGAAGCTG
Source organism: Pterois miles (assembly GCA_947000775.1). NCBI lineage: Eukaryota > Metazoa > Chordata > Actinopteri > Perciformes > Scorpaenidae > Pterois > Pterois miles. Next base: position 4,889,938 of record CAMQGK010000242.1, on the reverse strand, counting down.
AAGTACTGCTTGACCTTGGCAACACATTTATGATTGGCCTCACACCAAGCATGCTGCATGCATATACAGTATGACATACAAGTCTGACTGTATGGGATGATCAACTTTTCACCTCTAAACTTCTTTGTGTATGTATGTATGTGAGATTTCATATCTATTTGTGTGCCTATGCATTACAGTCTCATTCATGTTAGAATTTCAGTGTCCATCTTTTCCATATTTTTAAATCCACAGCATGAGCTTTTCTTTTAAAACATCTGTTTCCATCACCTATTCACAGTGTCACTTCTGCCAACCATAAAAACACTTTGGTGAAGGTTTTTTTTTCTTTAACAGCACAAATGAAGATTATGGGTAAAACCTTCTGGTAACACTCTCTATGATGCTCATAATACATTATAAACATACTTCTGATGTGTAATAAATTGCTTGTAGCCCTGTATAATTATAGTTATTAGCACTGCTAAATATTCATGCTACAATTATAACCAGCTTGTATATGTATATCTGCCTATACCTGAGCAGGTCACTTAAAGCACCCAATGACCATATAGAATAATCCCATTGTAATGTATTCTAACAGTGATTATAATGATTAGATGAGGATTATCATACATTACAGCTAAGGGAAATATAATACACTAAGATCCTTGCAAAACCAATGATGAGGAAATATTATACTTGGCCTTATAAATCATTATGAAATGCTTTATAATGTGTTATAATTATTGCTGTAAAGCATTATATATATATATTTATGAGTACATTTAACTATAGTTATACAATGTTTTTAGCAGATTGTAACATATTATAAGTAATATAATGCGTGCTTACTGTAGACTCCCACTCTAATACTGCAAAATTAAGTAAAATTCATCATTTGTAATTAAGAGTTTTCAATCTACTGCCCAAATATTGAGGCTTTGTCACAGCTGTCGGGTTGGTTACCGCCGTACAAGGTACTCTCATTAACTACTATGGAAAACCATCCGCGGCAACAGTAAATGCTCAGAGAATGTGCACTGGCAGTGTGGTGATGTAGTTTAAAGAGTGAAAGAGACACCGGGTGGGCTGAGGGGAGGTTGATGGGTCCAACAAACACAAGGCTTTCATCCAGGAGACTGCTGTTGGTGTCCCGTGTTCACAACGTTCAGAGTCACTGTCACTGTACAAACGGAGCAGTTTTAAGTCCAACCATGTAGTTCTTTCCTAATCCTAACTATAGTGGTTTTGTTGCCTAAATATAAAGTGACACCAAGGGGCTGGAGTTGTTTTCTGAGTGAGGTATACAGATGTTAACGTAAAGGGAAAATTTGCCATGTTTTATGCATATGTCCAATCAGTGTTGATGGTAAATGTAGTCCACTGAAGAAATAAATTCCCCGGTGTGTGCTATATTGACTGAGAAAGCTGATTTCTCCTGCTGCGGAGCCTACACGATCCCCCCCCACTGTTTCTCTCTGCCATGCGGCAGCCCGCTGAGCAGCTACCCACTGCAGCAGCTTGTTGACGGCTATCACTCCTGCTTCAGACGCAGACCGTTAAATTAGCAGATTACAATGACAAAATTCGCCTCATTATTACTCTACTGGTCTTTGTTGTGTTTTCCAGTTTATCCTGATCCTGGAGAAGCTCTCCAGCACACATCTGTCCCAGGAGGACAGCTTTCACGCCTAGTAATGCATACAGTATCCAAGTGCCCACATCAACATTCATAACATCAAATTGATTCTGTTTCTGTTGGCATCAGAGAGCAATTTGAGCAAAGGCTCCGGTCAGTGTTTGCTCTGGTTAGCTCGGGTTCTGGAGGGTCCCCACCGGCCAGATCCTCCCCGCTGCAGGAGCAGCCTCAAGCGGCCTCGAGCGGCCTCAAGCAGCTTTGAGTGGCCTCTCTCCGGCTGAATGTCAGAGTCAGCGAAAACACTGTAAAAAATCCTTGTCCGTAACATCCACTCTACTCCTTTTTTGGGATGCCATTTTTGGCTGCTGGAAACGTAACACAAACAAAGAGAACAACAGCTCCATTCCAAATCACACACTATTTCTTTTTACTTTTTGTACATACTGTAACTGCCTTTGCAAAGTTCCTACTATAGCATGCAGTATACATACAACTGGGACATACTAATTAGTCATAATATTGCACCTTGAACTTTGACCCTCTTGCTCATTTATCTGCTGAACAGAGGATTGTGGGTTAGATGAACCAGAAAAGCATGCTGGCTTACATACTGCAAAATGCAACCAGAAGGATGTTTTTGAGCGGTGTTGCGTTCCACAGCTACCAAAGCTGAAGTAGCACTCTGCAGTTCCTCCTCAAGGATGTCACTGTCATGTTACTAAAAGGTAGAAAAAAACAACCAATTTTGCAGCTGCACCCCAGAGACACAGAGAGCATTGGCAAGATCTGTAGGCATTTTTCACAATATATCGTTAACTCAGATAAATAGAGATAGGGTTGGAAATCTGCAAATTTTCTCTTTCATAAAGAAAAATGCAACATACAGAAGAGTGAATGTCAGCACAAAATACATAGAAAGAAGGAGCTATGTTTCAGTCTACACCTTCAGTATCAACCAGTATACTGAATTTACCAAAAAAACATCTGTATCAGGAGAAAAAGCATCCTCCAACATCCTACATCTCATTCCTCTCTCTTGTTTATATTTCCCATCCCTCTCTCTGCCTTCCTTGCAGCCGACCTCATTGTGCTCCCGTAGGACAGCCCCCAGCTCCCTCTAATGATATAATTATAGCCAATAAGCCAATGTGATGACTCAGACTGATTAGCGGCATCAAAACAACGCTGGGTCCAAACATAACTTAGACATTGAGGGAGAGAAATAGGGGCACAGAGAAGAGGAAAAGATGCACTGCGCTAATGGACTCAGTGACATCAGTTATTTCAGGGATTATGTGTGACATACTACATGTATGATTGGTTATGTAATATCTGGGCATCAGAAGCAGAACGCTTACGCTGAGAGATCCCCAGTTTGAATTCCCAGACGGGCGTGAAGATCATGATGTGGTTGTGAATTAGTAACACTCTCCCTGCATGGCTGACGGCTGTCAGGATGCCCTTGAGCAAAGCGCAGAGGCTGTAGCTGTGTTGTAGCTGAGAAGATTGTGGTTGTATTCTGCAGCAGTGATTTCCTGAGTGTACGCACCGAGGAAGCAGCTGTAAAGAACTGTATCTTTTTTCTACTGAAGTGGCATTCAAACCTATCTGCAGTAAAAATTTGTCTCAATCACCTCAATGTAAAAGCCCAACACCTTGTGTCATCTCGATGCTTTTCCAAGGCCTGAGCCCCGCTAAATAAAACTTGATTGATCGCCTATTAATGCATCTGAAGGCAACTATGATTTACTTGTTCGTAGCAAACAAGACAGCTTCCATTTTTCTCTACTAATGGCGTCCGTCCACGCCATAACTCTTCTTGTCTCCATGTATTCAAGCTCCATTACATGTGGCATCCATTTCAAAAGTGGTCGGCGTCTATTGGACTATTACTCGACGTTGTAGAGCTGATAAAATGAGCTGACAGGCTGTGTGTTAACTAAGAATAGCAGGTGTTGCTGGAGGATTGGAAATAGGTGTTTGTGTATTGTAAATGGGCTGTGAGTTGTTTCTTTATTTCAATTTGGTTTATTTCTCACAAAAGTAATCATACTTATTCAGGAAAGAATCTGCAAGGCAGATAGAAAAAGCCCCAGAGAACCTTCACAGCACATCTGACTGTTTGATGATTTGAAATGGCTGTTTGGGTGCTGTAAACAACCATGTTAAAAATTAAAAGCGGATAAGTACAAATCTCAGAACAGTGTTTAATTCTGTGTTACGGTGGGGTTTCTGTATAGAATTAATTCAGTATTAACTGTGAATATCTGCCGAGATCCCACAGTCCACATTCACAGTTAAACACAGACCCGTCCTCTCTCTTCCTCTGTCTCTCTCACACATGCTGACAGATATGTACGTGATCTATGACTGTATCATCCAAACAGTGTGTTGTTCAAACATTAATGTGACACCCTCCTCTGTTTTCTGTCCCCACAGAGAGCAAAGAGGTGTACAAGAGACAGGTGCTGTCAATCACATCCATCACTATGGCGATCAGCCTCCTGGGAACCCTGTGCATGGCCCTGTACTGCCGCAACAAGTGAGTGAAAAACATGCATAAACATACGCACATATGGATATACTCTGTTTTTTTTTTTACTGTTAATATGTACAATTTGCAGTTTTAAATGCAGGTTGTACAACATTTCCAGTTTCATACAGACTACAGTCGCTGGCCATACTGTTAATTGGAAAGGAGAATGTAGTGACACTGACTATGTTTACATGCACAAAATAGTCAGTTTTTTGCCCTTATTTCAATAAAAGCAATATTCCTACTAAGCTGTTTACATGAGTAAAGAAAATGAATAATACCCTTTAATATTCCCATTAACCTCAGCCATGAATACTCTGATTAACATAACCGGTGATGATTACAGCCTAAGCCTTTCAAAATGTTTGAAAGTAGGTTTTTTTTTTCTCCTTCTTTTCCTTTTGGCATGCATCCCTGCAAACTGTCAGCTAGTTGGTCTGCCGTGCCCATTCGCACAAAAAGGTGTATATATGCCATGATAATGCACAAAATGTTTAGCATGTTTTGCAATAAGTATGCATTTTTTGATTTCCCTGTGTCATTTGTACACCATGTATCCTGTACTGACTGCAATGTAAATGCTACAGTCAGAGTTAACTCTTTGAGACCCACAATAGACCCCTTTTTTTAATCTTTTTTTAGGGGGGTACAGGATGTCTTTAGGGGGAGATAGCAGGTCAACAGTAGATGTCACATAGAATGGTTAACATCATCTGAAAGCTGTCAAGTTGTTTGAGCCATTAATCAGAAATAAACAATTCATTCATTCATTAATACACATTAATGATCGAAGTATATCCCCATGCTCATTTATGTCTCAGAGGTTCGTACAGCAATTTTTGGGTGGATACCATTTGTTACACAGATTTAGTGTTAAATTTAACTAGAGAATAGATAAAAATGATCAATAATACCTCCAAAATACCACACCAAGACTTTGAGGAACACCATAGGAAAAGCCATGCTGCGATTTGGGATCAAAACTTTTGACATTTGAAGATTTCTGCAAGAATTGAACTTTTTTCTGCAATTGGATGGCGAGCGCTTCTGTTGTGTAACCTGCTCAGAAACCCCCATATTTTCAGTCTAGCTAGGAAAGCCATCTATCCTCTGAATGCTCTTGGTCTCTAGTTTGTGACTGTAAAGTTTCATAAGGCTGTGATTGTCCTAGAGGTCACCACAGGTCATTTTATACAGTGAGGTTAGGGTTGGGCTTAGACGTGATGACTAACATCATCACACATGAATACAGTTGGACTTATTGAATCCACAAGAGTTTCAGCTTTACAGTGATACGCAAATCAGTACTTCAGGGCTATTTAGGGACCCCAATATGTAGAAATATTCAGATACACCATTTTAGAATATGAGAAAATAACACATTTATACTGCATGAAAAAACTGCATGTTATTATCATAAAGTGGGCAAGTCTGTAAAGGGGAAACTTGTGGGTGCCCATAGAAACCATTTCATACACATCTGGAGGACAGAGCTCAAGGGACCCCTTTGAAAATGGACATGCCAGTTTAACTCACCAAAATTTAGCCTCCTTCCCGACACGCTACCATGACATGGTATCAGTGGATTTCATGGTTCCAGTCTCTAGTTACATATGATGTCTGGACCTTCACTCTAGCCCTAAAACTGGACCTGCTACAGCCTCTGCAGCAGACAGCAAAACGAGTCTCAGAGGGTTAATGACGTAGTATAAAAAGCCAGAAAGACCGTATGGTGGATGAGTCAAAAAAACACCAGACTTTTAACCAGGAGACCGGTGTTCAAGATGGTTGTGTTGTTTTGTTAAGTTATGTTGGTCACAATTTTTTAGTGATGCATTTTCAGTAATGTTACGTTGCTTCCGTACATATTTTACTTAGTTTACTTATTTTAAGCCCAACCATGATGTTTTCCCTTACCCTAAGTGTTTTTCTTGTCTGAACCTCAGTTCGTTTTTGCTTAATCTAACTATCGACAGAATGCTTCTAAATCCTGAATAATATCAGCATATCACACGCCTTCATCTGAAAATGCTCCATTCAGAAGAAAGCCTAATTCAGAATATCCAAGTATAGTATGCCGTTTACATGACCCATAACAAATTCACTATATTGTCACATATTAATAGTGGGATATTAGATTGCATGTAAACATAGTCATTGCTACAACAAATCAGACGATCACATCAGTTAAAAAAAAACTCCCGACAAAAGCAGTAATGTATTTTATCCAAATGTCTTCCTGTAGCTGTGTGCAGTAAGGAATTACTACATAGATATGACTGGTTTAGATTAGGGCTAAGTTCAGGTTAAGGTAAGGGAAAACACAAATTGAAGCAAACAGACTTTGACACAGCAACACAAGACACACACAGTTCACAGACTGCAATTTTTTCACCCACCTCTTAGATGCAGTCCATTTTTTCCAGCCATGCAGTTTTCTCATGAATATGCTGGCAGGTAAATAAACGCAATGACATGTAATTTCATCCCAGCCATCAGTTTTCTTGCTTTCATTTCAACTGAACATTGCAATGATTTTCAAACTTTTAAAGTTACTTTGAATCTAAAATTTATAGTCAAATCTGCCTAAAGTCCTAAAGTAAGCAGAATGTAACAGTGTTTGGTAATAAGCCCATTTGGGTGTGGGCAGACAAAATGCCCAAGGAGACATTTTGTTAATTTACTGAAGGCCGGTGGAACATGTTGAGGCATCAAACATCTTGAACCAAATCCCAGACTGGGTATTTGCAACAATTTGTAAATCTCATTATGTGCACACACATATTCATCGCCCATTATAACCCAAAGGTCAGCTCGAGAGGCTCCTGCTCTCTCCCCGTCCTTTCTGTCCTTCTCCCATCTGCATATTTCTGCAGTGCATGCCCTGTGTGTGCACATTAATTGGCATATGAATGGACTCCATCCAGTCCTGGCTGTAAGAACTTTGCATAGCTTTCCCAGAGAGATCTGTATTCTCAACAGGCCGGTCAAGCATCCGGTACGTACAGTACCGGCAGTCTGTCATTCAGGGTGTACGGACCGTGGCTTGTGATAGATAGCACTGTAATTCCATAGGCTTCCCTCTGTAAAATAATGATGTGAGTGAGTGAGCAGCCTGACAACAAGATAATCGGATAAAGGCATGATGGACAGGCACTTTCAATGAATCTGTAATTGAGTCAGGAAACTAGCTTGTTCAATGGAGAAGATGCATACAGATTAGGAGGAAGTGTTCATGCAAATCGGTGTGACCTGAATAAAGATAAAGTTTTCTCACACTGAAAAAAGAGCCAGACAGAAATACAGCTAAATGAAAGACAAATGATTCTTCAATTCATGCTGTCATCATTGCTCTTTAAAGGGCAACACGCAGTGCAGTGTGACACATTACTCCTTTATGGCTCTCCTCCAACACATTCACACTGGGGTTAAAGTGCCTCTTTAAGCTTTAAGTGTGTTTTGGGGGTTCCCATCCATGTATGGTTACTTCTAGCTGTTTTTATTCATAGTCCCCCAATTTTAGGACACAGCAGCAAGACAACGGACCTCACCAAGCAGACAAGACAACCAAAGAGCTTTAGGGCCCAACAGCTAAATGTTCTTGGTTGGTGGTCTGTAATTTCACCTCAATCTAACTCATCACGTGTTTCACTTTATGAAGACCAGACTAAAAGGCAAATAGCTGCAGTAACGACCTGGCTGAGCATCAGACACGATACCAAGTGTCTGTTGATGTCTGTGGGTCATGTAGACTCACTGAATAGCAAATATGAGTTACAAGTTTAGTCTAATTATACGCTGTCATCTAAAACTGGATACAATTCTCATACAGTTCATCTAATGTGGATGTAAACTCCCCACAATGAAACCTGAATCACCTTGACCTAATAGTCTGGTGTAGTACAGAGACAACTACTGTAAATAACTAATGTGCCAGTGTCCAAATCCAGACTATGCTCCATGTATCAAGGAAGTCAATATGTAACAATTCAACAAAACCCAAATTATGTCCAACTATTGTAAAATTATGGCTCATGCAGAAACTTCCTGCGTCAAATACAGTGTGGTTAAATTAATATGGTGTTTATGGCATTAAAAAAAATGATGGGTAAGAAATGATGAGAGGTAGGCAACACTTGACCACAGGTTCAGGAACAATCATGGATCATAGTTACAATTCATTAAAACATGAGCATCAACTGGTGGTCTGTTGCAGCCCTATCTCCTACAAAATTATGTTCCCATACAGCTAAACTCTCAGTTAAGTTTTGAGGAAAAGGTTTTTCCTCCCATATTGCAGTTTTAAACAGTTTTAAATTTAATGTTGTGAACTAGAATAAAACAAAAAACATAGATTTAGTAATAAAAAACATCTTAGTTTGGCTTAAAATGACTACATTAGTTGAGTCGTTGAGCCACGGACATCATCCAAGAGACCACTGTCCATGTCCATGTGAAGCCAAAAGTAAACGCTGACTTTACGCTTAACGTTAACATTTCATAACTTACATAAGAAAGACAGGCAAGGTACATACAGGCAGCTTTTATTTACTGACGTTGTTAATGGTTGTTATGTTACATAATTACGTTATTATTTTAGCACAAACCATGATCTTCTTTCTAACCTTAAACAAGTAGCTTGGTTGCCTCAAACCTAATCAATAGTTGACTGTGGCATTTCTGCAACCGTGATACAAGGCTGATATGAAACGTCATTTTAGTTTTTAACACATCTTTGGTTCAGAAACGACGACATTCATCGTATCTCATGGTTTGCATATTGCAAACATTTTTTCTGGTGACTGGGTTGGTCTGTTAGACTCATTTGTAATCAAACATAAGTTCCTCTAATCAAATGTAGCCTGAGCTGTAGCTGCACAAGCTCAGGTTGGTTACAAAAAGCCAGGATGTTGGAGGCTACTGACGTCATTCAAACAAGTCTGTTTTATTTTTGTGCATCAGAAGCATTTGCTATGCTATTATAAAGAGCAAGCATACCCGTTTGCATGCTGCATCATCAAATAAACACCAGACTGTGCTCAAGCTTTAGAAGAGATAATGGATCTTTTATATTAACTGAAAGCTATTCCAAAACTAGCGTGTGCCAAATGTCACAGCCTTCTTCTGAGAAAATATAATTAAAGTGCCATGGAGGAGCGGCAAGGAGCTCACCACGAGGCTGTTTGTAAACACAACGTTACAGAGCTGTCAAGGCTTCATCGGCTCTATCTGATAATGAGCGTAACTCCGGCTCAGCACTATGAAGGCCTGATAAAAGGGTTTGGTGCAGTCAGTGTGATTATACAAGCTCGCTAACTAGTGTCGAAATAATTAAAAGCATGTAACGTACACAGGTCAGAAACACCACCCAGAAGTGCTTCTGTCAGATGAATGAATGAATGCAATCAGATCACAACCCTAGATCTCTAAACCTCTCGTCATCAGTCAGGTCTGCTTCTATGAAAGATTAGCGTTAAACTAATTAGTTGTCCATTCAATGGCTTCAATCCTTCAGTCTCTTTGCAATAAATATTAAAAGACATTTAATAAAAACACATCTGAGGAATGAAGAGTCCAGACTACACAGAATGTATTAAATGGAGTCAATAAAAAGTGGATTTTATTTTACTGCTTAGGGAGGGAAGAAGGACAGGTATAGATAGAAAGCTCTTTTGGTCAATAGCTCACTTTCTTCTTCTCTCTCTTCAAGAGCAGAGAGAGACTGGTAGAATGTATTTCTCCTTGGCCTCTGACTCATTTTCTTAATGTATATTGGTGGATGAGTCTGGGTGAAAATCCTGCAGGTGCTCTGCAGTGTCCTTTATAAGAAGGATACAGTATATTATGGATATTTAGAGAAGTAAAGTAGAATAAAGGCCCATAAATGTAGTCTTTGGACAAAGTCAGATGCTCTATTTCTGTAACTTATCCTGTAATGCTTGTTTTTCACTGGAACTACTGTGAGCTGTGTGGTTGATGTTTCTGACACAGAAACTATCAGAACCACTATTGGAGCCAGCTGACCTGAGAGAAGGGACCTTAAAATGGTCGCATCCATGGTTGCAATCAAGAAGAAGAAGATCAACCTTTATTAGTCTCACTATGGGGAACTTCTTGGTCCATGTCGGGACTTGAACCGGTGACCCTCTGGTTCCCAAGCCAACTCCCCACAGACTGAGCTACTGCCGCCCCCAAAACCAAGAACCAAGTTTATCTCACAGGAAGGCGTATAAATGACACGTCATTACACAAGCATGCTGTGTGCCATGAGGATTCATTTTAGCCTTTTCTCGAGTCATTTGTACGCCAGCCAAATATCCATAGTTAGATATAAGCAAGAAAATCACTTAGGTTAAGGAAAATGGTCATGGTTGAGTTTAAAATCTGTATGTAAATCAACATAACTATGGAAAACACATCACAAACGTCACTAAACAAACATGATAAACATCACGAGTGTAACTTACCAAACAAAACATCGGTCGTTTGTTAGACCCATCCACCACCACACCCAGCCACTACAGGTGAATAAGAAAGAGAGACTACAGGAGTGGTATGCCATCATGACTTACTCTATGATTACGAAACTTGATGAAACTTGATTTAAAGATGCTATAAGTAGAATTACAGAGTAGAAATACAGCCCGATTTGGATTTGTATCTATATGTTCTACATTATAAAGAACAGTCAAGGTGAGACCAAACTGATTGCAGTTTCCTAAACAGTGCAACTGTGAGATTGTATACAGTATTTGTGTCATTCCTTTCTGAAACAAAGGCACTGTGACAGCCCAATGCTCCTGTTTTAAATTAATAAGAGCAAACTCAGTTGCAGCTGGGATCTGGTGGGAATGATGATTGCAGAACATAATTATGACACTGAGGAACTCAAAATATGTTCTAGAAGTAATCTGAAAGCCTAATGCAATGCTCGGGTACTTGGACTTGGTGCACTTGGACCAGCAGGATGATTTATCATTATACTTGTGTACAGTTTAGTAGTGTAGTTTAGTTTAACTTGATGATTCAGTAATCCTTGACATTATATACAGATTAACTGGGATGAAAAGACCTACACATGATTCACAGTAACTGAGCTGAGAGTGGTCACAATTGCCCTGAAATAATTTCAACTTGTGCATCATCATCCTTTTGTTTCTTTCTCTTCAGGAGGCGCAGAGAGAAGCTCCAGGCCCACTTGAAGGAGAGTCGCAGTTTGAAAAACTACACTGCTAATTCCCATAATGCCGTGGAATCCAAGTTGAGGGCCCCTAATGCCAACCTGCAAATGCATGAGGTGACTACTGCTGTTTTTGCTTTTCTGATCAAGTTTTGCTGCCTTCTAGTGAAGGATGCCCATACATGTACATACACCTGGAAAACATATCAATATATCTAAGTCAGGGTGCTCCCATTCGGTGTTAGAGGAAACAAAACAGGGAATCAGAGAAATAAAATGTTATTTTCTGATTGTTTCACATTGGTTAGGCTCTAAAGCATAAATAACCACTCCCACAGAGGGTGCCACATTTTGACTGAATTCAGTGGAAGGGCACGCTTTCTGTCCACAATGTGTGTCCAGTCCATTTGTACAAAAACGTATATAGATCCTACAAACATGCACAAGGCATTTCACATGCAGTGAGTACGCCTTTTTTATTGGTTTTTGTGTCATTTGTGTTTTGTAGGTTACATTGGTCACATGTTTTTTATTGGTATTTGTGACTGTTATTGTCATTGTCGATTAATCTGTTGATTTTTTTCTCAGTCAATAAGTTGTTTGATCAAAGATATTCACTTTACTGTCACAGAGGAGTAAAGAAACCAGAAAATATTAATATTTAAGAAGCTGCAATCAGAGAACTGACTTTTATTTTTCTTAAAAAAATTACTGAATTAATTTAATACTTCTGAAGTGTGAGTAATTATTGCAGCCCTACTATCATTCCCAACTAATTTGTGATACATCAGAAAATAAACCATAACAAAATGTTTCCCTCGAAATGTAATTCACGATGCAGTTTCATTGTATGGAAATGGATTTTACACACTTCTAGTGGGTTATAAGTGATTGAGAGGGATTATTCTAGTATCACTCCAAACATTGTTTTTGTTTTTTTTAGGAAAATAATGCATATTATACCTTTAAGAATCAGAAAGATTAAAGAGTGGAACTTGATATTTGCCATTTCAAAGACCATCTTGAGCTGCTTCTGGCAGAATAAAGATAGAGCACCACCAAGAAAACCAACCTCTAAAATAATCTTTGACGTTCAATGTACAGTATGTGCCATTAGATGACATTAACACAAATTAACCTTGTTTTGATGCTTTAGGCAGCAAACATTAAATATCTGGAAGCAGAAGAGATTACCACAAATCAGACATACACAGTACACATATTACACCTCAGAGTATTAGCATCTATCATTGAGTTTATCACATGAGTTTATTTTAGCTGCTTCTGAATCAGCTGTCTCCACCTGGCCACTCGCATCAGGCTCACAGGTTTTTGAGTGAGCAATCGTTCAGCGGTTTGGGAGCACGGCGCTGGCTAGCCATGTCGTTCATCATCTTCTCAGCGATCTCTCTCCCAGATGTGCGTTTCAGAGTAGCTGGCATGGAAAACATTGCATTAATTTGAATGTCAGTCAAATCCACATCTTCCATTACCTTGGCAGAATGTATGTACAGTATGCATTTGTGCACCACTGCACACATACATTAGCTGTTTTTACATGTTTATTATATACAGTAATTTACTTATGTAATCTATACAGGTTTGACATTAAGCTTCATTGGATAAATAGTACGTTCCTCCAAGAGCATGATTTAAATTTACAATGAAGCAAATCACATGTACTATACACACCAGGGACCCGCAATCCATCACAAACACATTAACATACACAAGGTGGATAAATCACTGTGTGGGAGAAGCCATTTTACATGAAGTAGAGATAATTACAATTTACACTGGCAGTTCATGTTACAGCTGGCAAGTCAGACTTCATCAGACCAAATCAGTATGAGAGCAAGAACTAGGCTGTTCTCTGGTCATTTGACACAACAGCTTAAAACTAAATACATGTGACACTTAAAGTGTGATGGAAAGTCAGAGGGAGGTGACACCAAGGTTCCCTATCCATCTCTACAAACAGCCAACAAAACCATGAATGCAATCTTTTATCTTTGCTAGACTTTAACCAAGTAATTTTAGTGCTTCTACTTAACCACAACTTAAAGCAACAGTTTGACATTTTTGGAAGTGATGCTATGCTAAGCTAGCTGGCAATAGCCTCATATTTACCGTAGTAGCCTGGTCTCCTAAAAATGACATTCCCATACAACAAAACTGTATTGTTAACATTTTGAAGGAAAGTGTTTTCTGCTGGGTTGTGTTTGTTTTTGACATATAACAAATGTGTTATGTAAGGCAACACAGGGAGGACGTCAGGGTGGATGGATGAATCAAATATGTGACTTTAACCCATGAGACTGGTTTGTGAGACAGGTCATCTTGGTTTTTGGCCGTCACTGCCTTGGTTATATACAACCAGTGACAAAAAACACACTGTGAAAGGGTTAAGTTCAACGACAAAAACTGACAACTTTCATTTAGGACACCGGTATTCATGTTCTATGTGAAATCAAGTTTAAGGTTTTAAACCAAACCATGATCTATGACTAAATCTAACCGTGTTTTGTTACCTACAACCAAACGTAACTGAGAATGCAGTTTATCAACAGCAAAAGCACCACAAGCATTTAAAACACTATAACACTGAGATACACGTACAGTATGTAGATAGTATGATATGAAATATATTTTTGCTTCAGAAACTTGTTTGTCCCTTCCCAAGAGATTTTGTTTGCCCAGACACGAGAGTGGTATTGATCTTCTTATCTTACTCTCGACAAGAAAGCAAATAAGTGTTTTCCCCAAATGACAAGCTGGTCCTTTAAAAATAGAGATCAGAGAAAGTCATTTTTGTAACACAAAAGGTTGTTTTAAAAGGCACTGCTATATATGACCTATTTTTGTACAAGTACAAGGTAAACCTGGTAACCTGGTTAAAAAGAAAAAAAATCATATACACTGTATATACAGGGGCATGGCCATTCACAGTTTGGTTGTAATGGTAGTATATCCAGCATCTAGCAGAAAAGCTAAACTGCCTGCTTCAGTATGCCGAGCCCTGAAGCCCCACCCCCCACTTCTGGACACAGCGTTGTTTCCCTGTTTATTCAAAGTTTATTAATATTGAACGTGTCGCATGTCCTGTTTGCACCAAATTCAACGCTGACTCCCTTTGGTCCTCCACAATACATCCGCCAAGTGTGAAATAGACCAAATGATGAAGATATGCAAAGGACACACAGACAGACAGCAATTAAAATCAATCCTGTGTGTATATTTAAGTGACCCAGTGTGGTGTCCTTGCATCAAGGTCTCGATAAGGTTTATTAGTATAATCAGAAGTCATACAGTATATCCTCACACAGACTAATGTCTCAGGCTGGTCACCAGATGCTTATGAAGTGCAGAGTGTAAGGTGACAGGTCAAAGAAGTAAAAGTGTTTGAATGGAGCTAAGGATTGCACAGACCCTGTCGACTCCAATCTGGAGCTTACAAACATTAAAACATGAGGGTGTTCTTGCCTGAGGATCCTGAGTTTCAGTTCACAAAGAGTTCAGATAAAGTATAGCTGGGAGACGGAGCTAACCAAAGCTTGAAAGTAATCTGTAAAATCTGGAGTTTGTGAAGACGGTGTGTCAGGTGTGCCACCTCATATTAGCCTCAAGCTGAGTGCTCTGCCAAGGACAAACAAGCTGGCTCCCCACACTTACATGGAGATCAAGGGAATGGCAGCGATCCAACCGTCTACATGGATTTAGATCTTGTGTTGTGCAGCCGTTAGAAGTACGTCATATTAGGATTCAATTTCAACCTAAATGTCACAGTAATTGAGAATAAATAAAAGATCTTCTTTTACTGCATGCAAATGGATTAATGTATATTTACAGCCCGTTCTCAATCCCAGGGCGTCGAATACTGTGGCTTTGCCACAGCCATCAGTGAGTGTTACCCCAGCACAAAGCACCCTTTAGCACCGGTATTGAACCCATCCGGGACAACACTAAATGCTCTGATTAAGTGCACCGTGAGTGTGGTGATGCATCCCAGTCGCACAGCAGTTCATGAAATTGTCACAAAATTTAGTGTATTGATTCACAGACACAGACATGAATGTCTGTATGAATGTTTTTGGTGTGATCAGCGTGAAACAAATTCTTGTGTTATCCACATAATTGTGAACCAGGAAGTACAGAGAGCAGTGAATCATGCCTAGGGAGGAGGATATCGGATTGGATGGGTGGGTCAACCAGACTTTTGCCCAGGAGACGCTGTTGGTGTCTGGTAAAACCAGAAACCAAAGTTGATTGTTGAATGTTGTACTTAGGTTACGGCACTTCCAGCATTATCTAAACCAAAACTATGATCTTTTCCTAAACCTAACTAAGTAGTTTCGTTGTCTAAACCTAACTATATAGTTTTATTTTGAAAAGATTGGAGCAGAAATTGACCCGTGCATCACGTGTTGCTGGATATTTGTAGGAAAAAACACAAAAAATATGTTGTTGAAAGTCGTACTGATTGTAATGACAAAAGGGAAAGACTGTCTATGTACACAAATCAAATAGATTAAATTTCATAAATATTTCATGAGCTGCCATGAGACTGTTTCAGGTGATGTAGTTTAAATAGCAAAAAAGCATACTAATAATGGGCAGGAGGGGAGGTGGATGGATCCAACAAACACAAGGCTTCCATGAAGGAAACTGCTGTTTGAGTGTTACGTTTTTTTGTGTCCCGTGTTCATAAAGTCCAGTTTCATGTTCACTTCACAAACGTAGTAGTTTCAAGCCCAACCATGTTCTTTCCTAAACCTATCGTGGTTTTGAGGCCTAAACCTAAAGTTACGGTAAGGGGTGTGACAAAGCGGCGGTATCAGACATGTTATGTAAATGATACAACATAGGAAAACAGATCAGTTATTGATAAGGATGATATTTATTTAATGTACTAAGACCAATCCCACCAATGTTCTTATTAATTATTATTCTACCTTCACTTGAAAATCCTTTCAGGACATGGTTGGTGTAACTATTCACTTACTAGTTTTTGTAATCTTTGTTTTTCTGCTTTTCTGATTATGGAAGTCAATGGGAGGGATTTTCTAACCTACTGCTCTTTAAACTGTCTTCTTTCAGCTAGGAGCTCCAGTCAAACTTTAAATGGGTCACTGCACTTTATCACTTCAGCTTTGTGATATCTTTTCCTACTCTCTGAAAAATCACACTTTAGCTTCTGTGCCTCTTTTAGAGTTTTAGAGACTTCATAATGAATGGGAATGTGGCCAGCAGGTCAACTTAAATGTAATTTAAAAAGTTCATTCAAGCATCCTTTAACTCAGAATATAACATATAATAACATTCGCTGTAAGTCTGTAAGTCTAAGTCTTAAGTCTTCGCTGCATTTGTAACCGAAGGATGAAATCCTTGAAAATACATATTTGTTATTGCTTCAGTTCCCTTCATTTAAACATTAAATTTACTTACTGCTGCAAGTCACAATGCTAAATTTCAGTTCATTAAAAGTTTCATTTTTCTTTCGCTAAGGTGACGTTTCATTATCTTTTCACAACCAAACTGATTGCACAAGTGCTCACAGCCTGTGCTGCAGACCTACTCAGGTGTGTGGCGTTTGGCTTATTAGACGTCTCCTCACACTGTGCAAGTCTGTGTCTTCAGTTACCTGCTTGGGCTCACTGACCATCATCTGACAGGTCAACTTTACCCAAAACAGTCATTTTGAGAAAATACACTTTTCCAGATCTGTGCAACAAGTCATTGTTGGTCAGAGTACCAAATAAAAACAGCGGCAGTCAATTTTCTGTCACCTGTTTACTTATCTGTGTGAACTACATAGTAATTGGCATTAGCATTATGGCCCAACCCTGTCTCTGACAAAATTACATTACCATACAACTAAATTGCATTCTCAGTTATATTTTGAAGGAAACTCGTTTTCATTTCATTTCATTCTCCCAAATTACAGTCACACTTGTAAACACGTGGTTAATGTTGTAAATTGAAACAAAAACACAACAAAACTGCTTGGCTAGGCTTAGTAAAAACACAGTTTGGCTAAAAGTAGGTACATTTGTTACATTATTTAAATTCTGGATATCAGTGTTGACTTTTGGTTCCACATGGAACACAAACAGCCAACAACAGTCTTCTGGGTGAAAGTCCTGCATTGAATTGAGGTTAAACCGATAACTGCAGATACCTCACATCCACCACACTCAGAGTTTGAGCTGCTCCTGTCTGATCGCCGATTTAGGGTCCCAAGGGTCAGGTGCAGTGTTTCTGAGAAGTCTTTTATTCCCTATGCCATATAGGCCTTGAACTCACAATGACTGCACCAGGGAAAACGTTGTTTGTAACTTGCAACTGTTTTATTTGGAGAATCCAAAGACAAATTTCTGTTGAAGTAGATAATAAAGTCTGTCAATATATCTATAAAAATATTTGTGATACATCAAAAACAAATGTAATCCATGAGAAAATACTGTATGTTTCCCTCTAAACATTAGTGATAATGCAGTTTTGTTGCATTGGAATGGAGACTGTGCAGGCTGAATGGCCCAGTTATACCAGAAGCTCATCCATCGTTCATCATCATTCGTAAAGCAGGGAAGCTTTGTGATGTATAGACTCTACTTACAAGAAGAGTTGTTGATCTAGCTGGTTAGCAATAAGCTAGCATGCTATCCAACCAGGAGCATGCATTAGCACAGGAATATTGTGACTTAATAGCACTATTATTAAGTCATCAGTAGTTTTGTTGTGTTTTTTGTTTTGTAAAAGTTGATTATTTTTAAAACAGCAACCATAATTCAGAAGAAAGTATGTTTCCCTCGAAAGGTATAATTCAGAATATAGTTTATTTGTATGAGAACGTAATTTTGTAGGAGACAGAGTTGAAGGCAATAATAAACAGTTGAACAAATAGAAATAATCACGTACACAAAACATAATAGAAAACTATTGACAAGTAGTCCTTCGGCTCTTATTTAGCTAATCGCTCTATTAGTACTGGCTCATGAATTGCTGATTACTGTTTACAAATGTATTGTTTCAAGAAACAAAGGAGATCTTTAGTGTATAGATGTTGCTCCTACATCTTGTTTTGTTTATTTAATTTCTACAAGAGCCTTTGAGGAACTTACATGCAAATTGATTGTTTTTCTTTTTTTTTTTTTTTTGTATTTTGTGCCTACGCACCCAGAGTCACATTGATTTGTGTCTGCAGGCAATCAATTACCCAAATTTGTGAACATGGAGCAACAAGCACAGGGTTAATGTTGCTTTAGGAGCGTGCACTCACACAAGTGTATCTGTTATTGTATACTGAGTTTATTTCAGTGTGTTGCATTTCCGTTGCATTTCTTTATAGATCTTTTTTCTGGCACTAACCACACGTACATAAACATGAACATCCCATAAAATCAGGTAGGTCATGACAAAGGCAGCAGAACTATCCAGCAGTGGCCTGTTATAGAAAATGAGCTCTTCTGATGAGCACCGCAGGGCCCTTTGTTGGAAGTATTCGATTAAGCAGTGAAGTGAAGAGAAGCTCGCAGTGAGCCGATCTCTCCCTATCCATCAGGTTTTACCAGCCTATCATGTATTCCACAGGTATTCCACCGAGTCCGTCTGTCATTGCCGCATAATTGAAACTGCTCTGTCTCTATCATGAACAAGACTATCCTGAGCCTACTCTGCTAATCTGAGAATACACTGTGTGTGTGTGTGTGTGTGTGTGTGTGTGTGTGTGTGTGTGTGTGTGTGTGTGTGTGTGTGTTTGTAGTGTTGTAAAGCTATTATTGATGGCAGCATCTCTGCACAAATCATGAAAATCCTCTCCTGGTTCCCTCCGGATGGTCTGTCAGTGTTAAAAAACCTCAGAGCCAGAGGCATACGGTGTGTGTCAGACCCTATCTAAGAGATTAAAACATCCATTACTGCACACACACATTAATATACAACATTACATGCTCCCTTTCCACCACAGATGTCCAGGCTCGGCATGAAGTCACTGTCAAAGTAATGATTACTTGTGTATCCGTGTGTGTTTATGGAGCTAGAGAGCAGAGTTTCTTTGCCTGCAGCTATGCAAGAAAACATCACATTTATACTGATGACCTCTATAAAGAGTCAGTATTGCTGTATGACACATGAACACATGGTTTGTGGTTTTTCCTTGCACAGTCTTTCAAAAGCCCAGATCTATTTTCAGTCTGAAGACACAGAACCACACAGCGTCAGCACTAACAGATTGGAGGCACTTTTTCCTCTTTGAGCTGCTAGCAGTGTTTCCAGACCTCGCGAGACAAACAAGCAACCAGGTCTATAGAAACAAGCCCATAAGAAGCAACTCTCCCCCACAAAAAAGCCCAAAACATGTGACCTTACCATCAAAGCAGAGACGAGAGGCCACTTGATCACGTGTGTGAATTTATTTTGGATTGCATGCATTTCATTTCATTTTTGCATTGCATTGTGCTGAACAGCATTTACACTAATAAAGAGTCAAAGAATAATACGTTGAATCCTGAATCAGCATTCACACTTATTAAAAAGTAGAGGTCCTAAACCTGATCCTTGTGGCACCCCACAGGTAACCTCACAATTTTTGGAGGAGTGACCATCTGTGCATACGAAAAAATGTTCTTCTGCAAAGACATGATGCAAACCACTTACCAGACAGGCCAACATGCTGACTTAGTCTATCTAAAATAATCTGGTGGTTAAAGGCAGCTCTCAGGTCAAGTAGCACCAGATCAGAAGGCTTTTTGCTGTAAAGAGTTGTTCTGATATCGTTCAGTACTTTTAGAAGGGCTGTCTCTGTGCTGCAGCGTGTCCTAAAACATGACTGAAACATTTCGAATTTAGTGTTTGAATTTTTAAAGGTACTTTTAAAGGTAGTAAAAACTAATTTCTCTAAAATTTTGCTTAAAAATGGCAGATTTGAAATTGGTCTAATATTGGTGGGTGTTAAAATATCCAGGTTCCAGGTTTAACGAGAGCAGTTTTAAGGTTGGTAGGGAAGATACCAAGCTGTAGGGAGTGATTTACTATGGAAAGGATGTGTTCAGATACATAATTAAAAATAGTTTTAAAAAGGGAGTTAAGGACTGGGTCAAGGGAACACATGGAGCACTTCAGTTCTGTTACAATTTGACTGAGTGTTTCAGTATCAACCAAGTTCTACCTGTATTATTCCCCAAAGACATTTGGTCAGTAAATGTCAGAGTGAGCGTTTGCCAGCACAGCATGGACTGATTTCACCTTAAGACAGGATGAGCACTATTTGAACACGAGATACTCGGCAGGTTAAGCTCTTCCTACTGAACCTGCCTTCTAATCAGCTACATTTCTGCTTCAAAAGAGGTGCTAGTCTATATACAGTATAAATTCAAGTTAAGAAAGAAAACATGTCATAGGTGTTGAGTACAAATCAGCCTACAAACATCTAAATGGTCACTTAGCCTGTGACACTAAAGAGCCCGGTGTCTGCAGAGGGAACTGTGTGAGTGATAGCCTTGTTTGTCAGAAATCAAACTTTGACATGAAAGTACATTGTGCACAAAAATAAGTGTCTTACCTTGTGTTAGAGAAGTCTAGAAGATTGTGTCTAGACGATGCAGAGATAATGCTGAGGAGAGAAAAACTGTCACTGATGCAAACCACAGATATTTTGTGCAGCAGATAAGAAAACAAACCAGCGCCACTCTCCTTACATCTTTCAGGCTTTTAAAGTTTAAAACCTGAAACGCTTTCTGGCACTGCCCTGTGTTCAGCAGATCTCTGCTGCTGTGCAACAGAGCAAGTCTGCCTTGTCAACCGTATTGTGAAGTGCAGAAGAAAGAAGTGTTTGGTTTCATTGCATATTTGTCTCTGCAGAGATGGGAGCAAACATGAAGAGAGTTTAAAAGGGAGGACCTGGGACTTACAAAATACCACGGTAGAGCTGATTTAGATATCCTATCAGGACAGAAAGACAAAAAGAGAGGGGACAAAGGAGGGATCATTGTGAATGAGAAAGATATTCAAAAGGGATGGAAGATATACAGCAGTATTATAGAAGAATGCATTTCTGAACAAAATGAAGGACTTCACGCTGCTGAAGACCAGCCTTGACTTGTTTCCGACTACAGTGGAGGGTGAATTAACAAAACTGCTATTATTTGCCAAATTATAATATTTATTGCAGGAAGGAGGCACTCGTGTATTGATTCTCCATCTCTACACATTTAAATTCTATCCAAATCTTCCTCCTTTATTCCACTGTACAAAGTGAGAACTTAATTGCATAGATTTACTGATCGGCGTTCCCACTGTGATGAATCCAGGCTTTGAGAGGGCTTATTAATGATTAATTTCATGGCATTTCTGCTTTATTTGATGATTAGACTCATAGAAGAGATCAGACAGAAAGATGGGTTGATATGCAAATGATGTGCATGTATACATTGTAATAAAGGCTCTTATCACAAAGTCAGTTTCAAATGTATAACTTAATCTAAGGCTCTGAAATGAACAATATGTCAACTCTTGGGTAGAGTGTTGTTGGTGAGACTTTGACTGTTTTTTCAGTTGCAACTGTGTGAATTGCACTCAAGAAGGAGCAATGCTTCCCAAACATTTTTGGCTCGTGTTCCCTTAAAGTCTAAATGTGGTCTCTAAACACGGGTTTGTTGTAAGACATCAGCAGCTCAACCAAAGTCATTTCATTTTTGAGAAACATGGAAGTGTATAACAATACATAATTGATTAAAAAATGATAGATTACTGAAGAAATATGTTTTAGAGTTCGTCGTATTCCTTTAAATTGGGGATGTCAATGTTAATGCACATTTGTTATAATGCTACTAATTTCTTAAACGCAACTTGTGGTATTGATCTTTCAGAATGAAGATACCGGTATTATATGAAACTAGAAAACCTAAGGAATTCATCGGTACCAACCAGGTTATACTAGCTTGTCGTGAAGGAGGTTAAATAACTAAATTGAGATGAGAAAAAACTGCCATTTCCATGTTCAAAGCGGTCTCTTGACCTCTGACCTCCAGATATGTGGATGTAAATGGGTACCTGCCAGTCTCCCCTTTACAGACCTGCCCACTTTCTGATAATCACATGCAGTTTGGGGCAAGTCATAGTCAAGGTTTCTGGACAATATTTGTCTTTGTTTTGTGTTGTTAATTGATTTCCAATAATAAATACTGTATATACACACATTTGCAATAAACCAGTATATTTGTCCATGCTGGTAAGAGTATTAAATACTTGACAAATCTCCCTTTAAGGTACATTTTGAACAGATGTGTGATTATTTTGAAGTTAATCAGTGCACCAGGAGTGACTGTGATGATGTAGTTTAAAGAACAAAAGAGACACACAGGCAGGTGAGAGCGGTAGGTTTCACTTTAACGTTATGATCAGCTGGTAGCTTTTGTCTTGTGTTCACAACTTCAAGTCACATTTTCACTGTATAAACATAGGAATTTTAAGCCCAACCATGTTGTTTTTCGAAACTTAACTAAGTGGTTTAAGCCTATGTGTTTTTGTTTAATTCACAACATTAATAATGTGTTTAGAAGAAGAAGAAGAAGATAGTCCTTTATTAGTCCCGCTAGGGGAAATTCAATTTCTTCACTCTGTTGACTTATACACACACATGCACAAACAGGTCCATATACATGCAACAATTGGAGAGATGTCAGAGTGAGGGGGCTACTCCTGACAAGCGCCCCGAGCAGTTGGGGGTTTGGTGCCTTGCTCAGGGGCACCTCGGCAGTGCCCAAGAGGTAAACTGGCACCTCACCAGCTACCAGTTCACGCTCAGTTCTTGGTCCATGTCGGGACTTGAACCGGTGACCCTCCGGTTCCCAAGCCAACTCCCTACAGACTGAGCTACTGCCGCCCCCTGGGCGTCTTTACTAAGACCAAAAAGTGACGCTGTGTGGTCTGACAAAGATAAGATAAGATATTCCTTTATTGGTCCCACAGTGGGGAAATTCACAAAGTGTCAGTATGTGGCGAGTCCATCAGCAATATTCAGTCATCAGTGGCACATCTGGACCTCAGTGACTTTGACACTATTGCTAGAAGTTTTGTAACCAAACCTGAAGCCTTAATGCTCTTGACGCTACCAAACTATCAGTAGCCTCTTTCTCCTGGTACACGGTACCATTTACCTCAATCCCTGAAAAAGCAAGACTAATGTGGAGGAAGGGAGGGGGAAAGGCAGAAATAGATATAACTGGACTCCATTTAGTCTCCAACAATCAGCTCTGAGAATCAAGGCAGTAGGCACTCCCCACCCTGAGGCTCTCAGTGGAGCCAGGAATAGAAGAGATCTAAGAAATCTCTATATACCCTGCCTAAGAAGGAGGACAAGTGTTATCCTGAATGGGAACACTTTGTAATGCACATTGTAAAAATACATCTCTTTAACATCAGTTTATCTGAAGGACTCCTCATGACATGTTAACTGCAACAAAACTTTGTTGTTGTCGTTTGTCTCCGCAGTACTGCAAACGGTCCTCCCAGCCTCGCCAGGGAAACGTTTGTGAGTCCAGCTTTGCACGCTGCAACATCTCCACCACACCAGCTAACGGCTCCAGAGGCACGGCCAAACATCACAGGTATGACATTTAATTGCACATACAGGTATAACGTTACACCAGAGATGCAGCTTCCTCCTCCATTTGCTGCAGGAAATAGTAACAATGCAAATTACTCCAACAACAGGCAACTTCGGTGTCCTTTCCTCTAATCAGCGGGGACGCAGTGAAGAGAGAAATTGAATTATCCACATTACAGTACAGCCAAAGCTAATTGCTGATTCACTGAAGAATGATGGTAATTATAATTAAAGCTATAAACATGTTAATAAGCATATCTATAACAGTCATGAACACTGAGGAGATGAGACAGAGATAAAATGGGAAGCACATGTGCAGGGATTTATGAGGCAGCGCCGACATGTGAATCCCTGTAAAGCTTTTTCTCACACTGCTCAGCGGTGTGTTGGAGCATCGGCATGTTCATCAGCAGCAACAACACACTCGTGTGCCCACTTCTGTTAGATTTCACATCTTTGCCGAGGCTGAATCCTCTGTTAAAATCCACACAAACAAGCACATTCACAGAGCTGAGCCAAAGAGATGGGAGCTCCTGCAGTGCCGTTTGTACGTCATTGGTATTCTGTTTTTAGAGTTTTAGCCTCTGTTCCAGGTTTTATTGTGTGTGAGAAAGCAGCCCTGTCTCCTACAAAATTACGTTTCCTGTATTGAACTAAACTGCATTCTCAATTGCGTTTTAAGTGAAACGTATTTTAGAAACACAATCACATTTATTGTATTTGCCAAGTACATGCACACACAAGGAATTTGACTCAATGCACTTACACCGAAATAGACATAACATCTAGAGACAAGGACAACAAATCTGGACAAATAAATACTGTTATGTACACAAATATATGAAAAAATAGGTGTTTATATAAATATTATATTAATACATGTAAGAGACCAACAATAAAATGAGAAATAAAACATGTAGATACAAGTGATCATTTTTAAACCCATACTTACGCAACAAAACTTGGTATAGGTTCAGGAAACGATCATGGTTTAGATCAAAATTAAGGCTGTCAATCAATTAAAATATTCAGTCACAATTAATATGTTATGTATAAGTACAATGGGCTGTCATTACAAACATAATGTGTGTTGTATGGGAACATAGTTTTTAGGAGACAGGGCTGGAGATGCTTGGTTGACGCAGAGGGAATTTACTAAAATACGCACATTTTTTGACTTGACTCACATCACGACTTCATCTCTGTCCACTTGGCGGCAGTAGCTCAGTCTGTAGGGAGTTGGCTTGGGAACCGGAGGGTCACCGGTTCAAGTCCCGACATGGACCAAAAACTGAGTGTGAACTGGTAGCTGGAGAGGTGCCAGTTTACCTCTTGGGCACTGCCGAGGTGCCCCTGAGCAAGGCACCAAACCCCCAACTGCTCGGGGCGCTTGTCAGGAGCAGCCCCATCACTCTACATCTCTCCATTAATGCATGTGTGTGTGTTTGTGTGCATGTACCATGTAAAAGTTAAACAGAGTGAAATTAATTTCCCCATTGTGGGACTAATAAAGTTGACTTCTTCTTCTTCTTCTTTTTTTGTTTCTTCCTCTAACTGCTGAGCAGCTCCACTGGAGCAGCTGGGGGGGTTAATCAGCTTTTTTCAGGGGGTCCAGGCAGAGATTTTCTCAGACAATCTAGAAATACGATCAGACAACCTTCAAACCACAAAGTCCACTTCTCTAACCTTTTGGCTAAGACTTTTCTTTCTCCTTTTCTTTCCATTTCTCAGTGAAGAGCTGAGGTGATCACAAGATTACTTGGCCGGCGGTCTGTTCCTCTTACCACAAATGACATTCTTAGTGGGCAATCACGGTTTATTTGTTTGCAATCGCATCGGCTTAGGCAGAGACTTGGGCTCTATTGTCAGGAGTGTGTTGGGATACCACAGTCCAACATAGCCTGAAAGAAACTGGCCAAGGCTAATTCTGTGGCTCGGAAATATCTCGTTTAAATGCCTTTATACAGAACTCTGCCAACACTATTAAGTGGCTGACTGTAAGTAGGGCTTCCAGTTGTTATGGCTAAGAAGCTCATTTTTAGAGGCAAATATCTCCTTCAAAACAGCACAGTTAAATATGAATGAGGGCCTGGAGAGCTACTTCAGTAAAGCAAGTCAAAATGTACTTAACACATTTTCTGGCTCCAAAATCCCTTTTAAGAGATTATATGTAAGCAAAGAGGATATGCACATAACACCATGCTTTCAAATTACTGTATTACTAAAACTGGTTCATCGAAGAGAAACAAATCACCCTTTTTCTTAAAGGATGTGAGGTCATTTTAATAACCTCATTCCCTCTTGGGAAATAGGAACTTTGGTCCACTTTTCATTCTCCCTTTCCACCCATTCAAAGGAAATTTAAAAACAAACATAATGACTTGTTTTATTGCTGTGTGTAAAAAAAACAGTGTCTTAAGCAAAGCCAGAAATGTGCCAAGATTACGTTACTTAATCTGCTGGGCAGTTTCTATATAAATTCGGTCTGATAAAGATTTTGAACAGTGGTCATATGTTGATGCCGACTTGACGTGGGTGATTATTATTTTAACTTGTCAAAGGGCTCATCCAAAATAGACCAATGGAAACTGTATGAACACACACTGCACAAATGAATTCTGAAACAAAAGAGACAGACCAGTCCACTCAAGTATTACCCATATTTAAACCATAGTGGATGTAGACACCATTGATCTGTGGACTACAGCTTTGAAGCCTTGAGTTTGGCCATCTTGGTTCTTGTTTTTTTTTTTTTTTTTTTTGCAACCAGATGTGACAGGAGAGGGTGGAGCTAAGTACAACCGAACATTGAATAAGACATTTATAGGTGATCAAAATGCTACAATTCATTTTGATGAACAAAAAACACACTATGAAAAGGTTAACGTTCTAAGATAAAAACACGGTCAACTCCCAGACCGGACAACGACATGGTAGCGACCTGTCAATCATAAGGTCGCGCTTCCCTGAAGTATCCCCTACTGTATGGTCTATTTAACTCTAAATGTATCTAATTTACTAAATGAACATCATGCTGTATTGAAGAAGACTTGAAACTAGTGATTGAGACCATAAACTCATGTTTACAGTGTTTACTGAGGTAATAAATCAAGTGAGAAATAGACTCATTTTCTCATAGACTCCTATGCAATCAGACTTATTTTAACAACCAGAGGAGTCGCCCCCTGCTGGATATGAGAGAAAATGCAGGTTTAAGGCACTTTCCTCAGAAATGGTGGTTGCTGATTTAAATATAGCCCAGAGACGCCCGGCAATACAGTAAGACCCTATCAGGCACAATTAAATACACAGTATAATGATAATAGTATAATTTGGACTCAGCCCTCAAGTCCTGGATTGGGGAAAGTCCTCATAAACCAGCCACAGTTCCAATAGTAAGATCATATGTTATGTTATATCATATCTGTCAGCCTCTACTGTATGTTAAATAATAACTCCTGATTCTTTTGTTTTTTCTTAGAAGTGGATCCTTGTCTCACAGCCCAGATCAGAGAACCCGGGCAGCCCATTGGTCAGCTCCACGCAGGACCCCACCCATACCCAGGGGAAAGCTAAATCCAATTGGAGGATCCAAGTATTCAGGCCCTGCCTACCAACACCTTCAGGAAGTGGACTCAGCTGACAGGGAGGCTGAGGCACAAAGAGGGTGAGGAGAATGTGCTGAAGGCTCTTTCACTGAGACCATTAACATTGACATATTTTACATACCTTGCGTACTTTATGAAAGGCAGTTATGTAACATCCATCCATCTTCAACCGCTTATCCCGTTAGGGGTCACGGGGGGGCTGAAGCCGATCCCAGCTGGCATTGAGGGAAGGCGGGGTTCACCCTGGACAGGTCGCCAGTCCATCGCAGGGCACATAGAGACAGACAACATAGAGACAGACAACCATTCACACTCAAATTCACACCTACGGGCAATTTAGAGTCATTATTTAACCTAAACTGTATGTCTCTGGACTGTGGGAGGAAGCCGGAGTACCCGGAGAAAACCCACACTTCCACACAAAGAACATGCAACACACAGAAGAACCCAAAGTCGGATTCGAACTTGCAACATTCTTGCTGTGAGGCGAGAGTGCTAACCACTGCACAACCGTGCAGCCCAGTTATGTAACAAACATTGATTTTGTGTGTAAGAAAAAACATAATCAACACTTTGGGAAACTAACGCTCATCTCCTGGTTGAAA
The DNA here is from genome assembly GCA_947000775.1 of Pterois miles. Taxonomy (NCBI): domain Eukaryota; kingdom Metazoa; phylum Chordata; class Actinopteri; order Perciformes; family Scorpaenidae; genus Pterois; species Pterois miles. Next base: position 4,861,784 of record CAMQGK010000242.1, on the reverse strand, counting down.
GTCCTGTGTTTGTTGGACCCATCCACCTCCCCTCCCTCCCACCATCAGCAGTCTCTCTTTCTTTTTATTTCACATCACTAGCTCTGAGCATAGCATATTCCTGCAGACACGCCGTACAGATGACACCAAAAGCAAGAACGGTTTTCTTATTGGATGCTAAATGAAATAAATTATTAGTCATTCATATGCCATTTGGTAAGACTGGGCTGAGTTAGGAGTGAGAATGTGTTGAGCTTAGAGTATTTTAAGGTTTAATCCTCACTGTCTTCTGTCCTTTCTGTCTGCACTTCTTTGCTGTATCCTCCATGTGCTGAGTCATTTCAATGAAAGCCACTAACTGAAAAATACATTCCAGCCATTGACAAAGCTGTGGATTTCATTTCAAGAGTGGATATTTCAAAGCCAATTCTGTGATATTTTATAAGACTGCATTTCTCTTTTTCTTAAACCTCCTTTTCTCCCCCCATCCCTTTGTTTTCCAATCTGCTGAGCAAAGATAAAAACAAGGTCACGTTATGTTGTGGTCTGCAGTACAAGTGGCACAAGTTCAGAGGAAATGCTTCGCCTGGTGCTTGTGCTTTAAGGACACGATGCAGGCTGCACATCCAGATTCTTCGCTCTCTCTCCCTCTCTTACAACTTGTCAAGTCTGCGCTTAATTCTCATTCTCAGCGTTTTAATGTGATGGCTTAGCAGGTAGACAACAATTAAATCCTAGCATGGGGTTTTGGGGGTGTTGGGAAAGGGGGGGCCCCTCCTCTTCCCCCCCCGAGACGAAAAATGTGTGTGTTATGTTAGCTGGAGAGGTGCCAGTTTCCCTCTTGGGCACCCCCGAGGGCCCCCGAGAAAGGCCCCACCCCCCCACCTCCCCGGGCGCTTTTCAGGAGCAGCCCCCTCACTCTACATCTCTCCATTACTGCATGTGTGTGTTTGTGTGCATTTTTCCTTTTTTTATTTTACCAGTTTTTATTTTTTTTTCCCCCTTTTGGAATTATTAATGTTTTTTCTTCTTCTTCTTCTTCTTCTTCTAAATGTAACACAGTAATGTGCAAACAGCATGTGCAGAGCAGCCAGGGGAAATGCAAATAATCAGTGCGAATGAATGGCAAAAAATGTATTGAGTGTGAAAGGCGCTGTGCTTTGACCCATTTTTGGTGGGTCATGAGTCAGTGCTTTACCCACCTGGGCTGGCGAGTCTCACTTCAGGCATTCAGGTCCCAGCAGTTCCAGCTCAGGATAAAGCTCCACATGACCTACATGCATACTAATAGAAAGAGGGGGAGCAGATAGACATGGCTGGGCAAAAAACACTCACTCCCACATACAGTGAGCACACAAATAGCATGCATACAGTAAAGTCAGTGGTGTGAACACGGGGATGTTTCCTTTAGTTTTAATCTTTATTTAAGCAGCATATTTCATGCCTGAATGTATAGAGGGACACTTGAACTGCTTAAGTGAGTGTCTTCTCAACACAAGAGCTCTTCTTGTCTGCCCCAGTTCCACTTAAGTGCCCCTCTGGTCTGCCCAAGTGTCCTCTGGTCAACCAAAGCCCATCCCTAAGTGAGGGCCAGGTCAGCATAAGTGCTCTCAGGTCGGCCCAAGTGCCCCAGAGACTGAGTGCTCACTGGTTAGCTCTGACGTCCTCTGGTTGTTTCCTCCGGTCTGCCCAGATGTCCTTGGATTAATCCAACTGTTTTCTAGTCAGCTTAAGGGTCTCTGGTCAGTCTAAGTGACTCTTAGTTGGACGCAATATGTTCTGGTTGGCCCAAGCATCTTCTGGGTTTTCCATGTGTCTTCAGGTCAATCAGTGTGTCCTCTGTTCAACCAAAGTGCCCCTCTGGTCAGCTGAAGTGACCTATGGTCAGCCCAAATGATCCCCTGATCAGCCCATTTATCATATGGTAACCCAAAGTGTCCCCTGGTCAGTCAAAAATCAGAGAGAGTGTCCTCTGGTTGGCCCAAATGTCTGATCACTACAATTGCTGCCCAGTTGCTGCTTTTTTCATCTCATCTGTGCACTCCCCTTTAAGAAAAAAAAACACACAGATGCTGCATGAAAATCAGACAGTAAAACAGCAGATGGACAGACAGACTCCCTTTCCCATAGTATGGCAGTCTGGGTTGCCATGGAGACATTTGACCATGACTGCATAGAGACTGAGGCACAGATGCAGAGACAGAAATAGAGAGACAACCCATTTGAATCCATTCTGACACGGACAAAAAGCATTCAAAAATCTAGTAAAAAGAAGAAAGAAGCAGTAAAAGGATGTGATAGAGGAGTTTGCAGATAGCACATGACAGTCAGAAAGGGCTTTAAAGAAAGGTTGCCCATTCTATTCCCGCCTTTTAGAGAAGACTTGTGTTATCTCAACAAAATGGCTGACAGGGAGACAGAATGTCCTGTGTTCTTACTTCTATTTTAAGATAAAGCTGTCTCCAAAACGGCGGATGGAGACACAGCATGCAGTTTTGTTTGCAGTATTTCTTTAGAAACATCCCTCCCTCTCTAAGCTTGTTTTGCGATATATTCCACCTTCAGTTACAGCTTCTATGTGTGTCTGTGCGTAGGCGTACACACACACACACACACATATATATATATACGAGAAGCAACACGTGAGCGGATATATATATATATATATATATATATATATATATATATATATATATATATATATATATATATATATATATATATTTGCTTCTCTGGATTATTTCCCAGTGTTAGAAGGTTGCCGCATTACATTACAGAAAAAAATAATTTTGACTTAAGCAGCAAACAGATAAGACATATCAAGAAATTATCCATAGGGGCATAGATTAATGAAAAATGACTGTTAACACTTGTGCATGTAATGAGCTCCTGTAAAAGATAAAAGCCCAGTCACTTATCTCACCTCACTTGCACACAATCTCTCTGTAATACCCCTCTAGCTGCTCCCTCGTCGCTCCAGGGTCTATATTTGAACTCTGCTTCATAGATTTTTGCAATCTGATTGTGTTTCAACACATCAAAAGGGAGATTTGTCTGTGAATGTTATCTTGGGAATTAGCACCCTCGCATCATCCTCTCTTATCGCTCACAGGATCCTCTCTGTGGGCCCACTAAATCTCCACTGTGGTTTTTTGGTGAGGTTTTCATGTCTGCAGTGATAAAAGGACGATGTGATTTCCTTTGAATCAGAAAAAGCACATTCTCCTCCCACCACTATTTTTTGAACGCCATGATGGAGAGCACAAGTGTGTGTGATGTAGTACTACAACGAAGAGGGGGACTCCACTTTGGACTCTGACATAGCAGGAAAGGCTAGCCTTTGCAGAGGATTATGAATTATTACATAAAGATAATGAGGCTCTAGAATGCTGCTGGATTTAGACACTGATAGCACTGAAAGGCATGGTCAGTCTTAGAAAGAGGGAAATGTCTGAGCTCAGTGAGGTTAGGTCAAGACCCACATACAGAACAGGGGCTAGAGTTGACATATCACAGGTACATTTCTGATGATAGTTCGTGGAAGTCCTCATACGTAGGAGGTTGACGTGGTGGATGGGTCAAACAAATACAAGCCTTTCACTCAGGAGACCGCTGTTCGTGTCCCTTGTGAAACCAAAACACAACATTCACTTATATTTAATGTAAATCCATAGCTAATACTGTAACAAACAGTCACTTTAAGCCAAACCATGATGTTTTTTATTAAACCTAACCAAGTAGAAGACAGGGTTGGCCATTGCAACGAATCCTCACATAATGGTTCATTTTATATCTTATAAAAAGTTGCTGCTTATTTTTCATATGCTTTCCTCTGAATGTCCAGCGATAGGAAACAACTGGGTTAGGTTTAGGAAAAGATGGTGGTGTGGCTTAAAATAACTCTGGCATTACTCAAGTACGAAACTTACAAGACAAATAAACCAATGCTGACTTCTGGTTTCACATGGGACACAAACTGCAGTCTTCTGGGCAAAAGTCCAGTATTTTTTGACCCACCATCCAACCCGACCTCCTCCCTACATGACATTTACTGTCAATATTTCCTGGTTCATTTTCATTACATGGGGCTGCACGGTGGTATAGTGGTTAGCGCTGTCGCCTCACAGCAAGAGGGTCGCAGGTTCGATTCCGGCTTGGGACTCTTCTGTGTGGAGTTTGTATGTTGTTTGTATGTGTAAGCGTACTCCGGCTTCCTCCCACCGTCCAAAAACATGCAATTTAGGTTAATTGATCACTCTAAATTGACCGTAGGTGTGGATGTGAGCGTGAATGGTTGTCTGTCTATATGTTGTCTGTCTCTATGTGCCCTGCGATGGACTGGCGACCTGTCCAGGGTGTACCCCGCCTTCGCCCAATGCTAGCTGGGATCGGCTCCAGCCCCCCGCGACCCCTAACGGGATAAGCGGTTGACGATGAATGAATGAATTTTCATTACATGGATTACACATAAATTGATTTTGTGGGATATTTACGAATTACAATGCATTACTTTTTGAAAATGAATGCACTGTACAGTATGTGAGACCAGTCTTATTTTAAGCCGAACTAAGATGTTTTTATTAGTAGTTTTGTCACATTTTTTGCTTTATTCTTTTTCAATTTACAGTGTTAACCAAGTGTTTAAAACTGTTTACAGCTGCAGCCGTAAACCAGCAGTTGAGAATGCAGTTTATTTCTTGGAGTTAATTGGAGTAATTTTGTAGGAGACACGGTTGGCCATCAAATGACACTAAAAAGCCCAAACTGCGTCATCATGACGCATGCTATTTATACACCTTCCCATGAGATCCGGTTGGGACACCAGAGTTTGTATTCTGTCACTAACTCAGGGGACATCTTTGCATCCAGAATCGTTCAATCCAAAGTCAAACTAAACCAATACTGATTCTAAAATAAAGAATAGTACGTTCTATAAATCTACATATGTCAGTCCTGCTGCAAGTGAAAACTGTAGGTTTCACTTGTGGTCGTGGTTAGCGGAGAAATCAGATTACTGTGCAGCTCCATGTAAACATGTAAAATCAGATTTTTCCCTGTAACCCAGTGTCGTGTAAATGTAGTCATTAATGGTGAACAAGCAAGATGTCAAACATGTAGTGTAATTTAAGAGGTTGGGCGAACAAACAGACTGTTGCTAACAGGGACAGACAGACTAAATAGGCAGGACGCACAAATGGGGATAGGTTGAGAAAGTGACTTGAGACGCAGCACATGGCAGGTTGGGTAGCATAAGATGTTAAAAGTTAAAAAAAACTTAACATGCTAACATGCTATTTGGAGAAAACAGCAGAGGAGTGAAGCAATAGAAGAGGTATGACTGAAGGCAGAGAAGAAAAACTTATCGAAAAGATTTACAAATGAGTGCAGTTATGCAATCTCTGAGCAAGAGTGACTCAAAAAGGATTTTCAAACAAAGCAAATGGCCTTGACCTCAACCTGGAACTACTAAAAAGGGAAAAAAAAAAATTCATAGAAAGTAGCGGTCATGATGCCTGATTACCTCCGTAGTCCTTGACCAAAGCTGACCGCCTTAAACTTTTAAAACACTTCTCATTTTCAACATTCTTAATGTCATTAAATCAATAATACTAAAAGTGAACTCTCCGTTACCGCTTGGCTTATGTAAGGGAGGTGAGGTTTTTGGATTTTTCTGTGTGTGCGTGGCCTCAAAAATAAAGAGATGAAAGAAAGATGTCATGGCCCATCTTCTTCCTCTCAGCATCCTCGGTTAGCCTGTGAGATGGCAAAGGGTGGAGAGCTGTCCCTCTGTGTATTCTGCCAGCATTTCAGCGTGGGAGTTTGAAAAGGCGATCTAGTGGAAATCACACTCAAAGACACAATGACTTCTCTCTGGGAAGTGAGGAAGTTTTTCTCCTTTTAATAACCTTTGGTTCTTTCTCTTATTTTTTTCCCATCATCTCTAGTTGCCAAATGCAGGTAGAGAACCAGTGTGAAGACCCCAGACGTGATGCTTTCCTACATATGCAAACTCCTGTTTCCATGGAGACATCGTCGCCATCGCCTTGGAGTGGTCGCATGGAGGTGCGTCCGGGCCCGTCTGAGCACAACGATCTGAATCCCGCCACCCGCAGCCTGCGCCGACCCGGGCGCCGTCACAGCCACTCCCCACCTCCTCCGTTTCGCTCCTGCTCCATCCCCATCATCCCTTCCGTCCAGTGTCACCATGACAATGAGGTGTCTTGTATGCAAACCAGCGTCACGCCGTCGACCACAGCGATGTCAGTCACCTGCGGAGCTGCGCCCTGCAAGGATGTGAGGAGAGAGAGGTCAGCACACGCCACGTTGTCCTCTTCTTCCTGCTCGTCCACCATTGGTCAGCAGCAGGATGAGGTAGCGCTGCTGCTGGAGGAGGCGCAGGAGCAGCTCAGGGCGCTGGCGTTGGCTCACAGGAAGCAGGAAGAAGGCGGGATCAGTAGCAGCGGGTCGACAGCTGCACTGGTGGAGGCCAGAGAAACTGTTTGCTTCCTGAACCTTAGCGGAGGAAGTGCCGCGGCACTGAGCTGTAACGGACCCACGCAGACCCAGTTACTCAGTCCCAACCTATCACACAGAGACCTGGGCCAAAGCAGCCAATGAAAGGACGTGATTTAGGACTTTCACTTTCGGTTTGACAGTGTTTGACAGACTACTGTGTTCTGCATCTGTGGGACACGAATGGAAATACTGAATTAAAAAAAAAAAAAAGTACTATCATGGAAATTCTGAAAATGTGCTGATGATATGCATACTGTATGTATACAAACACTTCTTGAGTGGCCGCCTTTACACCGACTGACAATATGGAAAAAAAAAAATATTTACATGCATTTATTTACAAAACAAGAGAAAAACAGTTCTACTTAGGCAAAAAGAAACCAAATAGTCTGTCAACTCCATGGTGTTTTTAATTGTAAAAAGAATATATAAATATATATATAAATATATATGGATATAAATATATGGAATTCAAAAAGTGACCAAGTGCAAAGTTGAAGAACACAGGAATGATGTAACTATTTTTCTTTCTTTTTATTTTCTCTCCCTGATTTTGTATTAACTCACATTTTGGTTTTGGTTCAATTCTAACGAAAAAACGTCATTAACGTCCCGCCGTGTGACCACGAGCCGTCAGTGGGATTCTGTGTACCTGCAACAAGGAAGGAGCCTCCACACCAATTTCCCCCCTCTGGCCTTTTGAAAACTAGTCTACCCAGCCAAGAATTACAGTACAGCCCTCTGTGGATACCAACAACACTTTGAGGATTTACAACAAAAAAACTCCCCAGCCGTGTGTGTGTGTGTGTGTGTGTGTGTGTGTGTGAAGTGCAACGAGCGAAGAAGGGGAGAAGAAGAAAAAACAGGAAACAACTTCCTCAAGTTGGTCAGGTTGTTAAAGACAGCACAGACGCTGACTCCCCTTTGACCAGTGTTTCAAACCAATCTAGATTATTTTTCTTTTTGTTACAAATGATATTTTCACACACATATGTGCACACACACTCACCTGTGCATTATTTTTTGGGTTGACTGGACAGTCGGATGGATGGACAGAAGTACAAAGGAAGGACAGAGGGCTAAGGGCCCATCTTTTAGTTTCTTTTGTTTTCCATTTTTGGTTATTAATGAACAATGCTGCTTTCTGGGGCTGACGGGAGGGACAACCACATGGTTTGGGTATTGAAACAAATAAATGTCTCTATGTTGTATCCTATGAATCGGAAGCTTTTGAATCTCTGTATGAACTTACAGCCAAATGTTTCTGGTGACAAAAACTAAAAAAAATATGGTTGCAATTCTGGTAAAGATTTTTCTAAATAACAGTTGTTTTGGTTGATTGATGTCCAAACATGCATGCTGGGTAACATCAGCCACATACTACATAAACTGTACTTATCCATTTGCGCTTTTTACACACAATCTGGTCTAAACTGTCTTGGGACCAGTATTCAGTCCCAATCACACAGCAGTTTGTGAAATAATCACAAAATTCAATGTTTTGATTCATGTACATAGACATTTTTTTTCATGATAGTCAGCACAAAATCAATTTATATGTAATCCACATCACTGTGAACCAGGAAGTATAGACAGCAGTGAATGTTGCATAGGGAGGAGGACAGGGTGGATTGGTGGGCCAAAAACACAGCACTTTATCCCAGAAGATTACTGTTTATGTCACACGTGAAACCGTAAGTTAAAGTTGATTTGTCACTTAACTTCCATACTTAAGTTACAGCATTTCTAGTTACTTTAACCCAAACCACAATCTTTTCTTCAAGCTAACTAATTTTGTTGCCAAAGCCTAACCAAGTCAATCTTTTCCTAAACCTCACTGAGTAGTTTTGTTACCTAAACCTAAATCAATCTTTTCCTAAACCTAAGAAGTTTTGTTGCCTAAACCTAAGTTAATCTTTTTCTAAAGCTAACCAAGTAGTTTTGTTGCCTAAACCTAATCAAGTCGACCTTTTACTAAAGCTAAGTAGTTTTGTTACCTAAACCTAAATCAATCTTTTCCTAAACCTAAGTAGTTTTGTTGCCTAAACCTAAGTTAATCTTTTCCTAAAGCTAACCAAGTAGTTTTGTTGCCTAAACCTAAATCTATCTTTTCCTAAACTTAAGTAGTTTTGTTGCCTAAACCTAAGTTGATCTTTTCCTAAACCTAACTAAATAGTTTTGTTGCTGAATCCTAACCAAATCGATCTTTTCCTAAACTTAAGTAGTTTTGTCGCCTAAACCTAAGTTGATTTTTTTCCTAAAGCTAACTAAATAGTTTTGTTGCCTCAGCCTGGCCAAGTTGATCTTTTCCTAAAACTTTCCAAGAAGCTTTTATCACGTAACTTCCCTACATCAGTTACCTCACTTCCGGTGATACTTGAACCCAACTAGGTTGTTCTGTTGCCTAAACCTAACCAAGTCAATCTTTTCCAAAACCTAACTGAAAGGTTTTTGTCACGTAACTTCCATACGCAAGTTAAACCACTTCCGATGTTATTTCAACCCAAACCACAATCTCTTGTCATGCACTACTGGATATTCACAGGAAAACACATGAAACAAAAGGGAAATTTGTGTTTATGTACACGAATCAAATGTATGATGTATAAGGTATAATCAAATGTGACAATTTCATGAACTGCCGTGAGACTGTGTTGAGTATTAAAACTAGCTGGTAGTTTCCTATTTTCACCATGCTGCCTAGAATACAGAAATCAATGATAAATGTTTTAAAACATGGTTTCAGTTCAATGCTATACACCCATTTATGAAAACATCTCGATACCTACATGTCAAAATTTCCAAAATGGCTCCATCCATATAACTGTGTGACTACTGATGTCACAAGTCTTATGGAAAAAGTTTTAATTTCATTCGTAAAAAGCATCTCTTACTTTTATCCCAGCATCATCTTTATTAGAGCAGCTGTCTCTTTCCAGATGTTTGATTGTGTCATTTTTTAATTAAATGAAAGGGAATGCTGGCCTTGCTACTAAGGAATTCTATCAATATTATTGGTTAATGGCATTTCTATTAAAATGGGCACCAATGGGAGGAATGAAATGGACAAGGAACAACACATCAGTGTGGATGTTTTGGTACTTATTCAAGCAACTAAACTGAAACATTTCAAATTCATTTGATAAAAAGATGTTTGTTTTTGAAAAAACAAACAAGCCAATTCAATTAAAATAGCAAAGTTAAAGGAACCATGTGTAACATTTCAGGGGACCTATGAGCAGAAATTGAATATAATATTCATAACCATGTTTTCATTCGCTGAGAATGAGACCTTCATATCTACATAAGAAGTCCTCTTCATGGAGTCCGCCATGTTGTTTCACCATGTTTCTACAGAAGCCCAGAATGGACAAACCAAACACTGGCTCTAGAGACAGACTTTCACTTCTTTAGGATAGCTGAAGGCCACCGTAGTTCTCCGACATGCTTGTGAAACTGCAGTAACGTGAGCCACAGAGTGCAAAATCATGGTACCTCCAGCCGTCATCTGACCTCTGTTGCTCTTAAAGTAGTGTTATTATGGTAAGGATGGCCTCTGAGTGAAGCCGACGGTGTTACCACGGTTGTGCACTCAGGGTACTCAGCTGCAATCTGAAACTACGTCACGAGAGGGCACTAAATCCTACACACTGTCCCTTTAAAGCGTGAACAATAAACACAAGTAGCAAGAATATTCTGGTTAGCTTCTGTCTCCATCAAAATCACAGAAACTGTTCGTGGCTTGCTTTCAAAAATGTACAACATTTTAACAAATAAGACTGACGTGGATATTTTTGATATGAAAAACGTCTTACATTGAACACTGTACACTGAACAAAGCAGCCGTCCTTCAAGCTTTGTGAATGTGTCAACAACAAACTGCTTTCAACCATCTTCTGTGCTCAGCATGGTCCTTTCCCACTTGTGTGACTGACGCCCAACAGTCCAGAAAACTAACTCAATAATGCAGCACAGTACCTGAGGTTCATACCAAACCTGTACTTAGAAATCCCTCAATCATTTCTCAACTCTGCCGTCTTGTTATATAACATATACACCTGAATAGTGAGGCGACATTTTACTCAACACACAGAAATCAGCCCAGAGCTTGCTGTCTTTATTTCTTTCTTACTTCTTCAAGATTTACCAACCTGCCATTCAACTCGCAAAAGTCACTTTTCTATATCAAATTGTTGAAGCTCAACAGTTTTGGTTACTTGATACTGATGTCCATGAAATCCGTTCCTCACCAGAACAAACGCTGGTGATGATGGAGGTTGATGTGCTTCTGAGCACAGATGCAGTGCAAAAAAAAAAAAAAAAATGTGAATTTGTTTGTTTGACCAACTGTAATCAGTGTATGAGCTTTTAACAGATAAAAATCTGCAAGCATTGTCTGGATTTGTTTTCTTAAGATGAGCCCCGCGACGAGAATATTCATCGACTGCATGTTTTCACAACATTTCCATCATTTTATAAAAACTCGGGGCAGAAATACACCAACACGCCTTTCCTTTTAATTGACAGTCATGTCAGAGTTATTACTGCACCTCCAGAAAACTGCAATTACTTTTGACATGCATGCACTTCAACACAATGTACATCTGAGCATCGGCAATTACACAACAGACAAGAGGAAACGTCATTTAATGCAGGCGTCTCTGCTCTCCACTCTGAGCATCTTTAAATGGTTTTACATGTGCCAGTGATTGAACATTACTTCACATCCTGCTGGTTTAACAGGAGGAGGAATAAGGGTGTGCATTTGATTAGGAAAACCTCATTGGCTTTTCTTTTTACAGTCACAGATTTAGAGAGCCTATCTGCCTTTCTTCATTATAGTCAAAATTTGATTTAAACTATTATGAGTTGTGTATGTGTGTGGGATGTATGCAGTTAATTATTTTTGTTTTCATTCTTAAATGAATTCAGCAATATTTATTTTTGACCAAATGCAGTATTAAAATAATTCAGACAATACAGCCCTCCAGGTGAAAATAGGACTTTCAGTGCCGCCTTGCAATAGGAAATGGGTGCAAATAAATCCAGCTGAGATGCAGTTTATCAGTATTTATTTCTATTTCAGAAAACTCAAACTGAGATTTAAACGGGACATATCATGAAAAACTCACTTTGTCTGTGCTTGTGCACATACCTATGGGTATCTGGAGTAGCTACCAACTTGCAAACTGTGAAATAAGACATTTTTTAATAATAAGTCATTTTTTGTGGGCTTTTAGATCAGAACAACAGTCTCATGGCAGTTTGTGAAATCGTCAAGAAATTTTATATATATATATATATTTTTATATATATAAAAAACAAATTTCCCTTTTATTTCTTGATGCTCAGCATGACTTTCAACAATGGATTTTTTGTGTGTGTTCCTACAAATATCTAGTAACAGGTATCATGTGTCATTTTTTTCAAAATAAAACTGCCTGGGTTTAGGAAAGGATCATGGTTTGGGTTAAAATCACACTGGAACTACTGAAACTGAAGTACAGAAGTTAGTTAAATCAGCTTTGACTTGTGTTTTAACTCGGGGCATGAACATGTCTCCTCTGTGAAAGTCCTGCGTTTTTTGCAAGCTTACTTTTGTAAAGGTGCACAACATTTTTCCAATCAGAGCAGACTGAACTTTTCCAGAAAGGGGTCTCAAAGAGACAGAAGCTAAAATGGCGCGTTTCAGACAGGGTGATTACAGGTATATGCAGACTGGCAGGATGAGAAAAATAATGCTTTTGAACATCGAAGCATGTAAACATTCTAGTAGAAACCCCAAATACAAGTATGAACCCAGAATCAACATGATATGTCCCCTTTAAAAAATAATCTATCGAAAACATTCATGCATACAAAAATCTCAGTGAAAAATATTCTGTAATTTCAACTTTGTTGTTTCAGTTGTGCTTTTACTTTCTCTATTTACTGAAAACTGTGGTAGTCATTGCAGCAGGAGGATACTACCAACACAGTCTCACGGCAGTTTGTGAAATGCTCATGAAATTGAATTTAGTTTCTCTTTTTTTCTGTGACGCTCAGCACGACTTTCAACAGTGTTTTTTCAGTCCAGCAACACATGACGCACATGTCAACTTCCACTCCAGTCTTTTCAAAATATAACCACTTTGGTGAAGGAATAGATCGACTTGGTTAAGCTTAGTTAGCAAACTACTTAGTTCAGTTTAGGAAAAGGTTTAGGTTTGGGTGAAAATAACAAGTTACAGTCATGACAAATAAATTAACATTGACTTCTGGTTTCACACGGGGACATGAACAGTCTCTTCAGCAAAAGAGGCTTTATCCTTCCTGGGTCACAGTTACGTGGATATAAGAACTGATTTTGTGTTGACCACACAAAAAGTGTGAAATTCATGCCAATGTATACAAATCAGAACATTGAATTTCATGAATATTTCACAAATTGCTGTGTGCCTGGGCTGATAATACAGCATTAAGTGGTTGGGCAAAATCTGAGTGGAAGTCTTCTAGTGAAGATCTCTAAAAAGTGATGAGTCCCGTATGTACCCAGATCCATTCATGCACATGTGTGTGTGCTACAAGCTAGGCGTGTGTGTTCAGGCATGCAGTTGCACAGTTTCTAACACTATTCCAACATCTGACTGCGCTCCCACTCCTCTCTTCTCCAAACCAAAACACAGATTTATGGCAGGCACTGCAATTTAGCTGCTTCGGCTGTAGTCAGTCAGATGGCAAAAAGAAAGGTGGTTAAGGCCATCAGTCCGGTGTGTGTGTGTGTTTGTGTGTGTGTGTGTGTGTCTGTGTGTGTGTGTGACTGATGGCAGGGAATAGAGGTTAGACCATCAGGCCAGAGAGATAAGAGCTATAGCTTGATCCTCCAAAGCGTTGGACTGCCAGGCCGGGCAACCCCGTCAGACCTTATCTGAACTGCACGCCAGTTCAGTGTCGGTGAGCCCAGATGCTATGAACATTTGTTCATGTTGCTGTGAATGCATTCTCCACGCATGCGTGCATGCATGCTTTGGCGTCAACATAACTTCCTTTTTCTTTATGCCTTCCTGTCTTTATACAAAAGCCTGCAGCTTGGGCGGCTACACATCTAGATAACAAACATAAAAAGCAAGGATGCTTTGCTTTCAAACACGGTTTGAACTGGATCAAGTCTGATATAGGCAGAAAGAAAACTTGCAAGCATGTTGGTAATTCAGGCTAATTATATCTGAAAAAGCAGTGAGTCTGTGAAAGAAAAGTGTGAAGGAAAAGCTAATTCATGTTACAGAAAGAAAGAAAGAAAGAAAGAAAGAAAGAAAGATATTCCTTTATTAGTCCCACAGTGGGGAAATTCAGTTTTTCAGAGACTGGGCCTTTGGATGGGTAAGTCAAGCATTGAATTCTATGTGCAACACGTTCTCACTCCCAACTCGTCAAATACTGTTGCTTGGTCAGTGCGCCTCGGCACAGGAGACGATGCACAGGGTAACCCTCTTGTCTTATTTTTGGACGGAGCAGTGGCAGGGTGTGTAAATATACTGTACACTTGTTACATGCATAGTGTCCTTTCAAAATAAACTTCCATTTTCACAGGAAGTTAGGTTTAGGCAACTCAACCGCATAGTTGTTGGTTGTTGTTGACATTACTTCACTAAGGACTAGTAACTCACAGGACTCACAAAACGGTACTAATGATACTACTGACTCACGTAACTCACAAGGCTGACGATGCTAGGGACTCAAGTGACTCGTGGCTCACATGACTCATGGGGCTCACAGTACTAATAACTCACGTGACTAGTGACATACGAGGCTGACGATACTAGCAACTCACCTGACTCATGGGGCTGACGATACTAATGACTCACGCTTACCAAACGGCTGTATTTGATGAGCTGGGAGTGAAAACATGTTGGTATGTTTGTGTGTATGTTCACCCACTCCACAGGTAGAGTTTGTCTTCTTTTTACAAATGTTCCACTTTCCAGCCTCCGCATCAGATTTTATCTCTTCCTGTTTATGAATAAACTCTCAAATGAGTGAGTCGTTGCAGTGAACGTGTTGTTATAGCATAAAAACATATCAGGGGGAAAAAAAAAGAAAAAACATAACTAGATTCCAACACCCACAAACATGCACAGAGTGCTCAGCTTAGCCTGTCATTCAAGACAGACTATTCTCCATTTTGCTTTAATTTGCAACCTAAATCTGCTGGTGTCAGGATCAGCCAGGAGCAAATCCATTTGCATCTGCAGAGCTACTAATCTTCACACGGTTTCAGGAACACAGCAGCCCATAATGAGTGGTTGTAGGGCATATACAACACACTTGCATAATGTTTAAATGTGTGTGTGGCACTATTATGACGTCTCGGTATGCAGGGTGTCAAATGGGTCAGTGTGTTCAGCTTCACGTGAATTACTGTACCGCGTGCAGGGATCGCTCCTCCATCTCGTATTTGTTTGACCCAAATGCATTTTTTAAAATTTGTCATCTAAAAACTTGCCTTGCACAAAAAGTGGTTTTGAAATGTTGCACTAAAAAATAAAATGCAGCCCTCAAGCAGTGCTGATTCTGTTTGTCCTGGTGAGGAATTAAAGTTTCTCAAGATCTACTTTATTACATCAGAAACCTAGTTTCACATGTTCCTAAAAATGTTGGAAGCTCACACTGAATGAAACCAGTCGCAAAATTTTGTTCTTGAACAGCAGCTGACGGTGTGATAGATACAACTGAAACTAAAAATCTCCATTTCATCTTTCAACCTCATTTTTCAAAACACAGTACGCGCAAATCGCTTTCATCTGTTAGTCATAGTCGATCAAACTGTATCTCTCCGAGTGTAAATTCAGATTATCCTCAAACTTGTTTTTTTGAGAATAAATATAATCCACTACATTCCCCAAAAATAGTAAATAAAATCTAGTTCCCCATTTAACCCTGAGGCTTAATCTAGAAAGAGAAGGGCTCTTTGACAGAGATATACTGGAAATCTAAGGCAAGAAACTGAATGGTTTGTGCTGTAAAGAGATATTCTGCATATTGCCGTGGGGAAGCATTTGATTCCTACAGGTAAAGTTCATTGTAATTTATTACATTTTTGGATGAATGCTAAGTAGGTAGCCTCTTTTGGAGGATCCTATGTGTTCCCTGGCCAGATGGAATATATACTGTATAAACCTTAATTTAATCAATATCAATCAATATTCCAAGGCAGACCTGCATATAGCAGATAAAAAACATAGCCAGACTAAACACATACCAGATACAATAAAGTTTCATTTCAAATTCTACTCCTGGTCTTTTCCTAGTTGGAGGTGCCTGGAAAACCTCCAGAGGGAAGCATCCAGGTGGCATCATGATCGGATGTCCAACTCAACCTCAACCGACTTTGTTCAAATGCAAAGGACTTCTGGATGTCGTCTGGCTGCTACCTCGACCTAACCTGAGAGCAGTGCATGACGGCTGCCTCGCTTATTCAAAAATAAATCTCGACTTTTTTCATGTCTGACATACAGATACAAACATTGAAACTGTAGTAATGTTGCTGGTATGATGTCAATATACTGTCAAACGATCATTTTCACTCTTTGCTATGAACCTCGTGGTAAAAATAGGTGAGAATCTCTAGAAGAGACGCAGCTGACGTGTGGCTGCTCTAACCTTTTAATATGGATGTTGAAATAAAAAACAACAGGTAACACTGCCACCGCTGATGTTCCCCGTGTGGCCCGGCCGTTAGTCTTTGTTTTGTGTCAATTATCCTTTAGTCATCAGATTATATTGAACTTTTTTGTCATTTTATAAGACATAAGATCTTATCTTCTCATTATCTTATGAAAACCACAGGTTGAATGATCGACCATGAGTCCTCCTGACTGTGGTCATCGGTGATGTTAGCCTCAGTTTACTGACGTTGGTGCCATCTGGTCATTGTCTCATCTTCATCACGGAAAAATGGCATTTATGGCATCTTCCTTCAAATGATGTACAGATATTTAGTGTGTTATGGGATTAGATTGATCAACCAATTTCCCCCCAAACTTAAAATAGTTTCGTCATTTTTTTCTTCTTTTTTGTGGCAGGAGTGAAAATGAATCAACCTCAGTATTTGTTGTGTCTGGTTTAAAAATGATGAAGGCAATTGGAGAACAATTAGATATAAAATAGGATGTTGGCTCTACAGGAAAATTGTTTTTTTCCTTGTGAACTATAATGTTTTTCCCAAATGATGTACATATTTTTAGGTGTTATATTATCTAAAAATGGCTTGAAAAGTACTGCAAAAATCTCCCCAGACCCCCACAGGTTTGGGCTGAGCCCCGAACGTTTACAAGGTGTGGCTCCGGCCCTGGTCTCTCCAATGGTAAATGGACTGCACCAGTTTATATAGCCAACACTGCACCAGTCAATCTCCCTCACTTTGTGAAAACTCGGTCACTTTGCGAATGATTGACAATTACGTTGTAGAATTATTAAATATTTTTAGGGCACGATGTATAATTTAACATACGGTCTGTCGGTTAGTCGCTGGTTTGAAACTGATGGGAAAATTGGTTTTGCTTCATAAGAATCAAATCAAAGAGTTGCCCTTGTCTAAGCAAAAATAATTGAATTAGGATAACTTTCTTAAGGTCAGCACAATCTAAAACAAAGTGTTTCTTTATCAGTATTTATTTACTGAATTAATCAGGTCTATTTACATATAAAGAGATTCAGATCATTACATCTCAGAAGGCTCCAACCAAAGTTGTGCTGAACTAGGCTAAATGTATTTTGTGAGCCGAATAAGAAAAAGTCTGATTCCTCTTCATCTGTCTTATGGTAAATTTAAAACATTAATTTAGTTCAGCTGCCAGCGCTGCTGTTTTCATGCTCATATATCCTGTGTGTCCATAATGTAACTAAAGAAATGGAGCATAGCAAAAGTTTAATTAAGAGAACCATTTTATTATTACTCCAGTATTTCTTCATTCAGCATGGCCTCGATGCCCACCCCTCGGCCTCTGCCCACTTTATCCTCCTGCTTCCCTCTATTAACCTTTAGATTTAAAATCTAGGAGGCAACCCCCTTCTGGTTCACAACATCCAATCAAGTAGCCCTATGAGTCCTTCCCTCTGAACCGGATGAGAACAAATTACTAATCAGCCGGTCTAGTTAGCCGCAGCTGCAGCACCCCGCCTGCCGTCTGAACCTCCTGACAGTGCAGTCACCAGCTTCCCCACGAGCAGCAGCACTCCACACACATCCACAAACACAACGGAGTTACTGTGAGGTTAAATTCAGAGACAGTTTGACGTCATCTGGTTTGGACTCCCACAGTCGCCCACAGTCATGCACAGACACATCCATTCAACAGTAATCATGGTACCTGTAAGATTTAGTAGAAGAGCCAGTGGGCTAACAAGCGAGCATAAAGTGTTCCTGGATCAGACCTTGTGTTTCAGATAGCACATTGACTTTTTTATTTTTCTTACTGCTGTACATTGATTTCTTAGCTGTCTGAAGGCAAGTGAGGTTAGATAGTCCAGAAGTGAACTTAGTCTTAAAAGGTGCATGCGTATTAACTACTGAACTAAAAGTATCCATAAAGTGATTTAAGGCAGCTTCATCTAGTATTTCAAACATGTTACTGTGTTGAAGGTCAAGTAAAAAAAGAATCAGTATTTGTAACAGGACATGGATTTTAGCGAGCGGGTAGGCTATCTGTATAGAGCTGGGCAATGATCACTCACATCCAGCAGGAGTACACCACTAACAGAGCATTTGTGTAGTGTATTTGTTTAGATAATATCAATTAGCATTGACTAGAGGATCCTTATATGTGTGGCTTCAGAAATATTTTTTTGTTTTATGCAGTTGATAGTTTAGATTGCAGTTTAGATCATCCACAGTAACTACTTCTGAGGACATAAATGAAAGTGAATTACTCAAAATATTGGTGAGTGCTTTCACAGGAGCAGAAGGGAGGGTGATACAATCCAACAACAGCTGATCAATCACCAGATGTATCTCACCTGGATCAGCTTTGCTTGTCGTCTTCCTTCAGCTGATTCTGTACATGTTGCTCCATTCAGTGCTTGCTCAGTTCAGTGTGGTTCAATACATTTTTGTGTTTAGTATATCTCTACCTTTTGGTTACATTGTCTGAATCAGGTTGAGAGTGAGCTCATTATGACATCTGCAACCTGTGGAAAGACTAATCCAAAAGTTTGTGGATTATTTAATTTTATTTAACTTATATTTCACCAGGATAATCCAGTTGAGATTTTGATTCTCTTTTATAAGAGCGTCCTGGTCACGATGGCAGCTTCAGAGTTTCATAAAACAAACAACAGCAAGTTACATCAACCAGAGACTTTCTGTTCAGAGCCAGGATAAGTTCATTCAGTGCTCAAATAATCCTGTTCTTCAAAGCTTGAATGCTTATAAAATATTCCAGTTTAAAATGCCAGGGTGGTGGCGTGGACGCTGCCAGAAGGTTAACACTGTTATCCCTGTCAGCACTGTTGTCTGTTTGCACTGTTCGTGCCGTTAGCTTCACTGGCTGCAAGCCACTGACTGTGCCAAAACCAAAAAGAGAGTCCTGTGGAGGAAATCCTCCAATCATAGACATGCTCTGAATTTTGAATTTAGCACAACTAAAAAGACTATTACGTATCTTCTAGGTAGTTTACATAATTTGAAATAAATCAATATTGACTTTTAGGTTCAAACACTGCTCTTCTGGGTGAACGTCTGGTGTTTGACCCAGCGATCCATCCCAACCTCCTCACTACGACGGGGACTCTTCTGTCCACTGCAACAAAGGATCCTGACTGACTTTTCCTTGGCACTGTTTCTGTGAAATGCGCTGTTAAGGGGTCTTGGTCCTTTCACGTATCTCTGGGATGTTAGGCTGTATAAATCCCAGCTGCTGACCTTATGTGGTCTGGTATCTATCGCAGGCTATCACAGACAAATACATGACGCACATGTCAATATACACTCCAGTCTTTTTCAAAATAAAACTACTTCATAAGGTTTACAAACAGACCAACTTGTCTAGGCTTAAGCAATATACTACTTAGTTTTTAGGGAAAGATTGTGGTTTATGTTTAAATAACACTGGAAGTGGCAAAACTAAGTACGGAGGTTATGTGACAAATAAATCAATGTTGACTTCTGGTTTCACACGGGACACAAACACTGATCTTGTGAGCGAAAATCCTGTGTTTTTTTCACCCATCCATCCACCCCAGCCTCCCTACAGTATACACCATTCCCCACTCTCTATACCTCCTGGTTGACAATAACGCAGATTACATACAAACTGATTTTGTGCGGACCATCCCAAAATAAACGTGAAATTTGTGTTTATGTACACAAAACAATACATCTAATTTTGTGACTATTTCACAAAATGCTGAGCGACAGGGCTGGTAGTTCAAGAGCTCTGAGGCTATCTTAGCAGTATGATGATGCCGATAATTACGTTATTAATATTATTTACATTCTTCACTCGGGCATCTGGTAAGGATGCCTCCTGGGCGCCTCCCTAGGGAGGTATTTCCAGGCACGACCAGCTGGGAGGAGACCCCGGGGACGACCCAGGACTAGGTGGAGAGATTATATCTCCAAACTGGTCTGGGAACGCCTCGGGATCCCCCAGTCAGAGCTGGTTAATGTGGCCCGGGAAAGGGAAGTTTGGGGTCTCCTGCTGGAGCTGTTGCCCCCGCGACCAGACCCCGGATAAGCGGTTGAAGATGAAGATGAAAATGAAGATTCTTCACAAGTAACAAGTAAACCAGCTGATTTTTCGCAGTGGGTCTGGAGAGTTTTGTTTCGTCTACAACACTATGAGCGTAAATCAGCCCACAGGGGAAACCCCCACACCGAATGCAGAGGATGATTGAGTCCCTGAAACAACACAAAGTCACCTAACAGCCAAGGTGTGATCGGAGCCATTTGAGACCAGTGTCTGTGGTAACAAATCACCGTGGACGCTGAGTACAATTCCATTGTCTATGGTGTAAAATGGTGCCCTGAGACTAGTTATTAGAGCAGCGGGAGGAGAAAAGTGTCTCAGCTTTAAGGAAGGCAGCCCCTGTTCACCGCAGTGCTCCAAAGCCTGATGAACGTTTCTCAAAGTTGTGCTTATTATTTAATAAAATATACCCACTGACAGGCAACACTTGAGATAAATAAGGGAGTTTGGAGCTGCTGTGGGTCTGTGATTGCTGAGGGGCAAATTCTTTTCATTTTATTTATTTTTTTTTTTCAGGGAGATTCGAGAACATCACGTTCAAAATAACATGAACCAGAAGCCAACTGACAATTAATGATTGATCACATATTTTGACCATCTGTTCCAGTGATCTGTTTTTTGGTGTTTAATTGGAATAACATCCAGAAGGCAGGATGGGATTTTCATGGGAGATATAGTTTTCCTTCAGAAGAGTAGAAGCTTCAAAACAGCACAGCAATGTTTCAGTTGGCAGGGGAAGGATACAGTATATTCTCCACCTTTTTGGTTTAATAATTCAAATGGTCTTCATTTTTATAGACAAGCAGAATTAGTAAACAGGGGCTTGACAGGATCTATATTTCTCTTGTAAGGAGAGCGGAAGAGCTGCAGTAATTCTTGGTCCAGGTCACCTCAAACAATATGTGATTGAAGCCAATTAAAGTCTGCAGTGACTGTAAACAACCACAAGGCCAGTATCACTCAGAGGTTCTTCTTTCCACTTGAAGTCGACTCTTGGAGAATCCTGTTGCCACACAGACGGTCTCTGTGTAACGTTGTCACAGAGATGCAGCCGGGGGCAGAAAGCAGGGCATGTCTAGCAGAGCCACGCTCCAAAGCAAACATGACAAGTAGCTGTTGTGCCGTAAACTGCACCAACCGCCGAAAAGATGGATTGAAAATTATTAATATTCTGAGGGGGATCACATGCCTCTGTTAAAAACAGGAGATTTTGGATTTACGCTTGGGCCAGACTGCCGTGGGAACAGTGTGTGATGGCTGCTTCACTAAACTGATGCATCTCACACACGTGGCGTCCACACCAACTGTGTTCTGCAAACCTTTCATCAAAGCCTTTTCATTTCATTATAAATATTATTTCTATTTATTTTAGACAGAAAAATGTTAAAAAGTGTGAGGTAATTTGTAATAGTAGTAATAGTCCACAATTAAAACCCCATTCATTCATGGGGCCCTGCAAGTCACTGCATGTTCTACAACTCTGTCCTGCACATATTTCAGAATAAAAGCATGGTGTAAACAAATGGTCTGTGACGACAGATACAGACATTGAAACTGTAGTAATGTTGCAGATATGATGTCAACATACTGTCAGATGATCACTTTCACTGGCTGTGATTGATGTGAACTGCTTGCGGTAAAAATAGGCGAGACCTCGAATCTCTAGAAGAGACGTAGCCGAGTGCCTCACGAGGACTGTGTGGCTGATCTAACCTGTTAACATAGATGCTGAAATTAAAGAAAAAAAAAACAAAAGGCTGCAGATGTTACCTATGTGGCCTTGGCTTAATTCACAGAATCATGGACCAAGAACTATAGAGTGGTTAAAGGGAGGAGGTCGGCGTAGATGGGTGAGTCAAAAATAACAGACTTTTGACAAGGAGACAGCGTTTATGTCCCGTGTGGAACCACAAGTCAGCACTGATTTATTTGTCATATAACTTACATACTTCGGTTACGCCTCTTCAGGAGTTATTTTAAGCCAAACTACGACCTTTTCCTAAACCTAAGTAGTTTTGTTTTCTAA
This sequence comes from Pterois miles, assembly GCA_947000775.1. NCBI lineage: Eukaryota > Metazoa > Chordata > Actinopteri > Perciformes > Scorpaenidae > Pterois > Pterois miles. The sequence continues at coordinate 4,839,539 of CAMQGK010000242.1, read as the reverse complement.
TTCTTACCAAGTCGATCTTTCCCTAATCATAAGTACATTTCTTGCCTAAACCTAAGTAAGTTGTTGCCTGCGAAGAAAAGAGGAATAACTTTTTCACAAGATATCTTGCGATCCGTTCTATGAGAATATGTTGACCAGAGATGTTCACTAAGTAAGTAAAATTTGTGTCATAAAATGGTTAAGGATTCATAAATGTTCAGACTCTTTAACTAAGAAGGCATTTTACAGTCTAAATTGAGTTAAAAGATACTACATCAGTGACCAGGAAGGATCCAACTGGCTACAACGCTTTCATTATGCACAGACTTTTTGGTTGTAAGTCCTTCTTTTCAATTTACAATGTGCTGCTCTGTAGTCGATGCGTCTGTGATATTATGAATGCTTTTTTTTTTTATATAACAGGTACAGATAAGCCTTTCTTTCCTCTCCCTGCTCAGTGTTATTCCGATGTTTGTGCATTTTGAACTTCTGCAAAATAAAATGCAAATTCATTCTCAAACACCTTGAAAAATAGAGGAGAACAAATTGAAAGTTACATTTTCCCGTCAGCGGCTTTGGCCAAAAGTAAAAGACCTTGGCTTGTACTGTTGTGCTCCCAGGTGTGTGTAAACAGATTGAGCAGAGCAGCATTGAGCGCTATGGAAAACAAAGCCTTCTATAGATAAGATGTGTAAAAACCTAAAGAAGCAGAATCAGAGTTAAGACATGTTTCTATATTTAGTTGTAGCTGTGATGCTTCACAGCTCTGAGCCAGAGGCCTGATTAGTAGGCTGGGATTAGAAAAATAGAATAACACCTCAGCGTCAAGGCTGTAAGAGCTGCTGAAAAGGTTCTCTTTGTACATCTCATCCATCCTTATTATATGAAATTTTTGTAGTGGTGGTGCTGCCACACTGACGACCTCTCTGCCCTAATTGTTCTGTCCATTTCTTAATGAGGGTCTATTTATAGGCTGATGACATTTAGTGACATTTACAGCGTGTTTGTTGAGATCATTCCAGGCCTACAACATTACATTCCCATACAGCTGGACTGCATTCTCAACATAATCTCATGGGAAGGCATCATAAATTGCTCGCGTTTTAAGGACATTATGAAAACGTGCTACGTCTTTGCAGCGAAATAGTCACAGTTATTTTAAGCATATTTAGGCAACAAAACTGCAGTGATGGTACGATGCGAAAATGCAGTGCAGGAATGTTGAAAATTTGCTCCTCCTAAATAGATCCATGTCCACGCCACTCAACAAAAACCTATCCAGACAGATAATGTGTAAGGCGCTAACGTAAACTACATAAACTGATCAGATATCTCAGATCAGATATTCTCCAGGTTCTCCAGCTTCCTCCCATGCAGGTTAATTGATGACTCTAAATTGCCGGTAGGTGTGAATGCGAGTAAGAATGGTAGTCTGTCTCTGTGTGCCCTGCGATGGACTGGCATCCTGTCCAGGGTGAACCTGTCTTCGCCCAGCATCAGCTGGAATCGACTCTAGCCCCACTGTGACCCTTTATGGGATAAGCGGTTGCAAATGGATGTGTTGTTTGTTGTTGTTTTAAACACAGGATGTGCTTATTTTCTTACATACTCTGTCCCATAGGACAGAAAAAAAAACATTTGTCCAACAGCCTGTCACCCAGAAAACAAACACCCATTGTTCCCAGACAACAAAAATACACACTTCATCCAACAAACAGAAAAGAACAGTTTAGGAATCAGGGCTCAGAGTAAGTACATAAACTAAGAAAATACATACGTAAACAATGTAATGTAAAACACGTCATGACTTCAAAATAACTCAACAGTACTTTGGGATGTTTTCCTGGTTGAAAGTCCTGTTTGTTGGACCCGTCCACCTCCCCTCCAGCCCCCTCTCATTTCCAGGGAGTCAAACAACAAGGCTTTATCGCAGCCGTCAGCATTTCGTTCCACGAGACAAGGCACCTTGTAGCAACAATATGCAACGTACAAGGCGTTCCATTAACTACAATGTAAACCCATCGGTGTAATGATGTAGTTTATAGCAACAGAGACACACAGGGCAGGTGGAAGGAGAGGTGGATGGGTTCAGCAAACACAAGGCTTTCATCCAGGAGGCCACTGCTCGCGTTCCATACGTTACATTTTACTTTACAATCATCTCCTTTGTGTCACATTTTCACGTCGTCACATTTTCACTACGCAAACAGTCATTTTATGCCTAATGTTGTTTTTTCCCTAAACCTAACAAAATGGTTTTGTTGCCTGAACCTAAGCAAGTGTTTTTGTTTAATTCACAGCATTAAGCATGTGTTTACTGCGAGTGACAAGTAATGCCAGATGAGAACATGTTGCTCAGTTATGTAAATATATTTTCTCCCAGATTACAATTGCGGTTTTAAATCATTTTAAACGTGGTTATTGTTGTTAATTGAAGAAACAAAAATACAATAAAACTACTTGGTTTAGTAAAAAAAAAATAAAACAAGATTTGGCTTCAAATGACTATGTTTGTTATTTTATTAAATTATAGCTGAAGATGAATATAAGCAAACATTGACTTTTGGTTTCACAAACAACGATCTCCTCGGTGGAAGTCCTGTTTTTGTTTCTCATCCACCACCCCGACCTCCTCCCTAAACAGACCTCTACAGGCCGTCATTACAAACATACTTATGTCAAAAATCAATGTAATATGCAACAAAATACATTTCCCTTTAAACATAATTCACAATGCAGTTTCATTGTGTGAGAACACAATTTTCGAGTTGGATCATTCACATGGTCGGGTTTAAAATAGGTATACAGTATATAGGTGAGGTATGCTCCTGTTTGAAGGATCACAGTTTAATGGTGTGTTGAATCTGAAAACAACAAAGATATCCGGAGGGATTTTAGAATGATAAATTAGTACCTCAAGTTCATATCATCTCTTATTAATAGAATGTGTAGACCTACAAAAGGACAACCGTAATAAAGCTGACACAAACACGCCTCTGTGCTCTGGGGTGCACTCAAATATACACAATTTCACAGAATTCTGCATTAACACCTTCTGCACAACAATAAAATACACCAATGGCTCCCCCAGAGCACCAAACAGTCTCATTTAACAAATTTAGCTCAGTCACTTGGGCAGGGTTGGCCGTAAAACATTAGCTGTGTAATTGGGCTGATAGTGTCTTGCAAATGTGCAGTAAAGAAGAGAAAGTGGGCAGATACAGTGTCTTCTTATACGCGTGTTGTGATGGAAACGTCAGTGTTGGCATCGGTCTTTACTTTCCACCTGCACAGTGGTAAATTGTGGCTTTTTTGTGTTGACTGCCCAGCTTTGTGGACTGATGCTAGTATCCAATTATCCACATGCTGTAGTGTGAGGTGGAGGTGAAAACATGCAAAGAACAGAGGAAGGGGGGTGTTCATGAAGCAGGCGTGCAGTATTGACTTGACTTAACATGTGCAAATCCATACGTACTGAAGGTAAAAGCAAGGACTGAGAATGTGGACATGTCCTCAAAGTCTCAAGCGCAAACACAAGACTCATGTCAAAGTGGGTTTGACTGAAGACCCACCGGCAGCATACAAATCACTTCTAGCACTTCTCGCCAGGGCTGCAAGCTTTTCAGTTTAGTTTGAAGTGATACAATAAAATCACTTCAGATTTGACAAGGTCATAATTAGGGTCATCCTGAACAGGACTGCATTGAAAATTTCAGCAAACTTATCAAGGATTTTTTATGCAACAAGATCATGTGAAAGCAAATAAATAGCAGGACATTACAAGGACATTTCACAAGAATGCATTTTAGCCTTTTCACGTGTCATTTGTACTCAGCAAAACTGTAGTAACACAGTGACAAAACTACCTAGGTTTGGAAAAAACATCATGGTTGGGCTTAAAATTAGTATGCAAACAACGTAACATAAGTACATAAATGTGATGTAAGTACGGAAAACACCACAAACCAGGACAGTTCAGTTTACTATTACATTCATGCACATGTACAGTATGTGCTTATGCACGCACCATAGCTGTTTTCATCAGGACTGGGAGCATTTATTTCAGTACCATGGACAGCTTAAAAACTGTATGATAAAACTAGCAAACACAAGGATTGCACTGGAATAATATAAAATATTTATTGATTATCAGATTCCTTTTGAAGCTAAACACAGCATTTGTCAGTGTGCACAATCTGCAGGCTAAATGGCCAACTGTGACATATTCTCTGCCAGCTGTTGTGTATTGATATCTGATCTTAATATGATATTTTATGTCGGCATTTTCAGTTTGTTATTTCTTCATAGCTGATTACTGCTATGAATAACAGACAGGTAGGGACACAGGTCTGATCTCACAGCAAGAGTACAGGGTTTTTTTGGGGAAGCAATAAAATCATTATTCTGTGGCTAATTATAGATATCTTTAATAAGAGTGGTCACCCTAAGGGGGTTCATTTTGCAACAATGACCAGCTAGCTGTACATTATCCCTTACATATAAGCATTAAAACGGATGTATTATGATTAGCATTATTTTAACATGGTGAAATGGGGACAACTTGGTAGTGACTGTTGAAAAGCTCTTGTTTTAAAGGTATTTGGTAGGACTTGGGACACCCAGCTTGAAACTGGGATGGTCCCAGACAAACCGAGACGTCTGGCCTCCATATATTGTTTTGGTTAATTGCACACAACAACCTGACACAATGAGACGGTTGACCTCCATGTATTTTCTTCTGTCCAGGACATACATACAATATGAATGGTCTGTCTGGCACTAGCAGGAAAATGTTAATTGGAGAGGATGTTTAACCCCAAATGGATTTTACTAATGTGAGACACGCATAAACCGAAGTCATAGCAGAGAAAAAAACCTTTGGTTACTGAGAAAAGATCACACAGTTATCATAGCAGACTCGCAGCTGCACAGCCTCGGTGGATGGAGCAAAGCAACTGGAGTAACTCATTTATTAGTAGCTTCCCTCTAATGGGGGGGGACTAACTGCAGGCCTGATGCAGGGTTGTGGTCCATCACTTCTGGTTGTCTGAGCTAACTGCAGCCTCTTGGCTCACTTAATATAAATGCCACTAATGTGGCGGGAACACACCACGGAGGAAATAGTTGTAAGAACATGGGAGCACTGATGGAAATTAGCTTCGGGCTCTGCGGCAGGAACAAACACTATCTGCATGTGTTTCCTGTTTGTACCAAAACTCTTCTCATTCCCTTTCATTTTATGGCAAACCTCTATGGTGCGAGGCACAATGTAGGCAACCTGATGTCATGGGAGGGTGTATCAATAGGCTGATATTACAAGGACATCCTGTGTGTCATGAGAACGAATTTTAGTCTTTTTGTGTGTCATTTGTACCTCTTTTCCATGCCATGCCACGTAACAAAATTACAGTTATGGCTGCAGTTAGGTTTAAGCAACAAAACCACTTGGTAAGATTTGGGAAAAACATCATGGTTGGGCTAAAAATAAATTGGTATATGGTATGGTATGGATAAGTAAAATACACACAGTAACAACGTAACAGATGTACGGAAAACACATGTCACCAGCTTAACTTCAAAATAACTCTAAACAGTTTGGGACATGAACACCAGTGTCCTGGTTGAAAGTCGGGTGTTTGGTGGACCCATCCAACCCACTTTAACAACAATATGAAGCACACCAGGCTTTCCATTAACTATAAGGTAAACCCATTCATGGCAACAGCGGACCGTCCGAGAAAGTGCAACGGGAGTGTGGTGACGTAATTTAAAGAGCAAAAAGACAAATACCGATTAGATGGGAGGGGAGGTGGATGGGTCCTGCAAACATGAGGCTTTCATCCAGGAAACTGCTGTTTGTGTCCTGTGCATTACGTTTCACTGTCAATAGTACAATCAGCTAATACATTCAGTGTCATTTTCACTGTACAACCAGTAGTTTTAAGCCCAACTGTGTATTCTTTCCTAAACCTAACTATAGTGACAATGATGACAAAAATAAAGCGATGCCAAGGGGCGTGACGAAGCTGCGCTATGTGACGAGTTGGGATGAGAACGTGTTGACACATCCACCTCCCATCTATACCCACCATAAGCAATCTCCCTCCCTTTTTATTCTATCTGTAGCTCTGAGTGTAGCATATTTACATGGATGCATTTACTTTGCAGTCAGTACAAACTACATGGCGTACAAATGCAAGAAAGTGGTTCTTATTGCACACGTATTGACTTGTGAGCTGGAGGCACAATATAGGATATAGATATCCCTGTGGTGTGGATGCATGAATCACATATCTCAGCTGCCAAATCCCCCAATTCAAGAGATAGTCTGTGCAAAATTGGTCTTTTTAGTTAATGCAATAAACTAAATTATGACTATTTTATACAATGGAGTCGACTATCACTTTAATTAAAGTCATTGTCCTCTTGATGCTTGGTGTTCCAAAGATGCTAAGCAGCTGTTGTGTATTGTGGTGAAATATGTAAGATAGACGGTGGCTGTGATTTTGACATGACCCATCCACTGAAATACATCATGGATCTCAACAATGAGGCAATCCTCTGCTCAGAAAAGTATGTTCTTGTACAAACTGCATTACATTAACGAGGGAAACATATTTTGTTGCTGATTACTTTTGTCCTTCAAGTATCATACGTCTTTAATATCATGTAGTACAACAAGCAACATGCAGAGCAGATGACATAGTATATCGAACGACCATAAATGAAAGTTACATGGAATAATAACAATCGAGCAAGTAAGAAAGTCCACAAAGGGTGGCTGGTGGTGTGTGGGTCAAACAAACACAAGACTTTGACCCAAGAGACCACTGTTTGTGTCACGTGTGAAACTAAAAGTCAGCGTTCACATTTGTAGTCATGTTAAGCCAAAACATGATGGTTTTTATTAAACCTAACAATGTACAATAGTTTTACTGCATTTTTTTCAGTTTACAATGTTCACATGTTAAAAACTGTTTAAAACTGCAACTGTAAGCCTGGAAACAAAACGTTTCCCTCAAAATATCTTTGATAATGCAGTTTAGTTGTACGGGAGGGTAATTTTGTAGGAGACAGGGTTGCAGGTGGAACTTTCTGAAGGTGTTAAAGAGTGTTAAACAGACATTTATGCTCACATACAAGCCTTCTAAATTTACATATGACTCATAGTTTCTTCTCTTCATATGTATGAGTCATATTCATATATTTTTCATGGACGGTGAGTGTGAACAAGACATTACTGTCAATAATACATGAAGGATAAGTCTATTAAGCTTACTTCTTTCTTTTAATCTTTCCTGTGTGCAGATTCAGATATTTTAGTCCCCCCCAGCCTCCCCGCCTCCAAAAAAAGCTATTTGAAGTTGCAAGTTGCTAAGAAGCGATTCATTTTAGTCATTAAATCAAATGCGCATTATCTCGCGGTGCCCAAACAAGCATTAATCATTGGGCATAATCTCGACAGGTAATCTCCTCTCCCCCCTCGAACTTGTCTGTGAAAGAGATAAATAAATATATTTACAGCGCCCGTTCAGGAGAGGGAAGGCATCCTTGCAAAATGATGTCATTAGTACTGAAAGATAGCTCCCACTACTGCTGTTTGCTGTTGAAAAAACAAGTTGGTGCATTCAATAGGCCGTAGCTCAAGATCAAAATCAATAATAATATTCTTTGGCGAGTCAGTCTAATGGTTGGAGAATCCCATCACCTACCAGACGCCTTCAGGCAGACAGTGCTCTCGTGTGCTACCGCCAAGAAAATCACTTCATCAACTTTCCTGAGGGTTTTCTGACACACATACGCGCACAAACATACAGGAGTGGTTTTGTTTCTGCATTTCCAAAGTAATATTTTGATATCATTCATGGGAAAAGATTAAGAATGGATCCATATCACCAACTCTTTCTGGTTTCCAAGGAGATTGAAATAATTCCTGATGATGGTGGTTTACACTTCATCTTGAGCTTAATGCGAGTCGAAACACAAGCGTCTCACCTGGATTTCTTCTGGCTGATGAGATTTATTTGAAACACCAGAAATTTCAGCATAGTATTTTTGAAAAGTGACACAAAGATACCACTGCTTACATAAAGCTGCATGAGAACCCTTGGCAGCCTGACATCATTACAAAAACATGAACTTTAGAACCCAGAAACAAGTTTAACATGATGTCGGTAAATTGCACACGGCCTCATTTTATTTAAATCATCCACTCTAAATGAATTCATGTGTTAAAAATTCTCAAGGCCTTTATTCATGTGTTTTCTTAATGCACACAGAGCTGAGTCATAAATATTTTACTATTGTTCTCACCTCTTTCATTAACAGCTTGGTTACTGAATACCTCTTACTGGATAGATTTGGTCGATTACATTCTCCAAGGACCCTCAAATATAGGCAGCGTTGCAGAAGTTATTCAGAGAAATGAATCCACTCCATGTCTAGCGTAGCATCGATGCTACGCTAGACAAGTTTCTACACATAATGAAACTGGAACCATTTATGATGGAGACAAGCTTCAAATTGTATCTGAACTGTTAGATTCTCAGCTTGTGAGTTCGGTGTCATCATAAGATAAGATAAGATAAGATAAGATAAGATGAACTTTATTAATCCCTGAAGGGAAAATTATCTTTCAGTTACATCCCGTCCAAGAACATAAAAAAACAGTGACACATAACGGGGGGACAGGAGCGGGAGGACTGAGGGTCGCCACCATTGGACGGCGCCCCGTTTTCTTAGATGAGAAAAGGGAGAACAAGAGGAAAGGAGAAGAGGGAAAAAAAGCATCTCCCAGACTAGGCTCCTGTAGGGGGGCACAGTGTGGGATCTGGAAAAAACACCTCTGCACATAGCAACAACAACATGTAAGACATTACAACAAAACTCAAGGACTTGCACATGTGGGAGGGGGAAGGGCATTGGGGAGGGGAGGTGTCCCAGCACAGATTGGGGGGGAGTGTTCGCCTCTGGGCGTCTCACAACAACCCTCCAAGTTGTACTGTGACAAGGGGAGAGGAGGGGGAGGGGGCTGCGAAGACGTTGAGTTGAAGGGTGTGTGTACATTGTCTTCATGTGTGTGTATGTGTCAGCCCGTGTCCTTCATTCCCGCTCAGTCTCAACCCATTGTCTCTGCCGTCTGGTACTGATGACGAAGCCACGGCCGATTGCCGTGGAGACGACCTCGGAGAGTTCTGATCCAGAAACAAAGTTCACAGGAGTGGGGGGGGGCGAAGCATCTTGTCGACATAACATCCAGGAGAGCCAATGAAGATAACAATTGTTTTGGGTCAGGCAGACACTGTAATTTTCTGTCTGCCTTAAGTCTCTCTGATTCTCCCAGTGGCTAAGATCCAATAGAGCCAAATTCAATGGTCAAATTCAGCCGAGCCGAGCTGGCAACTTCTCCAAGTTGGTATCCATCTTGCGACAGAGTTCAGAAATCTCAGCCAGCCTGCGATTTTGGTCAAGAATCGCATCCAGCTTGTGATTGAGCTCACATGTCGCTTGAGTCTGAGTGTTGGCAGCCCTGCACATTCCCTCAATCATGACAGGCAGCTTCCCCATTGCCAAAAGTGCTGCCGACATCTTCTTACTTTTGCGATAGACCAGGAAGCTGCTAACTCTAATCAGCAGAATGCCTGTTATCATACATCCAATTATGTACACATCTTCAACATCCACAACGGAAAGGATCGACAGGCACACGACCCTCCACTTCCCCCAGGAGTCCATCGTGTATCCGGCTGGAAACGTTCCGTCAGGGCAGGAGGGCTCTCCTTCGCCCGTTCTCTTTGTCGAGAAAATTTGGTCAATTGCGTTGAGAGACCAGCTGATCAATTCCATGACTTTAGGTATTCGGAGAGAAATGCAGAGAGAGGCTCCGAAGGATCAGACCAAGACAGCACAAGACAAAGAGCAGCAAGCAGGGCAGATAAGGGCAGGGAGGGAGCAGAGAAAAAGCGTCCGCCTTCGTTGAGAGCCATGGCAATGTGATCCTGGAGACACCTACTGCAGTGGGAAATACCACAGAGCCAGTCTTGAGTTCTTTGCTGATGATTAGATGTCTGCGGACACATCTAGTCATTGCGATAGCTTCACACCTGTAGATGCAGTCGTGAAATTTTACAGGTGTGTAGTTGAGATCAAATTGAAGGCCAAGTTTGAAGATGGATGTGGTCCGAGCAAGGTCGCCGGAGACCAGGACAATATCCAATAAATGTCTGTAAGTCACTGAGGAAAACTGCACATGGAGCTCCGAAACAGCCAAATACTTTTCACATTAAAAACCAAAAAATCCCTGGTTGACTATGAAGTTATTCAGTAAAACTAGGGCTGTTAGTGTTGACACAATAATAGTAGTTTTTAATAGTTTTTTTCTTATTAAATATGGTATCCCACAAAGTTAATGATGTTGACTTTATATTGCACTAGAACAAAAAGCTAGATTCCCCTGGATTATATGATGTATAACTTTATACTGAATGAACTAATAAGCTCAGAATTGGCCAAAATATAAAACTATGTCCAGCTGTTTCTTGTATATCAGGCTTTAGAGGGTTAAAAGATAATTTTTGTAATTAAATCATATGCAGTCCAAACGTGGCACTGTGACTGTAGCTTCCACCAAGAAATGACCAGGTCTTTGATGACGATGTAACAACCTGTCTGATTTCTTTTATTCAGCAGCTGTTGCTCCCGATACCCAGTTGATCTGGTCCAACAGCGCCCCCAGTTGTCATAGCAACAACCTCCTATGCCCTGGAATCCCCTGGGTGAGACATCTTAAACTCCATCAACAGTTTAAATCTGTCCGAGGACCATTGGTGCATCTGTCCTTCTCGTTTCCTGTCACCTCTCCACTGTCACTATCTGCTGTAGTTTTACAGTCAGTACATATTCCACACAGCAATATACTGATACCCACAGTACATGAGTAGATGCATGTGTACAGACTCACTCAGTGAGTCTGGATACAACAGTGTTAGCAAGGCAGATTGTTCTGAGCTGCTATGACAGAAGGGATAAAACTCCTGCCAAAGAGAGCTCTTCTCCATTTTAAAGTCCTGCATCTACGACCAGACGGTAGAGATGTGAGGTGCGGATTGAGGGGGTGATCAGTGTCATTTGCTATTTTAAGCAATTGAGCTCTGTGGTTCATGTCTGAGACTGGGCGTGGGAAGGCAGACGATTTTGGCGGCATTATGTGCGATGCTGTAAAGTTTTGTTTTTGTTGGAGCAGGTTAATATGATGTTTACATATGACAAGTCTTTGTTGGGATAGAAGTGATGCATTGATCAAAACTTGTAAAGTTTATTTTCTATAATGAGTCCAAAGGCCCTTTCACACAAGCACTGAAACCCCGAACATACTGCCCAGCTACACAGGAGTTCATGAAATAGTTACAAAATTTTTTGTATTGATTTGTGTACGCAGACACGTAGTTCATCGTTTTTCATGATTGTCAGCATGAGATCAATTGGTATATAATCCACTTAACAGGAAGTATAAAGAGCAATGAACGCTGTGTAGGGAGGAGGTCGGGGTGTGTTCACAGGGCCGATTATGTCCTGTGTAAAACCAACTAAGTACTTTTATTTTGAGAAGACTGGAGAGGAAAGTGACGTGCATTATGTTGCTGGACATTCGTAGGAAAACATAAAAAATATGTTGGTGAAAGTCACACTGAATGTAAAAAAAAGAAATTTGTTTCTATGTACATGAATCAAATAGATTCATTTTTGTAACTATTTCACGAACTGCTGTGAGACTGTGTTGAGAATTACCTTACTTACCTTACTACTTATCTAGAGAATTACCCGGAAAGGCAGATGGCCGCCCACCCAGAGTGGTTTCTACCCACTAAAGGGGAGTTTTCCCTGATGTTCAAGGGGAATCTCTTGTTGGGTCTCTAAATTATAGAGTACGGTCTAGACCTGCTCTATATAAAAAGTGTGGTGAGATAACTTCTATTATGATTTGACGCTATATAAAAATAAACTGAATTGCATTGAGAAGTCTGTGAGAAAATGAGACCACTTCTCATTTGATTTATTAAATCAGTAAACATTGTTAAGATGAGTTTATGGTCTCAGTCGCTAGTTTCAAGTCTTTTTCAATACATGATGATGTTCATTTAGTAAATTATGGTCCCATTTAGAGTCAAATCAACCATAAAGCAGCAGCTTTAGAGCGAGGCTTCCTTGTGATTGACAGGTCGTTACCACTGTGTTTACCGGTCTGTGTTTTTGCCTTAGAACGGTAACCCTTTCACGGTGTGGTTTCACTTCCTGAAAGTTTTTAGACCATTTTGGTCGCCTAAAAATGTCTTATTCAGCATGTGGTTGTACTTTGCTTTTGTGTCACTCCTGATAACAAAAAACCAAGAGGGCAACAGCCAAAATGCTGAAGTCAAGGCTTCAAAATTGTAGTCCACAAGTTAATGGGTGACTTCACAGTGACTACATCCACTTCTTATACAGTCTCTGGTCATGTTCTACCTCCTATTATGTGCTACATGAGTGAAAGGGAAACTCTGGACAACGTCAGGTCCCGACATTCAGAGAAAACAGCTCCAGATATTTGAAGGTGTTGACCTGTTCCACTGTCTTGCCATGGGTGGTTGCCAACTTTTTCAGACCCTCTTGGTGACTTTATTTTTAAAATCAACAAGCGACAAATTTAGCAACTTGTCCGCATCAGGGAAAAAGCTGGAAATATGTTATAATTCATTCCCATGCTGGTCAGAGTAATCACAGTCCACGGCTCTTCTGCCAACAGCACGGGGTCTCTCCCTCCCCTCTTGGCCGAGCACAGGCGGGCAGTCAGCCGACAAAACCGCTAAGCTTTATGCAAATGAGCGCTTGATGTCATCTGGCAACTTTTAGCGACACTGGGTGGAGGTGGCGCTCAGACCAGTGTGTGTTTCATGTGCTAATGACCGGTTCTTTTGTTTTGTCCACGTTCAGCTGGAGGTAGTTGTCAGTGCACCATTGTGTGAAGTGAGAAATAGAGTGTTGGCTTTAACAGAGTTGTTGTCATTGAGTAGTGCGAGTACGGCAATGCCAGTATTTGAAGTATATGGTGATAGGTGAAGGGCTGGTACGGTCGTTTTGTATAGAAGGTGCAATGGAAACTATGAATAGTCCTTATTTCATTCAGGAAGTCTCAGTAAGGAAAAGAGACATTCTTTCCTCATGTATTCCTGCAATTTAGGCTGATAGAAGAGATTGATTTTGATGTGAAAATGTGTGCAGATTTAAGTGAAACACTGCATTTAGTGTTCTTAAAAGCCAAAAGACTTTAAGCACAGTAGAGTCATGATGAAATTAAAGCTGGTATCCAGACACACATGAACTTAACTAAATGCATTCACACACATTATACTCTGTTTCTCTCTCTTAGAGCAGCAGTCTCCGTCGGAGCATCCCTCCTCTATTTTAAACCCAGAGGAGACTCATGTCCTGCTCTCACATCATGGAGTCTGCTGGGCTTTTAGACTGGAGCTGAGCGTTCCTCCTCTTCCCACTTATTCGTCCTTGTCATTGTCCTCATAGCTGTACTCAGACCATCACAGCCTCCTCTTTCGCTTCAATGAGAGCTCTGTGTTGGTGCAGAAAGTGCTCGTTCTGCCACAGCCAAGTCCCTCGATGCACCACTTTGACCAATTGAAAAACATGCATATTTGACGTGGATTACCTTCCATGTGGCGTTGGGCTACACTCGCTTTTTCCCCTTACAAACGAAGGAGTCAAGAGGTGCAAAAACTAAACCATCAACTTGGCCTTGCTGGTTCCAATTTCCAACTTCTCAGAAGTACCTGAGCCAACACACTACCGAAATGCAGTGCTATTTTCAGTCAGAATGGTGTTTTTGCCCCTCATATCTTACAGTCTACAGCCCTCTGAAATATCTTCCTCCTTCAATTTCTTGACATTTTTGGTTGTTATCTCTTGCCGACAGAGTTCTTCCCTGTCTTACCATGTCATTCAGATTTTGTCAGTTTCACAGACGTCTCAATGTCTCTTTCAGAGTTGGAGTTTCTCTCCATGAACATGAGGCTGTTTGGTTTTATTGTTGAACAACATTAAGCCTTTTCTATAATGTGACCACAATGTTTTAGTCATGTCAAGTGGATTTTATATACAGAGCCAAATATCCCAAATACTAATTTGCCTCAAGGGGCTTTGCGATCTGTGTAGCATACGCAGCCCTGTTTCCTAAAAATTACACTCCCATACAACAAAACTGCGTTGTGAATTACATTTTGAGACATTAGTTTGTTTTTTACATATAGTCTGCAGAAGTCCATAAAACGATTACCAGACTTTCGCTCAGGAGACTGTACGCGCTTTGTGTGAAACTAAAAAAGTCAACTTTCACATACTTTAATCATGATTTTTTTTTTTTTTTTTTACCAGGTTTTGTTGCATTTTTTTGTTTTGTTTCGATTTACAACGTTAACCATGTTTAAAAGTGTGACTGTAAAATGAGAGAAAATAAGTTTCCCGTACAAGTGTAACAGAAAATGCAGTTTAGTTGTATGGGAACGACATTTTGTAGGAGACAAGTGTGATTTAGTCACTTGTTGGCAACTACTTTTTTTAAGACATGTACAAGCTTCAAAATTCAAAAGCGGTGGTTTACTGACCTATTTTATGTCGTAGAACAAAATGTTAAAATCTCTTAACAACAGACTTTATTTTAGGTATCTAACAAAAAAAAACATTTAAAAAATCCATTAACTTTGAGACGAGGGAACAGGAAGTGCTAAAATGATAATTCATTTCAAGGTATTAGGACTCATACCTGCAGCACTCAGCAAATGTTGGCATGCTCAGAAGAACATCATGCCTGCTAAATATCAGCGTGTTTGCCTCGTCATTATGAGCATGTTGCCATGTTAGCTCAAAGCACTGCCGAGCCGAGCCGCTGGCGTGTGGCTGTCGTCCTCTTTAATCTGATGCCATCAAGTAAACCTTTTTAAGATATCTGGCGTTTGGCCGTTATGTAGTGTGTGAGAGCTGTTACTGTTGGATGTTAGAAATGTTCACAGACTTTTTGTGCTTGAGGTCACGCCACACACTCACGGTCTGTGTGTTTTTACAGGTTAATCCAATTAAAATAAGTCTGTTATGTTGTTTTGTTTTTGAGTCATGTCACATACACTACATCTGAAGAAAGACCCAACATATGCAGAACATTACAGTACAAATATGACTGTTTGAATGTTAAGCAATTAGAGGATGACAGAAGTATCCTGAAGTAAAGCGAGGGGGATGCTTGAGTCGCTTTAACAGTAGTCTGTCTACCTTGTTTGTCTCTGTCTGTCAGGACTCATGGATCTTTATGATCAGTAAATCTATTCCTCGGGAGTTTTAACTAAGTTTCTCATCTCAGCTGAAATGTTTACGTTTTAGGACAAACTTTATAATAGACAAATCCATCCAAAGTGATTTTAATGCTAAGATGCTTTTTATTGTGATTTGTTTCCTTTTTTTAGAGGCTGACTCTCTTTTCTCGTGTGTGTCCGCTCCTCTTCATGCCTTTATATTTTCCTTTAAATAACAAACACATGGTTCTACTCGCAGAGCTTATAATTCCTCATTTTGTGTGGACTGACTTACTGCTGCGGCAGCTTCGACATCGCCTCCATTGTGTTTCCTCTTTTGCGGCTCCACGCGAAGCCTCTTCTCCCCAAGTGCTCTGGCAGTGACATTGGCAGGAGCCTCCAGGGATCTTGGTGGATTAGCATCATGACCTCTTGTGCGTCTTTGATTCCTCCTTTCCTCCGCTCGCCTTTTCTTCCTCCTCGCAGCTCATCGATCTCTTTGCTTGTGTTCTCCCTTCCCCTCCCATCGCCTGTTCTCCACATCCTCCGTCTCTCTCCTGTGCGCTCCTCCTTTTCCCTCACGTCCTCCTTTCACCTCTATTGTAAATCCTCGTCTTCTTCTCGTATGGCACAGGGCTCAGGCACTAGTGGTGCTTCTTGGCAGTTTATAAAATCACATGAAACATCCTTTCTCATAAAAAGGAAGACACGGTTTTTGCATCACTGAAGCAGCCACGGGGAGGATTTGAAAACGCAGGAACAGCAGGCTAATAACAGTCAAGACATTTTGTTATGGGCCACGATGTTCAAAAGAAAGCTGGGAAATCCTAAATCATTGCGAAAAAACCTGAGGTTGATGGGGCATAGGAAAAAAATCAATGTTATTACAGGGCTGGTTGAAGAGATGCAATTTGCACCAAGAGGCAAAACATGCCGTTGTGATAAAACCCCACTGTGTTTGGCCGAGCCGGTACTGTAGTTACACTCTGTTTAAAGGAGGAGAAGAAACTCTGCTGCAGGCCAAGTTTTCAAAGTTTCAATGAAAGAAACAACCACTATTGAACTGAGTCAATATAACTTCCAGAGCTATTCTCTAATCTTCATTTGATTCTCTCACTTTCTTTACTTTGTTTCTCTTTTTCATTTGTTTTTCTCTCTCACATGCAACAAAAAGCCCATTTCTTTCAGCAGCTTTGCTGCCCAACTGAAGTTGTATCTCTTTATCCATAAACACGTTCTGCAAGGAGTGTAAAGACCTTTGCACATCAAGTTCTGCACACAGACTGTGCACACTGAGTCTGATGCATTATGTCGTAGTTACGAATATTCGCAATACGAGACAAAGCTGAATTAACTACGTAGGTGTGATGATAGCGCTAGTCCCAAATGGGGCGAATGAATGAATGACGATTCCAAGCTGTTCTGCAATCAACTGCCATGATCCATCTTTTCATTCTGTATCTCTGTATACTTTTATTTCTTTATCGGAAATGAAGTGAATGATTATCAGATGCCATTTTGGATGATGAAGTTGGCTCTGATTGGTCAAACAACCCTTTTTCTGGCTTTTGATGAATGCAAAAAAAAAACCCAGAAAAATCAACAAGGTAGCCCCGTCCTAAAGCATCCCCTGCTTTATGGTCTATTTGACTCTACATGGGACCTTAATTTACTAAATGGACATCATGCACTGTTAACAAAGACTTGAAACTAGTGATTGAGACCATAAAGTCATGTTTACAATGTTTACTGAGGTAATAAATCAAGTGAGACGTATGCTTATTTTCTATAGACTTCCTATTTTTTTAACCTTGTGATCTTTTTTTTATATTTTAAAAGGCTGGTCAGCAACAACAAAGTCAGGACATGTTTGGATCTCATAGATGCCTTTAACTGTAATGGGCAGTTAGCCAGCCATTCAATATGCTTTTTTATTCATTGCATTAATTCATGTAACAGGGAAAATGGACATTTAATGCAGTGAATATAGCCACAAGCAAATGTTCATTTGCGGCCCCTGCGGTTCAGTGATTGGCAGATTGATGCTATAAATGCTGTAACAGTATCAGACAATTGCAGAGAACTGAAGCATTGGACCTTGAAACAAACACAATAAGACATTATTTCAGCCAAAATAAAAACAGACATTACTTTCTACTTCTAGTCATGATGACATCTGTAAGTCAGTATATTTTTTTTTTCATAATTATGAAACCTAATTATGTCATTTAGCAGTGTCAGCAAGCTCCAGAAAGCAGATGGTTTCAGGTGTTGATTAGAAACGGTTCAGTTTGGTAACTGCCATACTGTGCATAGTTGTACATAGATCTGTCACTGTGGGCACAAAAAAGGTTGTTTATAGACATACAAGAAAGGAAATGGGTTTATCATGTCGGACATGACCTCATGAGGGAATAAAGGTATAAACAATTAGAATAATTAATGGCGACAGGCAGAATTTTTGGATTATTATTATCAGTACCCCGAACACAGTGGAGACCAGTGGAGTGAAACATGTCTCTTTACTCTCTTTACTGTCTTCCAAACAGCCTTGTTGCTTTCAGCATTAAGACAAATGACAGTGACCACATGTGCAGACACGATGGCTTGGATCAGCTCGCAGGACGCTTGCTAAGCATGGCGTGACGGCTCTGTGCTTTGAAGGCTTTTTGTTCTGTCTGCCTTTGCATATTTTGTTTTTCGCCGCGTTGTTAAGACGTCCAAACAGGCAGGAGATGGTGGAAGAGGCAGAGATGTCAGTGACAGCTTTGCGACGCCAACAGCTCCTGTGGCATAAACACGCCAGACAGCCGCTGTGTCGACGTGCCGGACAGGCAACCGGAGAAGTCTACTTTAAAGTAGATGACTCTCGCTGCCCAGGAGGCCTCGTCAGACTGCGTGGTAAAGATCCTCTGAGGCAGCGGTGTGACATCACGTTGACATCACAGCGTGGCAGCTTTAAACTGTGCTTCATGAGATCACACAAACACTTGAACTCTCAGCAGGATTAATGAAATGAGCTTTTCAACTTTGAAGCCACATTTTAAGACATTAGTGCAGTGCCCATTAAGTGTGCCTGTTCAGAATGGGCCGATTGCTGCTTGCAGCTTTGTTGAGAACCGCTCATCCAAACAATTCACACGTGACGCAGCACTTCCTTGGGTTGTGAGCAGTACACCTGCCATGATATAGCTGCATCCCCCAATGCTAGAGAATACGCATCATTTAGGTGCAAAAGCTCACACAAACATCAGCAGACAATGAGCTGTAGTGAGATGTACCTGGCATGCCATTCAATGGTCAATGTTATAGTGCACGACAGAGAGCGAGCTGTACCAGACCTTTCTCATTCCCCGGACGTCAGATACCGCAGATTTGTCAACAATATCACCACACAAGACACATTTTAGCACTCAGGGAAAATGTGCTGGGAGTGTGGTGATATACATCGATCAGTCATAACGTTAACAATATTATGACCACAGACAGCTGAAGTGAATAACATTGCTGATCTCATTTCAGTGGCTCCTGGCAGCAGGTGGGTTATATTAGGCAGTATGAACATTTTGTCCTTGAAGTTGATTTGTTGCAAGCAGAAAAAAAATGGGCAAGCGTAAGGTTGTGAGCGACTTTGACAAGGGCCAAACTGTGAAGGGTAGACAACTGGGTCAGAGCATCTCCAGAACTGCAGCCCTTGTAGGATGATCCCGGTCTGCAGTGGTCAGGACCAACCAGAAGTGGTCCAAGGAAGGACAACCAGTGAACCAGCGCCAGGGTCATGAGGCTCTTTGATGCACACGGGGAGCACAGGCTGGTCTGTGTTATCCGATCCAGAAGAAGAGCTACTGTAGCTCAGATTGCTAAAAAAGTTAATGCTGGCTCCAATAGAAAGGTGTCAGAACACACTGTGCATCGCAGTTTTTATTTTTTGCGAATGAGGCTGCATAGTCGTCAACCAGTCAGGGTGCCCATGCTAACCTAATGTTTTGACTGATTGGTGTAGTTTAGAGTCCAAAAGAGACATGCAGGGTGGCCTTTCATACAGGACCACTGTTTCACTTTACAATCAGCTGATCATTTGTGTCCTGTGTTTACAATGTCAAGTAGGATTTTTAAAAACATAATCATTCCCATCCGTGCTGTTTTTCCTAAGTGGTTTTATTGCCTAAATGTTTTTAAGTTTAATTTTTGAATTCATTTTTCACAACATTTAGCATGTATACTTGTTTGCAAAAAGCGACACAGAGGGGTCTGAGCATCAGTACGTGACGAGTTGGGATGAGAATGACTTGGCACATCCAGCATGCATGGACGTGTGATATGACCTGGATGTGGCGCCACTGCTTCCAGTTTTGTCCAGTGACCCAAAACACAAAAAAGTTGAGCTGAGCATCACCAAAAAAAGGGAAATTTGTGTCTATGTACATGAATCAAATATTTAGTGAATAGACTCCTCCTGTTTTAGTTATTTGCAGGGTGCTGATGTGAGTTTCACAGTCTCATTCCAGCATCCTTGAACTAGATGCATTGACAATTTCTCCTTTTATTTGTGGCAATAAAATATTTAATCACAATGTCTTTCTATTGTTATTTTATTTTTTTCTCCTCAAAAGCCAGACAGTCAAATAGCCACTATGAAGCTACCTTGGGAAGTACATTTTTGTAAAATGCAGAAATTTGTCCATCTTTATTAGCTTAAACCATGAAGCATACTTGCAGCAGCATCTTGTTTGTCCTAACAGAGAAGCCATACTGTTGCAAATGAGCCCATAAATACAAGTGAGCTACTGTAGTGTACGAAACCAAATAAAACAAGCAGACAAACTCCAGTGAAGGAGTGCTCTGTGAACAGTGAAAGCTGGACTCACCAATAAAGGCTGATGATGAAATGAAACATAAAACTTGTATTTTCAGTCTCCTCAAAACACTGGATGCTTTTATCAGGTACCGGCTTGTTTTGGACCAGATCCTGTTGCTTTTGAAGCGTTAATGAACCGATAGATAAAAGACAGAAGCAGCCAGTAACTCAGATGTTTGAAGATGACAGCCCCCTGTGAGTGTTTTCACACACATTAGTTATCCAGCAACAGTTGCAGTGAGAGCTGGAAGAAACACAAAATGGAAAACTCAAAGCAGAAACTTACAATTTAATGATTTGCAGCTCTTTAGATGTCCCCATTACATAGAAATATTGTTCCAAAAACTTTTAAGGTCGTATATTTGAGTGTAAAGCATTTTGTAATTATATGTATAGTGACTGAAATGCTGTGAAACCTTGGTAATATGTAGTCTATCTAAAGCAGTTATTCCCAACAATTTCTTCCATAATCTTTAATTTAATATTCATATCTGCAGGACACCTTTGAGTCACATGAGGGAACCTGAATGTTTAAATTGTTTCCATAATTGTAGCCTGGAGTGTCTGTTAACTCCACCTAAATACATGAGTAGGATATGAGTTTAATATGAGTATGTTTCAATTAACATGCATAAAATAAAGCTGGGATTCATCAAATGTGTATCTCCTCAAAATTGTTGGTTTACCTGTTCAAGACAATATAAGGTCATGTAGAAATAGCAGCAAAAACCGTCAGGAACATTCATTTACTTTTACAAATTTGCTCTTTTTATGATTAATAGCTATAACGCCTGATGTGAATTGGTTTGTCATTTTTCTGTAAAAACAACATTGAACCATGTCTCCTTGAAATTACATTCATGTAATACTAATTGTCTTTTCAATTAGCAGCCCAGTCTCACAAAATGCCGTATTTTGCGTGCAATACCAACACCTATGTTGCTTTTGGCGTGTCATGCATACGCCATGTAGTCTGTGCTGACTGCAATGTAAACGAATCTGTGTAAATATGCTATGCTCAGAGCTACTGACGGACTGACTGCTAATGGTGGGAGGGAGGGGAGGTGGATTAAGTGGCTAAGTGGTTTTGTTGCCTAAATATAACCGCGATCATTTTATGGTAACAACATGGCATTAAATGACATGCAAAAGTCTAAAACACATTATCATGATGGGGAAATGTCATGCTAGAGAGGATATTTTGATGGAAAACAAATTACATGCATTGTCAGTGAACACTTCACTTGTGTTGGCAGTATCGGCAGTTTATTCAGTACAGTATATTTTGTAACATGCCAGATTATGCTCATTGTGTTGTAGGTAGCGAATACGTTTTTGACCGCATAAAGTTTCTTGAAGACAGTGATGCCGTACCACACACAGTTTCTGCAAATCACTTGTTGTTCCTCACTGCTAAACCACACAAATGAACGCCATCGGGGACAATTTGCACATGCTCTGTGAAGCATTACGTCACAGCATTAAGGAGTCGTTTGTCTTGCAACCATCTCATGCAGCTGTGAAGCAGCAGGTGGACCACGCCGTTCTGCACATATTAATGATGTCCACAGTGGACTTTGTCCATTTAAGGCATCTTGTTATCTACAATAGGATATGTTTTTAATCGAAGTCCAGTCCTTTTTATCCTGTCTTTAATTCGGTTGCTTGCAAACAATGTTCAGTACAACTGCAAATTAACTTAGGTGCTTTACAGCACATGCATTTTTTTTTTTTTTTTTTTTTTTTTTTTTGAAAATAAGAAATATGTGAGAACAGTGGTTTTATTTTTTCTTTCCCCCAAGGTACGGCAGTTAGCTCCAGAAGACAGCACATTAAACAGAATATCGTACACAAAGGCCTTAGAAATGATTGAGCGTCAAGCAATCAATATTTTAAAGCAATAAACATTTTCACTTTTCAGAATGCACCTCCGTAGAGGTTCAGCAACCGTTAATCTTCAACTCAAGCTGCCTTGGGGATCAACTGTCGGAGCAGCGTTCAGGCTCTTTTCCACAGCTTCTATATTGATAACTGCAAACAGGTGAAATTGCATTTTGAGAAATATTATAGTAATGCAACACACATCCCCTGGCAAAAGAGAGGAGACTTTTACAGCGTTGCAGGTAATGAGTACCTTCAGCTCTGAGTGTGGCCACCTTTTGAGAAGGAAACACTCAGGAATCCAACAATTCTTTATAATTATATACAGACTACATTATTAAACTCCTGGAGGGCCTGGTAGCATAATCTTTGGACCCCCTGCTGACCACCTCACACAGCTGTTCTCCAGCTGTGTGACTGCCATGGCCGTCAGTGTTCGGTACCGGAGGCATCCGCCGGTATGAAATCCACTATAATGTTAACCTTCCTGCTGCAATAGTATATATTTTAAGAAAGTGCGGTGGGAGTTTAAAAAGTGAAAAGACATACCGGATGGATGGGAGGAAAGTCACAAGTCACAAGTCGTTGATGCCAGTTTTCGTCAAGGCCAAATGGCAGTAGTACAACTTCTGCATCCGTCACGTGATGCCATTGGGCCAAAACCGAGAAAGAGACATCTGTAACTTCTTTTGAGGTGAATCAGCTTCCCAGTATGAACACTTTAATAGTCCTTATTTAAAATATTAGGTCCTAAAAGTTGTAAAATGCACTAATACCTGAATCCAGATTTATTTCCTTTTACTCTATTCATACGAATGAGACCCAGACCAAGGCTGGAGAGAGGGCTGTGATGACAGCATGACAGCTGTGACCCCGTGACCAAGTCATGTGACCATGCGACTGAGCAGGCGCAACTGTGCCTGGTCTATGGGCCCAATGGATGCGGAAGATTGCTGGAAGATCCGGGTACTTTCCAACTCGGAAGTTGAGCCATTTTGGCTTCATGCTCCACTGAGCAACTTTCATAGGAGTTAAAAGGACCCTGCCTCCAACGCTGGATCCAGTTCTCTTTATACATCCATGGTGGGAGGGGAGGTGAATGGGTCCAACAAACATGAGGCTTTCATCCAGGACACTGTTGTTCATGTCCCATGCATAATGTTGCAATCAACTGTTCATTCATGTCCCATGTTCATAAAGCTCAAACATATTTGTATTGTATTTGTACAAAGGTTGTAGTTTTAAGCCCAACCATGTATGTCTTTACTAAACCTAACTATAGTGGTTTTGCAGACTTCATTTAGCAGCCTAATTATACACAACCAAACAGTTTACTACTATTCACAAATTAATTTAGAAATATTTTACAATTTTATAAACAGCATCAACTAGATTATTTTATCTGAAGTTCAGGAGCAGGATCAGACCTCAGACACTCCTCTGCATGTCTTCCTGCCTGTTTGTTCAGTATTTTTCTCTGCTGCCTCACTTCAGTCACTTCCTGCTGTTTCTTTGAGTGGTCATTTGGTTAGTCTTTCCTCACCTCACTAACTTCCTGCCATTTTCATTAACAACACTCATTCAGTTACCTGACCTGATTTAAGAAACCTCACGCTGTTCCAGTGCAGCTTCTCAGTACCTCTACTAACTCAGTCAGGCTGACAGACAATATCCTCACTGCTCTATGTTTCCAGTGGGTTACTGCACTCCCTAAAAACACAGAAATGTCCACGCATGTGAGCGTGCCTCACTGGCTAGCTCATGGTCACTGCTCTGTACTACATTTAACGGAGTATAAATGCCACAATAATGCAAAAGGCTTTTAGCGATCAGTACACCTTTCCCCTGCGAGTCATTTGTACAGCATCTATCCTGTACTGACTGCAATAAAACGCATCTGTGTATTAGTGCTATGGTAAGAGTTAATGACAGAATAAAACGAGAGAAAGACCACTTAAGGTGGGCAGGTCCAGCAAACACCGGACTTCTAACCAGGAGACCAGTGTTCAAGACCATTGTTGAGCGATGTTTTGTTTTGTGAGTTATGTTTGAAAATATCATACAATGTCATACATACATACATACATACATACATACAACATGTGTGACATGTTTTCTGTAGCTGTTTCTGTACTTATTTACTTGTTTAATTACTTTAAGCTCAACCATGACATTTTCCCTTACTCTAACTAAGTGGTTTTCTTGCTTGAACCTAAGGTAGTGGTTTTCTAGTATAAACCTAATTGCGGACATTTGTGTGGAGTACAAATCACACATCTGGAGCGCTGGCGTGGTTGGTTATCCAGCTTTGGAAAAGACAAATGTAAAAGTGTCAAAACATTTCTCGACACACCAAACAGTGTCTTGTCTTGTAATCTTGTAACATCTACAGATAAAGGCAATGTTGAAACGGCCTTTGAATGTAATGCTCTCCATTGGTTCAAAATTCTTCAACGCAACTTTATAATTATTTCTAAAGCTTTTACTTTCTTCTATTTTTCTGTTTTCTTTTGAAAGACCTTGTCTAAACTGAGTAGAAACAGTAAAGAGTGAGCTGTCTCTGGGGTGGTTGCGTTACCTCAGGCTTTACCTTTCTGAGTGAGTGAACAGGTGCTGTGGCTGTTTTTTAGTATAATTGTACAAAAAGGAAAACGGAGCACCTTCCCAGACATGTGACATTTTGTTAGCTTTGTCGAGTTGAACTGTATGTCTGATGATGAGGAAGAGGTTAAAACCAGCCAGAGATTCAGTGAACAAGGCAGAGAAATGAGTGTTCGTCTTCCCCAAAAGGCCCAGAAGCTCATAAGTCAGTCTGGTGTGTCAGGAGGTTCCCTGCTTTCGCTGCCGCCACAACTGTCGATGTTGACAAATGGTTTTGATTTCTAAGTCCCCTAAAATCCATTACAGAGACTGAAAGAACCCTCAGCTCTAGTCTCTAACAGTGAGTACACAACATCACTACAGCTGCACCAACTCCAACATAGTGGAGGGATAATCAGCATCTCCATCATCTTTGTGTCTACAGTTTTCTATTGCTGATCTTAGACTAACTGCTTTACAAGCAAAACACTACGACATACAGTAGCTACAAACACATAAACAATCTAACAATTACAAAAAAAGCGGGCGCTATAATCAAGAAAGAGTCAATTAAAACGTAATCAGTAAATACTTGTTTCAAAATAAATGTTGCCTGTTCACATGAAACAGTGTATGAATGACAGGATAATGCAGATGGCAATAAGAACGTCATTCTTGCTTTTGGCGTGTCATTTGTACGCAATGTAATGTAACCACGTCTGCATAAATATGCTCCGATCAGAGCTAGTGACAGAATAAAGAGAGAGAGAGAGAGAGAGAGAGAGAGAGAGCGAGAGAGAGAGAGAGAGACTGTTGATGGAGGGAAGGTGGGGAGGAGGACGGGTCCAACAAACTCAGGACTTTAAGCAGCAGACCACTGTTTAGTTTTGCAAGTTACATTTGTGACGTTTGTGACATATACTGTATATACTTCTGTTAAATTGATTGGATACAAATTTTATTTTAATCCCATCCATTACCTAAGTAACTTTGTTTCCTTAATCCAACTGTTGTTGTTGCATGGTGTAAAAATGACACACAAAAAGCAGAAATTGCATCCAGAGGACATGCCAGCAGTTTGTGAGATAGTCCTGAAATTTAATGGATTGATTTGCGCACATAGACACGAATTTGACATTTGTCTATCACTGGTCAGCACGGTATAAATTCATATGTAATCCATGTAACTGTAAACTGGGAAGCACAGAGACCAGTGAATGCTGCGTAGGGAGGTCAGGGTGGATGGGTGGGTCTATAAACACAGGATATCCACCCAGGAGACCAGTGGTTGTTTCCTGTGTGAAACCATAAGTCAACGATTTAGTTGTCACCTAACTTCAGTACTCAAATAACGCCACCTCCATAGTTATTTTAAGTCAAACCACGACCTTTTCCTAAAGCAAAGTAAGTTTTATTTTGAAAAGGCTGGAGTGAAATTTGACACGTATCACGTGTTGCTGGACATCCATCCATCCATCTCCATTTCGTGACTCTTTTACAAACTTGTCCTGAGACTGTGTCAGACATGTAGTCTGTACTGACTGTAGACACAACACATCCTAGTAAATATGCTATGGAGCTAGAGCTCAGCGCTAGTGATGTAGAAGTGGGAAAGAAACACAGGACACTCAGCCAGTTTGGTTCTGTAAACTATGCACTTCTGTTATGTTATTTGCATACATATTGTAGTTTATAAAGCCCAAACATGATGTTTTTTTTAATCGTCCAGCTGATTAATCAGGCTGATTAGTTGATTTTTTTTTTTCACAATCAGCATCAGCCAATGTCTGAGCATATTAAGCCGATTATCAAGCTGGTGCATCAGCGGGTAGCCCAGTAATGTTGTTGCTGTACATCATGTGACTCTTCGGCTATCTTGATTCTGTTAAAAATCAGCATTGGGAATTAAAAAAAAAAACATATCGGTCGACCTCTTTTCACATATATTCTTTTGGCTTCCATGTGCCTGTTTTATATGCCGTATGCCGTCTGTGTCTTTTTATGTGGTGTTTTCATGTTTTACTGTATATACAGTATGCTTATACTGTTACCACCTCACAGCCCTGATGGTGTGATGTGTAACAAATCATCACAGGAGAAAAATGTCTCTTTCAAAGCAGACGCAGTGTAAAATATGTACGCGAGCAAAACGACATGTAAGTCTACTCCCACTCTGTTGAAACATGGTGCTCATTAACTGGTGGAGCATCATGCTGCTGCTACCACTACTGCCTGTGGTGGAGATCTCTGTCTCTGTTTAGGTCTGTTCAGAATGACCAGACCACTGGATCAGGTCTGACTGTCTGTTTCAAACTGGGACTGTATATTTTGTTTTGTTTTTAATTAAGTTGCTTTCCAAGGGCCCATTTTGGTTTATGTCCAAAATCCAAAGAAGATCTTTACATGAAAGTGATAGACGTCTCTTGAGAACTGCAGACAGGTCGTGTGTGTTATGGTGCAAAGAACTGAGTTGTGCATAAGCTGAGTAATACAGTGTTTTCACTGGAAAACAGCAGTTTCATTACAGCTGTCTGAACTTTCTGTGTATTAACAACAAGGAGGTGCAGAACTTTTTCTGCCTTCACCCTAATTGGGAGGTTCAGTAAGTCGGCATGAGTGGGTAATAAAAGAGAGGAGGGGGTTGAAAAAACAACTTGTACTGTGATTAACAAAGCCTCAAGGCTCTATTCTGTGAGTGAATTTATTCCCCCAGTGTTCCCATCAGTGTGAAATAACTGGAGCCACAATTCATTACTCCAGTGTTTCCAATTGTAAAGGATTCACACTTCACCGTTTTTGTTGGATCACAGAAATTGACCTCGGGATCAATGCCATCATAGATCCTTGCCTTCTTCTTTATGAAGCAAAACTCTGTTGGCCCTTTTCTTCACTGAACCATTTTCTGCTTTTATTCTGTTTTTCTATTTGTCCTCAGAGTGTTGCTCCATTATTACACATGCACTTCAGTCCTCTGTTTTGTTTAAAGCAGAGCAGCTGTATTCACTCACAGGGTCATTCAAAATATTTCATATGAAACACTGAGACAACAATAACAGAAAAAAGGGGCCAAAACAGGGAAAAAGTGATAACTATAAAATGGCCTAAACAGTGTAAGAATGA
This sequence comes from Pterois miles, assembly GCA_947000775.1. Classification (NCBI taxonomy): domain Eukaryota; kingdom Metazoa; phylum Chordata; class Actinopteri; order Perciformes; family Scorpaenidae; genus Pterois; species Pterois miles. The sequence goes on along the minus strand of CAMQGK010000242.1, from coordinate 4,811,789 downwards.
CATTAAAAGTGCAGATCTGAAAGCTATTGGAAAATGGACAATATGGTACTTATTCAGAAATAAATACGTTTGAAACAGCAATGAAACAGCAACACAGTCAACGGCAGCTGGTGAAATAGTCACGAAATTTAATCGATTTGATTTGTGTACATTCAGCATGACTTTAAAAACTTTTTTGTGTGTTTTCCTACAAATGCCCAGCGACATGTGATGCATGAGTCAACCCCCCCTCGGACATTAGATGACAAAGAAATTAACATTGACATGCACATTTAAAGGGTTTCACATGTTACACAAACTCCTGTCTCGTAGACAAACTGCTGTGTGACTTGTCTCTTACAAAGATCCAACACTGGTGTCACTTTGGGGAGGAAATGTATAATGGAAAAAAGTTTTAATTTGCCTTTTGAAAAGGGCATTTTTGTACCCATGACAAGAGAAAATACTGTCCCACTGCTGATATGAAACAGCAAGGGACTTTCTGCACCAGTGCTGCCAAAGGCTTTTAAATCTTTTGTTTCCACCTAAAATGGCACACATAGATAATCGATATCTGACTCCTTCTTTAACTTCTGTTTCACCTTTGGCCTTTAAAAATGCCAAGAAGGCAGACAGTCTTGCAATTATAGTGTCGTGTCCAAAAAAGAAGATGGTTTAAAAGAAGAATTAATCAATTGCTTTCTATTCATCCACAAGGCCAAACCTTTATTTCTTTTGCCAAATTAATGAACTGAAAAATGTGAAGTTGTTTCTCTGCCTCGCTGAACCACATGTATAAAACTAACACTGACCAACCACACACACACACACACACACACACACGTGACCTTTTCTTCACTAACAGGTTGAATGCACTAGAGTAACAAATCAAAGGTAGTCTTTCGAAGTTTGGCATATTGACAGCTTCCCAGCAGGTTGAAAACTCCGCTCAATACACCATCTCAGCCCAGAACAGAAATCCGTTTGGCTCAGGCCTCACCAACCTTTCAATCCATCAGTCAAAGGTGAGAACAAAAACAGGAGGAAAGATGCTGAGGAGGCATGAAAATACAACTTACATCTGACAGAAACTGAAACCTGCAAATGAAGAAAGATGCAATTAGGGTGAAGAGAAAGTGATTTGAGTTTACCACCTAAAACTGTGATTCAGGTATTCTCTCTGCGGGAATGCGTATAAATATCACAACATTACATGGACATTCTACATAGTACGCATTTTAGCTTTTTCACATGTCATTTGTATCTCACACAAACATCCACACTTAGGTTTAGGCAAGAAAAACACTTATATTTAGGAAACACGTACGTAAACAACGTAACAAGTACCGAAAAAACAACTGTCAATAAAAATCGTGACAATCATCACATTACAAATGTCACTAACTTACAGTCTCAAAACAGATCTCTTGATTGAGTGCTGTGTATGTTGGACTGATCCACCTTCCCACCTTTTAGCGTGTCATGTGTATGCCAGAAAACAACAAATCTATGTTTTTAGGGCCGCAGTTTGGTTTTGGCAACAAAAGGGGTTTAGGTTTAGGAAAAATATCATGGATAGGCTTAAAATAAGTTCATAAACTAAGTAAAATACATACAGAAACAACATAACAGAAGTATGGAAAACATGTCACAAATGTCTATAAAAAGAGTCACTAACGTACAGTAGTTTGCAAAACAAAACGGCAGTCTCCTGCTTTAAAGTCCTGTGTTTGCTGGACCCTCCTGCTCGCCATAAGTGGTCTTTTTCACTTTTTATTCTACATCACTAGCTCTGAGCGTTGCATATTTACACTAATACATTTATATTACTGTCAATACAAACTACATGGCGTAGAAATGACATGCCAAAAGCAAGAATGGCGTCGTTATTGCATGCTAAATGTCTTGCACATTATCGTGACATTCATACGCCTTTTCTTGTGTACTGTTGCATGAGGATATGTTGCTTACAGAGAGAAGATGCAAATGGGCCGTATTTCAAATATTAAATGGAATCCGCTTGTGAAAAATTAAATCTTTTTCTAAATGTTTGAATTCAAATAAGCCTCCAGAGACTTTACATACCTTATAAATTAATAAAAAAGTAAAATAAAAAGTATAAAATTGTGAAATCAAGCTTAAACTACAAATAACAATTTATTTGAAGCCAAAAAATATTCCACATACTGTATTTTTGTCCCTCAGTATGTGCTTACATATACAAAACAAACAAACAAAAAGAAACTTTTTTTTGTGTGTAACATATGACCAGTCCTTAAAATAGCCACTTCCCCTGCCGGGTGTGGGCGTCCCGTATGGAGTACACTAGAGCGTCCAGGTTCGAAGGGGGGTTACGGAGCACAAAGGTGACAGAGAGGAGGACACCTGCCAGAGGAGCAGATGGGACAACCAGGTTGTGATACGATAGGATGTGACAGACAGAGAGATCCCTGGAGATCTACCTGATCTGGGGTCACGCTTTAGCTGTGGAGACATCTGTGGGCCGGAGCAGGAAAGTCCTCCGAGTCAGTTGATGCTGCACACATACGTTAACATATTCTGGGCTTTGATTTAAGGGAAAAAAATCTGTTTTTAAAAATATCTGTGTACATGTAGACAGGGCCTTAGTGACGTAGTGGTGGGAGGAGAGGTGGATGGGTTCAACAACCACCAGTGTTTCGTTATTAGTTTACATACTTATTTTAAGCCTATCCTTGACATTTTTTCGAAACCTAAGTGTGTCTCATTCTGCATCGGTTGAACTTAAATCCACCCTCTCGTGTCACTTGTGGTTGTACAAAAACAAGATGATGACAGCCAAAAAACAACAAGGCAACAACAAAATACTGAACTCAAGGTTTTCCACACTATTGTCCACAAACCAGTGGTTGTTGTCACGGTGACTACATCCAGTTCGACCAAATCACACTTGGTGATTGTTGGAAAGAGTAACGACGACAGTGTAGGTGAGTTTTATTTTGTTTTTGTCCAGTTTGAATGAAGTGTTTTACAATGCTCAGCTACGTACAGCTGATCTCAACATAAAGAATAAATCCCGTGGAAGATGGGGCAAGCTGAACGGAGACGGAGGGCAATCGTAGTTGGGCACCTTGGCGAAGGTTTGTGCTCTGAGTTCCATTCTAGTCCAACAATTAAATCAGAAAAACAAACATACAACAGCTTTTCTCCTTAATTTGTCTCATCAAGCAGAAGGAAGCAGAAAATCTTGGTCTTTTGTTCATTCTTTGCTGTTTCTCATAAACAGGAAGGAATCATTTTCTATCATAAATGTAGTAAAGATATTGTCTTGTTTGGCATGTTCTGCTTCTCAACGTACAGGTCTACTGCTTCTGGACGAATAACCACTACATTTAATAAGCTGTGGTTAGTATGCTAACTCAGCAGCTCATCTGTATGTCTCCTAGCAGCCCACGCAGTGGTTCAAAACCTGCACCGCTCTGTGGTTAAGAGACGACTGACCCTGCTGGCTGGAAGAGTTGAACTTTAACCCCCCGTCTCCTCCGGCGCAGGATGAATCATATAGCTCTGAAAGACTTCTCATGAACTTCACTGCGCTGCATTTCCACAGCATAATGTGACCCTGTAGTACCCTCCCAACGAGGAGGAGTGATTGCATGTTCATACGGCATTACAAGAGCACTGATCTTACAGAGCAGGCAGATCTGCACTCACGCTCCGTTTGATATGCAATGAAGAGACCTGTTACCCCATGCACTATATCTCAGGTCATTAGTCGTCACTTTTGTCTATTTCTTATTCATTCCGGCTCCTCTGTGTCTGTGGAAGGGGAGCGTGAGGACCGTGGGAAGACTAACAGTGCAGAAGGATTTTCATTTTTCTTTTTTTTACAAGGCCGACAGTTAGTGTGGGCATGTGGGTGCTCTGAGAACTGAAAGAGATCGGAGCGATCGTGACTTTCAATAACTGAGCCCTGAGTTGCTGCGTGATGCCTGTATGTCACTGGTTATATAAGTGATTGCTGATTAAATAACTGTAGGGGTTTTGCTTGTCTTTTTGTTTTTCATGAAATGAGTGGGGCAAGGTGTATATCCATTATACATCCCAATGCATGAATACAATGTACTAAATGAACAGCTTGTCAAGCTCAAGATGTGTATGACATACAGACATGATTATTTGTTTGCTACATCATAGTGACTCTACTCCATGTGGAGGTCTTCAATCATACAACTTACTGATATTCTTTGATACTCCTCACTTACACTACTATCTCTTTAAATCACAGACTGTATACAAGGAGTGGACATAGTCACCGTGACGTCACCCATTGGTTTGTGGACTACGATTCTGAAGCCTTGAGTTCTGAATTTTACCCATCGCCGTCTTGCTTTTTTGCCGTCGTCATCTGTTTTTGTTTTGTTGCAACCAGAAGTGACACGAGAGGGTGAAGCTACACATTTGGTGGAGCTAAGTTATTTTTTGGTGACCAAAATGTTATAAAAAAACTTGAACTGAAAACACACTGTGAAAAGATGAAAGTCTAAAGTTGAAGACAAAAACACAGACAACACCGACTGGACAACGCCATGGTAGCAACCTGTCAATCACAAGGTAGCCACACCCTAAAACATCCCCTGCTTTATGGTCTATTTGTCTCTAAATGGGATTGAGAAAATTGAGAAATTGAGAAAATCAAGCATCAGATATGTAAATAATTAAACACAGAGACTAGGTAAAGTATTATTAATACCTCCACAGTCTGACAATACACCTGCAATAAAGCCCAGGGTGTAAACATAATTAATATACCTTCTCCACCAAAATTAGCACGCATGCAGGTTTTTAAACTGGAAATATAGGTGATGTACTACTTTCCTACTGCCAGTAAACGAGTAGCCTTTCTGTTTCATTGTTTGTTTGTTTTTTTTTTTGGTGTGTTACAATCAATGTGATGAAGGCACCAGTAAACAGGGTTAGTAAACAGTGAAAATGTTCTGGCGGTTACTTCCTTTTTATGTCTGTTACTTATTCAGTCTCTCTTTCAAACTTTCAAACCAGAGTTGATGATTGTTGGAACAGTGGAAAAACTGAAAGTCAGTTTTCATGGGTTTTATTCTGTTTCTATCGACTTTGAATGGCGTGTGTTTTACAGTGATCGGCAGAGTAAAATAATATTTTTGTCATTGGAGGCTAGTGGCTTTGTGTAAATAGTGCAAATAACAGCCGTTTCTTTTCACATCTAACTGGATGCATTACATTTTTTTGTTTTGTTTTTTATCAAACCAGAGTTGGTGAATGCTGGAGCAGACAAAGATGTTTTTTTAAGTTTATTTTATTTCTGGGTTTTACAGTGATCAGCAAGGTAAAATTACAGCGTCAGCATGCGTCACATGACATCACACACTTGAAAATTATCAGCTGCATTGGCAAACTGCAACTTACAAATTGATTTCGTCCTTCACTGACCATTACTGGAAATGAATGGCTCCCTAGAAACGTATGATATGTATGTATGATAACGTATGTAAACAATACGTCTATAGTTAATGGGCTAAAAGCAGCTGATTAGTCCTTTAAAGTTTTATTAGGATTAAATTTAGATCATGGTAGGGCTTAAGGTGAGACATTGAGTAGTGAGGGTGAAAATCACGGTTAGCAGTTCAGGGAATTGATGTAATCAATGAAGGACCCAACCAGTAGACACGTGTGTGCATGCAGGTATGAATATAAATCAGTGGTTATTGATCCTGGTCGTCAGGATTCAGAGCCCTGCTGGTTTTCCTTCCACTGATCTAATCAGGGATTTTTTTTACACCTGGGATGTCAGGTGAACCTGAGGATGGTTAGAGGAATATGCTGGTATAAAAGCACAACCAGCAGATATAGCCTGTGAGCAGATGTAAACGTTTTCACTCATATCTCCTGACAGTATTTCTCTGTCCTCATGTACCATAGCCCCTCAGTGGTCCCTGTGTTACAGCTACTTGGTTGTCCATGTTAAATAAGGAATGAAATGAGGAAGAGCCAAAGATTCATCTTTACATGTTAGATGCAGCTCACAAGGCATCTTTAATATATATATAATTTTGATGTGGTTTTTAACACCGAGCTGATTTGTTTGTCAAAATTGAAGGTCCTCCTTACACCAAGATTTGTAACACAAGTCTGTTTATGAGAGGCCAAAGGGCCGAGAATACCAACCGAGATGTCTAATAGGTCTGGGTGTCCAAAGTCATGTTTTCATGAAGACTGAGGAAGTTTAGATCCATCCAAGTTCTGATATCATGTGGACAGTTAAACTAAGGCTGCAATGTGTCTTTACAGGTTGCTTTTAAAGGCAAAGATACTTGGACCCCAAGGGCAGCATATACAAAGAAAAAAGGGTAAGGTCTCAGAATGGAGCTTCGAGGAACCCCACAGGTGCTGCAGCAGAGGCACTTTTTACCTGAAAAGCTCCTATCTGTCAGGTATCACTGGAACGCTGTCAGGGCCGTCCTTTTAATGCCCACACAGTGTTCAAGGTGTGATAAAAGAATCCCATGATCCATCGTGTGAAAGGCTGCGGTCAAGTCTAAAAGCACCAGAATAACAGAGTTCCTTGAGTCAACAGTTAACAGAAGGTCGTTAAAAACTCTTAAAAGAGCTGTTTGTGTGCTGTGGCGTGGTTTAAAACCAGACTGAAACTTCTCATAAATGTCACGGATTTCTACAAATGTTTGCAACTTTTTAAAAAACTTTTTTCTAAAACTGCAGATAAAAACAGAAGCTTTGAAATAGGTCTGAAGTTTGAGAGGACTCAGTGGTCCAGACTTTTGTTTTTGATAAGAGGCAGCTGGAACACACCGTGATAACAAGATGTTCATCAATGTAAGAATACACCACACGGTGGTAAAACCTTCTTTTAGCAGCCGAGAAGGGAAGCTGTCTACGGTGCATTTGTTGGCTGCTGATGATGCACTACCTCTGTTAATGAGGAGAGTGATGCAGGCTCAAACCGATCAACGATCGCCAGGCACCGAGGAGAACCAGAAGGGTCTGTAGCTGAGGAAGTTGGTGAATGGTGACCAGCATTGATATACTGTATATACTGGGTTTTAACAGTTTTAACAGCTTTCTGGGAATTTGCTTAACACACCCATAAGATCTGTAAAGAGACCTGGAGCTTATCCTTCCTCCACATTCTCTCTGCTTTCCTACATGCACGTCTGAGAGCATGAGTAGTGTCATTCAGCCACGGTCCTGAACGTGGTTTCATACGTTGCATGCTAAACAGAGCAAGGGAGTCCAAGATATTTGTGCATGTGGAGTTAAAACTTATGACAATCTCCTCAACACTGAGGTCACAACAGCCATCAGGGAATAAATCTGAGAGTTTTTAAAAACAGTAGAAAACTGTGACATGGTTAAAGATTCGATTGTGGTTAAAGAGTCGATTGTGTGATTGTGTGTCACCCTTCTCACATGTCAGGCCAGTCGCCCACTGAGTGAGATTAAAAGATCAGAGTCAATAAGAGGTCTGGCTTCACGGCATACATGTATATTAAAATCACCAACAATTAAGAAGCGATCACAAGTTAACAGGATCCCAGCCACGAAGTCTGCAAAGTCCTGTATAAAGTCCTTGTTGAACCTGGTGGATGGTACACCACTGCACACAGCACTGTAAAAGGAGAGTTGGCCTCAAATAACTGCAGCTCAAAGCTGGAGTAAGAGTCAAAGGACGTCTGCCGACACTGAAAGGTGGAAAAACAGACGCCAGCCCAGTCAGGAAGGAGAAGTTCAGAAAAAGAGGTGTACTCTCCAGCATGAAGCCAGGTTTCCATCAGATACATAAAATCCAAATTGCAGGAGGTGAAAAAGTTATTGAGAAAGAAACTCTTATTTGTTATTGATCTGGAATTAAGAAGAAGAAGAAGAAGAAGAAGATCTACCTTTATTAGTCCCACAATGGGGAAATTCAATTTACACTCTGTTAAACTCATACATGGTACATGCAGACCTGAAACACACATACATGCATTAATGGAGAGATGTCAGAGTGAGGGGGCTGCTCCTGACAAGCGCCCCGAGCAGTTGGGGGTTTGGTGCCTTGCTCAGGGGCACCTCGGCAGTGCCCAAGAGGTAAACTGGCACCTCTCCAGCTACCAGTTCACACTCAGTTTTTGGTCCATGTCGGGACTTGAACCGGTGACCCTCCGGTTCCCAAGCCAACTCCCTACAGACTGAGCTACTGCCGCCCCCAAACAAACGTACTAATCAGAGCCAAGGATCGAAGGATTTGCTCCAATCTGGTCGATGATGTAACGCAAAGAAGTGGGCAAAGGTTCCCATAATCCACACCTCTCCTGTGAAGAGTTTCTGATGACTGTGAGCAGTGGGCCAGGATCTGATGGACCTGTTTGAGTGAGGAACTGGATCGGTGAAAGTGGTAATGCCGGGGGAAGACAATAGGGGGTGCTAGTACAAGAGACCTGTGGTGATATGAGGAAGGAAGAAGAAGACGGGGCTGTTGGAGTGGGTGCCGGCTGAGTAAACAGTCACACATGAAGAGGACTGGACTGCATGTTGAGTATTAGCCCACAGCATTTGGCTACCCCGCTTGTTGGGATGAATCCTGTTTCTTTTAAATAGACAAAAGCTTAAAATTGTCAATAAAATCCAAGCTGTGAGATCTGCATGTTGATCTGCTATGCATCACTTGTTTTTCTTTTATTCCATGTCAAAAATCCTGTTGTTTTTCTGAAGATTAGATTAATTAAACTTTTGTTTCTCATCACATTTTTCACTGTTATGCGCTGACACCCCTTCACAGTGATCCCACAGTTTGGAAACTGTAACAGAGATTCTTGCACGACTGTAGAGTGTAAGTTTCTGTATTAACATTTCATGAAGGGGCCAAATCCATTAGGGAAATACTATAGGATGCAATAAGACACCGTTCTATAAATATAGAATAAACAAGATCATGAGGCCCGTAGGAGAGGTCATCAGCAGTCAGAAGTATCTCTCACTAATGCTCCTTGATTGTCATTGACCTACTTCCACTGTAATGAGAGCCGACAGTCTCTCCCGAGTTGGAGGAGAGGCGTCTTTCTCCTCAGAGGATTCTAGATCTGACAATGATCTGAAGACTTCACCATGAGTGACCTAATTCCTAGACGAACTTTACATCAAGTCAGACTCCACCTCTGGTCTTTTCCTTACATTTCAAGAGATGTTACACAGAAAGAAAATATATGAAATGAGATTTAAATGAGAAAATTGTGACTCCTTTATCACTCCATAATTACAAATACCTGTCAGAAAGTTTTCATAAGACTTCAAGCAAAAAAAATCTTACCAAAAATAATGCAATGAACCCATTTTAAAGGCTGAACGTGCTCAGAGAGGTGAGGTGGTGCCTGCCTGTCAGAGCTGCAGGCTAATGGGAGCTTCACATAAAAGCAGCTCCACAATGTGCATGACAGATACTCACTCATCTTGCCCTTCTATCATTTGGCTCTTCAGAGTGGAAATAGTAGCCTAAATAAATAGTGAATAACTGATAAGTTTCTGCCCATCACTGTCCTGCAAATGAGATACTGCCTGAGTAACCTACAATAGACTACAGCCACACGCACCACACTGCAAAGTGCTGTAGGCTGAGCATCAGATACCCAGGAAATAACATTACTTAAAGTCACACAGTTTTTTTTACAAATAACCTAATTTTGTGCTTAAACTTAGAAGAAACGAAAGTTATGGGTAAAATGGGAATATGATGTATGGCCATAGTAGAAGCTGCAGGTCAAAGGTCATCCTCCAAGCTGCAGGCGCACTGATGCTTGTTTGTGTCTAAGCAAACCGATTAATCCGTTTATCTGTCAGTTTGTCTTTTTAGTTAGTTAGCTAGTTAGCTGTAGTTAGCTAGCCCAACTTGTGGCATTAGCTTACAGAGGGTTTTCATTTTTAGTTTCCTCCACCATGCTTTAGTGTTTATTTTCACCATAGCATTTGTGTGTGTCGAGAACAGGTGTAATTAACGCAATGGATCACACAAAATCCCACCAGCAGAATTGAAACAACACACTGACTGTCTCTCACTCCTATTTCCTGTATCCTCCTGCTAGAGATAAATCAAAGGAAAGCCGCTGATACCGGACCTCTAACAGGTCCAGACGACGGGGAGCACAACTTTCATCTCAAGAGGGACCCAGGGAAAAGTTTCAAATCACAGTGCAGCCAGGCGCAGTGTTGGTGCTGGAGCTGAGGAGAAAGCGACCGGTTTTAGCACCTCTGAAACGTATCCAAGCTGCACTTCAAACAGCGGACCTCTGCAACATGTCTATCTGCCCTCGTTGTGGCCGGCGTGCAGTGGTGCAGCTCCTCAGCACAGCAGCAGCCAGACGGCCACCTCGCCAGGAGGAGATGGTGAAGGAGAGAGAGTGAGAGAGAGTCGGGGTGTTGAGATCGTTCTTGTATCATTTGTGGTCTCATCCATCATTCATCTTAACTGCACTGAAAAACGATGCTATGTGGTTGCCATAGTAATGAATTACAATCGACTATTAACCACACCCCCATTCCCTGTTTGGACTGCCTGGAGGGGGGCTTTAAAGGACCAGTGTGTAGGATTTAGTGACATCTAGTGGCGAGGTTGCAAACTATATCCAACTCTCCCAACTCTGCTTATTCCTCCCTTTCTATGGTGGCCTTCAGGTAACATAAAACTGTGAATCTCTCTCGAGTCAGTGTTTAGTTTGTCTACTCTGGGCTACTGTAGAAACATGAGGACCCCATTGATAGGACCAGCTCCTTATGTGGACAAAGACTGTATTTTGTGTATGTAAACGTCACTGAAATAAAGGGAATAAGCATATTTCCCAAAAATGTTGAATGTTGCACATAAAGTTGCAGATGATCTGTAATGGTATGTGCATCTGTAACAGGAGCACATATTTTACACTCCTGGTTTTCACTGGGAACAGATAGAGACTCTTTCATACAATGTTGCCTCTGCCTTGTTACCCAGGATGCATTGCTCCTCTGGGACCGATGAAAAATAAATCCCACAAGTCCTTAATGTGTGCTTCAGCATATTATTCAGCTCTGTAATGAGATGTGCACAGTCTTGCTACTTTAACCAGTGTTATTGTTATTTTAGTGCTGCATCATTTTTTGTTTGACGAGTATGAAGAGCATCGAGAGGCTAAATGGACACTGAAAGCTGACTGATTATTTATCTGATTAGTGTGCTGGTGAAAAAGTTGCCCAGAACTTTATTTTGTCTATATCCATGCTCTGTTTTTATTATTAGAAAAAAAAACATTCAAATGTACAAACATTGTAGACATGTACTCAACATAATGGTACAGAGAAACAAGGATTTGAATTTAAAGGTTTTCTATACGATATTAAGAGCATTAAATATAGCAGCAAATAACTATTGTCCATGTAAAGCTATAGAGGAGTAACTGGACTGATATGTGTATATATACTGACATGTAATGGACTGTTTATGGTGCCACACCCCACCCCTCCAAATAATCTCATTCAAATCCATAATAAACGTTTGGAGTAATCCAAGCCAACCAACGCCAGTGAAAACATAACCTCCTTGACCAGAGGCCCTTGGTCTTGGCAGGGATAATAAAAAACAGGATGACAATAACAAATGCACTGCTTTCATAGCATTCTGTATCCACCTCATTTACATAATACTGTACTCTGTCAAGAGGAGCTGTTTAAGATCTCTTTTAAACAGCAGAAATGAGGAGTGACTCTAACATGAAGCAGGCTGTTCCATACTGCTGGACCTCTCAACCTGATTGAGCTCATCTCCCTGCTCATCAATCCCACCTGTGAGGGCCAGGTGTAACCCTCATTGGTTGGTTTGAAATCTGGTGCTCCAGTCACTAACAGGCGTGCCCCATAAAAGAGCACTTCCCTTGGCTCACAATGCATTATCTGTTTTGGTTGTTCTGTGTCTGTGTTCCTCTGTGTAGCTCAGTTCCTGTCTTTTGTTCTGTCTTTGTTTCACTTGCTGTTTTAAGTTTGTATGTGTCGTACTGTATAAATCTCTCATGCAGGCAGAGAGGGGCAGCGCTGGAGAGATCCCAGTAGGAGGTCAAAAACTTTTTGATGCTCAACATAACACCACGCAACACATGCTGATGTTTTCCATTAGGACATTGTGGCTGCGAGGATGTTTCCTGACAGTATGAGATGTCAGCTACATGTTGCGGTGCTGAGACGACGCTCCGCGGCCGGCGACTCAGCATAATCCTCCTCAAACCGCAGGATTTCACCAGATGCGAGTGTCGCCGCTCTGCCACAGTGATTTCCAGCGGGGCAAAATCATCAGTGTTCACTGAAGTGTAAAAAATATTAAAATAAAAGCATCACAGTGTTTGTAAGTTCACCCCATCAGAGTAAATTTAGCCACCTCCGAGGCATATCAGCTATTTGAGGGAACAAACAACCGTCTAATCAGCACTTGTCAACACCAAATAATCAGTCGCTGTAGAATCAGAAGTTATTATCCCTGGAGAATTGGCTGTGTAGTTTTTAACTTGATGACCGCAGCGGCAGCAGCACATCGCTATCTCCAAACAGACTTTCTTCAAACGAGTAATTACACTCTGGTGCAATTTGTCTGCTTAAAGCAAATATATTTAATCGTGCAACTACAGCAGCAAACATCAAGGATGTCCTGACATCACAAAGCATATTCACAAAATGTTGTAATGGAGGTTGTTCAGTCCGTAACGACCTTTTATCTCAAATTACTGTTCACAGCAGTGAGCCTCAGGCATTAGAGGAGGGCATCGTTACTGAGGATTTCTGAATTGATAACGTACAGTAGAACTGAAAAGATTATCTTCATTTAGATAATTCAAATGTGTCATGACTAGCAGATAAGTTTTTTGGGAAAAACAACTATTCTATTACGGTTATTGTTTGATTTTTTTTAATCTTCTGCACATTCATCTCAGAGCCCTCAGGTTAATTCAGGGGGGTTGCAAAAGAAAGAAGTCTTTATTCTTCCTCTGCTAATAATGCTTCATGTTTTTTGACACATATGATTATTCTTTTGTGGCACTTATTCTTGAATAACACCTCTGATCTCTGTTAGATTTCTCCTCCAGGCGTCTTATCACCTCTTTCAAAGCACAAGCTGCTTTTTAAAGAACATTCACCAAAAGTGATATCCGATTGCCTCCACCAGCCACAGTCGAGACGAGGTTCAGGTGGAAAACAGCAGAATCGGGGCGGATCACAGCTGCTGTGTGACAATAGATGGGAGTTAATAACACACACAGATGTTTCATTTTATAGTATGTCACATGCAGGGAAAAGGATGACTAGTATTCTGTATCTTTCTGCCTGTATTAGTGAGTAATCACTTCACCTGAAATAATCATCTTTGGTGAGAATGAGGTTCTCAGCAGGAGCCATGCTTCAAAACGTTTCCCAGAAATAGACTCGTCTCAGATAAAAGTGTCTGCCCTGAATTCATTCCTCAATCAGCTGAACAGCCCCAGGAGAAAGTTTTCCAGAGTAGTAATGTTTGATGCGTGCATTCAAATGGCATAATGGTGTTTAAATATAAAATATGCATATTTATAAACAACGTAATGTCACATCTGTCATAATGTGGTTAATGTATCATTAATGTACATCTTCAAGATTATCTCTGTACATTATATATACTCTTTATACTCTGAACTTTTGCACATTCCAGCACAAAACTGCTCAGCTCTTCCATTGAACAGATATTGTAGATGGTATTTATATTGTTTAACATTTGCTGTGCAACCCTTTTCAAATATGTTATATGTTACAAAAAAAAAATATATTGATTATAACAGCTACAGCTAAATACATGTCCTATCTCCATCTTCTTCTTATCAATATTGTTGTCATTTTCCAAGCACCCTCTTGTTTAGTTCATGGTCTGTGATCTTCCTAGGCCAGAACATCCTCATGATCTTTCTGAGGCAGGTATTGTGAAAACTGGAAAGCTTGCCTATGCCTCGTTCAGTCATTGCCCAGCACTCAGCACCATATAGAAGGACAGATAGTACACAGCTGTTGTATAACTTTATCTTGGTGTTTCTCGTTAGATGTGTCGACTTCCAGATGTTTCAGTCTTAGAAATGCTGTCCTTGCTTTTCCTAATCTGGCTGTAATGTCGTGATCAGCTCCACCATGATGTTACCTGGTTTCCAAGGTATGTGAAAGATGACGTACATATCCATTAAGCTCTATGACAGGTGGTTCTTTCTAAGCACCTACCCATCAAGAGTTTATTTTGTTGCTCTGTGAAAGATGAATGTCATCTTCAAATCAAGTGTATGAATGTCACATAAGAAGCAACATGGCCAGAGGGAAACTGTCGCCTTTAAATCTCAGTGGGTGCATCAAATTATCATACACCTTTTAGATTAACAAGGAAAATGTAACCATTAAAAAATGCAATGATAACAATTATTGCCTCGTCTGTTTTATAATAACCTCAAGCACGTGTGGAAATATTTTCTTTTCAGACTGATGGTGATAAAGTATTATTACGAGAGTAGTGAGGTAATACATTAAGATAATCATATTGCATTACTACTCACTTTGCATTTGCCACAGAGGCAAAATACACCAATTAATGTTGTATAGTGCAAAATAATGCAATGTACAAAAAGTCATTGAAGTACTAGTAGTCACACACATTATCTGCTAATATTTGATGTACTGGAGAGTTCATAGATACTGTGTGTAATTTCTCAATTTGTCCACTAGCAGGTGGTATTTCCTCCAACTTCAGTCGCGCAAACCAGCTCTGTCCTGACATCCTTCCCCCTGCTGAGAGTTTCACACTGAAGTGCCTCCCCTGCTGATGTTGTAATTTTGTTTCTCCACATTTCAGGGCTCAAAAGATGCTCAGCTGTATCTGATGTCAGCACGGTGTCCTTTCCATTATAAAGCAGCAGAATAAGGAGCTGGTCCTGGAAGGACAGGTCTCTGGAGCGGACACGCAGCCTTCCTGTTTGAGCTGACAGATCATTTCGCTTCAACGCCCCCCCCCACCCCACCCGCATAGCCGCAACTGACTTTGATGTTGTGTTTATGTCCCTGCAAGAGAGTTGGAAAAAAAAAAACACAAAAAACTGTTTGTGTGCACATTTGTTGCAGAGGATCAGGAACAAAGGGACACAAAGGCAGGATTTTAACATTGTTGTCTTGCATTTCATGGACTTGAATTTCTTCCCCTGACATATTCACATGACATTTAATCTGACATTTAATCACTAAGCCTCAGCCTCAACCTAACATGAGCCACATTCAAACAACAGCCAGCAACCTGAATACCTGCAAATGGAGACTGACCTAAAATGACTCTTAAAGGGTAAGTTTGCCACTTTTCAACCTGGACCCTACATTCACATCTTCCCAAGTGACTAATAGGGACAACAATTTCTGAAATTGGTCCAGTAATGAGGAAGAGCTGCTTACGGCAGCCGCTAATCGAGCTGCAATTTGGCTAATTGTCAAACTATGTCCACTGAAAGTGCTTAATTTTTACCACTGACAGGCAAGAGTTTTTTATAAGTGTGTTATTATGGAAAGAACCCTAGAGAAAAAAGATAAATATGTCTGACTGTGTACGGCCAATCTTTGTAGCTAAACTGTTACATAGATAGTCAGTGGTCATGTCTGTAATTTAAAATCCAGTAATGGTACATGTCCATCAGCGAGGACACGAGGGGACACGCGGCTCCACTCAACTGGCCGTTCAGTCGGTAACGTACTCGTAACCATTCTGTTATTCCCTCTAAACAATCCACCAAAATCTACCTCTGAAAGCATTTTAAGAGAGAAAGAGGTGATGCCGCAGCTGAATCTGGTTTCATTTTACAACTAGATGGCCTAGTTTCACAGCTTGCTCCATGTTTTGTGAGCCAGAGTGTTGCAATGGACAGGTTCATTTGCATAAAGGACTGTTGCCCACCTTTTCATTTTGAAGGAGCAGCAGCCAAAGAGGAAACTCTGCTCGGCTGACCAATCGTATAACTTCATGACTCAATGACAGACTTTTGCTGTCTTACTTTTTGTTTTGCATTTGTCATAGTGTCAGGTCACTGGCTGTTGGAAGACAACGGTGGAAACGTGGGTGAGAGTTGGAGAGAGGACTGCCGATGTCAGTTTATGTGTTGGAATATAGAAAGCGTAGCTTAGTTCATGGGTGCTCTCTGGTCTTTGACCCACCCATCCAACCCGACCTGTTTGTCACTCGTTGGGTCACAATTATGTGGAACAGATCTTTGCAACATGGGGCCGTGCATTATCATGCTGTAACATGAGGTGATGGCAGAGGACGAATGGCACAACAATGGGCCTCAGGATCTTGTCACGGTATCTCTGTGTATTCAAAATGCCATCAATAAAATGCACTTATGTTCGTTGTCCATAACATACGCATGCCCATACCATAACCCCACCGCCACCATGGGCCACTCAATGTTGACATCAGCAAACCGCTCACCCACATGACAACATACACGTTACGTCTGCCATCTGCTCTGTACAGTGAAAACCAGGATTCATCCTTGAACAGAGCACCTCTCCAAAGTGCCAGATGCCACTGAAGGTGAGCATCTGCCCACTCAATTCAGTTAACAACGACGAACTGCAGTCAGATCAAGACCCCGGTGAGGACGACGAGCATGCAACTGAGCTTCCCTGAGATGGTTTCTAACAGTTTGTGCAAAATATTTTGTTATGCAAACAGATTGTTGCATCAGCTGTCTGGGTGGCTGGTCTTGGACGATCTTGCAGGTGAAGATGCTGGATGTGGAAGTCCTGGACTGGTGGGGTTACACATGGTCTGCGGTTGTGAGGCAGGTTGGATGTACTGCCAAATTCTCGGAAAGGCCTTTGGAGACGGCTTATGGTAGAGAAATCTGTTCACATGCAACAGCTCTGGTGGGTATTCCTGCAGTCAGCATGCCAATTGCAGACTCACACAAAACTTGCAACATCTGTGGCATCATGCTGTGTGATTTTAGAGTGGACTTGTATTGTGACCAGTCTAAAGCACACCTGTGCAATAATCATGCTGTCTAATCAGCATCTTGATATGCCACATCTGTGAGGTGGATGGATAATTTGGCAAAGGAGAAGTGCTCACTAACACAGATTTAGACAAATTTGTGAACAATATTTGAGAGAAATAGGCCTTTTGTGTCCATAGAAAAAGTCAGATGAGTTCAGCACATAAAAGAATGGGAGCAAAAACAAAAGTGTTGCGTTTATATTTTTGTTCAGTATACATTTTGTGGGATATACTGTATACAAATTACAGTGTATTACTTTCTGTAGGCATCATAGTATTATTTTAAAGATTTTCAATGTCATGTCTGAATATTTAGCTGATTTCAACAATGTGGATGTGAGATTTCAGAAGGAGACTCTTTGTTGAGGGAGACACACAATAACAAACAGACCTAGTGAAAGGTTAAGAAAAAGATTTTATTTCTCTGTAGAGTCCTTTCCGCAATGTTGTCCGCATGTTATGTTGACACTACGTGCATCAAAACGGCAGCGGCAGTGTGGCCTGGTTGGTGAGTCGCTGTTAAAGTGTTGCTCAATCACTCGTTGAGTTGACATATTTATTCGGTTAAGTCGAACTGGGATGGAACGGAACAGAGTGAAAGAAAAACATATGATTGGTTGACACTTCACCGCTTCATTGCAATGTGTCAATGTCAGTGACAAAAACAAGCATTTTTAGTGGATGTACATTGATGGTGAGGAGTCGCCCTGAGTGATTATTTTTACAGCCCGTTTAACGGCTTGCAGCTGCAGCGTTCTCCCTCAATACTGGACCAATTTCAGAAATTGTTGCCCTATTAGTCAGACACAAACCCTGAAAAAATTTGTTGAAAAATATTAAACTCACCCTTTAATTCGTCCTTGTGTGGACATTACATTCCTATTAAGGCTGTAATGGGGTGACAGTAGTTCAGTCTGTTGGGACTTGGCCTGGGAACCAGAGGGTCCCCAGTTCAAGTTCAAGTCCCATATGGACCAACTACTGAGTGTGAACTGGTAGCTAGATAGGCGCCAGTTTGCCTCTTGGGCACTGCGGAGATGCCCTTGAGCAAGACACCAAACCCCAACAGCTCATGTTTTTCAATGTGATGACTCCAGGGATTTTCAGCCAGGTCAATTCCACCTGTTCTTGTAAACACTTGAGTACGGTCAGATTCTTGGCAGCTCATACCATACAAACTGTTTTTGTAATGTTTCCAGTCTGGTGGAGGCTGGTCATGTGAGGACATGAAATCAACTTCAGGGGCGCCTGTCAGAGGCAGCTCCCTCGCTCTGACATCTCTCCATTGATGCATGTATATAGGTCCTGTTTGTGCAAGTATGTATTTCGTATCTGTGTTTTACTGTGTAAAAAAATAACAACAGAATGAAAAAAATATATATTTTCCCCTCAGGGGATCAATAATATGTGCCCTCTTCTTATTCTGCACACACCAGTAGCTGATTCTTGTGTATACATAATCACTGGGTGCATCGTGTGTATTCATTTTATTTATGAAAATGTGACTAACAGAGAGACTGAAAGAGGAAACAGGAAGCTCATGTGGAGACACCAGATGCAGCAGGGAGATGTATTAAAATGCTGTGAGCAGGATTCCTTCTCTAAGAAGCTGTAATATCATGTGCTGCTTTACTGGCATCTAGTGGTGACCAGTATGAGATGAGCCAGAATACTGGCGGGCAGAGCATTAAACCAGTTACGATACCTCCACATACCTAAAGTGGTACTGGCCCAGTAACTGACACAAACAGCAAGGTCTCACTGATAATATGAATAGAAGAGAGGACATACACAGTGTTTAATACTTCTGATTCACCTGGACACACAATGATATTTCAAACTGAGAGCAAGGTTAGTCTCTTCTATTTAAAAACTAATATTTTATGCATGTTACTGTCTGTAAAGGAGAGCAGCAACCAGCGTCATGCAGCTTAGATCTGGAATCTGCTCACTGACACTCGTCCACCAGAGGCTACTGTTAGGCTCCAACTCCTTCTGGTGTGGATGCATTTGATGGGATGTATGACCACAAGATGTTTCAGTGTCCTCACACAGAGTATAAATGTCCATGAAATGGTTTTGTGACCAGCTGGACAGCCTGAAATCTGAGGGTTTAAAGCATTTCCCATCTTCTGGATTGATGTAGCCAACTTTCTAAAAACAAAACTAAGTTGAATGTTGAAATAAATATGTTTGATAAAAATAATATTTTAGTCAAGATAAGACTGAATATAACATGTTGTAAATCATAACGTTATTTATTAATTTAGTTTAAAAAAACATAACAAATAACAAAAAGCCAGGCCAACTTTCCTGCAGTTTATTAATGAATTTAATGTTGAAAAAATGTGTTTCACAAAGTCTGGTGTTATGAATGTAATTATTTTTGTTTTGTTTGTCTATACTGTATATCTGTTTATGAACGTGTGTACAATAAAGAAAGTTTAAAAAGAAACGACCAGAAAGGCTAATCCTAGCTCTACAATAACCTTTACAATATCATACAGTTACTGGTAGGTCAACACTGATACTGAATGAGGTAATGAAGCCGTTCATCAAAAAAAAAATACATAAAAATAAAGCAGCAGCTGCCGTCTTTGGCTGAATGAGGCTCCACATGGATCCCCAGATGATTGATCTGAAAGAGGGGAAGGTCTGGAAGACAGTAACTGTTGAGCCCATCACTTTAGTCTGGACTGACTTGCCAACTCCACGCTCTGAACAAAAGGGAGCACTTATCTTCACAAATATCCTTTGCCAATTTTAATTTTTGAAATTTTGTTTCATGGACGGAGAGTTGTTTTTTTCCCCAGAGCACTCCAGTTATTGATCAACAATCTTATCAGCTCATCCAGCAGAAACACAGCGGTCGAAAATCATACTTATTGTCCTTTAAAATCTCATAACAGTCCTACAGTGCCTCATGTTTGTTGGAAATGAAATCAATGCCTCTACAATAGCAACTGCAACCCAAACTGAGGTACAAATCACAAACACACACATTTCCAATTACAAACTGTGAAAACAGTCTTGCTTTTGCCAGCAAAAGATCAGATGGAGGTCAGTCGAGGAAGACTTCTTTTAAGAGGTCTGTGACAGTTGAGAAACTCGAGAACAAACTTGAATTGCCTCCTCCCAAGGAGGTTATGTTTGTTTGTCTGTCTGTTAGCAGGACTCCTAAAGTTTGTGATGGATTTGAATTAATTTTTTTGGAGGGGTGGAGTGTGGCACCATGAACAATCCATTAAATTTTGGTGGTGATCCGGATTGTGATCCAGATTTGTGAATTTTTTTAAAGGATTACGATCAGCCGTAACATGAAGACCACTGAGTATAACACACGCATAGTGTAACTGATGACAGCCTCCTTCCTTCTGTCAGCAGGGAGATACATATGTGGATATGTGGCGAGACATTGCGGTAGCTGCTGGCCGTCTGCAGTGAGAAAGAAAAAGCGGTAGATGACGGGACTGCGAGAGACAACGTAGTGTAAAGTTATACAGACATAACTAGGCTTAAAAAGAAGGCATCTGCCGTAAAGTTACATGGAAACACACCATGTTAACAATAAGCCAAACACCTCATGGTACCACCAGCTGTGAGCTGTGATATGTTTTTTTAAAACGTGTTTGCACATCTTATGTTTTCAACGTTAACTTTTTAACTTTCCAAGTAAACTTGTAAAAAGATCCATCTGTCGCCTGTTCCATCTGTTAGAAAGTACCAACCCAGTCCCAGTTCATTACATTATAGAGCAATTAGCACACTAAATAAAACATATCATCATCTCATTTGATTACATTTGGAAAAGCTCTTAGATTATCCAACAGTTGCCACACGCCCAGCAGATAAACTTCAGTATCTCTGCTATATGGAGTAAATCTTTGTTGGGATGGTAGAGTGAGTGAAATACAGTACATCCTTTTGTAAATGTAGCCTACATTATCATATTAGATAGCACCATGTAGTCTAATATATGATAAATGGCTGCTGTAGACAGACAGAGGAAAAAAGGTTAATGTGGATGAATAGATACTGTAGATCTGTATGTTGTCTTTATGCATATTTACAGCTCCGTACATACAACATTAAACCTTTCATAAAGCTAAGTGTGTACTGTATTTAAATAATTCCCTTACTTCTATACTTTGTATGGCCTCTCATATGGAGAGTTGTGGTTTACAAGTTTCAGTTGTTAAAAGCACAATAAATCAGTGTTTTTAAAGTGTATCCAACATAATAGACACATAAAAGTACAAACAGCCTGCTGTCATCACAAACTAGCACATTTAAATTCAACAATAGTTTGTATTTAAGGGTCTAATCCTCATATAACATTCATCTCTTTGATACCACGTACTGGGATATAACACAACATTTTGGTCTGAATATTTTTTGACAGTTTTAAGAAGGTTTGAAAAGGAACAATCGTATCAATGCAAAGAAAAATGTAGAAAATGTTAAGAAGCTTAAATCTTAATATTTGACAAGATTCCTGTGATTCTGGGGGATTAGTGTTTGTGTCCTGCATGCTGCAGAGCTGATCTGAAGAGAACAGAAAGGATTATCAGAGAAGTCAGTGAATTATTAGATGTGATATGTAGTCACTGAACGAGAGTCAAGATGTCTTCATGGGGTGCCACTGTCCGATAAGCCAATTATTAGGGGTTTATAGGAATTAATTAATTAATTCATGAAACCCATGACCCCTTATTAATGGCTAACTGCTTTGTAATTAATACGTTTCTCATTTTCTATCAGCAAAAGTTTGTAACCTGCAATTATACGTGTTAATATAAAAATAATAAATGAGTCTTCTAGTAATCCATTAATTTAGCAGTTGTAAATGTTAATGAGTTGTTGATAAATGGATTATGGTCCAGAAGTGGTCAAACAGTCTTCATAATGAATTTAAGAGCTAAAATCACACAGCGAGTGTGATGCTGGAGGACGATTCTCCACAACCTGGCAACCCAGAAGTGACTTTGTGATGAAATATTAATGCAACGCAGGAAGTTTAGTACTTTCAGCTGCAGCAGGTGAACAGAATCAGCTGTTGGACCTCATCATCAGCCTGTGTGAGAAGAGCGAGCAAAGGTGTCTGGATGGAAATTTAATTTTCAGATCCATTTCCGTTTTAATTTGTCCCATATATGTGCTGCCACTTTAAAGCCTTTTTCATACCCATGTGTTATTTTTGTCTTAAAAACTGACAGATTTGTGATTCAGCGTGTGATTCACCTGTGTTCAGGTAAATTATCAGTCAGTTATTCTGTAGTGCATGTGAACAGTGTTGGTATTGATCACTGTGTGTATATATATTATCCCTTGTTGCGTTTCAGGTCGACCGGGAATTCCCATCCACAGGGTCAATACAGTAATTATAGTGCTTATTACAACCAGTGATGATTGTGATCACTGTGATTATCAGAGTATGTGTGTGTGTGTGTGTGTGTGTGTGATGGGGTTTCCCTTGGCAGAGAGCAGGGATTACAGGATTCTCATCTGTCTCTGTGGCTCCGTGGATTAGTTTTATCTACAAGGTAATCAGGGCTTTACTGTCGTCGTCCAACAGAACTACAACTCCCACAGTCATTATATCAACACCACACAGACCATGCAGTCCGCTGGTATCGACTCAGAAACTTCGAACGTGAGAGATAAAGCAGAAAAACATCTGGATAAACCGGAACATTTTTATGAAACAATATGAAACCACCTGAATGAGATTTTCTGCTTTGACCTTGTTTGTGCTCGGGGTGTTTGGATTTCATTCAGGTAATGGAGAAAGATAAGGATATCCAGGTGCACTAACATACGTAAACACATTGAGGAGATACATAATGATATAAAACACCTCAGGGAAAAGTCAGAGTAACATTTGGCTGCAGTGAAATAAATGAGCTTTTGTTTCTCCTTCTCAAAGACAGCAAAGAAATGATAATAATAGCAGGACCGTAGCTGCAGAGGACACCATGGTCATGGCAATATTTATATAAACTCTGGGAAAGAAAGGTGGAAATTTGTGTTTGGTGGATTATTTCTCTGTTGTTGCAATGCTAATTGTCATTGTATTTTACATGGTTGGAAATCCTGTTTATTTACCTTCACAATGATATCCAACTTGTGGGATGAGCAGCACAGCTGATTATGTGAAGTGAAATTTGCCAAAATCCTCTGCCAGTGCTAAACAGTGTTTTCTCCTGTTGGTGTTGACTCTTGTTTTGAGCTCCATGTTGCAAAACATTTGATATCAAAATCATGTCGGAGGAGAAATGAGGAGTTTTGTTTTGAAGCTAAATTTTGAACTGAGCCATGTTGGTTTTTAAAAAGCTGACTTTTCAGAATGAACCGGATCACATGGTGGTCCTGTGGTCTGGTCTTGTGGTGCCCGATTGGCAGCACCTGGAGCTGGAAACAAGAGTCACATAATCAGCTGCTCATCCCACAAATACATGATCCTCACAAGGTGGACATCACTGTGAAGGTAAATAAACAGGCAAATACAATAACAATTAGCATTGTGACAACATAGAAACAATCCACCAAACACTGATTTCTGAACATTCAATATGGGGTTTTGGGCTCTGCAGGGTTTGCTTGCATGTTCTCCCCGTGTTAGCCTGGGTTTTCTCCAGCTCCCTCCCACAGTCAAAAACATGCATGTTAGGTTTACTGACGACTCTAAATGTCCCGTAGGTGTGAATGTGAGTGTGAATGTTGTCTGTCTCTATGTGTCAGATGGACTGGCGACCTGTCCAGCGTGAACCTGCCTTCGCCCAGTGTTAGCTGGGATCGGCTCCAGCCCCGTGACCCCCAACGGGATAAGTGGTTGCAGATGGATGGGACTCTGGAAGAGTTTACCTTCTAAGATCACACACATTATACATCTCAGGATTACAAATTATTAAAATTTGAGATGAATATAAAAATGAAAGCAACATTTAGACTGTACAGGGAGATAATTTTCATCGTCGTCATCATTTTTAGAAAATATGATTGAACAGTTAAATCTAAATATTAACATTTTACAGACTTTGATGACTATTTTCTGCTAGGAGACTTTGACCTCATGATCTCAGTAGCCTATTTTTAAGATCACAGGGTGAATTATAAATACAACAGAGGTCTGTGAGAATTAATGTGGTGGAAACGTTTAAAATATTCACCAACATTTCAAATTTACAGAAAAAAAGCCTGAAATAAATCACAATTGATTGAGCCAGAGGAAGAAAACATGCTGACCACAGATGAATCCTGGTTCATTGTGTGTGTGCTTCACTAAACCACACACAAACACACGTCACCCATAAATAACGCCATATTAGTGTCATATACCAGTTCTATTAATATCTCTTCAGGGAGACGTTATTTCTGGTCAGCTGTTTTATGTCTATGTGTATAGCTCTGCATAAATGTGTCTACAAATAGATTACTACTGTAGGTTATTATAGATAGACTACAAATCAGATATAACTTTTATATATAATGTATCGTACTTTGAATACATCTGATGATTACTGGTGCACATATAACATCACATGCTGTGCTTTTCTCTTTCAATATGAAAATGTTTAGTACAGTAATGAATCTATTTTCTCATACAATGCTCTCCATCACCACCAGGTGTCACTGTATCTCTATATAATGTGTCCTTAATGCTCAAGTTTCCCTCTGGGATCATTCCAACATTCTTCAGTGATAAATAATAGAAAAGACTCCTAAGAGAAACAAAATATGAAATGTGATTACCACATCTGACCTCTTACTTTAACCCAACCTCTCTTATTTCCTTTAACCATGTCACTGTTTTCCTCCCAGTAGTCTGCTTTCAGACATTTAACCAGACATGTGTTGGATGTAGAGGAATCAAATGAGGAAATTGCTTCATCTTTGTTATTGATTGTTTGTCTGTCTCATTTCCCAGAAGAAAGTCATCCCAGAGACATCAAGCTCCCTTTAGATCCTCCAGTATCTCTGCGATATTATATGGATTTTATCAGAATTTTACAACGGCGTATTAGGGCCAAAATATACTACTTATTGAGCCGGAGGAGTAGGGTAATGTTCCCAGAGAGAAAAAACTCTGAGTTTAGAGGCTCAAAGTGGCAAATTTATTAGAAAAAAAAATCTAATTTGTAAGATTATAAAATAATAAACTTATGGGGAAAAAAAAATAGAAAGGATGGGCTCTGAGGGAGGTGAAGGTCCTGAAAGATACATATATACATTTTCTTTCATGATCTGTTTTTTTTTTAACATAATACCAATATCATAGAAGTTACAATTCTACTTACAGCTAAATAGAGATGAACAACTTCTACATAAGTGTGTTTTTCTTGTAAAAGTATTCTTTCATGGAATATTACTCCCCCGGCTCTGAATTCATTTTAACCTATAATATGCTGATTTTAAAACGTTTTAAATTATAAAAATAATTTAGTGATTTATATTTAGATGTTATGTCAGTATCTGTGCATTGCCTGGTTCTAATTTTATGTAAATTAACATGACATACATACAGTATATTATTGTTTCCAGGGTGCCAGATCACAGGGCACATTTTTAATACCATGAAGGCAGGCTCCAGTACATAAATCTAGTAAAAATAAACTAGCAAATGAATAAATCCAGAAGAAAAAGACAAACAAAACACCTACTACAGAAAACACGTCAAACACATATCTTGAGTCCTACTACGGGATCACAGAGAAAACTGAAATTTACATTTTTTATTTTTGACATATAAGGAACGTAACATTTTATCAAAAAAAGCACTGCATTTTTAATTTTTTGGCAAAAAAAATCCTTTTTATTTTCTTTGATTTTTCAACATTTAAGTTTCATCCAGTTAAGGCAAGTTTTCACTTTTTCTATCAAATCTAAAAATGTTTTCTGAAAGCAAAGACATGAAATGGACTTTTATCAAAGACAGATTCATGCAGGATTATTGAATGTAACCCAGCAGACTCACACACATACATACTGTATATACTGTGGTGCTGTATCAGTATTCACTGGAATCATTTTGGTTTTATGTCCATCAGTATTTAGTTTAATTGCTAATGTTAATGTTCCTCTAATACAATAAATGTTGTACTACGTTTTCCAGATTGTGTCATGCTTGAGGCACATGTTTCAAATGGTGGACGTTTCTTTTTTTGCTCTGTCTATTTTGTACAGAAATTTTGACAAGTTTTTGGTAACGTAGTGGAACGACTGTCTCTCTTTCATTTACACTCTCTGAAACACACTCGCAGGTCCATTTATTCTTTTCACCACGACTGAACTTCTTTATCAGAGACAAACTTCCCATGAGGCTCTGTGGCACCAGGTGGCAGCAGCGCCAGGTAGACTGGAGTGATAGCGCCCTCGTCTGGTGATTTGGGAGCTTTCTCACCGGCCATGTCGGTGCGCACCCAGCCTGGACAGCAGGCGTTCAACAAGATCTGTAAAATATTGTAATAAAAACATAATGTATGTTAGGTGATCCAGATGAACCATTTCATGCTTTTCAAATGTCTCCATTTTAAGGGCTCTAAAACACCAGAGCAGTGTGGATACTACGTATAAATGTAGCAAAAATTATGTTTTACAACTAAAACGTAGTAGTGTGGATTTAGCCTATATGAAGATATGAAGTACCCTAACATTATTTCTACATCTTTTAAAAGGGACCGTATTTAAGTTTTACATGTACAATATAAACTTTTTTTTAATTTTATTTTATTGATGTATGAAAAGGTTGTAAACTGACCTAACAATGAGACCTTCTACGACTTTCTGGGTTTCCTCTATCAGTAAGTTGACTGCTTTTATTGTGAAGATCCTGGGTCTGTTTCCTGGGAAAATCCAACGGATGTGACGTCATGCACGCTCGCAGGTGCCTTTATTGTCAGCTTCGCTACAGAGCTAACAGAGTGCAACCATGCTAATGTTCGATTAGAAAGTGCGTCCGCTAACACCAACAAATGACAAACTTCCCCCACAACTCAGACTCCAACACAAAATCCACAGACGCAGAAAAAAAGCAGTTATATCTCGTGACGCCCGTCTGACAAAACAAGAACGTGACCGACGTCGGGCGATAAGTAGGATCAACATCGGCCAGGCCTTCAATTCATTACTTCGGTTTGACTTTTTTTGCCCGATGCTCGTTCACATCTAGGTAGTGTGAGCACCAGTGCAAGCAACAGGACAATGACTGTCACTGTTAACAGGCAGTTTCTGATTCTTCCATACATGTATAGCCCCTTTAAATGGGCTACTGGGTTGAACAAGGTGGTTAAAAAGAAGCTAAGAGATGTTCTTGTTTGATTAATGTGATAATTACCCCGTCATTGGGTCTCTCCTTGGACAGACGACGAGCGTGGATCATGGACAGCGTCTAAAGACACACACAGACACACACACGTATAATTAATGCCTTTATGGGAGGAAATATGGCAGAGAAGCATTTCAGTCAGTTTCTCTAATCTTTAGTCCCTGATTTTAAGGTCTGCAAACTTGATCTTCACAGATGAGACGACTGTGTCGTACCGTCAGTCCGGTCTTGGACGTTCCATACGCCATATCGGGCCAGCCACCCTTCTCCTGCATACCCGTCTTGGCCTGTTCGACAAACTGCTCCATCAGTCCCACCAGTTCTTCCTCTGTGATGTCCTCGCTGCGGAAACGCTGCTGGAGGGCCGGGCTGCACTTGGTCAGAGTACGGTAGCCGACGAAGCTGGAGACGTTCACCACACGACCTAAAACACACACACACGAGATGTCTGACGCTGCTCACCAAACCTCTTTGTGTCTCACAGCATGTCAAACTAATTTCTCACCTTTAACAAATGTTGGTTGGTTGCGTTTGTGTCTCATGAAAACCGGGAAAAGAAAACGTTTAAGATGAGTTATAATGTGGCAGTGTTGGTGGGATCGGCAGCTACTGAAACATGACAGATTTTGAACACTGTTGTCGGTGTTTCCCACTACGCCGCGGTGGGCTGCCACAGTCTCATTTGTCCCGTCACAGTTTCATAATGAACCAAAAATACTTTGCAGGACAGTGAGCTGTGAGCTTTCCAGCACCCATCACTGCTTCTCAGGGCCATGAATTTAGGGGACAAGGATGGACAGACCACACAGCTGTCAACCACTTGGACTCTCCTTAGTGCTTCTGCGGTGATGTCGGTAACCCACTAGACCCGTCTTGAAACACGGAGCTCGTCTCATTTACCAGGCTTTGTGTTTGCTGTCTTATCACCATTCGTATCTATACAACCGATGTGTTTATGAATAAATTGTTCATAAGAGTACAGCATTGTTCATGAATCTAGCCTCTTAATATTGCTCTGAAATCAATTACTTTAAAATGCACAATATCTTCTTCCAGTAGAGCTTCCCTGACTCACCAATCTCACAAAATCCTCTTGGAAACACTGCTTCATTTTAGAATATTAAAAGTCACATTTGAACCACTGATGACTAAAATGAACCAACTTTACCTTACCTTTTTTCTTAAATTATAACAATTAAGACTAAACAAAGCTGTGAATGCTAAGAAGAACAAACTCTGAAGTAGACGGACGTTAGACGTGGTCCAGTTCTGTGTCCTTACCTCCGGGTTTGATGAGCGGCAGAAAGTGAGTCAACATGTCTCTGGTAGCGAAGAAGTTGGTCTTGAGGGTCACCTCCGCCTGGACTGCAAATGGAGTCGTGTCTGCCACTGAAGAGAGACAGATATGATGTCAGTCTCCTTCAGTTCATAGTCGCATCTCCAAATGTCAACAATAAAGTAATTCTACGCCATTTCTTATTCACATATGTTCACAAACTCAAGTATGTAATCTATAATTAACTGCACTTATTGGGTGCACCACTGGAGAGCCGACTAAAATACATCAAGTCAAGTTCTCCTTATTCAATGTTTTACCAAACGCAAATATTTGTTTTTCACTACTCAGAAAATTAATGGACATTACTAAAGGGATACTTCGCCGATCTTGTAGACATGCACTATTTTGAAATCTAAAACACTATAATTTTGCTACTTAAAGTTACCACGAGGAACTTAAATTTTGTATTGAATTGGCGTTCACTGTGTGTTTCTAAGCACCAGACTCCCTTTAGAAAATGATTCTGATATTTTATCTAAATATTTGTAAATCTGAGAACATAATTAGTGAGGACAACATGGAAGTTGAAACCTTCTATCCGGTTACTTATTAAAAAAATAAAAACGAATACAATTTTAAAAATAATAATAAATATACATACTCTTCTCTAAGATGGAATGATTTTATGAATATTTGTAATAAATTAAAATTTGCAGAATTTTCAGCAAAAAATAATTAATTTATTTTAATTATTGTGAATTTTATTTTGGCCATAATTGTGCAACCCTACAGCTATCACCACTAATACTCCTAATAATACTATTTATGGGTAAAATTGTACAGAACGATTTGAATACTGGTATGTCTGAGTAGTAGTCATGGTGGTAATAGTAACATATTTTAACATTACTGTGTGCATAGCCCCAGTGTATAATAATAATGTAATTTATATCAATATATCATTGTAATTGTACCTTTAAATGCGATCCCAGCGTTGTTGATGAGGACGTCCACTCCTCCATACTTCTCTTTAAAGTAAGCAGCGGCGGTAGTGATGCTGTTCAGGTCGTTGATGTCCAGCTGGTGAAACATGGGCTTCAGTCCTTCTGAGGCCAGAGACGCCACCGCTTGCTGACCACGACCGCTGCAAAAAGAATCTGTTTTCACTATGAGAAACGTTGAACCAACAGGCTTACAGCGCTTAGTGTTTAAATGAATAATAAAGTTAGAACAGCTGTGGCTTTTCCACAAGACTGTCTTTTTAAAAGCATTGCATGTTTTCTCTGTATATGTCCAGCTAATAGGCTTTTTATTCTGTATCATGTGACATCACGTGAAATTGCAGGTGGAGCTCTCGTTTTTTGTCTAATAACCTGTTCTGGATGTTTGCCAAAAACAAACAAACAAACAAATGCTGAACTAACTTAGACTTGGAAATTTCCACAACACCTAACGTGTAATTGTAATGATCCTGCAATATGATGAGGCCTAACAGACCAGCGTGGTCCAGGTGTCACCAGGTGAGCTACCTACGCGTCTCTGGCGGTGAGGTAAACGTCTCCTTGGTACTGCTTGCAGAGCGCTCGGACGATGGCCAGCCCGATGCCCTTGTTACTGCCTGTTACCACGGCGACCTTGGTGGACATGTCTGTCCACAGAGAGACATCATGAACTCACATATGAAATACATGATCTACAGCACATTCAACACACACACACACACACACACACACAGCTTTCAGTCAATGATGTTATCAGACATGTTGGAGGAGATCAAAAGGGATAAGATCTGCTGAGTCATGGTGACAATTTCAGAGAAAGAGAGAACTGTGATAATTGCTCACTGAATTGTGTATAATCTATTAGTGCTGGAATTTAAAAAAAGTGATTAATGAACTAGTTTATTTCATAAAATCAAATATTTTTGTGACCCTAATGTGCCTTTATGTGTCTTTAATAACGCAAAAACTCTTAACAGCACCACCCATGTGGGAGGAGACTGAGAAGAGATAAGATCTGCTGAGTCATGGTGAAAATTTCAGAGCGAGAGAGGATTGTTCTTTAAATTGTCTGTAATCTATTATAGATGGAAATAAGAAATACTACTACTAACTTTGTTAATATTTTATTTATTTATATTTTATTTATTTATTTATCTTTATTTAAAAGTGGGAACCTTTGCTCATTCACTGGTCAATATTTTTGCACATTTCTGCACTTTCATTTCAAAACCAATACAGTAAATATACGTTATAGTCAATTTAATATATAACTTTTTCCTATTTTATTTGTATGAGCTTGACTTTTGCAGTACTATTATTTTTATTTTCCTTTACATGGCATTATATTTCTTATACAGTATGTGGAAAAACTACTGATTGATTCTAATGTAAAAAAAAAATAGCTTTAATCGTGATATGACATTAAAAACTGGAACTAATGTGAAAACTTGCAAATTCTGTAAATTTTTAATAGTATTTTTATCAGATTTTTATTGCATTTTTCCCTACTCTATGTTGACTTTTTCTCTTACTATGTATGTATGATAATGTAAATAAAATAGGTTTACACTGTAAAACGAGAGGTTCTAACAACAATATATTTCGGGTTAAAAATAATACTAATCAAAGACCCTTTAAAGAATTAAAGGATCAATTGCAGAGTCACGATGCCATCATGTCATGACCTTTAGCCCTGATGCAAACCTGCAAACTGTTTTAACAGGCATTTATCAAGTGTAAGTTGTAGCAAAAGTGCAATGTAGCAGCTAGGGTGTGAAACTAACCTTATATAACATATCATTATATATATATATATATATATTCAAGCTTTAAGAGAGGACCTTTCGTCTGATTTCAGATCGTTACATAACACTGACTGGATAATGAGCATATTTCAGGTAATACACGGACCCCTTTTCAGATAAATGCAGATATTAAAATACCCTGTTTTACGTTAGCTACCTATATAAGTAGGAGGTGAGATGGAGGTTTCTTACTTTAAGCTGTTGTAGTGTTGAGTGAACCTGCGGTGGAGAGGCTGCAGACACGAGCAGAGCGTTGTGTTCACGCTGCTGCAGGAAGTTGGGACTAATAAAGAGGAACGAAGGCGTTTACCGCGCAGCGCCACTGCGCATACCCGGAAAAACAAGGCAGCCACATGGGGTTTGCTCATGGCTTTGATCCATGGATTGACCGTGCCGCGAAAGACCAAGATTTTAGACAGATGAGAATAATATCTAGGTACTGTATTTGGTATTTAACGTTGTATGTATGTCATGTATGTACCCAGAGTTTAACTTCGTTAATAACTACACAGAATTGATTTCGTGTGTGGTTCTTGATGGGCACGTATTGCTAAACACTAAACACTTTTAGTGAGACAGGGTTTGGTTATTACCCTACTAAAGGTTAACCCACTGTTGATACTATGACAGTGGTTTAGTATTTTTCATCCCCACAAATCACGTGTAATCTCATGTTACAAGGGTTTGTGTTTTTTGTATTTAATGGGTTAGTTAAATGTAAAATAGGAAGATACACTCTGTTGCCAGTTTATTATGTACAGATATTTGAAACGAATGGTTTCTATTTAAATAGCCACGAAATGCATTATACCCTCATTAAGGTTCTAATAATTTTCGTTGATTTGTTTTGGGCTGTAGTTTGTGATTGTTAACTCTGCCCTGATTGATGTAAATGGGTTGAACATAATATTAGAAACACCATTCAGTATGATGATGCAACGTGATGTTCCTCCATAAAATAAAGTTGAATCAACACCTCTCTAAAATGCATCCAAACCAAATTATGTTCCATGTTCAGGACATTATAATTAGGTCTGTCAGTCGATTAAAATATTCAATCGCGATTAATCCCATGATTGTCTATAGTTAATCACAATTAATTGCAAATTAATTACACATTTTTTATTTGTTCAAAATGTATGTTAAAGGGAGATTTGTCAAGTATTTAACAGTTATCATCATTGTAGTGGACAAATATGCCACTCTATGCAAATGTATGTACTTAAGTATTATTGGAAATCAATTAACAACATAAAACAATGACAGATATCGTCCAGAAATCCTCACAGGTACTGCATTTAGCATAGAAAATATGCTGAAATCTAACATGACAAACTGCAGCCCAACAGATAACAACAGCTGTCAGTGTGTCAGAGTACTGACTTGACTATGACTTGATCCAAACTGACTGGGATTATCGTGAAGTGGGCATGTCTGTAAAGAGGAGACTGGTGGGGACCCAGAGAACCCATTTTCAGAGGTCAAGGGACCCCTTTGAAAATAGCCATGACAGTTTTTGCTCTACAACATTTAGCATAAGTTTGGAGCGTTATTTAGCTTCTTAAAGCTGAGCCCAATACAACCTTAAAATTACTAGTTGCATTAATGTGTTAAAGAAATTAGTGACGTTAAAACAAATTTACTAAACTTATCATCATGATAACTTTGACAGCTCTTATTACACCATTTGCTTTGGTGATATTTATTATGTTGATTAGTTATCTATCTTACAAGCAAGTGAGGGAGTTCATTATAGCTCCACAGCCTCAGGAAGTCATCAAATATTGTAGAGAAGTTGAGGAGCTGTGTGGTTGGTTTGCGTACTGGAGGTCACATGACCTTTAGCTTCATTGTGGTGTAATGTGTGTGTTTGTGGTCCAGGTCCAGGTGGGATCATGAGGGGTCGTGGCCATCGGGCTGGGCGAGCTGCAAGGAAGAGGAGGCAGAAACAAGAGAGTGTTGTCCAGACGGGTATAAACCAATTTTCTGTTTGCTTTTTAAAAATGTCTCACAGCTGTCAGCTGTTTCAGCACAGACATGCCTCTCTTCTGGTCTCTCCCATCATCAGTCTATTTCTCTGTGTTTCCTCAGTTTCACTGTGTCACCAGCTGCAGTATGTGAGGCTGATGAAGTTTCTTCACCAACGGGGATTCACCTCAACGCTGCTGCAGCCGGCCCTCTTCACAGGTACGACTCTGTGGTGTTACTACTTTACTATATCAGTGGTTCCCAACCTGAGGTCCAGGCCAAAGATTACAGGGGGTGCACCAGGATTTGTCTGCGCTGAGGTTGTCAAAATTATTTTTGCACATGTATAACTAAAATCATACTAACAGACCTACTGGATAATTTATACAAAAGTCTTTTTGCTACTTAGTCAGCCACTGGTTTAAAGTCATTATTTCTGCACAGGATCAGATAACAATCAGAAATCAAATCAAATCAAAATTATTAGTAGAATTAGATTCCAGTGGCAGCTGCGTAGGATTGTTTTAGACTTGTGTAATCCAAACATTTCCAATAACTCCAGAGAGTTGTTAAGTCCAAAAGTCTGCATTTATTGGTAGAAGATAGATGTAATTGTTTCCAAAATTCACGTTTTTATCTAATGAAATATTCTGCTTTATTCCATATTTGTTGGCCTTTAGCCTTTCAAAAACATTTTTACTGCACTCGAAAATTGTTTGCTCTCTCGCTTGCCGCACACAAACAGAGACACACACTGATGAGTTCTATTCATTTAAGTTGATTTATTAAAAACAGACTAATTCATTATATACGCTGAATCACTTTATTCAAACTGAGGATTTTGTTCAGGTGATGACGTCAGAAAATATGGATAGAGGGGCTTCAATGAAAATATAAACCACTGCGCTATACGCTCAGCCAATCTGCTTCTCCAGATTCTGTAGAAAATATCTCTCAACCTGTGTGTAATAATGTGATTGATGGGTTGAAGTACAGATTTTAAAGTTTGTGTTTGCTGCTTCTTGTACTGCAGACACAGGCAGAGGATTGCAAGCACTCAAGAGCATAAAGGTGAGTGCGTCTGATTGAATGAACAACACATGAGTTTATAAAGCTAGTAATGACATCAATGTCTATCATAGAAAAGAAGTTAACAGTCGCAGCATTAATACATTTTCTTCTTTTAACGATAAGAGAAGTATTCTACATTTTGTCTGCCTCTGTTTTTGTGTCAGCCGGGTCAGCTGCTCATCTCTCTGCCAGAGTCCTGTCTCCTCACAGCCTCGACTGTTCTCGACAGCTACCTGGGCCCGTATATCAAGAGGTGAGCTCTCACACATTCATACACAAGTGAAACGATTTCAAATGTCAGAATATGTCCAGATACAGCAGTGGACAGAATAACAGACTGTAAAATTGAATGCAATCCATCCTAAAGCCCTGCAATAGCCACAATCTCTTTAAAGCTGCAGTGTGTCAGAGGGGCGTTGATTCAACTCTGGTAGTTTTTAAAAGGCAGGTCTATTATTTATTTATTTATTTTTAGGTTTTTATGTCATTCTGTATTTTCCCAGTGGTGTTCCTGATGTATTGAAATCTGAACATTCAAATTTTGGTGGAAGTACACGTTTAGCATCAAAATTATTTATTTAGCTATTTTCCCCTCAAGTCCTTCTAAAACTTTTTCCCCACGTGACCTGAAGTAGGTTTCTGCATGATGACGCTGCTACACGTATAGCATCTGTACATCCTTACAGTCAGCGTATTAACGTTACATACATTAACTCAGATGGTGGTTGGCGTGCTCCCAGTTTGGAGAAGCAGACAGGAGTACCAGCAGGAAGCTAAGCAACGCACTACTGTGGACGCCATGTTAGTTCAGATCAGAAAGTCATACAATAACACAAACTAACTAACCAATCGATGCAGCGGCAGACCAGCAACTCCCCTGTTCTGAGAGGGAAAATGACTGTTTTTGTTAATGGAGTCTGGTGGATATCTAAAGCATATATAACTGCTTCAGTTCCCCTGTCTGATGGTGAGGTAAAGAGGTGAAAATGAACTGATTTTACAATTTTCTGCTGCTCACATCCACAGACATTGTACCCCACTGATGGGAACTTGAGCCGTTATATCTCTTCTCTTAAAAGCCATCAGACTCCATTCACATAAACAGTAATTTGACCTCTCAGAACATGGAAGTATACAAACAGCCCCACTTCAACTTCACTTCACTCCAAATCCAAACTAACCCTTTCAGTTATTTCCAAACGTGCGCAGCTCACATTATTCAGCTGTGCTAGCGTTCACATTATTCATAACGTTATTGATTAACTTACCGTGATAACCTATATCACTGCTGTGAACGTAGGGCTGCAGTGGTTAGCACTCTCGCCTCAGCAAGAGGGTCGCAGGTTTGAATCCGGCTTGGGGCTCTTCTGTGTGGAGTTTGCATGTTCTTCCCGTGTTTATATGGGTTTTCTCCGGGTACTCCGGCTTCCTCCCACAGTCCAAAGACATGCGATTTAGGTTAATTGATTACTCTAAATTGCCCGTAGGTGTGGATGTGAACGTGAATGGTTGTCAGTCTCTGTGTGCCCTGCGATGGACTGGCGACCTGTCCAGGGTGAACCCCGCCTTCGCCAAAAGCCAGCTGGGATCGGCTCCAGGCCCCCCGCGACCCCTAACGGGATAAGTGATTGAAGATGGATGGAGAAAAGAACGTAGACTAACTTGCCTTTTAATGGAGCAGTTTGTGTTTTTGTCGCACTGAATTGTATTATAGCAAAAGAGTGAGGAACATGCAGTTGATTTCATTGTAAATACACACACAAAGCAGAGAGGCCAATGGTCTAGAGCGCCGACTGGGATTGACCCCAACTGTCATCACTGTTGTCTGTCCAGCTGGAAGCCCCGCCTCTCTCCCCTGCTGGCCCTCTGTGTGTTCCTGGTGTGTGAGCGGCACCGACGAGAGGCCTCTGATTGGTTCCCCTACATCGATGTGCTGCCCACCACTTACACCTGCCCCGCCTATTTCACAGATGATGTCATGGCCGTTCTGCCAGCTAGCGTGCAGAGACAGGCTTTAGATCAGAGGGAGGTGGTGCGAGAAATCCACTCCTCTCATCAGAACTTTTTCAGGTAGGTCGACGCTGAAGCCGGTTATTCAGGTCAAGTGTGAGGAGGGTGTAGCAGGGCAAAGGTTACTTACACATTGCATGACATTATCAGCAGAATGCAAGATTTAGAGGCACATTAACTCTTTGTATTCAGATAAAACTGCTATGCTAAGAATAAACCTGGGGCCAGTTGCTTAAAAATAATCTTTGTCATAAATATAACTTTAAATCAGACTTGCTATAGTCACTTAAATTTACTCATTGAATAAAGCTTCCCTCTGAGTGACTAATGTAAGACTATAAGATAAGATAGCCTGTCGTGCAATGCGTTAAGGGTGAAATAAGACACTTTACAGAAGAGAAAAAATAGCAGATGCAACAGCGACACCACACCAAGTACGGGAGAAAATAACAGAAAAGGTAAACAACATAAATGGTTTGACAAACAATTCAACTGGACTTTAGTCCAAGGATCCAAAAAAGTTATGGATAAACAGTTGAAATAATTAGCTAACTGACCGTCCAAGATATTGTTGCCATAGCAACAAAACAACTAACTAAGCCAGAGGGAGAGGTTGCTAACTTTCCTACCTCTTATTATTTATGCAGCAGACAGGCTTAGTTAGACTAGTCAACCTGACGACCAGTCTAAGGTCAAGACTAGACTTAACCTAAGTTTATGTAACTGGCCCCTGGTGTTTTAAATACATACATACCAATACTGTACATTCTTCAAAACATATAAATATAAAGAAAAGACCTGTCAGTCTTCCTCATGTGAACAATGTCTGCATTGTCCCAAGCAGTGAGTGATTTATTCTTGATCCAGATCCCTGCAGCCGATCCTGAGTCGGCCTGTGGATGAGGTGTTGACATATGAAGCACTGAGGTATGCACACACACACACACACACACACACACACACACACACACACACACACTCTCACTCACACATGGGTAAAAGTTAGATATAAGCCTTTCCATAATTTTTACACGTGCAAAGTTTCAGTTTAACATTTTCAGGAAAGCAGGACTTTTCTCAGTGGCAATGAAAATATTTCCAGACAAAAAATTTTTTTCTGTCAGGTTATTAAGCTGTTACCATCCTCCTCCTCCACCAGGTGGGCATGGTGTAGTGTCAACACACGCTCCGTCTTCATGTCCCATCCGTCCACCAACTTCCTGTTTGGACATGATGTTTATGCTTTAGCTCCCTTTCTGGACCTGCTCAACCACCGGCCCGACGTGCAGGTAAACACATAAACATTTAACCACATTTAAGCACTCGGGAAGCAGAATGTACGACCTATTGAGTTTGAACTGACTGGACGGTTGGAAAAATGGAGAGCGAATAATGAGTTGTTGTTGGTTTTTTTTTTCAGGTAAAAGCAAGTTTCAATGACGTGACCCGATGTTATGAAATCAGGAGCGTTTCTGGGGCAGTCCGCTACCAGCAGGCCTTCATTAACTACGGTTCCCATGACAACCAGCGCCTGATGCTGGAGTACGGATTTGTCGCCCCCTGCAACCCCAACAGTGTGGTGTATGTGGAAAGAGGTGAACTACAAACACTCATCACCTTTGCCTCTGAAGCAGCTTCAGATTTACTGTTTTTGTAGTTTTTATCGACATTGCAGTTGTTGTCTCAGTACAGTTCACGTTACATGAAAGTTAACGACACAGTAAACCAGAAGTTTGTACTCTTGTGCTTCACTGTGTTCCCTCAGATCTCCTCAATGATGTTTTGAGAGGTGACAGGAGTTTAGATCAGAAGATCAAGTTTCTCAGAGAAAATAATTTCCTCCAGTAAGACATTTATTATTGTTCCTTTTATGTATAATGTATTTGTTTTTATTGTGAATTTCTCCACTGTGGGACTAATAAAGGAATATCTTATCTTGTGTATTATACGGTTTGTCTGTAAACTGTGGTAATAGTTCCACTAGATACTATTGTTATTATTATTATTATTATTATTATTATTATTATTATTGTTGTTGTTATAGTGTTATAAGGGAACAAGGAGGGATGTTGAAGGAACAGTCCTCTGTTTTTGGAGCTACATGTTGTCTGTCTCGTCCAGAGCAGCAGCAGTTTCCCAGTGTGCCCAGTCTTTGTTAGGGGTGTAAATCACAAGTTTCATCACACTACTATATTATACTGATTCTTTGTAAAACAGCATCTGTTTCTCCCTGTCAGTAATCTCACTGTGTCCGGTGAAGGTCCCAGCTGGAGGCTGATGACGGCTCTCAGGCTGTTGTCGCTGCCACAAACACTGTAGTAAGATCACACACACATTCATCCAGTAGTTATACCTGTATAAAACGGACTTGCTTATTCTGCTCTAAAATCTACTTCTGTCATTGGTCAGTTTGTTAGTATTGACTGTGTGTGGGGGGATTCAGTAACTGATTTATTAGATGTGCGTTTGTTCTCTTAGTCATCACTGGAGGGCGGTGTTGCTCGGCCAGGTGGTGAGTGAAGACCGAGAGGAGTGGAGTGTCCAGACAGCCAAGACTCTCTGTCAGCGTCTACTACAGGACACACACACTGCTCTGGATAAGGTGTGTGTGTTCCCAAGTATCAGACTATTGACCTTCAACACACGGCCTGATTTGTTGAATTTTTTTGACCTGTGCTGTCTGTGTTTAGATCTCCCAGCTCCTCCAGCAGTGTGAGCAGCCAGTCAGGGAGCAGCTACATGTGGTCATGTCACTGCGACAGGAGGAGAGGTGCATCCTGGGAAGCTGTCTTGAGGCACTAGAAGGCACACCGAGACAACGGGATGGACCGTTGTCATGCCAACCTGATGCTGACACTGTGAGTTGACACCTGTTGCTAGAAGAAGTTAAGATTATTGGCTGAACCGGGCTCCTTCTCATTTCTGGATTTTGTGCCTCCTCACTCCTCCGACTTGTGAGCCGGATCTATGTCGGCGCTCCAACTCGAAGGATTCCTAAAATACATCTCGAGGCTTGAGGTGCTCAAGACCCCGGCGTGTCCTTTGCCGAAGTCTTTTCATTACCTGTGACGAGTTAAAGAAGTGAAACAATGATGAGAGGGAGGGGGCGACATGTGAAAATGACATTAGGTCAGATTCGAACCCAGGCCGCCACAGTTAGGACTCAGCCTTGCTATATGGGCACCCGCTTGACCAGCTGAGCTATCGGGGTACCCACATACTATATTTGACATCGCTTTAACATGACAGCTCCGCGGCAACTATGTCTGTTGCCTCGACTCCGCTCTCCTCACCTCCTCCACTCGCATCTCCTGTGGGCAGGACTAAGACGTAAGGAGAGGATGAGACAAGGGAAGGAATCAAGGATGTACTAACTGGGAAAGGCCACCGGTGATGCTGGACAGTCTGCATGTTCCTGTTCTGCTTAGTGACCAGTATGGCTGATGAAGGCAGCATGATAGCATGATGAACTGTAACCAGAGGGTCACAGGTTTGATTCCAGGTGTGCTGACAGAGCGTCACAACCATCAGTTGAGCCAAGTAAAGGTCAAAGATATGGTGCACTAAAATGACTGTAAACAAACTATTCTTTTAACCCTCTGGACTCAGAACGGAGAAGAAAACAACATGTTTTCGTATTTATTTTCTCATTAAAATTTCTAAAACAGTTTGAGATTCAAATCATTTTAAATTGGCCCTGCGATGGACTGGCGACCTGTCCAGGGTGAACCCCGCCTTCGCCCTATGCCAGCTGGGATCCGCTCCACCCCCCCCCCAACCCCTAACGGGATAAGCGGTTGACGATGGATGGATGGATGGATCATTTTAAATTGCAGTTTATTTTATATTGTAATTTGGATGACTTATAAGCAAATCATAAAACTTAGTTGTATTTACACTGAAAGAAAGAAACCATGTCATCTTTTTTGATAAAATGTGTTTTTATTGAGTCAAATGACGCATTGTAAATTCTCAAAGAAGTATAAAGTAAGAACAAAGACCAGTTTTAATGTGGGTTTTAGTCTCATAGCATGAAATCAGACATATTCAGAAGTGACTCAACTGGTTAGAACTGAAGAAAACAGATTCTTCCTGCAGCTTTAAGCCACGCAGGTGAAGTGAACCAGAGACCTCATCTGTTAGGCATCAGGTTCATGATGTCTGTCTGTTTCACGTGATGCATGATGTGACAGCTTTCAGGAGTAACATGTTCCTGCAGTAGAGGAAGCTGCAGTTTCAGAACCGCATGTCCAGGACCTTGAGCTGTCCTCAGCCGACTAACTCACGACTAACACAATTTCTTTTTGACTAATCG
Source organism: Pterois miles (assembly GCA_947000775.1). Classification (NCBI taxonomy): domain Eukaryota; kingdom Metazoa; phylum Chordata; class Actinopteri; order Perciformes; family Scorpaenidae; genus Pterois; species Pterois miles. Next base: position 4,770,969 of record CAMQGK010000242.1, on the reverse strand, counting down.
ATTAGATGATTTAATCGACAGGCTGTGAAACAGGTGAGTTCCTCCACAAAGAATCACAGAAAAACACCACTTTAAATCTGATGTTTACCAGAGATGTGCTCAGAAGTTTCTTGGAAGTAAGCCATTCAGCCACTCTCTCTCTCTCTCTCTCTCTCTCTCTCTCTCTCTCTCTCTCTCTCTCTCTCTCTCTCTCTCTCTCTCTCTCTCTCTCTCTCGCTCTCGTTGAAAGCTAGAGCTGTTGTGCTGTCCCGTACAAACAGGCAATCTTTTAACCCAAACTATGATCTTTTCTTTCCTAAACCTAACAAAATAGTTTTGTTGCCTAAACCTAATTTGTTATGATAGTAATGTGGTGTTAATTTCACATAGACAAGGGTCCTAGAGATGCAGTCCTGAAAATGCAGCCTCCTCTGTTGCAGAAAACATAATATTTAGGTTTCAGGTCCCTAAAAACAATTGTTCACTTGTTATATTAAACAGCTGGACATCGGAAGGAAAGTGATTCCTGTGACTCATACGTTGTGTTATGGTCAGAGCTGAACAACAGCCTTTTTCTTCTGTTGACGCTGGACAGTCTCCATGGCAACCATGGCTTCATAGAGAGGGACCGCCTCCTCAGGTTGAGGTCTGGAGGGAAGCAGATTGAAACCAGACAGACCAACAGATTACATTTGACTTAAGTTACTGCATATACAGTAAATATACAGTACAAGTGACATAATACATCCTGAAAACAGCCGCTCGGTCTGCAGCTCATTCACATGAACGGAGGATTCACCTATTAGTGCATTTTACAACTTTTAGGATGTAATGATTTAAATAAGGGCTAGTTAAGTGTTCATACTGGGAAGTTGATTTACCTTAAAAAACCCTATCTGGTGATTTACAGACATCTCTTTTCCAATATGGCCCAATGGCATGATATTACCTTTCACAGCAGCTGGATTCTCGCGATGTCGTATTGTAGTATTTTTGAAAGTGCCTACCAGGGAATTTTACCCGCTGGTAATGTGACTGCCCTTCAGTCGTACTGAGTATCTGTTATGTGATGAGTTACCTGAGTACTGCAGCTGACATCTTCTCCACAATGTCCTTCAGAATATCTGACACAAGTCTGTTAAGGAGGGAGTTGATGTGCCTGATCATGTGCATATTATGTTTTAGGTTACTATCACACTGTGGCCACAGACAGGATACGCAGGTATCTTCCTTGTTGAGCTGATGAAGCCGTCCACACTTCATGGTTGAGGAAAGACATGGAGGCAGATTTCAAGTACAGCAGTCTACAGTCTGGAGGATCCAACTGTAAAAATACAAAAACACAATAATTATAATCGTGAAACTGATTTGTTTTATGAAACAGTTATTTTTAGTCTATTAGGAATAGATTCAACCTGTAATATGTATTCTGTTAATTAACTGAAGATTTTTGAGGCAGGATTGCATCATGATGCCGCTCTGACGCACCTGCAGGCCTTTATGGGATGTGACCCAGTGCCCCCCCACTCCCAGCACGCTGATGATGTCATGTTTGTGTGGGAGGAGCTTCGCCTCCTCTGACTCTTCCTCTTGCAGACGCACTACAAGTAAAATGTTCTGGTGTTATGATGTTGCATTGAAGGTAATTGATCTTGAATACAGGACTATTCAGCAGCCTGAGGGCACGCTGACAGATGTGATGTCCATCTTTACAGTCACACACATTTTCCTCAGTGTTGTTAACAGTGTGAATTTACCTCCAGAGTCGATGACGATATCCACTCCCAGTCCTCCCGTCTCCTCCAAAACCACCGGCAGCAGGTCTGATGAGCTGTTATACACTGGAATAACCTTCACTTTACACATAAAGACACAGCAACATGATAGCACTGATCAGTCTGGTTTATAATACAGTTTATAAATTTAAAAAATCTGCATACTGAATACCAATCTCAGTGCCAGCTTATAATTCATCATCATTTGAAGCTCATTTACGTTGCTGCAGTTGCAGTTTCGATGGTTTCCACATGGTGAGAGCAGGTTTTACATCAAGATTTTTTTTTCCTGTTTTTAAGTTCAGTCTCCTTTTTACACAGGTGGCAACCTAACCAGCTGGACCATATTGTCCCTCCAGGTCTGAGAAGAGACTTGTCAAAAGGTAATCTACAAATTGCAAAACATTCTCAAGATGTATGAGCTTAGGATAGGACGTCTGGCAACGAGTCTTACAAGAGTTTTCACGTTTTCACAAGACACAAACTCTGAAAAGTGAAGCCAATGCTGAAGTGCCTGCATTCTGTCTAAAAGCCAGCAGGGGGCAACTCCTCTGCTTGCAAAAAGAAGTTTATGAGAAAATGAGCCTACTTCTCACTTGATTTATTACCTCAGTAAACATTGTAAACATGAATTTATGTTCTCAATCGCTAGTTTCAAGTCTTCTTCAATACAGCATGATGTTTATTTAGTAAATTATGGTCCCATTTAGAGTCAAATAGACCCTAAAGCAGGGGAGCTACCTTATGATTGACAAGTCGCTACCACGGCGTTGTCCAGACTGGGAGTTGTCCGTGTTTTTGTTGTAGAACTTTAACCCTTTCACAACGTGTTTTCAGTTCATCAAAGTTAACTGTAATATTTTGGTCTTTAAAATGTCTTACTCAGCGTTCGGCTCTACTTCACCCTTTCGTGTCACTTCTGGTTGCAAAAAACCAAGATAGTGATAACTAGAAACCAAGATGGCAACGGCTAAATGCATTTTGTTTTTACTTGTGTGATCTTCTTGAAAATGTGTAAAAAGTTATTACAGAAACAGCTGATCCAACTGCTATTTAGTGCAAGAATGAGAAAATCAACAAGGAAGCAAGCATGAAAGAAAAGATCTCACCTACTAAAGGATCCTGAACACCTGAGGAAAATATGAAGGGAAGGAACAGAAGAAGAAGACAGAGCAAAGAAGCAAAGATTTCAAACAGAGGAGCAAAAGAGCATGAAATGATCTGAAAAGAAAGTAATTGCTGTGATTTTGTAGAAAATGCATTATTTTATAGACACGTCATGAAGATTGGGTTTACAATGCTGTAAAGGATGTTTTGACAGTGAACTACAGACAACATCGGCCTGTACTTACCTACGCTGGGTCGAAGCTGCTCCAGGAATGTGTGTTCTTGCGGCGAGTGTGATGTCGTGAAAACTTTGACGCCGTGGTAACAAGCCAACTGGATGCACATGAGGCCAAAAGACTGAAGAGATGGGAACATTACACTTTTTAATTCTGCCTTTATTAGACAGGTTTTAAAAGTAGAAAGCTTAAACTGATGTCCTATTCGTTGCTATTTTTACGTACGCTGGCTCCGTCCATGACCAGGAGTGTGTGTCCAGCTGCCATGTGAGCGTGTGTGTGCAGAGCAGTGTAAGCACGGACGCCATCACGAATCGCTCCCGCCACGCACAATGAGCTGAGCTTCTCCGGCTTCTGAACTGGAGGACAGAAACACACACAGATACTAGATCAGTTTTACAGATTTCTTTATGCCTCGGTGACCTTGTTTCAAAGGATCAACTCCTCTTTGTTAACTGCTACTCCAACGATTTTCCAGCCACCTACATGGACAGCGTCTCTCTTTTATTTTACAAGGCTTAAAACTGTGTACATTATGTTACCTAAATAGTGTTCATCTATGTCAATGACATCACAGAGTCCAGAGCAGGAAGAGTCCAGAGGCAGGATACCTGGAGAGAGAAGGAAGGTTGATGATGAGAAACAGAGGGACATACATACATTTTTACTAGAATAAGATCAGGGCTATTATAGTAAAGTAAAACTAAAATGAAAATAAGCAGTAAAAATGTTGTTAGCCAACTAAAACTAAATAATATTTTTTATGTATATGTAACATTTATGTATATGTCGCAGTATGTACTTTTGTATATGTAACATTAAACCGGGTCCAAACAAAAACAAACACTAAATATATAAAAACTTCAACTAAACTTTTCTGAAAAACTGAAATTTAACTAAAGAAGAAGAAGAAGATCTGCCTTTATTAGTCCCACAGTGGGGAAATTCAATTTACACTCTGTTTTAACTTATACATGGTACATGCACACAAACACACACACACATGCAGTAATGGAGAGATGTCAGAGTGAGGGGGCTGCTCCTGACAAGCGCCCCGAGCAGTTGGGGGTTTGGTGCCTTGCTCAGGGGCACCTCGGCAGTGCCCAAGAGGTAAACTGGCACCTCTCCAGCTACCAGTTCACACTCAGTTTTTGGTCCATGTCGGGACTTGAACCGGTGACCCTCCGGTTCCCAAGCCAACTCCCTAGAGACTGAGCTACTGCCGCCCCCAAAAAAAACAAAACAAACAAGCAACCCAGCCTAAAACCAAACTAAAACTGAACTAAAATGAAATTGAAAAGTCAAAACTAAAACAAAATAAAAACTAACTGATACCTCAAAACTATTATAACTTTGGATAAGATATTGCAGATTTTGCCAAAATTTGATGTACCATTAATTTTGACATGAGAGCTGCGAATAACTAGGTGTGAAAATGTTTTCATAATACATAATATGAAGGCGATACATGATAACAATGAATTATTATCTGACTCTAGTATTGTAAATTATTAGTTATCAGACATTTCAAATATATTTGATAACAAAAACAACAACAATGTCCATCCATCCATCGTCAACCGCTTATCCCGTTAGGGGTCGTGGGGGGCTGGAGCCGATCCCAGCTGTCATTGGGCGAAGGCGGGGTTCACCTGGACAGGCCGCCAGTCCATCACAGGACACATAGAGACAGACAACATATAGACAGACAACCATTCACGCTCGCATCCACACCTATAGGCTATTTAGAGTCACCAATTAGCCTAAATTGCATGTCTTTGGACTGTGGGAGTACCTGGAGAAAACCCACGGATTCAAACCTGCGACCCTCTTGGTGTGAGGCGACAGTGCTTACCACTGCACCACTCTGCAGCCCAACAACAATGTCCACACAGTTGATATGACAATGCTCTATCAGAGATCAGATAAATACAAATGTCCTACCTACTACCTCATCATCCGGCTGGAAGAAAGACACCTTGGCTCCCACTGGAGGAAAAAAACACAAACAAGTTAAACTGCCATACGATCTGTGAAGGCACTAACCTCTACTAATCACATGTATTCCTTTAAACAATCCTGCTGCACCAGTGAAAAGAGTGTTTGTGTGTTCACCTTGCAGGACGACGCCGGCCACCTCTCTGCCAACAGGAATCAAATCTCTCTGGATCCCGACGTCATCGAGCAGCTGGAGGACAGAGGAGCAGAGAGAGGATCGGTTTTTGTATTTAACTACTTGTTGTTGGTTTGATGACTCTTTATTATTGTTTTTAGGATTTTTTGAATGTTTTATTTTACATCAACCAGCAGTGATTGCTCGGCTGAAGTCAGGAAAACTGCATTCAGTTATCAACTCAGCTTGCACAAAGCCCACCGCTATCACAGAATGCACAAGCTTCAGCATTTTTAAAAAACAACACTAGAAACATCAAGACAAATCATATGATCACAGATTTAAACTTTTGTATGGAGCCAACTGTTTTCCACATGGAGACTATATAATGTATTTTTTGCATGACATTGTTTTTTATGCGATATACTATAAATTTTGCAAACTGTTTAGCTTTTCATTGTTTGTATTGCACTGTGTTGTTTTAATATCTTCCTGTCCAGGGACTGCAGAATTATCTACAGCTAAATCTGGCTCAACAGTTGTGTTGTGTATGGCCCCTGAAATAAACTTTAAAATAAACTTTAAAAACCTATAATTTAGTGCAAGCTTCCTTATCTTTATTTGTAATGTATTTATAACTGCAAAATGTAATATAGTCATTATCCTGTGAACAGAGTGCACATCTAAGAGAAACTATATGAAGTGAGTGATTAAGAGGTGACGCTTCAGTGTAAGAAACAAAAGAAAGTTTCTATTTTCTGTTCAACTGTCTGGTTGTTTTCTGATCAAGTGAGAGTCTTTGATTTACGTTGAGGTCCAGTGGGCTCAGTCCACATGCCTTCACCTGAACTCTGACCAGGTGGGCACCTAAAACATCTGGAAGACTCTGAAGGGAAACAGACAGACACAGAGAGAAACAGTACTTCAAACCATCATTTAATATCCACTGTAACAGGGAGACATGCAGTCAGACTGCACAACTAGGAGTCATCCACTCATTCAGCATTTTAATCCGCTAAACACTGTATTACACCACAATTACCAAAAACTGTGCTTTATAAATTAGAAATCTAGCCAGTATTAATAAGGTGCCAAGTTATTTTGTCCTATTAATGTAGTAGAATAGTGTTGGAGTTGCTGCAAAGTGCACTGCTGCATGTTGTGGTGATGTCTGCAGGTGGAGCCACAGAATCACACATGCAGGTTACCTCTGCTTTTCTTAACCTGATGCTTCAGTGCGTAATGCACAGACATAAATACGGTTTATATCTATGGTGTAATACCGTGAAATGTGGCTCATAGTGTGCACACATCAGCCAACCTGATAACAGCGTCAACCTGCACATTCAGACCCCGAAAGACGAGACAAACTCACCGTTTCCTGGATAACGAACTTGGGCTCAGCATCACTGACACCAGCTCGGCAGTATAAACCTTTCATTCTGGTGTCGTACCTTTAATTTATGCAGCTACACGGTCACTAAATATCTAAACCTGCTTCACAACAATCCGTTTCATATATTAGTTATTTATTTTGTCCTGTAGACGATGGTCTAGTCTCTAATCGGTGCCATAACTGACTGGCTCGAGTCAGCTGACCTCTTCTTCTTCGTTGTTTACATGTTTTTCTTGCAGTATTAAAAATGATCACAACACCGCCCCCTGTTGGATGTTATAGATTACCACATCTAAAACCCCTCAAAGTGCCATTCAATGTTTTCTCAAGTTCATTACAGTAGTTACATAAACATGTTCAGATTTTTCATACAAAAAAAACAGCAAATATGTTTCACAGTATAAAAATAATATAATCATAATATACATAATATTTTTAATATATAGAATTGTTATTAGGGACTGCAGTGCTTAGCACTTTTGCCTCACAGCAAGAGGGTTGCTGGTTCGAATCCAGCTTGGTGCTCTTCTGTGTGGAGTTTGCCTGTAGGTGTGGATGTGAGTGTGAATGGTTGTCTGTCTCTATGTGCCCTGCAATGGACTGGCTACCCGTCCAAGGTGAACCCCACCTTTGTCCAATGCCAGTTGGGATCTGCTCCAGCTCCCCCGCGACCCCTAACGAGGTTAAGCGGTTGAACATGGATGGATGGATGAATAATTGCTATTACTGTGTATCTATTATATACACTATACTGTTATATATCACAGTTATTATTATCACTTTTATCAGCAGTGTATACCTTCGTCTGCACCTTAGTTACAGCTATAAGCTGTTGTTCTCACTTATCCATTCACTGCTCGCACTTTATATAACAATGTTCATGTCAGTGTGAAGTCATCTGGCTGTGTAAGGCCACACTGTGCCACGTCCTGTTGTATCTATCGATCTATCTATAAAATAAATTATACAACAAATAAAATGTAAGGAAAGAAAAAGATGAATAAAAACAACAAGAAAAAAAAACAACAATTAGCGCCAAGAAAAACATTTCATAACATCATCCATGTGGAGTGAGAGGAATTTTAACCACCAATTCCTAGAGTTTAGATTTATTAACATTCCTTTCATCCATTAGCCTTGTATGTAAAATCAGTCATGTGCCACTTACAGAGTTTATATGCCATACACACTGGTAAAACTCCAGAAATAAAGTCCACAATTTATTAATTTCTCAATATATATTTGTTTTAATCTTTTTCCTCTGGTCTGTTTAAACTATCATCTATGGCACTGTCTTGTAAGAACAGTCTTAGAGTAGATTTATATTTCAAGGCATTTCTTCTCTTTGTCTGATTAATACAAGGGCATCTTCCTGGCATCTTAAATGTAGAGGGAAGATCCTGGTATCATATTAAAATAGAAAACCTAATAAATCCATTGGTACCAACCATGTCATACTGGCTTGTCGAGAGGGAGGATAAGTAACACTCCAAACTTGAGCGAACTACATTTTGGTGAGGAAAAACTGTCATGGCCTTTTTCAAAGGGGTCTCGACCTCTGACCTCCAGATATATGAATGGAAACTGGTTGAAATGATATGATTGTCCATTCCCATGTTGATAAAAGTATTAAATACTTGACAGATCTCCCTTTAAGGTACATTTTAGCTGAAAAAAAGTGTGATTTATTTGCAAGCAGTCACAATTAAATATGTTAATTGAGTGACTGCCCTTATATCCACATTTTTTAACATATTGTTAACCTGACAGCTGTTTTCAAATTCAGGTTCCTCAGTTTTAGATATTCACAAGCTCTGTTTTATATAAATTCTCAGTTCTGGTCCTCATAATTTTGGTATAAGATAAGATAAGATAAGATAAGATAAGATAAGATGAACCTTTATTAATCCCCGGAGGGCAATTCGGATGTCATAGCAGCAGCAACAGCAGTACAGATGAATACAATATAGTAAAAGAGAAGGTGCAATGAAGGAAATGGCAATAAAATAAATAAGATAAGTAAAATAGTAATAAGTATTAAGCAAAGTGCAGCAGGTGGGTGGGTTTTGCATATGCATAGCATATATATGTAATTATATAATTATATGTAATTATATACATTTTGAGCCAGGAATAAAATACAGAGCAGAGAGAGATTATTTCCAAAATATGAATATACACTGCTCAAAAAAATAAAATAAAGGGAACACTTAAACAACACAATGTAACTCCAAGTCAATCACACTTTTGTGAAATCAACCTGTCCAGTTAGGAAGCAACAGTGATTATGAATCAATAAATATGAATATGAATAAATAATAAAGGAATGTTTCTGGAGGTGGTGACCACAGACCATTTCTCTGTTCTCATCCTTTTTGGCTGATACTTTGGTCACTTTGGCATTTTAGCAGTGCTCTCACCCCTAGAGGTAGCATGAGGCGATGTCTACAACCCACAGTTGTTGCTCAGGTAGTGCAGCTCATGCAGGATGGCACATCAATACGAGCTGTGGCAAGAAGATTTGCTGTGTCTGTCAGCACAGTGTCCAGAGCATGGAGGAGATACCATAGACAGGCCAGTACACCAAGAGACATGGAGGGGTCCATAGGAGGGCAACCTCCTCCTTTGTGCAAGGAGGAACAGGAGGAACACTGCCAGAGCCCCGTAAAATGACCTCCAGCAGGTCACTAATATGCATGTTTCTGCTCAAACTGTCAAAACAGACTCCATGAGGGTGGTTTGAGGGCCCGACATACACAAGTGGGGCTTCTGCTTACAGCCCAACACCGTGCAGGGTGACTGGCATTTGCCAGAGAACACCAAGATTGGCAGATTTGCCATTGGCACCCTGTGCTCTTCACGGATGAGAGCAGGTTCACACTGACCACATGTGACAGACATGAGAGAGTCTGGAGACGCCGTGGTGAACATTCTGCTGCCTGTAACATCCTCCAGCATGACTGGTTTGGCAGTGGGTCAATAATGGTGAGGGGAGGCATTTCTTTGGAGGGCCGCACAGCCCTCCATGTGCTAGCCAGAGGTACCCTGACTGCCATTAGGTACCGGGATGAGATCCTCAGACCAATCATGTCTCGTTCCATCCACCAATGCCATGTTGCACCACAGACTGTCTAGGAGTTGACTGATGCTTTAATCCAGGTCTGGGAGGAGATTCCTCAGGAGAACATCTGCCGCCTCATCAGGAGCGTGCCCAGGCGTTGTAGGGAGGTCATATAGGCACATGGAGGCCACACACACTACTGAGCCTCATATTGACTTGTCTTGAGGAATTTCCGCTCAAGCTGGATCAGCCTGTAATGTGATTTTCCACCTTTATTTTGAGTATGATTCCAAATCCAGACCTCCATGGGGTAATAATTTTGATTTACACTGATAATTTTTATGTTATTTTCTTCTCAACGTATTCCATTATGTAATGAATAAAGATTTTCAAATTGGAATATTTCATTCATTGAGTTCTGGGATGTGTATAACTGGGAAATTTCTCATGTTATTATTAACTAACACATTATATTGTGTTAGGTTTTATATTTCTCAGGCGCAAACCATTCTGATAGACATGCATGCTATTTTTATTTTTCATACTTGTTGTTTTGTGATACATTTTAAGAAAAAAAAACAACGTATTTTTCCTAATAAACAGCAGCCGGCAGCAGCGCAACTAATCCCTTTACCTCACAGCGTCCCTGAGATTCGGGGCAAGCCAACGGCTCGTAAAGTCTCGCGATGCAAGAGCGATATCATTACAGTCACTGTGAGATCTCGCGATACGTCAGAAGCGTTACCCCATTTTCCAGCTGTCCCTCAGTCGGTCGGGGTTTCGGAACCACAGTAGAATCACCGGAAAGGGTTTTGGTGATAAAACAGCACATTTGGGAGGATATACCATATTATATGGTCACATAAACACGCAGCGAGCTACTTTATCCTGTATTTCACGATGGAAACTGAACTATGAGGTAAGAGCAGAGTGTAGTATGTGTGGTGTGGAAGAATGTCCCTGAGCGGGCTGACGAGCTGACGTTAGCTTCACACTGGTTAGCCTACTTGCTAGCTGCAGTCATATATACTGTACGTTAGCGTTGCTAGTTGGACATTTTAGCTTGTTAATGCCAGCCTCTAAATTTCATAGTGATCTGTCTATGAGGTGTCTAATGTTGGTTTGTGTAACAAGACCAGGGCGACATTAATTGGAAGTCGATGCAATCCAGATGCTACTAACAGTTAGCCACTATGCTAATGTTAAATCACTGCATCTGCACTACCAGCCTGTGACCTAATGTTAACATTGATGGGTGTTAACTTGTGGTTCACCTTCGTCTTGCCGGTTCGGTTGAGAGGAAACTGATGAGTCGACAAGGTTGCCGACAGACAGCGACTGTGAAGGGTGGAGGTTTTCACAGTTAGCCTAGCATTTGCTAGCTTTAAACCTGATGTCAGTCACAGCTGCCCATCAGACTAACTGTCCAGGCACAACAACCCTCTGTAGTACCCTGTTATCTCTTTGAGACCTGAATATGCTTTAGGGTTGTTGAGCAAAGCGCCTCATCTTAGGCGAGAAATAATGCAGGAAGTGAAGATGGATTGACAAACAGACCTTTCCTGTCACAGTAAACGCTGTTTCCAGATAAGTGAGTCGTTAGTCCATTTGCAACTTCAGCGTTGTTACTGACCTTGTGTGCTTTACTAAGCTCGATCATTTAGGACTAGTTGCCATGGTAACGCTGATGCTGACAGGCCCCAAAAGGTGGGAGACTTGCAGATGAAAACACTGTCCAGTGAGTTAAAGTACTTATTTACTACCATGTTGATTATAATACTAAAAGACGCTTTGATCCAGCACCAGTCTCCATTCTTTCATTCTGTCTTTGTTGTTTTGAATACTTTGAAAACTTCCAGGTAATTGGTTTCCCTGCCCCTGCTAGCAATAGCAGATGTCTTGAGACATGCATAGCACCAGACCCACCCTCCGTTGTGCAAAGAGTTTAGCTAGAGTAGAGCTGAAACAGTTCACTGATTTGATAATAATTCTTCAATGGACGGAAAATAAATTGCCAGCAATTCTGATAATTGTTACAGTTATTTAATCAAGTAAAAGTGGAAACTATTCTGTGACTGAAGAATCTCTAATCTGAATATTTTACAGCTTCTCTGTTTTTTTCTTTTTTAAACAGAAAGTCAATGCATTTGTACTACCGAAAGGTTTCAAAGCTTTGACCGTTGCCATTGTCATCAATCTCCAAATCAGTATTCATGCTTTGTTTGTTGATAATAAGTATGTAATAATAAAATTTATATTAATCCCCAAATAGCCCGTGAAATAAGGAATAATCCCAGAACATTATTCATATTCAACATTAATTATTATTTGTTATTTTCAGACAGATATCAGATAGATATATATGTTTGTTGTGTGTAGAGGTGCATGTGCATGTGTTTACAGTAGTGTGGTAATGGCAGTGAAACAGGAACATGTCACATGACATGTCTGCGCCTTGAATCTTTGAATACCTTCGAATATTTCTCACCGAAGCTTTGAAGCCCAAAAAAAATGGTATTCGGGATAGCCCTAATTTGCAGGTATTTTTAAACTTTTACACTTTACTTACTTTTACAATTGATGAATCAACAGAGGGTTCAAAGGTCTTGCAGAGTAAAGTTTCAGGGAAATCTGTAGTTTTTAAGTCTCATTGTCATGTAATAATTAGGGACAATAGTTTACATTGCCTCTGTAATACTGACTGAAAGAGATAGGCCTAGAATTGGACATAATGATCACATGTATGTGGTGCATTACTATTACTTTGGATATATGCAGGAATTGGGCAGTATGTCTCACCTGTGATTTGTACCTGGTTTTCTTTATATGCCTAGCAGTATGGGTGTGACAATGCAGTCAGCTCACGATACGGCATGATACACAATATTGGGTTCACAGTCTTGATTCAAAACAATATTATAACAATCATTTTAACAAAACTTGAATTATGAAAATATATAACTGAAAAAGTGGACTTTTATTCAAAAACCACAAAATACAAAACAATGCTGTTTTTTGTCCTGTAGTTCAAATTTATATGTTAACCAGCTATTCTACTCTGTAATGTAACCATGTTTGTTTTCTTTATTATTTTGTGCATTTATTCAGTTTTATTTTTACGCTAGACATCATTGAAAACAAAGGCATGTCCTCAATAATTCCTCGACATAAATAAATGTTAAATGAATTAATTTTGTCTAAAGTCACTGACAACAATATCCTGAACGTCTCAACCAGAACCAGAGTCAGAGCTGCTTCAGGACAGACTCAATAACGTTAGTTAGTAGTCCTGGTTGACCTGCAAAATTATGGATCAACAAATGAACTTGTCATAGTATTCAAGTTATCTCTGCGGCACTCTACATTATCTTACAGTGGTCATGTAAATATGCATGTAAAACACCAACTCGTACGGGCGAATAATGTTACATTTGCAAATCTGCTGCTAAAACAAGTTTCAGTTGCATTGCCACCAACATGACTCAGAGATATAACTAAAGCTACATGAATAAACACTGTTATCTGGTTGTAGTCAACTGTATGTCACTGAAACAGTGTGCATTATTCGGACATTTTCAGCGGTGTAACTGGGAAACTGCCTGCTTGCTATTTATATGATGACATGCTTGTCATCATAAATAGATTGTGGTGTTTTTGCAACTTCAGCAGATTTATTACAACCTACGTCTACCAAAATCTTCCTTCTTACCAACGGAGGAGAGAACACAGCTCCGCTCATGGCAGCAGCTCCAGGCTGTGTCTGTGTTCACTGTTGCCTACCGGAAGCACGGTAATCCTCAGTGTTGATTGGCTATTGCTGATGATGTTTAACTAATCAGATAGTGCTGTGGGTGGGACATTGAACCAAATTTACAACTTGCAAATTTCACAACGACTTGGCCATCTGGAATGAAGCAAAGTGGGGAGTGAGATTGGTGTGAGAAAGCAGACGCCACTTAGTTTCATGTGCGTATCCTAACAGCAGCTTGTGTATTCGCTGTCCTCTGTCTTATTGTTTCCCTTTTTGAATGACAAACACAGACTTCGTTGCTAATTGGCTGTCGGCTGTCATTTTGCAGTGTGTTGAAATGCAACTTGATGGACAAGACAAAGGTGACGTGCGTCTGGGCCTTTTGTTCTGTGTGTGACAAATCCTATACATCCAGTTTTATTCATACAGTTCAGCTTGAGGTGCACAAGAAAGCTCAGAGATATTAGTGGCTTTTAATTTCTGTTATCAATGATGTTTCATGTCTTTGAGATCCTGGTTTGCTGGAAAATCTCCGTTAACAACATGATTATCCACTGTTCAAAAGTTCATCTCGGTTCAAGAGGTCGACTCTGTTCTATAAATCAGAACCACATAATACGATTTGTTCCAAAATATCCCAGGAACTGGATTCAGTATAATGCTCCTTTCATTCAAGTCCAGCAGCTTCAAAGGACATGATTTATAATATTATCCATCAGCAATGAAAAAACATTTTAAAGAGGCATAAACTAACTAGATGGATCAGGCAACCCATAATATATATTTTTAAATCTATATTACACAGTAACATCCCTCTAATATAAAGCCAGTCATGCCATTTGACAAGCAATACTATTTGGTAACCTAATCTACGAGTCACGTGGCTAATATGACCTCAAAGCACCTCCACAGCCATGCTCGCCACCAGCGTTTTTGCTTACTTTGCTTTCGTAAAGCAACTTTTAAAAAGGCAGTGCCATTATTCTTACATTATACAATTAACCATTGTTTATTTTGCATTGTGTTGAATGTTAAGCTAGATACAATCCAAGGCATTTTGGCCCTCTAATCAGTTTTTACACGGCTTGTTGGTTTGAAGGGATGGGGGGAGGGAGCCTGAGGGAAGGATGGAGTGATGTGGGGGGAACTGGGTGAGTGTCCTGTCACCTCTCAGGCCTCACCACTTAACATCAGTGTGGTAAGAATGTGTTTCCACAGAGAGACGCAGAGCTCAGGGTCAGTTTCAGAGGGTGTGCTCAGCGTCAGGGTTTGTCGTGTGTGTGTGTGTGTGTGTGTGTGTGTGTGTGTGTGTGTGTGTGTGTGTGTGTGTGTGTGGCGCGCGTGTGTGTGCGTGCGTGCATGTGTGTGTTTGTTAGGTGCAAATGCTTGGGTTGTGTGTGTGTAGCATGCTGATGCAACGAAGCTGCAGTTATTAAAACCAACATCATCACTGTAACCATCCACACAAGAAAAAGTCAACCAGGCCTGTCACGATTACTCATATTGCTGGAGGATATATTGTCCCAGAAATAATTGCAGTGAATTATATTTTGTCATTTTAAGACCATTTTATGCCACTGATATCAAATCAAATCAATCTAATCAAATCAACTTTTTTGTCATTAGCTGTCCATACAACAGTAGTGCAGGCTAAATGAGGCACTATTTCTCACAGGGATCTAAAATAATCAAAACAATAATGGATTCATCATTTCTGCTCTACTTCAAACTAAAACAATGGGACCTGAGGATTGAGGCTTTTAGTCAGCACAGTCAACTAAATGTTATTTTATGACGCATTTCTGGGCCTATTTTGATGTTCGGTGTTGCTGTTCTTATTCCTGTAGACAACTTGCCCACCACAGTTGATGTCATGTCGATATTTACAGTAAGGTCATAGTATACATGGTAAATAGCAGAAGAGGCAGAAATATATAACTCTTTCAAAGTAATGGACAAAGAGATTTAAACATCCAAGGTGCTGTGGATTTATAGAAATTATAATTTTCTCCTAGTCTGTTTATTTCAGCCTTCCAAGATGAATTTTTGATGCACTCCATTTTTTTGGTTCTCCCTGTTTTTTTTTTTTTTTTTTTTTTTTTTTTTTGTTTTGTACATAAACCTGACAAATTGACTGTTTATCGTTTAGTATGTTATCTGTTTGGCATCAACAGGTTGCTGACTCCAGCTGAAAATGTGCGCTAGGATTTTGTTGTTCCTTTATTGTATATCTGAAATATTGTGTCTTTGCATTACACAGCCTGTATACTGTATAATCAGCTCTCTTCACTCTGTTATGTAAAAGCACTCTAGAAGATTAAGGGGTTTTGTGTATTGATGCAGAATCTTTCAGAGACTCACAAGGGATCCAAGAATCGATCATTCTCGCCATTTCCTTTCTAGGAATTTCCAATGTTGAATGCAGCGTCAGGAGTGTGCTAGTGATTTATACATGCTGCAGTTACACTACTCTGATTGAAAGCAGCATGTTCACAGATACACCAAATCCGACAAACAAACGGAAAGACTTAGCAAAACCCAAAACAGTCTGATCTGAGGGGGGTTTGCTCCGGCCAACAGGCGGTGTTTGGTTTTTGCTCGACTGATCTCAACATGGCTGCCGGGTCACAAACTTTCTCATTTTACAATTAAACAGAAACAATGTTTCAGAAAACATTTGAGGAGAGAAATAGTTGCTACAGTAACAGAATATTGAGTCGTATTTGAGTTTTTGAGCCTGGTGCGTTGCTATGGACGGACCTCATTCGCATAAAGTTGAGGCTGAGTCGTGATCATGCAAATTCAGATAGGGCGACTGGTCAGTGAAGGTGCCGAGCTGAAAAGTATTGTGACTTGATATTATGAATAATTGTGATTTTTGTGAACTTTTAAAAACACTAAACCATGGGAAAAAGTAGAATCCTACTCTTCTGGGGACTTATCTAATAATATCTAAATTAATACAGTAAAAATGTTTGATTTTCAGTCTGTATGTAGTCAGAGATTTCCTGAAGTCAAATATATCAGGATCAATGTCAGGAGTTATTTTAGAATAATTAAGAATAAAAACATTTCCCTCACAAATTAGTGATATTTTCTTTTTAATTTCTAGGGGACGTAATATTTTATACGTTTGGTGAATATAATCCAATCAATCTTATTTCCATAGATATATTTTGTATATACAGTTCCTTTAGTTAAAACCAGATGTATTCCTACATGTATACTTCCTGTAACTTCTCCAAGATGGTCTCTAGCTCTCCGTCAGCTCTGTTCTTTTTATCCATCCATGGTCAGCTCCATCGGGGCTGTTTGAATGTATTTGACATAAATGTCAGTACATTACAGTTGTAACGTCGGCCCATTTGACCATGGAGGTGAGAGTGACGACAATACGATAACGTTTCCTGTCCATGACAGTTACCATGTAGCTTTAGTCATGATGTCTAACTCTGCTTTTCCTGCAATGTGTGAAAGCCAAAGGGTTCACTGCATGTGTAGTGTTTACCATGCTGGATTTAACATGAGCAGGTCGTATCCGTGCAGACCCTCTCCCATTTTCTACTTTCTCATTCTAATAATACATCACAGTTTCGGCTTACTGAGGCTCTATTTTGGCTATTGAAGGAAATATTGACTACAACAATAAAAGCAGTAACTTCCTTCTGCCTCTGCATAGACTCAAATGAAGCAAGTATATTGATTATGGCATTAAAAAATTAATTTCAAAATCGAAAAAATTGAATGCAGTATACAAGTACATTGATTTTTTTCCACCACCCCTACCTTACATACATCAGTATATTTTTGTGCATGTATTTTCACGCTAATATTCTTTAAGTATCCAGCAGTGTGACACCAAGTTTATTCATGGAAGAAGGGAAAGGGGGGATGTTGGAGGGGGTCAGCAGGAAACTGAGGGGGAGGGCTGAAGAGTCTGAACCCTAATCTGTATCACGTTCTGAAGCTGCCGTTAGTGTGTGTGTGAGGGGCTTAAACAGGCATCTGCCACAAGCCTTGATACAGACCAACACTCCAGTTACATCAATGCTGTAATTACACGCACTAATCCCACAAATACAATTCATGTACACAGACAGAGCAGAGCATAAAAGCCTCTAGTACACACTCGTGACAAAGGAAATAGATGCACAACGGCTGCTACAAACAAATTCACTGAAGTCTAAATTAAGTTTGCCACTGGATTTATGTTTTGTGAGAACTTTTCTGTCTGATCAAACACAGATCTTTGCTTGAGTATCATCAGCAAGTTAAAGGAATTAAACTTATGATTAATTGATTTTGAAATATTTTTTTTCATGCCAGAAGAAGTATATTTGCTTCATATGAGTCTATGTAGAGGTAGAAGGAAGTTACTGCTTTTGTTGTTGTAGTCTGAGTAACATGACATCATATTCGTTCTGTATCCGTCAACCAAAACAAACCACAGAAAACAACGGAGGGTCTGCATGGATATGACCTGCACCCTCACAAGTTAAATCCAGTGTGGTAAACACTAAACATCCAGTAAAGGATGGAAACACTTTGGGTTTCACACATTGCAGGAAAAGCAGATCTAGACATCATGGCGACAGCTGCTTGCTAACTCTGTCATGGATAGGAAACATTATCATATTGTGGTAACATGCGGTCAAACCAGCCGTCACTCATCTCTATGGTCAAATGGGCCGACGCTACAACTGTAGAGCGCCCATATACTGACATTTATGTTAAATACATACAAACGGCTCCGATGGAGCTGAACATAGATGGATAAAGAGAACAGAGCTGACAGAAAGCTAGAGACCCCCTTGGAGAACTTAGAGGAAGGTTTTCAAAATAAGGTGTTAACCAAGGGAACTGTATATACAAAATACATATATAGAAACAGGATGTTCTTCAGAAGTATAAAATATAACATGTTCTGTATAAATTAAAAAGAAAATACCACTAATTTGTGAGAGAAATACCTTTATTCTTTGATTTTTGGCTTGCTGGAAAAAAAATATTTCTGACAATAACTGACATCTCTGACTACATATATGCTGAAACATTTTTACTCTATTAATTCAGATATTTTCCAAAGTAAAAGTCCCTAGAAGTGTATGATTCAACTTTTTCCCATGGTCTAGTGTTAAAAAATGTTAACAAAAGTTGCATACCGAATCTCAGTTATATCTAATCGGCACCCAAGTATTGTGATTGTGTCGAATTGGGAGATAGGTGTATCATCCCAGCCCTACTGCTTCCATATTTTTGCCCGTGTCAAAAGGGTGCGATCACTTCTGTTGTTAGTATGCTTTGCTCTGAGCAAAAACAAAAGCCACTTTGATTCATAAGCAGCTTATTTGCTGGACAGATTTTTGGCTACCTGACATCTCACTAGATTTTGGCAGCATGAGAACTAAAACTAATTGTTCCAATTCCTGTAACTACATGCAAGGATAACACTATGCTCTCTGCAATTTAATGAAGAAATAGCTGAATATTAGCCTTATAAATAATAGCATAAACCCTTGTATTTTGGAGTAATTATTCAAGTGTCGGTTCAGATCATATTCTCACTAAACTGACAAATAGACATGGTCTGGTTGTTGTTATGATGTCTCTCTAGTTTGAATATTGCATCTGAGAAAATAAGAGAAACAAAAGAAAGAAATGCTTGGTAAAAATAAAAGTTATAACATCAGTTGACCA
Organism: Pterois miles; assembly: GCA_947000775.1. Classification (NCBI taxonomy): domain Eukaryota; kingdom Metazoa; phylum Chordata; class Actinopteri; order Perciformes; family Scorpaenidae; genus Pterois; species Pterois miles. The sequence goes on along the minus strand of CAMQGK010000242.1, from coordinate 4,751,854 downwards.
GCAGTTTGCTTGCTCCTCTTCCTACTTTAGAGCAGCTACAGTAGTTGTTCAACGGCTTCAGTATTTTTTTCAGTGGCAGACATGAAAGTGTGTGCGTTTGTGTGCTTGTACAGCCATCTTTGTGAGGACCAGTTGGAGTTTTAGACCATTAGAGTGAGGACATTTTTGTAAAGTGAGGACATTTTGGCCGGTCCTCACCTTCAGTCAGACCTTCAAAGGCCTTTTTTTCGGGTTCAAAATTGGTTTTAAGGTCCAGGTTAGAACTGGGTTTAGGTTAGCGTTAGGGCAAGGGTTGGGGTCAGGCATTTAGTTGTGATGGTTAAGTTTAGGGTAAGGGTCTAGGGAATGCATTATGTCAATGAGTGTCCTCACAAAGGTAGAAGTACATGGCTGTGTGTGTGTGTAGGGTGGGCTTTGTTCGTCTGACCTAGTTAAGCTGGTTACTTTGTCCTCCCACTCTAATGATAATGGGACACACACACTGCTACACTCCTCAACAGGCCGAGGACAGTTTTCTACTGAAGAAACAGTCTCAGAGAAAATGCCCACAGCCGTCTGCGTGACTGATTTTTGAGCACTGTGGGCTAAATTCCCTCCACCTCCATTTTATTGTGGTGGTGGCACTCTCAGAATTGGATTTTTACCCTTTAACTGGGTTTCTCCTCATTCCTTAGTAAGAAAACCAGATTTTATTTACATTATATGGTGAAAAAAGTGAGGAACACACATGTACACTCACACCCTCACTAAGTCCTGGTCTGTTGCAGTGTGTCAGATTGTTGTTGTGGAGGGAGGCAGGTCTGGATCTGATTAACATACCTCTACTAGGGCAGAGGTGAGTGATTGTGAGGGTGTAGTGCACTGTGTTATTTCATATTTTGTAAACATTAAAAAACATATTTCAGAAATAAACCTTGAATCACATGTTTTGAGCTTTGAAAAGACCAAGTCCCGCCCCTTCCTGTGGACCCCACGGGACCTTATTTTGTATGTACGGAAGGCAACGGTTATAGACAAATATTTTTTTGATCCTCCTTGACTTGCGCCGTGAATCACACACATTCCATCCATCCATCGTCAACCACTTATCCCGTTAGGGGTCGCGAGGGGGCTGGAGCCGATAAGCCAGCTGGCATAGGGCGAAGGCAGGGTTCACCCTGGACAGGTCGCCAGTCCATCGCAGGGCACATAGAGACAGACAACATATAGACAGACAACCATTCACGCTCACATCCACTCCTACGGGCAATTTAGAGTAATCAGTTAACCTAAACAGCATGTCTTTGGATGGTGGGAGGAAGCCGGAGTACCCGGAGAAAACCCACGCTTACACGGGGAGAACATGCAAACTCCACACAGAAGAGCCGCAAGCTGGAATCGAACCTGCGGCCCTCTTGCTGTGAGGCAACAGCGCTAACCACTACACCACCGTGCAGCCCAATCGCACACATTATGTTTGTCAATTTAAAACATAATTTTGTAAGTCAAGAAAGTCTCAGCTTGTTGTAGGTTTGTCGTAGTATCATTTAGTTTTGTTTGAAACAGCTCAGTGACCTACATCTCTCGTCTCGCACAATATACATCACCAACACTAGCTAGCTATGACCATACACAGATGAAACGTTATCTGGCCTGATGGGTTTTATCCAGCAACTCCTGGTCTTTTTATCAGCCAGGAAGAGAAAGAAGGATCAGACCTGTTGCTGGTGTGAGTTCATCCCAGTAGGAAACATACAGGTATCGTAGCTTCAGAGAGAGAGAGATCACTACGTGACTTTTGGTGTGTCGTCTTTCTAATTACGTATTTTTATAGTCTGATCTGTTTTACAACAAGGGGTCGACTCCTCTGGTTGGTGAAAGATATCTGATTGTATAGAAGTCTATGAGAAAATAAGCCTACTCCTCACTTGACTTATATCCTCAGTAAATATTGTAAACATCAGTTTATGTTCTCAATCGCTAGTTTCACGTATTCAATACAGCATGATGTTCATTTAGTCAGTTATGGTCCCATTTAGAGTCAAATAGACCATAAAGCAGGGGATGCTTTAGAGCAACCTTGTCTGTGTTTTCGTCTGAGAACTTGAACTTCAACCCTTTCCCTTTTGGTTGCAAAAAATCAAGATGGTGACAGCCAGAAAACAAGATGGCAACGGCCAAAATGCTGACCTTAAGGCTTGAAAATGGTAGTTCACAAACCAGTGGGTTGTCACGATGACTGCGTCCACTTCTTATGTACTGTTTATGGTGGACGAACACATCATCTTCACAACATCATCAAAAACACTACTTGCCTGTGTTTTTTTTTATGTCGGCGATTTTCCAGTTTCTATCGCCACTGACTTAAAAAAGATTCCAGTGGAGCTTTTTTTTATGTATAAAAGTGGTGTTGATTGTGGTCAGCTCCCCAGTGAGAATGTGTGTAACTGAGTGTGAAGCACAGCAATTTTACAAACAAGCAAGCATCAGGCAGGCAGCCTGCCCAGCATACTTAAAGATTTGCTGCCCTGTTGACACATGGGATTTAAAATATGGTATATATCCCTTATTGAGGATTACTGTGTTTGTTATTTTGTGTGTGCATACATCATTGCATCAGTACTTTTCTAGCTCACTGGGAAACTAGAGATTCACAACTTCAGCATCGAAACACAGCAGTGGAAAATGAACTTGGACTTTTTAAAATGCTTTTAGGCATCTATTTGGATTACTGAACTTGATGACTTAGAAAGCGTCTTTGTTGCTCACCAGTATAATGTTCTCAATGTGAAGTTATGTGTTACTGTACTGTATATCGCTGCATTACTGAGAAGTTAAATATTGAATGAGTTTGATCTGATAAGTTGTTTTTCTGAATGTGTTTTTTCAGGTGTTGTGTAGTGCAGAAGACTGAGTGAACCATGGCACAGTTCCCCACCACTTTCGCAGGTCAGTAAATGTTTAGAACTGCTATGAAAGATATATATAATGAAAGTTGATGATTTTCCTCTGAGAGTTAACAGATAAGAGTAAAGGGCAACATGGCAGCACATTGCTCCATTAATAAGCCATAAGTGCATTAGAAGATGATCCTCACCTTCTCATGAATCCACTTTAATTTTCCATAACCAGTTTTACGTCCACAGCTTAGACTCCCCCAAGATTATTTATCAAACTAATTGTCAAGCACAGCAGAGTTACTTCATGGGTAGGATAAATTCCCATGACAACAACGGCATACCTTTTCAACATAAAAACTATAATGCATTCGAACTACAGGGGTTTCCGCCAGAAAAGTGTTTAGGTCTGATGACAGCAATATCAGGATTTTTGTCAAATCTAATTTTAGGAAAATTGTCACAGTGTAAAAGCACAAAACCATTTGTAGGCTGTAAAATCTGAGTAAAAAAAGTTACCATGTGAAATGGCTACTATGGTGACTAACATAATTACACATTAATAAAATTGGACTCATTGGATCCACAAGAGTCTCAGTGATCAACTCTACAGTGATGCCCAATTTACGTAATTCAACACTGTTTGGGGGTTCCAGTATCCAGAAATATTCAAATACATCATTTCAGAACTGGAGAAAATAGTGTATTTATGCTGCATTCAAAAAACTACTTGATTTTTTCCCAAAACTGAGATTATCATTTATTTATTTATCCATTTAAAAGCATCCCCATTAGGTGATGCCAATGGCACCAGCTAGTCTTCCTGGGGTCCGAAATCTTCTACATCATATTTTTCATATGCATACTTTATACAGCATCACATTTGTATTACGCTATGTTCAACTTCACTTTTAACTGTGTTGTGCTGGTCATTCAAATTTCCCCCAACATTCATTCATTTTACATTCATTTACATCATCTATAATTAATTAGCGTCAAGGGCCATTATCAGGGAAAAAAAAAAGTTCATCATGTTTAGAAAGTGCATGTCTGTAAAGGGGAGACTCGTGGGTACCCATGGAACCCATTTTCATTCACATATCTTGAGTTCAGAGGTCATGGGACCTCTGTGAAAAAGGACATGCCAGTTTTTCCTCATTAAAATTTAGTTAGAAGTTTGGTGTGTTAGTTAGCCTCCTTTGTTACGCCAGTATCTTCTCTACTGCTTGAACACTGAGCTCGCTCCAACCTAAAAATCACAAGTTGCATTAATCCATTATTGTCATGTTAACTTTGACAGCCCTTCATTTTCATCAGCCATGTAAACAGCTTAGCAGGAATATTGTCTTTTTTGGAATAAGGGCAAAAATCGTAATATTTTGTGCTTGTAGACGTGTTGTAAGAGACTGGAGGCAGACGGACAGATGGAAACACTGGCAGACAATGTGAGATTTGTCAGACAATAAACAGATTTGTAACTGTTAGATAGAACATATTGTGTATTAGCCTCTCAAACCATTGTTCATCAGCGGTTCACAAAGGGAGAACAACTGAAGATGAATAACTGCTTATGTCTTATATCAAAATATTGACATAGTTAGGCTACTGTAGCCATAAATTGTGAATTACACTGAAAAGCTCATTGCCAGTAGTTGTTATGTGATATTTTTGTTCATTTTGCCTTTAAGAACATTATGGTAGTAGCATCCAGGCTTCAGCAACAAAGGGAGTAAAATGAAATAACATTTCTGTCAGCAGCAACAGTTCTTGCATTTAAAAATGAGTCATCATGAGTCACTAACCATGTAAGTTGCCAGTAAATGGTACAGGATGGAGTTAAAGGGAACCACTGCTCCAGTCGGTTCCTAATTTAGTTGTTGAAGAATAATGTAACAGATTTAACATTGTGGAAACTGGACTAACAGAGCAGAGAGGCTGTAAGACTAGCTAATTATTTAATACGGCCACTGAATCATCCTAGTCAGAGATTGATGAGTCTATTAGATTCATTAAGACTGACTAAAGCAGAGACAAAGGTCTCTGACTCTCACTCCCTCATCCACCCATCCGTTATTTTCTTTCCTCATCAGTCTCTGAGTTGACACTCTTTCCTAACTGTCATTTATTAGGAATCCTCAAACAGGAAGTGAAACTCATGACTAACACATTCTTGTCATGCCTCCCTTTTCTTCCTCCGTCTGTGTCGGGCTTTGTCTCGGCCTTCCTTTGTGTTAACTGTGTTTGTGTTTGTTTCTTTTGTGTGTTAGGTGCAGATGTGTTTCTGATCTCTGTGGATGAGAGAGCCAAACATGATCAGCAGTTTCTCAGCCTCTCTCCGACTGCTGGCGGTTACATCACAGGTAACCTTCTCTCTATCTCACCTGCACACCTCACACACTTGTATAGTGTCCAGGTGAAGTGAGATGAGGATCAAGGTCCTCAGAGCTCAGATGTGTGGTGTAGAAAACACAGTCCAAACCAAGAAAACTAAATTTAATAATAATAATAAAAAAAAACATTTGAAGTTACAGACAAATGGTAAATTTAATATTACAGATCAATTTCAGATCACAGTGTGCTATGGCTGGGTGATATGGAGAAAATCAAGTATCACTGTTTTACCAAATACCTCAAAACAACAAAAAAGTTAAAAAAAATATTTGAAAACTATTCATGTGAGACAAAAAATTAAATGTAATGAAATTAAATTAAAAGCTATAAAACTGAAAAAACTAAATTAACAATAAAATCTATACAATAAAACAGGTGATTATTAGTATAACAATAGAATATATTACAATAAATCTTCCGATTATTATACAAATTAATTACAATAAAATAATAAAATGTAATAAAACTATACAATTAAATACACTTAAATAGGTGATTAATAAAATAACAAAGTATAGATGGATAGATAGATATATAGATACTTTATTGATCCCAAGTTGGGAAATTGTGGTGTTACAGCAGCAGGTTATCAACACAATATACATGAGAGAATATACACATCTATAGAATTATACAAATTTAACACCATAAAATAAGTGATTAATACAAAACAATAAAATCAAATTAAATTATACAAATTAAGTACAATAAAATAAGTGATTAATAAATATAACAATAAAATAGAATTTCATTATTCAAATTAAACACAATTAAAGTAAGTGATTGATTGAAAATAACAATAAAATATGATACAATTTTAAAGCTTAAATGCAATGAAATAAGTGAATAAAATAACAATCATTCTTAATCAAAGGCCTGGTTTTACATTTACATTTAAAATTGAAAAAACACTTCCAGCAGCTCTCAGCTCTTCAGACAGACTGTTTCAGAGGCTTTGGAGCACTAAAAGCTAAAAGCAGCCTCACCAAAGGTTTTAGTGCTGCACTTTGGAACTACTAACAGACCTGAGGGGCCGTCCTGGTTCACTGTAAACATGGGAGATACGCAGTATACGCCGGTACCAAAGATTCATAAAATGAAAGTAGAAGAATTTTTAAAATCAAATCTTCGCTAAGAAAACAAAGAAAGAAAAGAATTTTATATTTCTGCCAATGTGTGACTTAAAGATAAGATCTTAACATTTATGTATTTTTAAATGGGCTTTGGCTGTCTCCACATGGTCTAAAGTGGCCTTTTCTTTTTGGATCTGTCCTATGATCTCACATCCTGTTTCTATTTGTCTGTCAAGGTGACCAAGCCAGGAACTTCTTCCTTCAATCAGGTCTGCCTCCTCCCATCCTGGCCCAAATCTGGTGAGTCACATAGACAGGAAGTTTCTAGGAGCTCATAGACAGACAGTATCTATCTTTTCAATATTAAAAACAAATCACATGATGATGAAGTTGCATTCTGTTATTTCACAACATTTCTTCTTAAAGGGTGGGCCCTGCTGAGATCTTTTCCATTTTTTTTTCAAATGTAAACTCAGCCATTGTCATAAATCAGTGACGTCGGTTACCACAGTAAGCTAATCAATAAGCTTTATAAATAATGTGAACTCTAGTGCTCAACGTTAAATGTACTAAGTTTGGAAATAGCTGAAAGAGTTACTTCGGATTTTGCAAGTGGGTTGTATGTATAATACTGTGTTTTGAGAAGTAAAATTACTGTTTTTGTGAATGTAGTCTGGTGGCTTTGAACAAAAGAGATATAAAGGCTTCAGGTCCTTGTCACAAATGTCTGTCTGACAGCGAGCGGAAGTGGCTGTGGATGGGAGCAGCAGAAAAAACATATTTTAGCCACCTAAAAAAGAGTCAGTATCCTTTTAAGTGTACACTAAACTGAGAATATTTTCAGCGCTTTACATCGCTGTCAGACGGCCCTTTCTGGCGCCGTAATAGTGCTGTTTTCAAACCCACCAGTCCCAATTTACTCTCAGAACAGGGGAGTTGCTGGTCGATCGCTGCATCGATCAATTAGTTTGTGTTATTGTGTGACTTTCTGATCTGAGCTAACGTGGCGTCCACAGCAGTACATCGCTTAGCTTCCTGTTGGTACCCCTGTCTGCTTCTCCAAACTGGGAGCGCAACGACTGCCATCTCAGTTACTGTATTAACATTAATATACTGACTATAAGGATGTACTGTATACACTACACTTTACATGTAGCAGCATCATCATGCAGAAACCCATGTTGGGGAAGGTGGTTTTAAAAGGGCTTGAAGGGAAAATAGTATTTTGACACAAAAACATGCATACTGTATTTTTCGCACTATAAAATCGCACTTAAAATCGCCCAACTGTTTAACTCAGACACTGATGATGAAGGATTTGATGGATTTGTGGAAGAGGAATGAACTGAAAAGTGAGTGTATTGTTTTGTATTTCATGTGTTACAACTGAAAAATGTTGAGAGTTATTATATAAGTTATTGAGTTATTAAATGAATTGAATAAAGTTCGACTTATCTGACCGTTTTGTTTCGCTTCATGTGCCTTATAATCCGGTGCGCCTTATAGTGTGAAAAATACGGCACTTTGACCAAAATTAATATTTGGGTTTGAATATGAGTAGTAAACTGAATTGATGAACCTGTACTTGAAGGTTGTGACAACTTTTTCTTGTAGCAGTGCATCATTTTTCCTGTCTACCGTTTTAAGGGCTCTGGCTGATATGAACAGTGATGGTCGTATGGACATCCATGAGTTCTCCATCGCCATGAAACTCATCAAACTTAAACTCCAGGGTCACCCTCTGCCCCCAGCACTTCCTCCCAGTATGAAACAGCCCCCACTGACTTTACCCCCACAGAGCAGCTTTGGTAAGACTCAAGACAAAATCACACAATACGCTGTGTATGTGATTGGTTTATGTTTATTAGCTGACATTACATGGACGTATAGGTTGTGATTCATTGTTAGACTATCAATGATTTAAATTTAATACTTTCTCTGCAATGGTTGTAATTTTGTCTGTGATGGTGCACTGCTGCTTAGTTAATACAGAGGAAACACTGCACACAGTTTAATGTAATAACAGAGATATCATCTTTTGCTATTGTTTCATGTGACAAATGCTGTGCCTTAAGGTTTCTTATGTCTTGTTGGGCGGTGGTAAAAGTCTGCAGATGTATTTGATCTGGACAATGTCACTAATAATCTCGTCTGTGCTATACATCTGTTTCTCTGCAGGCATGCCTCCCATGCCTCCCCTCTCAGCCCCTCTATCAGGCGTGCCTCCACTCCCCCTGCCACCTCTCCCCGTCGGGGTGTCTCCCCCACTTGTCTCATCCGCCCCCCCTCCCCTCCCCCCGCCCATCGCCAACGGAGCCCCTCCCACAGGCTTGATGCAGCCCATCTCAGGCTTCTCCCACCCAGGTAATACACTGCGATGACACAAGGGAAGGTTATGGGCTGCTGATGTGTTTTTATTTCAGTTTGTACTGTAATGCACTCAGCTTAGTAGGAGGTCACTGATTTGTAGTCAAGTTAGAAATCTTTAGGAGAGGTGGCAAATCTTGCTGCGAGCCAGGTATAGCAGTTTTGAATTTAATATTTGAATTTATTTTTCCATATATTTTTATTGGAAAACAGAACAAAACACACACATAAAAAGTAAATAAAATGTAATGAGGTGAAATAGGGAGGGAAGTACAATAAGAATAGAAGAAGAAATAGAATAGGAGTAGTACGGCCATTGAACTGTTTTCCGTGGTCATTTGACTCGTACCAAAAAAAACAAAAACCTGTTGTTATGGCGACAACACGTCAGTGGGGCTGTGAAGTATGGTCGCAGCCCGCTGGTAAGAGAGTGGATGAATGGCTGGCTAGTTAGGTCGCCTAGCAACTGAGGTGTAGGGACCGTTAGACCTAGTGCTGCCGCCGTTGGGCTCATTTTCTGTAACTAGTGTAGCATTAGAGCACAGTGGAATTAGTAAGTAGCTATCGAGCCAACTTTTCTAGTTAGCTTGTTAATTCCATCATGCTTTACACCATTCTGATATATTCTACCACTATTATGATTGGTATGTACTACTACTTTCTATTCTTCAGAAAATGAGCCGAACGAAGTTGTCACTCATCTGGTGGTGGCATTGTGCTTTTCTACGCTGTGACAAGACTGTGTTGATGAAGCATCATTCATTCATCGTCAACCGCTTATCCCGTTAGGGGTCGTGGGGGGCTGGAGCCGATCCCAGCTAGCATTGGGCGAAGGCGGGGTACACCCTGGACAGGTCGCCAGTCCATCGCAGGGCACATAGAGACAGACAACATATAGACAAACAACCATTCACGCTCACATCCACACCTATGGGCAATTTAGAGTGATCAATTAACCTAAATTGCATGTTTTTGGAGGGTGGGAGGAAGCCGGAGTACCCGGAGAAAACCCACGCTTACACGGGGAGAACATACAAACTCCACACAGAAGAGTCCCAAGCCGGAATCGAACCTGTGACCCTCTTGCTGTGAGGCGACAGCGCTAACCACTGCACCACCGTGCAGCCCTGTTGATGAAGCATTAAGTTGTTAAATTTTCTCATTGACTCTAGCTCTCTGTGCTTCGTAACGTTACTACCCTGCTCGTTTTAGTTGTTACTGCAAAACCTCGCCCCAGTGAATTAGTTAGTTCAGTATGTACAGACGTTAGACCGCTACAATGGCCATATGGCAGTGGTATATATAAACACATCACATCAAGCTTCTTTTCCCAGTTCCACCAGACATGATTGTTTTGAATATTGGCTGCCCAATAATAAAACAAAAGGCAACACGAGGCCCCCGTCCCATTTGCTGCTCTGCAGTGCTGCTCCATGTGGTCATGGTTTCTTGTTTTAGTGTTTGAATTTGTTTCTGACTGACTGAATTTGATGTCACACCAAAGTGTATACGTTGTTTGAGTTTAAGTGACAAAATGTCCTCTGCTCTGTCTCTCTCAGCTGTCAACAAGTCTTCTTCATTTAATCGTTCCAGTACCAAGCTGCAGAAGGGGGCGTCCTTGGACACTACTAGGTAGGCAACAGAATCAAAAATGTTTGCCTCATTTTGCCTGATAACGTTGAGAAAATTTGTGGTAATAAAAATTGTCATATCTCAATATCTTGACAAGTTGTTAGCTCATGGTTCACCTGTTGTTTTTCTTTTAACTTACTTATTTTGTCTTTTGATAGTTTTGCATTAGTGTAGGCTGTATACTTAAACCATGAATGTGCATCCTTCATTATATGTGTTTAATTTTCTTTATTTTCTGTCAGTGTTCAGCCCCCCTGTGACTGGGCGGTCCCTCAGTCCTCCAGGCTGAAGTACAGACAGCTGTTTAATTCCCATGACAAGATGATGAGTGGACACCTCACAGGTACTAGAACACACACATTACGTGTCATGTCGTGATAATACTGTATTTCTATCCTCTCTGCCACAGCATTAAATGTGATATTTCTCTCTCTCAGGTCCCCAGGCTCGCACCATTCTGATGCAGTCCAGTCTTCCTCAGGGCCAGCTGGCCACGATATGGTCAGTTCATCTTTATCAAAATGGAAGTGCACACGCTGAAGACGTTAGTCCTTAAAATACTTAACTTGTTCAATCTTTTTCCCTTTAGGAGTCTATCGGATATCGACCAGGACGGAAAGCTAACAGCTGAGGAGTTTATCTTGGCCATGCACCTCATAGATATGGCGATGTCAGGGTTACCGCTGCCACCTGTGTTACCACCAGATTACCTCCCACCCACATTCAGGTAAATATTAAGTGATAGCAGTATGCATCATAAGTGGGGTTGTCAATCAAATAGAATATTTAATCGCGATTAATTACACTTTTTTTATCTGTTCATCATGTACCTTAAAGGGAGGAAAGGCTGTTACCATCATGCAGGACTGTGCTGCTAACTGGCGGCTAACAGCTAACGTTAACTAGCTCTCGTCCTGCTGATCTCAACATGGGAGGTTCCATTGATATATAGTATGATGCTCTATTCAGTAAAAATGAGTATTTAGCCTCCCTTATGACAAACTGGTATGACCTGTTTGGTACCAATGGATTCTTTAGCTTTTGTAGTTTCATATCATACCCCTGTCTTCACTCTAGCTTTAAACCTGAGCCTAAAAATCAGAACTTTCATGTGTCCAAGAAATGGCGCTACAACAAATGTGTAAATAAAAATACTATTGTACAGTATATTGATTTAAACAGCAGTTTGTTAGGGTTGAACTACATTAACCAGTTTTTAAATATGTTGAACACAAAGTAGCTTTTATCTGTTACTGTTTAGTGTGAATTGTGAACCTTAATAGAAATAATATCATGAGTTCCCAAATGTGTTTAGTGACAATACTGACTGTGTGTATTTATAATCGGCTTTGTTTTGCAGACGTGTGCGAAGTGACAGTGTTCAGTCAGACCAGAAGAACGTCCAGGAGGAGGTGGAGGAGGAAGCAGAGAGCAGTCAGGAAAAGAAACTACCAGGTAATTGGTCCTCCACTTTACATCATATAACTGGTAAAACTGGGACTGGACCTGCCCTTACCTACCGTATCTTGGCTTCAAAACCCTACTGGGATCTTTTGATAAACAAGAATGATTCAGGTTCTGTAAAACACTTATCAGAAACCTCTGATAAAAGCAGATTACATACCATGAACTCTTCTGCTTCATCGTGTCATTAACTTGCACAAAACAGCACTCCATTTTGCTTTTTATTCCATTTTTACTATCAGTCTGTTTTCTATCCTCTTTCCATTGACGTTCATGTGGAAGGTTCTGGCAGTTTGAAATTCAGCAAAATATTTATTTGTTGTCACCAAGCTCCTGCCACTCTCTCACACATGTTTGTGTCCTGCCCATCTCTTGCCTCTTTATGGAAATCAGTATTTACAACTCTCTCAGGTTGTTGAAAGCCCTCCTGAGCCCTCAACTTTAGCTTTTTTTTTTTTTTTAGTGTTCTCAGATATATCAGTGCCTACCTACCAGCGTAACCTTATATGCCTTCACGCTGGCGACAGCCGTGGCTGGAGGTGTTATGTTTTCGGGTTGTACATCCATCCCGCGTTATCTCAGGAACGCAGGGAATTTCTTCAAATTTGGCGAAAACATCTACTTGAACTCAGTAATGAACTGATTAGATTTTGGTGGTCAGAGGTCACTGTGGCCCCACAAAACATGTTTTTGGACATAACTCAAGAATTCATCTGCTGATTATGACGATTTCACACAAAACTGTCAAACAGGATAAAATGATAGAGTGATGACACTTTGGACAGACATGGATGTAAGCTGACAATTGACTGGTGAGCAGAGGCATAAAACCACAAGGCTGTGGCCAGGCGACTTATGTTACTTAAAGGACCAGTATGTAATTTATTTATTGTAATAAATCATAAAATGACCATGATATGTCATTAGAGATTAAGGAAACATGCTGAATTGAAATACTCCAACATCTTCAAATCTCCAGCAACAATGCTACAGCCAGTATGTCATCTGAAATTTCCATTCTGGTCCCAAACACCTGTTTTGGTTTTGGTCGGTGTAATCCCGTCCTGACTACTGCTACTGGCCAGAGGCTAACGTGGCCGTGTCTAGAAGGTAACTCTCAGATTGCAAATATTTACGCTAACTGCTGTCAGTCACACTGGAGGAGCAGACGGGCCACGACTCCAATGTTTTGAACTTGGACTGTTCATTTTAAAGACTAGCTATCAGTGCTACGTATTGGTCCTTTAATTAGAAAACCATGCAAGCTGGATAGCAGCTGTCATTTTCTGAAGTTAGAGAAAGTCATCACTACATGGTTCTACATGGTTCTTCCTCTGAATTTGAATGTGTGGCAGTTCTTCCATAGACGTACCTAGACCAAGATGATGATGACCTGTATGACCAAGATGATCCATATCATGTATTTATTTATATTAATCATTCATCACATAGAGCCCATATTTGTTTATCTTTTTTGTTGTTGTTCTCATTTACTTCTTTGTTGCTTTTGCCAGTAATCTAATTTTTATTTATTGCATTCAGAGCTGGGCAATATATTGATTTTTATATTGATATTGTTATGAGACTAGATGTCATCTTAGAGAGACGCATTGCACCATACAGTATATTACATCTTCAAAATGTTAAATCATAGCTACTGTGCATTGTTTCCCTTCGTATCGCTGCAGTGACGTTCGAGGATAAGAAGAGGGAAAACTTTGAGCGAGGAAACCTGGAGCTGGAGAAGAGACGTCAGGCTTTGCAGGAGCAGCAGAGGAAAGAGCAGGAGAGGCTGGCGGCGCTGGAGAGGGAGGAGCAGGAGAGAAAGGTAGACTCCTCATTTCCACACTGTGGCCCTTCATACTGTGAACTGGTCATGGCTGATGGCTTGTGTATAAGTCTTTGAAATATTTGCATTTGTAGTAGCCACAGTGCCATCACTGTAACAGCCATAATATCCCATTAGTAACTTAAGTACCTTTACGACAATGTAGCAGGTTATTAAAATGCACTGGGGCGACCCATAACAAATAATAGAGTTGTTTGTTCTCCCAGCTCATCTTTATGTTTGTTTTTCAGGAGCGTGAGCGTTTGGAGCAGGAGAGGAGACGACAACACGAACTAGAAAAACAGCTGGAGAGACAGAGAGAGCTGGAGAGGCAGCGAGAGGAGGAGAGACGCAAAGAGATAGAGAGGAGAGAGGTAGGAAGGAGGAGGAACATGATTACCAGTTATCTGCTTTTAATTGAAGAGTTATGGTTGAGTTGACATTTAACCGTTGCAGACTTGTAATTAAATCTGCTGCAAACAACTTTCACTGCCCTCTTTACATCTCTTACAGTAAAGAGGCTAGATTATCCTCCTACAGCGGATGGCTTGTTGTGTATAATGAACTGTGTAATATAGGAATATAATCTAATTTCCTTTCTTTTGCCATCTTGTTCTTTGAGCTGTAATATTTTGCTGTGTGTGTTTGGTCCATTCAGGCCGCAAAGCGTGAATTAGAGCGCCAGCGTCAGCTGGAGTGGGAGCGTCAACGTCGCCAGGAGCTGCTAACTCAGAGAAACCGAGAGCAGGAGAGTATAGTGCTGCTCAAAGCCAGGAAGAAGACGCTGGAGTTTGAACTGGAGGCTCTGGTAATCACAAATACTTAAGCACCCACACATGGTTGCATAATCAAAGATGCCGTACACACAAAGAAGACGAGAGAATATACTGTGCAGGGCTTGTAAGTCAAATGGAGTGTCATTCTGGAAAGCTAACAACATGCCATGCCTTTAAGTAGGGATGCTAATTTAGATTTTTTTTTTCCTAACCGATAATGGTTATCTGATTATATGATTCATTATCTGATTATTAATCGTTAACCAACAAGATAAGTGTGTCGCGTGCAGTGGTGTTATTTTTAGTGCCTAACAAGCCGCCCAGCTGATGAAAAATGATGAAAAGCTGATGCACAAACAGGTTAAATCATTATTTATCACCAGCTGCAGTGTTAATCGGTTAAAATTCTTAATGTCGGTTTAATGGTTAATTTTTAAACATGCCTACTTAAAAAGTAATTTTGGTATATTTCAACCTGGACCCATGTTTTTGTGTCTGACTAACAAGGGCAACAATTTCTGAAATCGTTTTAGTATTCAGGGAGAACACTGTAGCCAGCAGCTGCCAAACGAGCTGTGCAGTCAAGCAGTCATGTATTGTCTTCTAAAAGTGCTTGTTTTTACCACTGACAGGCTCAGATTGTTATTAGAAATGTCTGACACCATTATGGAAAGGACCCAACACAGAAAGAAATCTTTTTCTTACCTTTCACTTGAACTGGTTTGTTATTGTGTTCAAGTCCTGCTGAAGGAGAAGTGTTGTTGTGAAATCTGAATATCCGTATAATCTGGCTCAAATATATACGGGCAGCCATCAAATTCAAAGACCTCATCCACATTGTCTCAATCATCTAAGTATTCAGCCATGACACTGAAAGTCTTTTAGTTACCAGTAAGCTCGGCTCTCTGTGCTCACGTTTCCACCATGGATGTATTCACTATTCCAGCGTTGTCTTCTGGCAACACGTCACCTTGTCAGATTTCAGAACAAGACTTTGCCTTGAACAAGACTCTTTCTATAAGTTCACACACTTACAATAACAATCACAGCTGTCATGGCAAAAACAAGCACTTTTAGTGGACGTAAACGACGGTGCCAGCTTGATCTTCCAAGATTATATTGCATCCTTTGCTGTCTACAGCACTCTAACTCAATACTGGACCAGTATCAGATATTGTTGTTGCTACTACTCAGACACAAAAACATGGGAAAATAGGGTCCATGTTGAAAAATACCAAAGTTTCCTTTTAATGGCAATTATTCAAAGTCTTATTGATTTAAGCAGCAGCATTGCTAGTTTGTAACAAGCTGACTGTTAGCACTAGAGTTAGTCTCTGGACAGAGAGTTGGTTTGTGTGACGAAGGTGGGCTTGAAAGGTTTCTTCAAAGAGGAATCAAAAGCAAACCAACTAAGGCCAACAGGAAGAACCGAGCAGCTGTCAACATATTCTTTCTGTAATCTCATACCTTGCTCATTGGCAGAAACTTAATAGTATAGTATAATGTAATAGTATTCCTCTTCATCTCTCTGTCTTGGCCTCTAGAATGATAAGAAGACCCAGCTGGAGGGCAAACTGAAGGACGTTCGGTTTCGTCTGTCAGCTCAGCGGAGAGAGGTGGAGCAGACCAATCAGACCAGAGAAACACGCATTGCTGAAATCACCCTGCTGCAACAGCAGCTGCAGGTACGCAAAACAAATCAGCAAATCATCAGCAAATAAACACACACAGAGTCACATTCATTTCTGCTACATGAGCCATTCACATAACACGCATTTGTTCAAGTAGTGCAATTGTGATCCAGGATTTTTAATAAATTTGTGTCTAGTAAAATTATTTATTTATTTTCGTGATGTGACTTTGTGTTTGTCTGCAGGACTCCCAGCAGTGGTTGGGGAGGTTAATTCCTGATAAACAGAGTCTCAACGACCAGCTGAAACAGGTTCAACAGAACAGTCTGCATCGTGAGTACTACTGTGCATAAACTAAACACACTGAGGTCGCGGGGGGGCTGGAGCTGATCCCAGCTGACACTGGGCAAACGCGAGGTACACCCTGGACAGGTCACCAGTCCATCACAGGGCTGACACATAGAGACAGACATTACATGCCTTTTGAAACCAGAGAACCTGGAGAAAACCCACACTAACACAAGGAGAAATTCACACTGAAGTGCTACAAGCTGGGTTCAAACCTGAGGTGACAGTGCTAACTACTGCATCAGCGTGCCTGCTATCATACCAGGGCATGACGAATAAATGACAGAAAATATGAAAAACTCGCCTGCAAATATTTCACATCAAAACTATTCACACTGGCAACGATGCAAGTTTGTGACAGTTGCAACACTTTTCAATAAAAGATTTGAATAGATTCATGAAGGCAGAGGACCAGCTACCGAGATCCTGTTGACCCAGTTCAGCATCTGGATCTGTCTTAGCTAAACTGTTATATAGCTTAAACTACTGTAGGATATTTTTCCTTTCAGTGAAAAGCGTTACATGAATCGCGTTCTGTGTGAGAGTACTCTTGGCAAAATCAACAGTTTGAAAAAATATATTGACGTGTGAATTAATCGCACAGAACAGAACACCTCTGACTGGTTTTAGGATGGTCATACTGTGCATACAGTTGCATACAGTTATCATACTATATGTTCACATCACAACAATAATGAATGTCATGTAGAGTGCTGAATTATATTGATGAACCTCCTCTCTGATAAGATTCACAGTAACTCCAATAAGTAATTTCTGAATTTCCACATTTACACAGATATTTTGAAAAACTAATATTTTCCTCTATGTGTTGGCCTCTCATCCACACGGAAACAGTTTTGGGATATTTCTGAGAACACCTTCTGAGGTGCAGATTTTAAAATGGAGCCTTTAGGAAATGATGTTGTTCCCTCCTCATTTCATGCCCATCGTTGTTTTGTGTAAAGAGCATACATCAGAAACAACAAAGATGACAGGAAACCTAGCCCCTCCCCACCAACACTAACTGGGATCAAACTGACTGTAAATGCCGAAGGAAAGGGAGAGAGAATTGCAACTAAATTCCTTGACCTTTAACTTATGATCTCACTTGTTACATATGAATATTATGGTGAGTGTTTGGAGTCTTTTTACGGTTGAATGTGGACGGAGATATTTTGTAAAACAAAGGTTGTGTGTTTTTCTTAAGTAGAGGGGAAAATATTTGTTTTTGAAAATATTTCAGGGTCTAAAAACGTGCGGTTGTCAAGCTAAAAGCACCCATGTTTTTTTAGTTCTTAATAAGTCCATATGGACACCTGTGATGTCTAATTGAATCCTGAGCAAAGAGGAGCAGTCGTTAACTGACTCACTGGTTTAGCAGAATGTTCTGTACCTTTAGTAAATAAATTTGAGTATGTCTGTGACTAACTAACCCAACCTGATCTCGTGCTGTATGCCTGTATTTAGGTGACAGTCTGTCGTCGCTGCAGAAGGCTGTGGAGCAGAAGGAGACCAGCAGACAGCAGCTCAGAGAACAGCTAGACGCTGTGGAGAGAGAGACGAGGGCCAAACTGCTGGAGATAGACGCTTTCAACACCCAGCTGAAGGTAAACAGCTCATTGACTACCACATTAATACAACACACGAAGGAAAGGTCAGGTCTAGGGATGTCACAAGAACCGATCCTTCGGTATCAAGTCACTGTCACAATTCTGAAAACATCTCAGTAATTGTTTTTCTAGGTACCATCAGCACTTGACACTATGACCCTATGTTGGCCTGGGGACGATAGAAAATGTGTTTCGACCGCAGTAAACTCACTATTAATGTGGATAGGATGCACCCTGTTTTTGTCTTGATAATGCTACATTGTGAACAACAAATCCGGCTTGTGTCTGGAAGGTAACTCGTAAATTGTGAAAACTTGCAAAAACTCTTGTGAGACTCGCTATTCAACATCAATGTCTACTCTTAACCAGCTTGCAGCACTTTCCCAAATTGTGGGTTACCTTGTAGACACTACTACACATCTGTGTTGAAATCGACAGGAGGAGAGCGAGTTAGCATTAGCTGTTAGCTTCGTGCAGGACTTGCTGCTCACTGACCGCCAACAGCTAACGTGAACTAGCTCTCGTCCTGTCAAATTCAAAATAGGAGGTGCCATTGATTTACATTATGATGCATTCAGGCTCTGTTCAGTTATAGGGTAAATTCTGATGTTATGATGTGTTAAAATGTAGTTTTTGGTGTTATGTTGAAGTCTGTGTATGTTAAAGAACATGGGATTTATTGTTTTACTTTTGTTTTTTACCGTTTTATCAAATTGGTATAGAGAATAACGGGAAATCACTGGTATTGATAACTACTAAATTTCTGGTATTGTGACATCCCTAGTCAGGTCTATACTATTATAATATAAAGATAATTAACTAAGTCAACTAACTACATTATTGCCTTAATCAACAAAGTAGTCACAAACTAACTGTACTAGAGTCCAGCTGGATGCTGTGGACCGTTTACGTACATACAAGCTGTCATGACAGCAGGTCAATGAGCAGCAAAATTTTAGAACTTAATATACATTTAGTACAGGGTTACCCAACAATAATTCATGAGAGAGAAAGCTTTAATGTGCCTATTCTTGATTTATTTTTGCTGTCTTGTATTGTTTTTTTTTTTTTTTTTTTTTTTTTTTTTTTTTGAAGGAAAGCCCAAAGTAAAACTTAATCTGATCACAAGTTCACTCTTGGTATTTTTCATAAAAGTAGGAGGATAGTATGTGAAAATAGATCCTGAGTGAAGGACGCAGTCCACTATGTTGTGTTTTTATCCTCTCTGAGACCTATCGGAGGGCCTTGACTGACAAATGGACATTAAACGTACAGAAAAGCTTCATCTAATACACTACAACACTGCCTCAATTTGATGCACAGTTGCAGATTTTTTTTTATGTTCATGTAACATAAAAAGGACGTAGTGTGTGCTAATCAGTTTAATAATACTGATTTGCTGTTAGGTTTGATGCATTGCTGTAGTACTAATTAATTAGCTAATCGAGTAATTGTTTTGTTGAATGAAAAATTATCAGTGTTGAAAACATTGGATTGGTGTTGTGACTGCAGCTTTAAATCATGTCCCATCCTTCATAACCCCGACATAACCACGATGTTTATGTTTACTGACGTATGTTTATTAATCATATCTGACTACAGTATCTGTGTTTGTGTCCCATGTTGTTGTGTTATAATGTGTGTTAATGTGGATTGCTGTGCTTTTGGAGAGAGCTAGCTGTGCACAGGGACACTGAGCAGTTTGCTTCATGTAGCTTTCACCAACATTTTACTACTGAGAGAGGAGGGTGGAGAGACTTCCTCCTTTTTAAAGGTGCAAATGAGCTAAGATTATCAACAGACTATGAAGAGGTTACAGTGTCTCTGTGTTTCGTAGCAGAGATATCTAGTAAAAATGAGCATGCTAACCAGCTAGTACACCCCGTTCTGCCTTTTAATACCACTTGTTCCTCTGAGAGGTGATAGTGACTCATTGTAGTGTCCAGTCTGTCCTCAGTCCAACATGAGATGACCAAGAAGTAGAGCTGCCTCAAGGTACAGGTCCTTGGATTTAATGGATTAAAGAAAACAACTCATATTTTTGAGAATATGCACAAATCAACCAAATCGTTGAAACTCTGAGAGCCAGTCAAAATAGTACTTCTGTGCTATAAGCTTCACATGTGGTGTCAGCCCACTGTGCCAATAACCAGTGCTGTACAGTCTGTGTACATCTTGATAGTTTGATATAACCTTCAGTAACCTTCAGTTAGCACTTAGCAGTTAGCTCGAATGCAGCCAGTGCTAACTTCCATTGCTAACCCCCATTGCCAGGGCGGTATCGCTGTTGGGCTCTCAGCAACAGAAAGTTTGCTGATCCAGCGGGGGAGATCCCCCAGGATCACAGCCCCAGCACCAGGGGCGTTCTTCATAGAAAAACTGAATAATTCTCAGTGATTATCAGATAGTGTTGTTGGTTGAAATGCTCATCCATACCCAACGCTGTGGTTTGCACTGGCTGAATTTCAGTTGCTACAGCTCTGCTAACTGAAGGTCCGTCTGCTGGAGCTACCGCCCGCTCTCCTCCTGATGAAGCAGTCTCCTGGCAACAGGGAGGACGAATAAATACAAATCGTTTTCTCATTTCTGTCACTTTGGATTTAATCCAATAAACAAACTCTCAAAATGTACATGGACCATACAGCCCTGGTTATTGGCACAATGGGCCGACGTCACATGTGAAGCTTATAAGATAGCAGTGCTATTTTGACCAGCTCTCAGAGTTTCAGCATTTTGGTTGAATTGTGCATATTTCTGCCCTGCTTTTAGTTAGTAGTTTAATGAATCTTACACATTGCACCTTTTAAGGACTGCAGCTCAGCATATGTTTATGTCTCCTCGACCACCTTCTGTCCTGTTCTTCTGAGTCAGGTCAAAGAGAGGAGAATTAGTCCTGTGGTCTGTTTCAGTGAGGAGGTGAACGAGAGGGAAGGGAGGAAAGCAGAGACAACACAGACCACAATAAATAGATTTTCCAATGGCTAATCTAATGAAGCTGGTTCTCAGTCTTATTCAGTATTGTCAAGTGATTTAGAGAAAGTGGGGAACAACAAAACCAGCATTGTTTTCTCCAGAGTAAGGTGCAGTCATGTCTCAGTGGTGGGATTCTTTGCAGAACAGAGCTTTAGTCCACTGAGATGTGAAAGATGTTTGACTATACTGCCGTCCACCTTCCTTTCTACACCACTTCCTCTCCCCAAAATCTTCTCTCGTCACACTGCTGTGCCTCCTCTGTCCTCTACACCCACTGGGACTCTCTATTCTACTCGCTGTCCTCCTCCTCTGTGTTTCTTTCCTTGACCTTTTGCCTTTGTTTTCTTCCTATCATATTCTTTGTTTTAATTCACATGATAAACCCTTCCTTCTATATTTTCTACTCCTTTATTTACCTCCTACACTGGCCTTTTGCTCCCTTGCCCATGCCAGTCTCTGTGTGAGTTCTATGCCAACCACTGTGCCAGGATAGAAGCCCTGCGACGCCAGCTTCAGGAGGAACAGACAGGGAGACAGGTAGAGCACACTGCCACTGCTGGACTGGGGTGGTACCGCAGCTGGGATGTACTATATACTGTAAAATAATATCAAATCATGTCATGCATAGAGCAGTTGTTGCATTGGGATTGGACCTGCACTTTCTGCTCTGGCAGACTATTTCAGAAACAAGTAAAACATAGCTCACCCTCTTATCAGACTACTAACTGCCAAGCTTCAAGTCACTTTAGAAGGCTTTGCTATCTTTAACACCTACAGACCAGACTTTTAAAATGTTTGTGCAGATGTTTCCTGTTTAACACATGTAGTGCACTGATGCCCCCACCAGGCAGCCAGATGCATTTCAGCCAGTTGAAGCTGTAATTATTAGTTTGTTCGACTACTGCAAAGCACTGAAACTCCCATACTTGTGTTGCGTCCAAAATTCCATACTAACATGTTATTTAGTTGCTAAAACAGTATGTTCAGTTTTTTTAGTATGTCTGAAACTTTAGTGTGAAACCAATAATACATGAATTGCATACTATTTCAGGAGAAATTTTACAGTATGAAATGGTGGACACCCTGGTCGTGTCTAGAAGGGAGCCCACAAATTGCGAAATCTGATCTGAAATCTGCAAAACCTCTTGTGAGACTCGCTGCCCAACACCTTCTTTTAACCTTAACTATTCAAGGTCAATGCCTAACCTTAATTATCTCGTGAGAGTTTCCCTAGTTTGTGGGCTCCCTTCTAGCCACTACCGGACACTACGGCAGCATAAATATCCCACAATTCAATGCAGTAGTGACGAAAACGTTCATAACAGACGTTGAAGGACAGCTCTGTGACGTCAACAACATCAACAACGCTTCAGTTTAACTTTAAGTGTAAGATTTCACTTTGCTAGGCATAATAATTGTTTTAAATTAATTCAGACTTTGCGTTTTACAAATCATCATTTTGGTCACATAAGGTAACCAGGTTACCACAGTTACACATCCAGGCTCTCAGGAAGTGACAATGTAAATTACTGCTCAGGACACATTTATTTACCAGATTTTTTTTTTTTTTTTTTTGCAGATTTAACTAATTAGTGTGTATTAGATTAATTTGCTTCAGCCTCATTACTTACTTAAAAACCTAAAAAACTTAAACTACAACTTAACTATTGTCTACAGTCCAATACAGACAGGTCAGTGGAATAATCTGCTCAGGCTTCTTACACAGTCCACTAAATAATATGAGATCTGGTCTGTTGCCATCTTCAGCCTGTTTTTGTAATACTGGCTACACTGAACAGTTGTAACAGCTCATTACTCATCATAGTGAGTCACAGGAGCTTTTCTTTGCATGAATCAAGGCTTTATCATACTCTCTTATTTGTTTTATCTCTACTGAGGATTTGAAATGAATTGGGATTTGGATACAATTACAGCTGAATACACAAGACAAACATTTAACATGTAAACTTACCCACCATAACCTGCTAACTGCTGTTGTCTGTGTTATGTCTGATATTACAATCTCAACAGTCATATGAAGTTATTTTACACTGTATACATGTAGTACATATATGCAGTATATACTGTATATAACATGGAGTTGTCAAAGGTCCCTTCCGAGAGGAAGTGTTTAATGTTCCAAATTACTTTCTACATGTAGAAAAACTGCTGACAAATAACTTCTTTAATACTTTAATCGGACAAAGTGCGTAATTATGGAGTGAAACATGAACTGTCTGAGTGTGTCTGTGTGTCTACAGGACGATTGATCATCTGTGTGTGTGTGTGTGTGTGTGTGTGTGTGTGTATATATATATATATATATGTGTGTATGTGTATATGTGTGTTCCAGGGACAGCTACAGGAGTGTGTATCAGCCGTCAGGGTGTGTCTGGCTCGGCTAGACTACGTTATAAAGGTCCATATAACAACCAGCCAACACAGCCTCCCCCCACACACACCGTGCCCCTCTCTCTTTCTGTCTGTCTCTGTCTCTCCCTTCTTTTCTTTTTCTTTCTTCATCTCTTTATTAAATCACTTTCTCTTTGCTGCATCTTTTCTCCTCATCCCTATTTCCTCCTCTTGTCTCCTAAAATATTTTGTCTGCTCTGTCTTTCTCCTCTTTAGAGCTTCATCTTTTTGTTGCCAAGCTGGTGTTAGCTCACTGCTGGCTAATTATGCTCCCATAGATAACACTGTACGCAGTTGTCATGCTAAACTAGCAGTGTTGCTAGATTAGCAGGTGTACTAGATGAGGTGAACTTATGCTGTGGCTACTTTACTGTACTTGTTCCAGAAGTGAAATTCACATTCATTCATCCCATTGAGGTTGTGTTGCGAAACTCTCACAAGATAGTTAAGGTTAGGCATTGAGCTTAAGCTAAGGTTAGGCAAGGTCGTCGGACAGCGAGTCTCACGAGAGTTTTCACCTTTTTGCAACTTGGGGGTTACCTTCTAGACATGACCCTCCATTGATGTTTCACAAAATCCTTATACTGTATATAGAGTTTTAAGCGAGGAACTACTTAACCTGACTCCGTCGCATAGCTTGTTTCACAGAACCATCAGAGAAGTCTTTATTGGAAACTGTCTGGGAAAGGGCAGGCACTTTCAAAAAATGCTTGGCAGATAATTGGATCAAGCATCTGTCAGTCAAACTAGCTGAAGGCAAAAGCATCACCTTGAGTGCTGAACTGTGCTCTTCTTTCAATGAAGAAATACTCTCCAGTTATGATAGAACTGATGCTGTTGCAGCATCTACACTAACCTGTTTAGGAACTGCGAGTGGTGACTCACCGCCTCTGTAAACTCCCAAAAAACATTTAAACTAGTCTAATATAAAGATGTTCTGCCTCAGATGTTTTCAGAAACACATTTCGTGGAACTGTTTTCATTACGAAATTTTCCAAACCAGCCACCATTGTTGGCCCAGTTTGAAATCCGGGAGTAGACCACAGATCAGCAAGTATGAGCATGTACCCTATTTAGCTTTTCCTGGGCGTGGCAAACATTTCCATAGCTACAGCAGGCTCAACCGATCAGAGACTGTTGCTACAGTGTTGTGGGTAATGTAGTGCATGTCCATTACATGCCCAATAACACATTTTCCTTAAATCATACAGACTTGTGGCTTCTACAGGAGCATATCCAAAAAAGAAATGACTTGTTCCCACAAACACTTTTCTCTGCTTTTCTACAGGAGCATATACCATTGTTTCACCATCATATAGCTTGTGGTCAGTCTACCTTGGATGGTTATGATCTTATGGATAATAATTAAAATCCTCCATTCAGAATATGAATGAGATTTTCACTTCCAGAACCTCACATTTGAGCTCTGTATTACCACTGTACTGTGATGCTACTGACTGTTTGCTACCAGATGATGTTTCAGCCAGACAAGTAGAGGCCAGTAGACATTTATGAGGCTGATAAACTAGAATCTGAGTATCGTGGTGAGCTTGTCTTTATGTGGGTGAATGTGTGTCTGTGTCTAGTCTGTACTCTGCTGTCTCTTGTTGTCCACTTCTTGTTTCAGATTGACTTGGCGTCCTCTTTCTCCAGAGTGGTAGTGTTACTCCTCTGTCAGTCTCTTCTCTGATTGGTTTGCTTGTTTCTGTAGGTTTCCTCACGTTGGTTGTTTGGCTGAAACACGACAGCTGCCTTGTGTTGTTGTTATAGTAACAGAGTGTGTTCTAATGGCACAGCTGGTTGTCATGACTACACAGAACTGTCCCTCTGCATCCCCCATATCCCCTTTTTTGTTCATACCTAACGCTTCCCATAAACATACTGTGCCTCTTGCAAGCTCTGCCCCGCCGACATGACTGGAGCCCCATCCTCCCACTTTAAAGGGATAGTTCAGGTGTTTCTCAGTGGGGCAGAATGAGGTACTTCACCATAGTCAGTGTATTACCTACAGTAGATGGAGTTTGGAGCAACAGGAGTACCAGCACCGGAGCAAAGCAATGTTCTGCTTAGTGCTGTGGACAGGGGCAGCAGCTAAACAGATTTTAGACACCTAAAAAAATTAATATTAGTTTAAGTGTATGCTATATTTAGAATATTTTCACCGCTTAACCTTGCCATCAAATGGTCATTTCTGACAGGTCTGTGCTCTCTTCAGAGCCGCCAGACTCCTTTGACAAAAACAGCAATTTTATCTCTGAGAACACAGGAGTTGCTGGTCTGCCGCCACCTTGATTGGTTAGTGTGTTTCTGTTATAGAGTGCTACAGGAATGAGTCCTAAAACCCAGAAATGAGTTAGCATTTTATCACTTCCTGTTTTAGTGAGAGGCCTGAAATAAGATCTGTAGTTGGCACGAGCTGAAGAGATTTTAATGTTATGTTTATTCTTCTTCGCCAGCTTCAGTGTATGAGCACAACGGACAACAGTTCACCGTCAGGAGAGTTACTGTAGCAGCCACAGTGCTGCGTGTAGTGTCACAGACATGCAGCCACTTTCCCTGTCCAAGTCCGCCACCACCGTCGCATCATTTAGTTTAATTTAGCAGGTTGTCAGCTGTGTGTCCGCCTGGATTAACAATAGTGTGTGTCCGACAAACAGCGTGTACGTTTATGCTACGTTAGCAGCTCTATTCTTGCTGGTAGCTTCCTGTTATGCACATGCACGTCAGCACGCCATAACTTTTGTGAGATTCTGACAGTGTGTGTGTGGCGGCGGTGAGTGTGGGGTTGTCCATGGTGTTATATATGTGAACATAGCTGTAGCAGACAACTCCACCACTCTGTGCTACGCTCAAGACCAGAGTCAACATCCTGTATCTGTAACTCAGACTCTCTGAAGGTGGACCAGCTTTTCTCATTTAAGTGATGAGGTGCTCCTCTGCATTTTGCTCAGCTTTTTAATTCATTATTAGTTTTCCTTTGAACCATTTAACCCATAACGTTAATCAGTTAAAATGTTGGTTAAACAGTTAATTTTTGCCATCCCTAATACCAACTAACCCGTTAAAACCCCAAAGTCACACAATAACACAAACTAACTAACCGATCGAGGCAGCGGTAGACCAGCATCTCCTGTGTTCTGAGATGTGAAATTACTGTTTATGGAGTCTTGTGGCTTTGAAGAGAGCATAGATAATGGCTTCAGTTTCCTGTCATAATGGGCTGTCTGGCAGCAAGGTAAAGCGGTGAAATATTCAAAATATAGCATACACTTAAACTGATATTGATGGTTTTAAGTGTCTAAAATATGTTTTGCTGCTGCCTCCATCCATAGCAGTACATTGCTTTGGTCCTGTGCTGGTACTCCTGTCTGTTTCTACTGTAGGTAATACACTGACTATTGAGAAGTACAACCACTCTGAGAAACTCCAGAGTTAATGTCCTTCAAAACAGGATCATATTGGGTTCACATTAGTCTGCTGAACATGCTATAAAGGATTTACTGTTATGTCTGCTACATAGCAGAGATGATTGGTCATGCAACACATCATTTATCAGTTTTGCTGAGGTCATTGGGCTGTTGTCTACATCAGCTGGAGCAGCTCCAGAGAAACACGAGCTGCACTGAACACACCAGAGAAGGAGAGGGAAGAGGAGTAGTGACTGACCAGTCAGAGAGTAAATGGGCATACAGATGATTTGTTTTGATCCCTTTTTGTCACTCATTGGCTCTGCAGTCTGTCAGTGATAAACAGTGTGTCTCCTCAAATGTTTATCTCACGGTCAGCCAATACATTAGCCAGCCAAATGATCCTCCCGAGCTGTGTGACTCAAAAAACAAGATGGAAGCAGAAAAAACAAGCTGCTCACTGAGCTAGAGGTCCATTTATACTGCAGCTAGCAATTCATGTGTTGACCAGCTGCAGACGATGGTGTATTAGGTGGCACTTTAGTGGCAGACGTGTTAATGGGACAAATTAGACTTTATTTTTTTCCTTTTGTTAATTTTTATTTACTTTTTAGCTAAAGCCAAGTTACCACTACACAACTTTCAAAGTCATCAGATATCTATACTGTTCTCGCAGCACAACTTGTCTTGTAATCAGGAGTCTTTAAGTCATTGTGGTTTTCACGATTTTTGATTGCATTTACACAAGGCTACGTAATTATGCCACGGAGGATGTTGTTGACGTGGGTCTGCCCCAAAGAATTGTGGGACGGCATTATCTCCTTTCCTGTGGTAAAGGATGATCCAGTGTATCGTATGCTGAAAGAGATTAGAATTAACATTTAGAGAATTTGAACAGCTCTTATCATGGCTGCTATTTAGATACTTCTGGGTCGTTTCACTCCGTTAGCTAACCCTAACCCTCACCTTCCAGAGAGAGAGAGAGAAAAGGACCATTAAAAAGTAAAAAAATTACATCCTAATGTCTTTTCCTAACCTTTTTTCCTTGACCTGGATGGAAAACATCATGAGGTGAAGGAAAGACGAGAAGGAGAATTCAGGAAAAGACAACTGTGGTGTTTAGGGAATCCAAATGCACTTGCACGAGGCTCCATAATTATGATGCAACGGCAGCGGATGTTAGTGACAAGAGACTGCCGTGGTGACGCTACAATGTTCTGAAGATGGACCACGAAAGGTGCTTTTCCCCCCGTGAGTTCTTAAATAGCTCTTTCAGTGACAGACTGCTTCACCCACAGTGTGTTAATTCATTTCATTTTTCAAAAAAATCTAACCTCTAAACCCTTTATCCTTAGTTCCTCGATTTGCATTAAGAAAAACTTCCCAAACTTCCAAAACAAAATCCCTTTAACTAGAAAAAGGGAAGAAACTTTGGTAAGAGAAACAGCAGAAATCCCTCTTCTAGGGTGGACAGACACACATTAGATGACAGATGTGCATATGTACAGATTCCACCCTCAGGGGTGAATTAAACAGATTGCGTGGCTTTTGCATTCCCTAAACCTGCACATATAAGACACAAAAGGTGAAATGCACCCCTAGCTGTGCTGCCAAGTAGGGGTGCTACTGCTAAGTGCTGTTGATCTCTTGCAGTCCAGGACAGATTTGGAGGATGTTAAGCAGCAGCTAGAAGTTGAACAAGCTGCTCGTCAAGTGTTAAAAGATTTATTATTCAATTAATCGTCATGGTTATCAGCAGGGATGTTTCATCACCTCAGTGACACAGTTGAAGGGGCGGAGCTTGCCTTGATCACCTGACTAACACATATTGCTGCTGCTGCTACTGTTGTTGTTGTTTGTTATTGTTGTTTGTTGTCGATGGTAACCCGTAGCAACCAGCCCTCTGACCCCACCTCCTCCTCACTGCTGTTCCTTCCTGTATCCCATGATGCCTTGCAGGAGCTGAGAGAGATCCACAGCCGGCAGCAGAGGCAGAAACAGAGGGAGTTGGAGGGAGACACACACACACTGACACACACACACCCTCACATACACACCCCGGTCGAGAGGAAATCCGCTGAGCTGACGGACAGCAGGTAAAATACGACTGTATTAAACTATGACACGTTTTGTGTGTACTGTATGGTATGAAAATAAGAGTTTCTCTGATCAGTCATCTCCCTCTCATCAGGTTGTCATCGGATGAGGCCCTGCCCTGGAGGGATGAAGCAGCGAGCTCCGCCCCCAAGGCTCCGAGCCCCCCTCCATCTCTGCTCCCCATGCCTGGCTGAACAGAGTGACTCAGGAAGAGGAGGAGAGGAAGAGGAGAGGGATGGAGGAGGAGGAAGAGGGCCAGAAGGGAGGAGCAGGATCAGTGGAAGAGAAGGAGGACGAGGGGAGAGGCAAGAAGGACATGCAGGAGAAACTGAGCAAGCTGTTCAGCCAGCCGGCCGACCCCTGGGCTTCAACAGGTGTGTTACGGCTGTTGGACTGAATGAAACAGAGCCAACATGAGATCCCAAAAGCAGAGACTGGTGTGTGGTGGTAACCTAAGTTTAATGACACCAGCAGTCAGTTTTAATTTGTGTACGTAAAGTTGCTTCTTGACTTGATTCCAGAGTTTAAGCAGGAATTTAGGACACATTTAGAGGCAAGTGGATTTTAAAAGTAAAGCTTTTGGGGTCTGAAAAATCTGTAATCCAAGGAAGAAACAAAGTCCAGCACGCTGTTGATTAGTAGTATAGTACGTCATGTCATATGTTTTTTAAATTTAAAAGGTATCTAGTAACTACAAAGCTGCATTCACACCAGATAAGGTGTTGTGGTGATCTGCTATAGGGTTGTATGGTGCTGTGGGAGAGTCACATTAGTGACCCATTGACTGTGCTGATTAATGTCTTGTTTTCCCTCATGACTGGTATATAATAGCTCTGGATAGGTGGTTATATGATTTTGTTCCTCCAAAAGTTGATTCTATGTCTACTTTGTTTTTTTGCTGGTGCCCTCTGCAGGCGCCGCAGTCTCAGCCCAAATGCATTCTAACCATTCAAAGTTACTGGAAGGACTTGCATTTCACCACACCGCTGGATCTGATGTGAATGCAGTCGAAGTGTCAGATAAATGTAGTGGACTAAAAAGTACAATATTTCCCATAGAAATGCAGTGAAATAGATAGCATAAAATACAAATTAAAGTACAAGTATGACGGAAGTGTACTTATAGATATAGACATTGTTCTTGAGTAAATGTATTTATTTTAGGTTTGTCAATCGATTAAAATATTTAATATTTCTTTTAAATTTTTATCTGTTCAAAATGCACAAATCATAACATGGCAAACTGCAGCCCAACAGGCAACAACAGCTGTCAGTGTGTCAGAGTGCTGACTTGACTATGACTTGATCCAAACTGACTGTGATTATCATAAAGTGGGCATGTCTGTAAAGGGGAGACTGGTTGGTACATATATAGCCGGACATATTCGGAGGTCAGAGGTCAAGGAACCCCTCTGAAAATGGCCATGACAGTTTTTCCTCGCCAAAATTATTGAACCTCTGTGTTGACATGCTAATTGGCATGGTTGGTACCAATGGATTCCTTAGGTTTTCTAGTTTTGGTATAATGGCACTATCTACTGTATACTCCAGCTTTAAAACTGAGCCATACAACTTCAGAAATATCTAAAATTATTTAGAAACAATTATTAAATAAAACAGTAAGAAACACAAAGAATTTGTGGTAACTTCTTAATATTGCGTTAACTTTGACAGCCCTATCTTATTTACATCCCACCACGGAGCATAGGTTGTCTTAGAGTCTGACCGACAGTAGACAGTAATGGTGGGTTCCAGTGTGTGTTTATTATATCCCAGTGTGTCTGTGTATGTACAGT
The DNA here is from genome assembly GCA_947000775.1 of Pterois miles. Classification (NCBI taxonomy): domain Eukaryota; kingdom Metazoa; phylum Chordata; class Actinopteri; order Perciformes; family Scorpaenidae; genus Pterois; species Pterois miles. The sequence goes on along the minus strand of CAMQGK010000242.1, from coordinate 4,721,174 downwards.
GGAGAAGGCTCCGGTTCCCAGTCTGTTTGACCAGAAGGCTCCAGTCTGCAGCTTCGAGCAGCAGCAGCAGCAGCCAGTGAAGGTGGTCTACTACAGAGCTCTGTATCCATTTGATGCTCGCAGCCATGATGAGATCAGCATTGCTCCTGGAGATGTAATCATGGTATGTAGTCTGCACACAAACTCTGTGTCTTAGTGCGTCCTTCAGTTGTCCACCTTGCTACAAAAATATGGAGAACACAAAGCACATAAACACAAGGACTTACATACAATATACGTGTTGTGTGAACAGATTTTATTGCGACTCTGCCCTCTTTGAAGTGTGTTTGTGAGGTCTGAATGTGTGAGTATTAACTGTTTCCTCTCTCCTCTGCTGTGCAAACTCAAGGTGAAGGGGGAATGGGTAAGTTGTAGCCCCCGCCCAGTGTTGTCCTGCTTCCACCAATCACAAGCCAGCTTTCATTTGCTGTCATTGGTTCATCTCATGTCATCACCATGTTCATTCATTTGCCAGTGGATGAATGTGTTTGGCTTTTTTTAACCAAATAATTCTAATCAGATCTGTAAAGGTTGTTATGCTTGATTTGTTTTCACGGTTAATGTGAAAACTTCTAAATGTGCTTCACTGTGAGTGTAAACCTTTACAGTCGGACCTCTCGGAAAGAATAAAGGCTACTTCACTTTAGGTCACTTTGTGAAAAAACTACTTTACATCAACACGTAATCAACAATACATAACAATACAAGATATAAATACTATACATCAATAAACTTCCACATGAATTGGACAACACATTGGATGTAAATCTGCTGAAAAAAAGATTCATAACATTTTTTTATCTAACAAATATTCTGCTTCAACCCATATTTGCTGGTGTTTAGCCTTTCAAAGACATTTTCACCAAGTTAAAAAAAAAAAAAACAAACACAAGGGAGGCATGCGCCTGTATTACTGAGCCGGTCTAGTAGCAATCAAAAGCCCCTTTCCTACCTGTTTTACAACAAAACACTTGGACACTAACATGGTGGACTTAAAGCAATGAAAATAAAGTAAATATATTTTTGAAGTTTTAGGGAAGGACTGTATGTAAAAATTGACATAGTCTCCGTGACGTCACCCATTGGTTTGTAGACTTCGATTTTGAAGCCTCGAGTTCGGTACGCCGTCATCATCTTCGTATTTGGCAGTCGCCATTTTGATTTTTTGGTTGTTGCCATCTTAGTTTTTAGCCATCGCCATTTTGGTTTACTGCAACCAGAAGTAATAAGAGGGTGGAGCAAAGTACAACTGACCGCTGAATAGGACATTTTTAGTAAAGTATGGGACAGCTCATAGACTGTATATAAGAAGATGTAGTCACCATGACATCACCTATCGGTTTGTGGACTGCTGTTTTGGAGCATCAGGATGGACATTTTGGCTGTCGCCATCTGGGTTTTTTGTGTGTGACATGAGAGAGTGGTGCAAGTGCAAGCAAACACTGAATGAGACATTTTTAGACGACCAGAATGTTACAGTTAACGTTGAACTGAAAACACACTGTGAAAGGGTTGAAGTCCTAAGATATAAACTCCCAGACCGGAAACAACGCCATGGTATCGACCTGTCAATCACAAGGTAGCCGCGCCCTAAAACATCCCCTGCTTTATGGTTTCTAAATGGGACCAGAATTTACTAAATGAACATCATGCTGTATTGAAGAAGACTTGAAACTAGTGATTGGGACCATAAACTCATGTTTACAATCAGAGTTTAATGCATTTCCGCATTGGCTTCACTTTTCAGATCTATATGTTGCTGCCTGCGACAGCCACAGGTTTTGTTGTGAGGTTCTTTATAGAAGTAGAGTGATTGAGTTACACAGAAAAATTGAAAAGGTCATTATAAATGTCTGGTTGTTAAGCTATAAACAAGAACCAGAACACAACATTAACAAGTTTATATGGTATTTGTCTTGCTCGATTATGTACTAATTTGGTAAATCTGATTCCTGGAATTCAACTCTGAACAGCTGCTGCTGCTGCTGTTTACAACCACCTCTATGTCCTCGACCAAAAAAAGTCTTAGTTGGCTAACATTCATATGATTTTGTCAACTAATCAGTTTATTTAAATGACAGATCTGTAAAACTGAGTTTCACCACAAAGAATCACATAAAAGCACCACATTAAATCTTGTTTTTACCAGAGATGTGCTCATCAGTTTCTTGGTGATAAATCATTCAGCATGAAAAAAGCATAAAAACGACTAATCAACCAAAGAAATCTTAGTTAGAATTGCCTAAGAGGGGGCAGCCCTACTGAAAACACACACATCTCTATTGATTGGTGTCCTTGTGAATGCCAGCATGCTTCTGCTTTATCTTAATCCCGCCCCTCTGCTCTCATAGGTGGATGAATCCCAAACGGGTGAACCTGGATGGCTGGGAGGAGAGCTCAGGGGCCGCACAGGTTGGTTTCCAGCCAATTACGCTGAACGGATACCTGACAGCGAAGCGCCAATCAGCCTGCGTGCAACAGCCTCGGCCACACCCACCACAGCCCAGCAGCCGATGTCCACGCCTCCTCCAGCACCTGGACACACCTCCTCATCCACCTCCTCCACCAACAGCAACTGGGCCGACTTCAGCACCACGTAAGTCACGCTGGTGTTAGTTTTATTAGAAATAGGTTTAGTTTGACTTCACTGGTCCATCTAAGGACAGAATGTTAGAAACTGACACTACTTGGTATTTAAAGGGATAGTTCGGGTGTTTCTTAGTGTGGTTCTAGAGGTACGTCTCCATAGTGAGTGTATTACCTACAGTAGATGGAGAAACAGACAGAAGTAGCAGCACTTGAGCAAAGCAACATACTGCTGTGGATGGGGGCAGCAGCAAAATGTATAATGTATGTATCACTTTATATATTTAGAATATTTTCACCAGTTTCCATCGCCGCCAGGCAGCCCTTTCTGACAGGAAAATCACACAATAACACAAACGATCAAGGCAACGGTAGACAAGCAGCTCCCCTGTACTTCAAGCTAAAGCTACTGTACTTTTCAATGGAGTGTGGTTGCTTTGGTGAGAGCATAGAAAACAGCTTCAGTTCCTTGTGGGAAACATACACTGTTTAACTGTCTGATGTGCAAAGTGGCCAAAATATTCAAAATATAGCATACACATAATCTAATATTGATTCTTTTAAGTGTCTAAAACACATGTAGCTGCAGCCTCCATCCACAGCAGTACATGCTGGTACTCCTGTCTGTTCCTACAAATGGGGGTCATATACTGTAGGTAATACACTGACTATGGATAGGTACCACATACAACCACACTTCAAAACAACTGAACTATGCCTGTAAACCTGTCTTAAATAGTTACTGGCAGAAGATTTGTGATTTGCAAACAACAAAAACAAGAAAAAAAACATTTACATTCATTTATGCCATCCTGTTGATTGATTTATTAGCAGCTCCATTCCAATGTTGTCATTTTGAGACTTGCACTGTATTATTTCTTTAAATATCCATCATCATCAACCACATACCTGTAATATTTTTCTAATATATTGGTTGTCTGTGTGCTTACATTCACAGTTGGCCCTCCAACACAGCCAGTCAATCAGACAGCGAGGGATGGGACGCATGGCCGACCTCTTCGACCAGTCAGAATCCCTCGCTCAGTGTTCCTTCGGCACAGCTACGACAACGCTCCGCCTTCACTCCTGCTACCATGACGACAGGCTCCTCTCCATCTCCTGTGTTGGGGCAGGTAGGAACAGAACCACACTGTCTCTCAAATGACGTCCGAAGATCGGGTTCTTGCTCGCTGACAATTTTGTTCTTCGTAGGATTAATCCGTGTGTGCATATGAACATCTGAGCTGTTTGGTGCTATTGACTGTTATTTTCCGTTTGTCAGGGGGAGAAGGTTGAGGGTCTCCAGGCTCAGGCCTTGTATCCTTGGAGAGCGAAGAAGGACAACCACCTCAACTTCAACAAGAATGAGGTGAATGAGCTTCCTCCCATGTAGATACTGTATATTCTCACTCTTGTATCTCTCTATCAGTCTGCATCTCCCAGTCCTGTACCTGTGTTAATGGGGCGGTCTAGCAGCTATCTAACGACACCGTAAATTACATGTATATAACCACAATAACACATCTGTTTAATTTAAGTAATATTTTAATATGCTTTTCTCCAAACATATGGAATACCCTATTAAAAGGTATAAGAGATGCAGTCTCTGTGAACATTTTTAAATGATAGCTGAAAACCCATTTATTTAATTTGGCTGATAATTAATGTCTTCTGTTTATTTATGTATTTACTAACTCTCATTTTTATTATTTTTAATGGTCTCTATGTTTACTTTCACATATTTAACATCTACTATCCTCTTAATATCTAATTTTAATGCCTTTCTGCCCTTTTGTTTTGTAAATCACTTTTAGCTAAATGTCTTGTACAAAAATGCTCTATAAATAAAGTTTTTATTATTTTATTTTCTTCAGCTGATGATGTCTTCGAATATTAAGACAGACATTCAAAGCTTCATTTGAAAACCTCAATAGAAGCTTTGAATGTAAAAGAAAAAGACACTTCAGCCCTAACCAATATTGTTGTTGTTGTGGTTGATGCAGATAATAACAGTGTTGGAGCAGCAGGACATGTGGTGGTTGGGTGAACTGCAGACTGGACAAAGAGGCTGGTTCCCCAAAAGTTACGTCAAGCTCATCTCCGCCACCATGACGCCGCCGCCTGGTGCTGCACCACGCAACAAAAACATGAGGTGGTTTGAAGTGGTGCATCAAGTCAGAACAATTTCAAAACACTGGATCGTCCTACTTCTACTTTGGCCTCACTTAACACTGGTTGGCTTTTGGGGTTAGAACATAGAGTTAGTTATCTTCACCTCTTGCTACATCTCACATCACTTAATCCTTCTTGTTAGAGTGCAGCTTCAGGTCCTTAGACAGGACCTTTTAGACTCAACACCAGAGGTGATTGGACTGGTGATATTATGGGTGTCAGGCTCTCTATCAGCTTGTCTGAGCAAATCATCATAAATGGCTCAGTCAAGAGTGAAAAATCACCTTTTTGGAGAAGTTGCATAAAGTGACTGGAAGGATGATTCTTATATTAGTAGAACGAAGAAAAAACTGCAAAATAGATATATGTACAGATTAAAGACTTCTTCCTCATCTCTTCTAGTGAGTCTGGAGCATCAGAAAGCCCGCCCAATGGAAAACGGCCATCCCCTTCCCCAACAAAACCCTCTGAGACTGGAGAAGGTAACACACACAAACATGTAAATATCAGGGCTGTCAAACCATTAGAATATTTAATCACAATCAATCGCAAATTGATCACATACATCATGCTCTTATCAACATGGGAGTGAACAAATCTGCTGCTTTATGCAAAACATGTATATATTTAATATTGGAAATCAATTAACAACAAAACAATGACAAATAATGTCCAGAAACCCTCACAGGTACTGCATTTATCAACAGACTCTGCCCAACAGACAACAACAGCTGTCAGTGTGTCAGAGTGCTGACTTGACTATGACTTGGTCCAAACTACATGTGATTATCATAAAGTGGGCATGTCTGTAAAGGGGAGACTGGTGGGTAACCATAGAACCCATTTACATTCACACATCTGGAGGTCAGAGGTCAAGGGACCCCTTTGAAAATGGCCATGACAGTTTGTGTTCGCCTCATCACTGGCACCAGTGGATTCATTAGGTTTTCTAGTTTCATGTGATACCAGTATCTTCACTCTAGCTTTAAAACAGAGCCCACTACAACCTCAGAAAGATTGATTGCGTTAATGCGATAAAGAAATTAGTGGCGTTATCGTGTTAACTCTGACAGTCCTCGTAAACATAGTCTTTTTGAAAAGTTGGATGAGTGCTGTAATTATCATTGACTGTGTGTACAGAGTACGTGGCCATGTACACTTACGAGAGCAGTGAACAGGGGGACCTGAGTTTCCAGCAAGGAGATATCGTCATGGTGACCAGGAAAGAAGGGGATTGGTGGACGGGCATGGTCGGAGGCAAGACTGGAGTCTTCCCTTCAAATTATGTCAAACCACGAGACTCTGCGTCAGAGGTGAGATCTCCCTCAGAACATATGAGGCGAACCAGAACCGAGGGTTTGTCTTTTTGTTACACAACATGAGGAATATTTGTAATGACTGTCATTTAAACTTTGTCTCTAGCCTTTGGGACCAGCAGGGAAGACGGGCAGCCTGGGAAAGAAACCAGGTGCGCTTTCAGTTTTTCTCTGCACTGTCTTAAATTTGTCTCTACAGTAAATAGTTGTTTCCTTTCATGGAAATGTTAAGGGAATGAACATACTTTCCAACCTTGAGAACTCATAAATAGGGAGGATTTCAAAACCAAAGTGTTTCCTGCTTTTTGGTGACTTTTAAAGAATGACAAATAACAAAATAATATATACACTGCAGCAGCATATTTATATTAAATAGGCCTACTTTTACTTTTACCTTTAATTCTTAGGAAAGAAAACTGAATAATATGCCCCTGAAAAATATCACTTCATTGCCAAGGTTGAAATTGAAATAGATAAAGAAATATATGATAAATATTGAGTTATGGAGAAGGTGTAGGATAAGTGTAGGCTGCATTTCTACCAACTTCTATTCGGACATGTGATATTTTTATTTATGTTGATTATTTGTTAATTGACAGTTTGCTATATGCTTACTGTTCATTTTATTTGTTATTCTTGTTTTGTTTTTACTTCGGTATTTGTTCAGAATGAATAATTAAGTGAAATAAAATGGTTGTCATTCATTAAATATGAAACCCAGTTGGTATATCAGTGTATGAAAATAAAATGCAAAATAAGTATATTGTTTGTTATTATGAACGGCCAATGTTGCATTGCGTTAAACGCTGCGGTTGCAAGGAATTGTGGGATGTTATTCTCTCATTTCCTTTGGTAAAGGATGGTCCAGTGTATCCTCTGCTAAAGGAGATAATAAAGGAAGCACTGAAACACCTTTCCTCAGCATTTAGAGCATCTCAGCTGCTCTTATCATGGCTGCTACTGAGATGCTTCTGGGTCATTGCACTTCGTTAGGAACCTTCCTAAGCAAAAAGGACTGTTCACCCACAGCCCAGCAGCAGAGCTGCTTACTAAACAACTCCTCTTCCCCTTCTTCTTCTTTGTCTTCCTGTCCGTCTGTCCATCAGAGATCGCTCAGGTGATCGCCCCCTACAGCGCTACAGGAGCAGAGCAGCTGACGTTAGCTCCAGGACAGCTCATCCTCATCAGAAAAAAGAACCCGGGGGGCTGGTGGGAGGGTGAGCTCCAGGTACACGACCACAAACTCTTCATACACGCAAAGATATGTTCATTGTGTTGACCTTGAATGAAAAGAAATATACCTTAACTCCATAAGACCAGTAACCTTCTGCATAATCCAGTTCAATTGTACTAAACATGAATTGCAACATACTGTACATGCAGACTGATAATAGATTTAGTTTTTATCTAATAATTCACTTTTAGCTCAATTTGGATTAAAAGGCAATACAAGCTTATATTTACCTCTATACTGTATGTCATGATTATGAGGCTGTTTGCATAATATGACTCTGACTCTGGTACAGTTATGAGTTCTGTGGTCTGATTGGTCCAGGCCCGGGGGAAGAAGCGCCAGATCGGCTGGTTTCCGGCCAACTATGTGAAGCTGCTCAGTCCCAGCACCAGCAAGACAACGCCCACAGAGCCCACCCCTCCTAAGCTGGCCCCAGCCAGCACAGGTACACAAATAAATACACATACGAAGCCTTCAAAATCCTGTAGCGACCTCCACAATATGCTTTTAAATGAATTACGGGGTTCCTAAACAGTATGGAATAGTGTGGAATATGATTTTTATTCTTCTTTCTAAAATATAAAAAACAAAATTTGTAAAAAATAAATTGATTATACAGGCCAAGTGCAAAATGTTTACTAATATGTGAGGGTGTGGGACAGACCAAGCTTGATGTTGTCGAAAGAAAGGCTAGAAGTTTAGTGTGTGACGCAAAGTCAAAGGACTTTAGTTCCCTTTTTTCTAGTTCTGTGGTGAAGCGTACAGGAAGATTCCTCACACGGACATCTCTTCTGATTCTGTTGGGGTTGGAGGTGTACAGTTATTTAAATTTACATGACAAAAACTGAATAACATTGCACTGTTTCAACATTACAGCTTGAATAAAATGCTTCACGTTGAACTTGTCTGGGTTTGGTGTTATAGATTTGTATGAGCTACAGTACCTAGCCATAAGAAAAGCTACAGAGAAGTATTGAAATGTGTAGGAACCCTGGAATTACCTGAAACATCAAACCAGAAACATGTACGCATTATTCCATACCACACTTGGTGGGAAAGCAAACTTGTGGTCCAGAAATAATCAATAAAAATATCTTAAATTAATTGACTTTTAGTAAGTTTGAGTTACAAACTAACTGTCACTAAAACTAGTACTTTTGACGCATCATATATAAAAGTTGGCATATAGTATTGTCTTGACCTCATGACATGAACACGGCCACCAGTTTTGATTGAAAAAAAAAAGACAAACGTGTAAAGACCAATATGTGTGTAGATTAAAAGATATCTGGATGCTAGAAGAGGAATTCATTTCATAATAAAACAGGAAATAGTCTGTCACATGTCACATGGCAAAAATCCTGTCCGTCATCTCTCTGTATAGCGGTGTGCCAGGTGATCGGCATGTACGACTACGTGGCCCAGAACGACGACGAGCTGGCCTTCCAGAAGGGTCAGGTGATTACGGTGCTCAACAAGGATGACTGTGATTGGTGGAAGGGAGAGCTCAATGGGAGGGAGGGTCTGTTTCCTAGCAACTACGTCAAACTCACTACGGATACGGACCCGAGCACGCAGTGTGAGTACACGCAGACACACACGTGTATACACACAGAAACTCACATGAATCACATACGCAACATACTAAAATACTCAATAGGAATCCAAAGTAACACACGCTTTCTCTAACACACACACACACACACACACACACACACACACACACACACACACACACACACACACTCCAGAGCCAGGTGTGGAGATGCTGTCCCTCTCAGTGTTTTACCCCGGATTGGTTTGACCTTTGACCTTTCACCGTGACACTCCTTTGGGCCTCTTTGATAACCTCCCAGTCATGCAACACCTCTGGGTGGTGTTTGTGTGTGTTTGTATGGTGTGTATGCGTGTGTGTGTGTGTGTGTGCATGTGTGTGTGTGTGCATGTGTGTGTGTGAATCAGTGTAAAAGTGTTTCCCCTCCTCCTGCATGTGTCCCTTCAGCATGATCCACCATAGACTTAGAGTTTCTAGAGCTGAACTCTGTGCTTTCACTCCTGGACATTGTGGGTATTTTTTTACCACTACTGAGCCAAAATGTGTCTTTGTACAATAATCAAATGAAGCCACCGACAATGCTAGCTGCTAGCGTAGCACAAACACACACACACCGTCAAACAATCACTATCGTTAATCCAGGCAGACACACAGCTGACAACCTACTAAAATAAACTAAATTAGCAGTGGAGACCTTTGCGATGAACTGGAGACAGTGAAGGCAGCACCATGTCTGCTACAGTAACTCTCCTGATGGTGAACTGGAGACAGTGAAGGCAGCACCATGTCTGCTACAGTAACTCTCCTCATGGTGAACTGGAGACAGTGAAGGCAGCACCATGTCTGCTACAGTAACTCTCCTCATGGTGAACTGGAGACAGTGAAGGCAGCACCATGTCTGCTACAGTAACTCTCCTCATGGTGAACTGGAGACAGTGAAGGCAGCACCACGTCTGCTACAGGAACTCTCCTCATGGTGAACTGGAGACAGTGAAGGCAGCACCATGTCTGCTACAGTAACTCTCCTCATGGTGAACTGGAGACAGTGAAGGCAGCACCACGTCTGCTACAGTAACTCTCCTCATGGTGAACTGGAGACAGTGAAGGCAGCACCATGTCTGCTACAGTAACTCTCCTCATGGTGAACTGGAGACCGTGAAGGCAGCACCATGTCTGCTACAGTAACTCTCCTGATGGTGAACTGGAGACAGTGAAGGCAGCACCATGTCTGCTACAGTAACTCTCCTCATGGTGAACTGGAGACAGTGAAGGCAGCACCACGTCTGCTACAGTAACTCTCCTGATGGTGAACTGGAGACAGTGAAGGCAGCACCATGTCTGCTACAGTAACTCTCTTGATGGTGAACTGTTGACTCAGATTAGTTATTGAATATAAAAAGGAAGGAAAAACAGCCACATTGAACTGGTTAGATGAAGACTTTGTTCCAGTGTGTCTCAACTAGAAACAGTGGAACATTAACATCTAATTGAACCATATTGGTTGATATTAACTTATAGTTGGTTATATATATGTATGTATGTATAACATATGTGTTAACATATACAGTATATCGGCCAATAGGGATGGGGCGATACAGGATTTTATCGCAGATCAAGATAAAAAAAAAAAAAAACACTCGCTAAGTTTTCCATGGTGAATTTCCATTAACGGGATAATCGTGAACATGAGCTCTCTATTGTGATAGAGGTTTGAAAAATAGACCCTGATTTTAAAAAATACAGGAATTATCATGTTAGAAAGAACAGACTCACACGGTGTTATTTAAAATTTCTTTAATTTCTGATTAATTTCTAATTAATTAATTAATTGATCTGTTTCTTAAGAAAATAACAAATATATAATATTTTGATGATTATCAGGATAACGTCTTGAATCACAATTATTGTCCAGAATAATCATGTCATGAGATTTTCATATCATCTCATACCTAACAATGCCAAATATATGTTTGTATTTATATAAAACAGTGTTGTCATTCTATATAAGAGAGTACTGATTCTATACTATATTACTATACTATACTGAATACTTTACTACTTCTACTATAAAATGTCCTGGTCAGCGCATATCTTGGCCTTTAAAACACCAAATATTTTAGTTTCATTTTGCGTTGATGTAAAAAACAAAGAATATTAGCAGATGCAATATTATCAGATTTTGTTGTTGATACCAACACCAGTAAAATTCCACAATTCTTGATGCTAATTCAATACCATGGTAAAAACAAACATCCAACATCCACTCCTTTAATACTGGTGGCAAACAGGTCATAATTTACTGTGTGAGCTATTATATATTAATGTGAAAACAACTGGATTTATTCAAGTGTCTCACCAGAAACTACATTTTACAAGATCACATTTGAACACATCATGATAACACTATAATTTACCTTTGTCCAATATGATATATACTGTATATATACAGTGTGCGTGCGTGCGTGCGTGTGTGTGTGTGTATATATATATATATATATATATATATATATATATATATATATATATATATATATATATATATATATATATATATATATATTTACTGTATATCTTGTATAATCATTTACTGAGTAGAGCCTGAACACATCATAATACAATGACACCTCCCATGTTTTAATCTGTAATCAGCAGGACGAGAGCTAGTTAACGTTAGCTGTTAGCAGCCGGTTAGCAGCACAATCCTGCGTGTAGCTAACAGCTAACACTAACTAGCTCTCGTCTTCCAGATTTCAACACAGATTCGTTGTTCACAGTGTAGAATTATCAGGGGAAAAAAATAGGGTGTGTCCCCAGGAGTTGTCTGAGAGAGTTTACTGTGTCCTTTCAGATTTTAGATGCCGTTAGTCTCGAGCCCTGACGCTAACGGTGGCTGCAGCTCAGTAAGTAGAGGGGTTGTCCATTAACCACAAGGTTTGCGGTTCGATCACCGGTTCCTACTATTTGCATGTCGAAGACATACGAGACACTGAATCCCAAGTCACTCTCCGGGCTCTTTACAGCATCCCACTGCTCTTAAGGATGGGTTAATTACAGGGGTCAAATTTCATGTATGTACCTGTATGTATATGACCAATACTACAAAGTTTACCTGTGGTACTCTATAAGAACAAGTATAATCACGTTTTCAGAATTTTGGCATCGACTTGGTGCCAAAGCATTCGTTGTCCCTACAGCCTATTACAAACTCTTTAGTTAGTAAACATAGATAGAAGCTTTGTCACGCTGCTCGCTCTAGATTCTCTATTTCTATGCTAGCTTAGCGCACACCTCCACACTCTCTGTCTTGCTGCACGCTCCACCCACCTAGTGCCCGATTGGTCGTTGTTGTTGTTGTTGTTGTTGTTTTGTTTAGTTGTTTTTGTTGATGTTGTTGTTGTCGTCCTCTCTCTAGGATCATATCATTACCCAGAACCCCCTCTCCTCAAAGCCCTCAAAGAGACCCACTAGGCCACGCCCACTAGGCCACTCAACCAATGGGACAGCAACGAGAGGTCACATGACCCGGAAATGGCGACTCTCCACCAATAGAAGCCAGAGACAGACAGACAGACTGTAACGTTAAAAATGCCCAGTGGTGGCGAGAACTCTGTCTAAGCATGGCTCTGACTGGACCTGGCCAAACTCTGTTTATCTAAAGTGCACTGGAGATCAATAGTCAGGACTCCTCTCTTTCTTCTTCTCTTCTTCTTCTTATTCTTCTTCTTCTTCACCTTTTTCTTTTTCTTGTTCTTCTACTCCTCCTTCTCCTTCTTCTCTTCCCGTTTGAGCAGTCAGGAGGTGTTTAGATAAGGAGAGAGGAGAGGAGATGAGACTATTGAGCTCCTTCCTCCCAGATTGGACTGATGAACATGTTTCTGACTGGATCACACACATTCACATTAACATATATATCCATCACACAGCCCTGTGGTAGCGTGGTTCAGTGGATAGTGGGTCATTTTGTGGCTTCATGGGAGATTCTGTCATTAGAATCAGCTCATCCCGCTCCCTCCTGTTTCTGTTTTTATTTTAACCTTGCTCCCATTGGTTCAGCAGCTTCATTCACTTGTTAGTCAAAAAGCGCTGGCTCCACCCCCTCACTAACCACCTCCCTTCCCACAGCTTCACAGAAAGACCCACTATCTGCTGGAGGATGAGTCTCAGTCATAGGTCCTGTTCACACCTGGTATTAACGTGTCCTGGGTGATCCGAACACAAGTGGACAGCTTTAAATACGTCTGTTCACACCTAACATTAGAATGCGTCTCCATAAAAGTATATGTCTCCAGTGACCACTTATGATCAGATCTCACTTCCCCTTTTCAATACGCAAATAAACACATAGGAAACACATGGCAAGTACAGTGGACGTTATGTGATGTAATATTACAGGAATGTCAGTATTAATATCCTACAAATTTTTAAATTCAGGTACATTTTAATTAACATCAAAATAAAAGGTTATTGTACTGGCGGCCCCCAGGGACCTCCGTTCTTTGCCAGTCAACAGTGAGGTACAGAGCTTCAGAGAGCCGGGAATGAGAGCGAGCGGGCAGGTGTTAGCTAGGCCTGCTGCAGTAGACAGTGTTAACGGTGGTCGGGCACACAGTGATTACATTATTTGCCCACTGCCCCCACTGTTGTTTCACTCTTTTTACAGAAATAAATCCCATTTAGTTCATTTTGGTGTATCAGCGCCCTGTTATCAATAGATAGTCGGACGACGGACGCTACAAACTGAAAGTGAAAATCTCAGCTCAGAGTAGCAGGAGTCAGATTTCACACATGGTCCGAGAGGGAGTTGACCATGGCAATATTTCAGATTTCAAAACACTATAAGGGAACCATAAAGTTAATGAGGTAATCATTGTGAGGATCACGGCGTGCTCACAGCCGGTGTGTGCAGCGCCAGGTGGAATCCGGCAGCCTCATAGTGAAAGCTGGACCGGAGAGGCCAAACACACCGCCACCCGACAGTAAAGAGCAATGTAAGCGCTCTACATACATTGAATGCTGTCTTTTCCCATATAATGTCCGGTGTAATCTGTCACAAGGTTATTAGCTGGTGGGAAAATTTCCTCACTGTCACATCCCTAGTAAACACAGGGCTAATACAACAGATGTTGTGACATAATATTACAGGATTGTCATTAGTAATATCCTATATATTTGTGAAGTCGGGTACATTTTATTAACATCAAAATAAAAGGTTATCATTCCGGCAGTCCCCGGGGACCTCTGTGCCACCAACACCACAAACTTTGCCAGGCAACAGCAGGTACCGAGCTTCAGAGAGCCGGGGATGAGAGAGCAAAACACAAACAAAAACACAGATGCAAAAACACTAACACATCTCCAACAGTGTGTTGCACTTCCTGTGCCAAGTCTGTAGATATGTAACCTAAAAATAAGATATATTTTAATAAAATGACAACAGAATACAATAGAGCACAGAGGCTGTTTCCATGCCGCGAGGCTGACAAGCACTCGCATCTACCTGTCTGTTCACAAGACGAGGTCCTTAATGTGGCCCAGGACACATTCACTGCACACTGCTAAAAGAATGTGGCCATATGTGGCCCACACCACCTCTGAATGAGGTGTGAAAGATCTGATCTCAATGCAGCTCAAGTGCGTTCACACCTGTACTGTCCACTTGTGATCTGATCACTCAGGATGCATGTAAATACCAGGTCTGAACAGGGGCTTAAAGTCTCCTCTCCTCTCCTCAATGCCAAAGACTCCTCTACCCTTCTTCTTCTTCTTCTTCCTCCTCTTCTTCTCCTTCTAGTTCTTCTTCTAGTTTTTCTTCTTGTTCCCACTCAAAAAGGAGATGGAGAGGAAATGAGGCAGTATTGAGACGTGTCCCACAGCAGCTGAGTTTCAACTCAGGTTGCAGCTCCCTCCTCTTCCTCCTCCTCGCCCTCCTCCTCCTCCTCCTCCTCTTCCTCTCTTTCTCTGCGGGGGAAGGAGGCGTAGAAGGGAGCAAGCAGCTGGACTGGGACTCAGCCCGTGAGTAGCTCAGGGCTGTAAATTGAAAGCCATGCTTTACCCGTTTAGCATACTAGCTATCCAAATTACACACACAATGCAACGTGGTACAGAGAGTTTGCACTCACACACATAAACACACAGTGATGAAGTTTTTATCTGTTTGAGTTTAACATTCTGAATATGTATTAACTTTAACTGATCCGTTTCATGTTCTGTTGTTGTTATTTTTGTTTACATGTTTGTTGTTTTGTCTGTTGCTATGGTGATGAGATGCTGTCACACTGTCGAGGGTGAGCAGACCAGGAAGACATGACACAGATTTGGTACTAGATATGTAGGGGTGGAACGATCTGTGATTTACTAAAAGATCTTTGAATCATTCCAGTTAAAGGAATATTTTGACATTTTTGGGAATACGCTTTTTCATGATGAGAGAAAATCAGTATCACTCTCATGTCTCTGACACTACAGCCAGGTGGCAATTATCTTCGGTTCGCATACAAGTGGAAGGGCTAAGTGGCTCAAAATACATGTAATGCTGAATTCACACCAGAGCAGCAGCCACGTGCAGCTTGCGGCGAGGTGCCATGTAATGTCAGAAACGACAGTTTAAAAGATTACATTTGAACACATTATGATAACGTTGAATTCACCGTCATCCAATACTCATTTCTGCTGAACAGAGCCTGAACGCATCATAATGTAATCAATGGTATCTCCCGTTTTGAAATCTGCAGGACGCGACCTAGTCAACTTTAGCTGTTAGCAGCCGGTTAGCCGCACAGTCCTGCATGGAGCTAACAGCTAATGCTAACTAGCTCTCGTCCTGCCGATTTCAACACAGATTTGTTGTTTGCGATGTAGCATCTATGAAAAGCTCAGTGAGCTGCGGTTCTTTGATTTTGCAGCAATTTGCAGCCAAATAACAGTTGGAAAAAGTAGAACTTTTAGTGGCGAAGTGCAACCAGAGAGGATTCACAGCCTATCAATAAACAGATCATATGACTCCTAAGACATGTTGACCTGTGTTACAAAGAATTTCTTCCCACCTGAAGCACATGAACAAACCTCCTGGCTGCAGAAAAATCTCATTGTGGCGAGACGCTGCTGCCTGGTGTGAATTTGGGGTAAAACACCTTTAAAGCCAGCATTTACTCTCTGTAAACACACAGCTTTTTACATTTCTGTTTGTGCACAAATGGAACAAAAATCCAACGTGTTAATTAATTTGTGAGCATTAGAGATGCTGGTTTGTGCATTTTTAATCAGAATGAATTTTATTGTCATTGTCCTCTGGTACAATGAAATTTGGCAGGTTACCCTCAATGTAGGTGAGATTAAAAACAAGTAAATAAATAAAAGTAGCATAGAAAACAATAATAGCAGCAAGAAATAGAAATATAGTATATAATTTACACATTTATAAAGGTATAAATTTGCAGAGGTGGATGTTAAAGACATGTTTTAAGAAACAGCTTTGTTTATTATAGTATGGAGCTCTGGAAAGAGACAGTTTTTAAGCTAAGCTATTCGACTTCAGGCTCTAGCTTTGTATTCAGTGCACATGAGACATGACATGAGAGTGATCATCTCATCTCATACAAGAAAGCAAATATTTCCTGAAATGACAAACTAGTCCAGTATTAAATGGCTCAGCTGTTTTTAGTTGTGGCTCAACTTCACAAACTAGTGATATTTCTCTTTTTAGTAATTTGAGCTTTACCTCCTTGAATTTTCCACACTGAGATGCACCTTTTTGACAGTGTTTTAGCTCATTGTCACCAGACGTCATGCAAATAAAGCTGATTTTAAGTTTGCTTCCTCCCTGCTCCTGCACTGTAAAACCTACTGTATATTAAACATGCCCTATGAGGTATTAAGGACAGGAAAAACCTGTGGGAGTTTGAACTCGCACTAAAAAAACACAACTTTTTTATCAGAAGTTTGATTTTATAGCCTCCAATCAAACATTTAGCCCAAATAGATCTTTACAGCGCCGCTCCGAGTCCTTACGACATCATATTTCATCATATCACTGATTAACAGGTCTTTCTTGAGCAACAGTGACGGCCTCACTCAAATAATATATATATAACTGTACATTACCCTATACCATGGTGACACACACCCACGGTGTATCTTCTGCATTTCCCACAGCAACAGACTGGTGTTATAGTGGTTGCCATATCAGATTTGTATTGTTTTGTTTTTGTTTATCCAGATGACAGTATTGTGATTTTAATGTTTACCCTCAAACAACGAATGATTATTGAACAACTTTTTATACAATGAGCAATAGAGGAGTTGTTATTGTTATTATTATTATTATTATTAACCTGCTTGGATCCCATTGGCTCCTCAGTGTGTCAGTATTGAAGGTGACTGGAGTCAAAGACGGTTGTTAAACAAACTGAGGCTGGAGGCCCAAATTTGGGACGTAAATAAAAGCAGGTTTTGAACAGATCCTGGTCAGTTTGGTAACCGATGGTCGAGACTTCTTCACCGTCAGAGTGAGTATTTTAGTTTAGAACAAAGAGCCACTTGGACCAGAGCCATGCTGCCTCTTAATACCTGTTACTACATGCTAACCCTCCTGTCTGTAACCATTTACGTCCCTATCTAATCATTTTAGGGACTCACGGTGCTGCAGGTGGAAGCAGCACTTTGGAAACCTGGATTTTTTACATTTACATTTTTCCATTTTTAACAGCACACACACTGCTCTGAAACATGGCTCTGGTCTAGTGTGGTTTGTTTTAAAACAATAAATAAATAAAAGTATGATCTACAGTTAATCTAATGAACGGTTGATGCTTCATTATAAATAGCAACTGTGATGAATGGACGAATGGATTAACAGCCAAATGTAACCAGACTGCACTCGGTGTCAGTGAGTGAATGAGTGAAAATAAAGCATGAATGACCAGATGGGCACACAGGAGTGAAGAGTGAATGAATGAGTGAAATGTACAGAATGTTAGCGTAGCCTTGATAGTGAAAAAAATGTCCTGAGGTTTTATTGGTGGAGATTTTGATGAAGCGGTGAATCTGACTGGTCCTGATGATTAAATGCTCTGAGACAGACTGCAGTCGACTGGCCTCGTTACTCTCACACACAGTTAGTCAGACTTGTAATGTACAAGGTATCTGTGTTAAACCTACATCAAGGACACTTCCTGTTAAACTAACATTTGTAAATAAAGCATTGAATTTTACGCTTAAAGCAAAGAAGTGATATCAAAAAGAAATGGAAGTCATTTGTTTGTCAGCAACATGAGCGCCCAGCAGCAGAGCTACACTTCCACCATTTCTGACTGAAAGTCACTACCAGTAAAATGTCCGTCAAAAAAGAGTCGTACTAACAGTTAAACTAAATCATTTATAATCTGTTGTCATGTTCTACTGAAATGGCCTGTGTTGAACAATGAGATATCATTCATATAAAAAAGGTTTTCAGTCCAAAATGGTGGCTGTCAAAAAAAAACACCAGCAGAGTTTTGACTCTTTGCTTATGGGTCCATACAAACATTTTTTAAAATATCCTAAAATATATTTGTACATTTTTACTTCATTGTACCTTAAAGGAAGAGTGTGCCACATTTTGGGGGATTTATTAGTAGAAATGGAATATAATATTACTGTTTTCTTTAGTGTATAATCACTTGAAACTAAGAATGGTTGTGTCTTGGTTAGCTTAAAATCTACATAGGGAGCTGGTCCTCTTCATGGGGTCCTCCATGTTGCTCCTCCATGTTTCTACAGTAGCCCAGAACGGACAAACCGAACACTGACTCTAAAGAGAGGCTTTCACGTTTTTATGTTACCTGAAGGCCACCGTAGTTCACCGACACACTTGTGAAACTGCGATAACGTGAGTCGCAGAGTGCTAAACCATGTTACTGCCAGCTGCCATCGGCTCCCAGAGTAGTGTTATTATAGTAAGGATGACCTCTGACTTCTGCTTTACACTCTGCGGTTCATCACCACAGTATTGTAAAGGGAGGAGTGAGGGATTGGTAGTTGGTTGCAGTCTACAACACCCGATGCCACCATATCCTACACACTATACCTCTTTAATCTGTACACCTATATTTCGGACATCTGAATCACAGAAATACATGTTGTATAATCACAGTTTCACTCAAACACTCCTCCAGAGCGTTCCACTCTTAGCCCCACTGCCTGTTGACCTCAGGTATGTATTTTATAATCGGTGTTTCTTTACTCTCTCCAGCTGTCAGGATGTTTGATTGACAGCTGTGTGTGTGTGATGTGTGTATTTCAGGGTGCGCTGACCTCCACCTGCTGGACATGCTGAGTCCTATGGAGAGGAAGAGGCAGGGCTACATCCACGAGCTCATCGTCACCGAGGAGAACTACGTCAACGACCTGCAGCTCGTCACAGAGGTCAGCACACAGATACACTGCCGATAGCAGTATATAACACAACATATTTACCAGTTAGTAGGTCAAAAACTACATTTTATGTAGTAAAGATGCCAGTTGAAAGGATGCTTTAAATACTAAGACCTTTACTATTTCAAAAGTCACTATTAGTTGAACCCAGCTGCACAAACAGACAAACTATATTAACAAAACAAAAAAAATCACACCAGGCCTGTTTCTCTGTGGTGATATGTTAAAGAAACTGGCCCAGAAGTTCATGTTTTGGATATACACACTAAAAACTATGACGCCGAAGGGACTGAATGATGATTTTAGCTTAAAATGCTTTTTATGTTAGGACTGTTTGTAGTCTTTTGCGTCCTTCAGACTACAAAGGTGGCCACTGACCATTTGGTGGTAGAGGATCATCCAATCAGCCTGTAGTTAAATGAATGAGTGTCCCCCTATTACTCTCTGGTGTATGGTCTTAATAGTGAAAAGGAACGGTGTTTTGTGGAGCTCAGCATTGTATGGAATGAGGTTTGGATCAGATTTAACTATAGGTTGTGCCTGTGATTGATATCTGTGAAAAGGAAAGTGATTGGTTCCTTAATAACTGGCCCCTGAACTGAATCTGATACTTAGAGAAGGCTCCTTAAGCATATTTGCGTTTCGTGATGTGCGCCAGTTAAACTCGTGAAATTTTTGTATTCTGTCCTTGATTTTGAGATCGGCGATGTGCTACCCGATCACATTTTTATACCCCTGTCACAACATAGTCAGGGGTTTATGGTGCTTTCAGTAAAAATGTGATTTTTTTTTCTACTTCAACTTCATTTCCGGAGAAGAACTCACAAACTATTTAACTTGGGAACTTCAAATTTGGTATGATGGGTGACAGTGTTGTGGGAGCAGGGAGCCATGCTCACCTCTGCCTTGTTAAACTACACTCATCGGCCACATAATTAGGTACACCTGTTCAATTGCTTGTTTACACAAGTAGCTAATGAGCCAATCACATGGCCGCAACTCAGTGCATTTAGGCATGTAGACGTGGTCAAGACAACTTGATGAAGTTCAAACCGAGCATCAGAATGGGGAAGAAAGGGGATTTAAGTGACTTTGAACGTGGCATGGTTGTTGGTGTCAGACGGGCTGGTCTGAGTATTTCAGAAGTTGCCGATCTACTGGGATTTTCACACACAACCATCTCTAGGGTTTACAGAGAATGGTCCGAAAAAGAGAAAATATCCAGTGAGCAGCAGTTGTGTGGACGATAATGCCTTGTTGATGTGAGAGGTCAGAGGAGAATGGGCGGACTGGTTGGAGATGATAGAAAGGCAACAATAACTCAAATAACCGCTTGTTACAACCAAAGGATGCAGAATACCATCTCTGAACACACAACACGTGGAACCTTGAAGAAGATGGGCTACAGCAGCAGAAGACCAAACCGGGTGACACTGCTGTCAGCTAAGAACAGGAAACTGAGACTACAGTTCACACAGGCTCACCAAAATTAGACAATAGAAGACTGGAAAAACATCCCCTGGTGTGATGAGTCTTGATTTCAGCTGCTACATTCAGATGGCAGAGTCAGAATTAGGAGTAAACAACATGAAAGCATGGATCCATCCTGCCTTGTATCAACGGTTCAGGCTGCTGGTGGTGGTGTAATTGTGTGGGGGATATTTTCTTGGCACACTTTTGGCCCCTTAGTACCAACTTAGCATGGTTTAAATGTTGCAGCCTAGCTGAGTATTAATGCTGACCATGTCCATCCCTTTATGACCACAGTGTACCCATCTTCTGATGGCTGCTTCCAGCAGGATAATGCACCATGTCACAAAGCCCATATTATCTCAAACTGGTTTCTTGAACATGACAATGAGTTCACTGTATTCCAATGGCCTCCACAATCACCAGATCTCAGTCCAATAGAGCACCTTTGGGATGTGGTGGAACGAGAAATTCACGTCATAGATGTGCAGCTGACAAATCTGCAGCAACTGTGTGATGCCTTTATGTCAATGTGGACCAAAATCTCTGAGGAATGTTTCCAACAACTTGTTGAAGATA
Organism: Pterois miles; assembly: GCA_947000775.1. NCBI lineage: Eukaryota > Metazoa > Chordata > Actinopteri > Perciformes > Scorpaenidae > Pterois > Pterois miles. The sequence goes on along the minus strand of CAMQGK010000242.1, from coordinate 4,699,813 downwards.
TGCCATGAAGAATTAAGTCAACACTGAAGCCAAAAAGGGGGTCCAGCCTTTTACTAGCAAGGTGTACCTAATAAAGTGGCCGGTGAGTGTATATCAACATTCAAGTAGACAACAGCTGATTTCCCCATGTGGGATTTGAAGCAGCAAACTGATTCTGTAGTTAAGTACAAAATGTGTGTATAGTAATGTCTGGGTTTAATTCAGTATTGGTGGAGTAACTTTTCTGTGTGTTCAGATCTTCCACAAACCTCTGCTGGAGTGCGAGCTGTTGACGGAGAAGGAGGTGGCCATGATCTTCGTCAACTGGAAGGAGCTCATCATGTGCAACATCAAACTGCTCAAGTAAAGACAAATACACCGAACACACACATACCAGTATTACACTCTGATGCACAAGACTTGTCTTTTTTTGGTTGTGTGTGAGTTTTGCTCAGTTAGTGACAGATAACATGTTAAATAAAGCAGGTGGAACAGTGCAGTAGGATTGGCTAAACACAGGCTAACAGTAGGTTTGGTTTTACATGAAGACATTTGCATCTGATACGCTGCGCCGGAGCGTCAACTGTCGTTTAAATTTACATAAAACGTTGAGGTTTGACTCTAGCATGTACAGTATCTGGTATCTTTGGAGACCATTTCTGTTTCTCATCCCTCTCTCACTGCAGGGCTCTGAGAGTGAGGAAGAAGATGTCGGGTGATCGGATGCCGGTAAAGATGATTGGTGACATCCTGACCAATCAGCTGCCTCACATGCAGCCATATATCAGGTTCTGCTCATCTTTTAGTCCCATCTTTAGGGAGATAGCTATCTTCAGGCAGCCCAAGTTTTAAAGGGGACAATTCATGGAAAATTGTTTTTCAGTGTTTGCATTCATCTATCTGGGTATCTGGAGTGTCTACCATCCCATAAACTGTGAAATAAGACAACCAGTCAGTTTTTGTGGGCTGTCTAGATCAGAAAACGTGATTCAAAAAGCTGTTCAGATTTGGTTCCCCTTCCTATGTCACATGCAGGCTCATTAGAATATACTGCTAGCCAATCAGAGCAGACTGGGCTTTTCCATTCATACATTCAGACAGGATGGTAAAAATCATGTTTTTAAACATTAAAGTGTGTAAACGTGTTTTAGTAGAAACCCAAGCTATAAGTATGATCTGATACAGTATGTCCCCTCTAATGTAAATGTTGGGATATTTGTTGTCAGATTCTGTTCGTGTCAGCTGAACGGAGCCACGCTGATCCAGCAGAAAACTGACGACAACCCCGAGATCAAGGACTTCCTGAAGGTACTAAACCACACTATAATCTGATGAAAATGATTCATTCATTACCATTCAGCATTCATTCTTTAAGTTCTTACTTTAGACATCAGGAACAGGTTTGTCCTTCGTCCAGCATTTTGTAGATTTTACATTTTAATCACCAGTAAATATGGTCAATGAAAGATCCACTCAAGTGTGATTGAAAAGTTTCCAGTGTTTCTAATGCTGTCTTTTGTCTCTCTCTCTCTCTCTCTCCCCCCCCTCTCTGTCTCTCTCTCTCTCTCTCTCTCTCTGACCCTCTCTCTCTCTCTTTCTCTCTCTCTCTCATCTCTGCCCCCCCCCGTCTCTCCCTCTCTTTCTCTCTCTGCCCCCCCGTCTCTCTCTCTGTCTCTCCCCCCTCTCTCTCTCTCTCTCTCTCTCTCTCTCTCTCTCTCTCTCTGACCCTCTCTCTCTCTCTTTCTCTCTCTCTCTCTCTCATCTCTGCCCCCCCCGTCTCTCCCTCTCTTTCTCTCTCTGCCCCCCCCGTCTCTCTCTCTGTCTCTCCCCCTCTCTCTCTCTCTCTCTCTCTCTCTCTCTCTCTCTCTCTCTCTCTCTCTCTCTTTCTCTCTCTCTCTCATCTCTGCCCTTCCCCGTCTCTCCCTCTCTTTCTCTCTCTGCCCCCCCTGTCTCTCTCTCTCTCTCTTTCATCTCTGTCTCCCTCTCTCTCTCTCTCTCTCTCTCTCTCTCTCTCTCTCTCTCTCTCTCTCTCTCTCTCTCTCTCTCTCTCTCTCTCTCTCTCTCTCTCTCTCTCTCTCTCTCTCTCTCTCTCTCCCCCCCCCCCCTCTCTCTCTCCCCCTCTGCCCCCCCCACCCTCTGTCTCTCTGTCAGAGGTTGGCGATGGATCCCAGGTGTAAGGGGATGCCTCTGTCCAGCTTCCTGCTCAAACCCATGCAGAGAGTCACACGCTACCCGCTCATCATCAAGAACGTACGTACGACGCAGAGACTCACATTCAGAGGAGACGTTGGGTCGATGAGTTCTAACACTTAGTGATCGGATGTTCCTGTCTGTCCTTATTGATCCTAGATCTTAGAAAACACTCCAGAGTCCCATCCAGACCACAGCCACCTGAAAGCTGCTCTGGAGAAAGCTGAGGAGCTGTGCTCACAGGTGAACACACGCACACTTCATTTTTAAGATAAAACAAACCACAAGTCTATTTATCGTGAGGTAAAATGTATTTTTTTCGTGATTTTATTCGTTTTAAAGATATGCACAAGAAATTATTAAAATAAATAAAGAATATCATAATGATAATTCAAAGCAAAACATAAATTTTAATTAAATTAATAAAAAATACATCAAATAAAAAAGAAGTATTAATTATTAAAGTATTAATAAAGATAGTTAGAAATACATATAAATAATAAATACAGTTAAGGAATTTTTAAGGCATCGAAAAAGTAATAATAGTAATAATAATTCAAAACAAAGCACAAATTAAAAATACATGAATAAACAAATACACAAAATAAAAATAGACATAGATTATTAGTAATAAAGATAATAATAAATAGATATGAATAAATAATAACAAATAGGTAGTAAATACATATAAATGGATAAAGAATGATTAAGATATGCATTGGAAATTATTAACAAAATATAATTAAAAACATTCTTTGAAAATAAATACATAAATAAAATAATACATAATTAAATATAATTAAAAAAAATAAATAAATAAAGAATTAAATTATTGCTATGATAATACACAGACACAGAAGTGTCCCCATGATGAAGAGCGTGGTCAGAACCCTCCTCATCATCATTATGGGACTAAGTTAACTAACTAAACTAACTAACTAAACTAACTACGTGTCCATTAAACTGAGCTCAAACAAAACAATAAATAAGAATAATTTATTAAGAGACTCATGTTTATCTGAGTTCATGTTGGTAAAAGTCAGTGATATTGTTAGAATATATGTTTGTTTTTTTAATATGCAAACAAATAAATAGGTAAAATGAGTGTGTGTTTTTGTTGTTCAGGTGAATGAGGGCGTCAGGGAGAAGGAGAACTCAGATCGTCTGGAGTGGATTCAGGCTCACGTCCAGTGTGAAGGCCTGTCCGAGGTAACTGCATTACAGGCTGATCATAACACACAAAGCTTCCTAATAAGACCTAATAATACCGTAATATAACATCGTATTCCTAGAAATAGTATATGCAGGGTAGGTTGGATGAGTAAACATGCTCTTATACCTGCTCTTAACTCCCAGTTTCATGTTAGTAATGTATTTGAAAATACAAACAAAATACTCAATTTGAAGATGCTACTTTGGACTGTGGCACAGTATGTCGTGATGGGCATTTATCTGAATATTTGACATTTTATAACCACCTTGTCCACCTCTGTCCATCAGCAACTGGTGTTTAACTCGGTCACCAACTGTCTGGGTCCCAGGAAGTTCCTGCACAGCGGGAAGCTGTTTAAAGCCAAGAGCAGCAAGGAGCTCTACGGCTTCCTGTTCAACGACTTCCTGCTGCTGACTCAGGTGACGTGACGCTGCTTTACACTCCTGCTCCACCACATTCAGTCTGGGAATGATGACACATCCGAGTTGACCATGTACATCAAGCTGTAAAACTTAATAGGGTTTGCTCCCGCCAGGTTAGCCAGATGTTAGCCATTGTTAACAATGCCAGTTGATAACACTGTCCAGCTGTGGCGGGGTCCATTCCCCATCTGGAGGTGCTCCGTTTGCTCTAGTTCAGTCCAGTTATGGTAAGGTGCTTCTGGGAGCGCAGCAGCACTGATGCATCAGTATTAACTGTAGCTAATAATGTCATATACATAGTAATATATCACTGATGGGGGTTATTTTTTGAAAATGAAACTTTTACTACTTTTACATCTGAGCATTTTTAGATTGTTGTATTAGTCATTTTACTGCAGTAAAGAACCAATACTTCTTCCACCTCAGTCTCAGTTTCAGTTTTATTCAAACATACTTTCTGTTTCTGAATCCGACTGTGTCTCACAGGTGACCAAACCTCTGGGCTCGTCAGGCTCCGACAAAGTCTTCTCCTCGAAAACACACCTTCAGTATCGCATGTACAAGACGGTACGACAACACACACCAAACTTTACTGTTGTTTAAACAGGGTTAAACAGGGTTTTAGGAATTTCCACACAGAGTTGAGATGTATTGAACTGTTAATTTTACTGTTAAAAACAGTGGCTTTACATAATATTTATATATATTTGCAATTATTACATCAAAACTTGCAACACTCAATCAGAAAAAAATATTGTTGCCAACATTTGCTCAGTCTGTTGTGTTAAAAAGCTGGAGATATTTTATCTCCAGTGAATGTATCTGTACCTGGTACAGTACATGACGTACACTGACTCCTTATGATGGAGCTCTTCTTGTCTCTTTCAGCCAATCTTTCTAAATGAAGTGTTAGTGAAGCTGCCAACAGACCCGTCGGGTGATGAACCTCTGTTCCACATCTCTCACATAGACAGAGTTTACACTCTCAGAGCTGAGAGCATCAATGAACGGTAACATATAAACACCTGGATAGACACTGCTTAGCTGTTTTTATTGTTTTCTGATTTCTTAGTTTTGGCCCTAATATTTGCACTGAGTACTGCTGATGTCTTGAAGTGATCTGACTGGGCTTAAAATGGCTGTACTGACTTTAAAAAGCCTGTTTGTGTGATCGTGTGTTCATGCAGGACGGCGTGGGTTCAGAAAATTAAAGCAGCTTCAGAACTCTTCATTGAGACGGAGAAGAAGAAGAGAGAGAAGGCGTATCTAGGTATCTCTCTTTTCTTTCCTTCATCCTGGATGTTTTGTTAAAGGCAACAAACGTTACCCTTTCAATTAGCTTACACTCATCCCTGGTGCTAACTGCCAATGCTAATCGCTAGCATGCTGACTTGTTATGATTATGGTTAAGTGAGAGTGCTGTAAACGGTCTGTTATGGTAACAAAATACAGTATAAACACTAACAAACATTTATGAATTTGAGTTGATGTGCAAGGCTAAGATTAGAGCTGCAATGATTCGTTGATTATAGTTGTCAAACTTTTGTTCAGATATTTTTCTGACATTTTTTGGATATTCTCTGCCTTTTTTCAGACTTTTTTCACACTTTGGGGATTTTTTTTTTCAAATATTTTTCAGATATTTTCCCAACTTTTTCAGATATTTTTCAAATATTTTTCATACATTTTTGTACTTTTTTTTCTGATATTTCTCCAGGCATTTTTCAGATATTTCTTCTGCATTTCTTCCCCATATTTTTCGTCATTTTTAGGACGACTTTTTTTCTGCCTTTTCTCAGACGTTTTTCAGACATTTTCAGACTTTTTTTTTTTACCCCAAAAACACAAAATTTCACATATTTTTCATATATATATGATATTATTATATATGATATTATAGACCAAACAACTAATCGCTTAATGAAGAAAATATTCATATTCAGAAAATAACAGATTAATCGACAGTGAAAATAACCGTTAGTTCCCGAATTTCCCTCCGGGGATTAATAAAGGTTCATCTTATCTTATCTTATCTTATCTTATCTTAGTTGCAGCCCTAGCTGGGATGTGTATATGCTAGTGATTAGCGCTGGTGATTAGCATAAGCGATTCTCAGGCTAATTGAAAGGGTGACGGTTACCCTCCTCTCTCCACAGTCTAAACTCTGCAGTCAAACATATTTTCCATGATCACTCTCTAATTTCTGTGTGTCTCTTTGTGTTTTCAGTGCGTTCTCAGAGGGCTACAGGTATCGGCAGACTGATGGTCAACATTGTGGAGGGAATTGAGCTGAAACCCTGTCGGTCCCACGGTACGTACACAGACGTTTAGAATTTCATTCATTCAATTATGTACAGGTTCAAGTTTAATTTCTTTCCCTATAAACTACAAATAGCTTATTAGTGCTGTTAGTGTCTCTTTCAAACCATTTACCGAGCTTTTGACTATCAACAATGTTAACAATGCTACATTTATCATAACTATAGATACAATATGCTTTTCACCCACAGTGAGACAGATTGTGACCCTACGACACATAAAGTGCAGGGTGTCAAATGCTCATTCTGCTGCTGTAAATTTGGTCCAAGATAAAATAATAAACCAACATGACAAACCAAGAGTTCTCATTCAGCTGACGTTCTCTTTAAAATGGTTTAGTGTCTGAAGTCGGGACTGTTTGTAGTCTACACTGGTAATAGAAAAAGAGATGGTATAAATATATTCAGATATTTGTGTTACATTTTTTACAAATATAAACTCTGTATCCTTCAGTCTGGTAAATATCTAATAAAGGAATTTGTGAATTTCTCCACTGTGGGACCAATAAAGGAATATCTTATCTTATCTTATCTTAAATGAATAGTAATGATACAATTAAGTGGATGAGAAGAAAAAAATCAAATAATTAATAAAAAAAAGTACATATAAATAAAAGAAAATAAAAAACTGAACAATAAAAAGAAAAACAAATGCCATAATAATAATAATAATAATAAATAATAATAATAATAATAGAGAGGGTTAGGAATTATGATTGTACTATACTAGAAGGAAAATAAGTAAATACGTAATTTTATAGTAAATATGGTTTCCAGACTTTGTGTAACATTATAAATATAAATAAATGTACATAACTACCTGTTTGTGTGTCTTTTCAGGAAAAAGTAACCCATACTGTGAGGTAACCATGGGTTCACAGTGCCATATCACAAAAACATTACAGGTATGACTTTGTTTTCAGCATATTTATGTTTTTATTTAATATTGTTAGATTATTAATTAGAGATTAAGAGATGTTTGCAGTGGTTTATTTTTTTCTCTTCCATCACTTATTACTCTATTATCTTCCTTTAGAGACTAATACGCCATTGACATTTTTAAAGTTTCAAGTTCAGTTGGTGTTAAATACAAATGAAGAGATGGTCTAAGTCACTGAGAAGAGCCTGTTTTGTCATAGGTGTAATTTCATAATTAAAACGATAAATAATGTACAGTATATGAAGTGACTGTATTGGCTCAAACTCTAGATAGGAGCTTATTTAATAGTCATAGCTAGATATGCCTATGAAATAACTTCCCTGTGTATCAGGCTGCTCATTTTGCAGCTTTTCTGTCTCTGCAGGACACTTTGAATCCGAAGTGGAACTCCAACTGTCAGTTTTTCATAAAGGACCTGGAGCAGGACGTCCTCTGTGTCACTGTGTTTGAACGAGACCAGTTCTCGCCTGACGGTCAGTCATAACATCAATAACCGCTGGTTTTGTTCTTTTTAAATGCTTTTATTTCATATCACACCCTCTCTCTTTGACTTCCTCCCCCCAGACTTCCTGGGCAGGACAGAGATCCGGTTGGCTGAAATCAAGAAGGACCAGGGCTCTAAAGGACCAATCACGAAGCGGTTGCTGCTCCATGAGGTTCCCACAGGAGAGATCGTCGTCAGGCTTGACCTCCAGCTGTTTGAAGAACCGTAAAAATAACCCGGATGGGATCATACTAGACTGGACCGAACCGAAAAGGGACTAAGAGATAAAATGTGGACCAGACAGCGGGGCTGGATTAGACTGGACTGGTCTGGATTCTCTTAGTTTGGTCTGGTTTCATTTTGTTCATGCTTACAGGCTGTTTATGTTTAAAGAAGGAGGTACATTAATCTGAGGAAAAATCTGAATATTTAGTAATTTTTGAACATTGCTATTTGGGAAAAACAGGCAGCTGTAAGCTAGACCTCTAAAGACCTGAAAGCCTTAGATTCATTCAGTCGCAGTCAGTTTCGTTGTGATCATTTGATTGATCTGAGACACAATATAAACGGGGCCTGTAGAGTTACACCATAGTCTGTATATAAAGGTGGATGACATGATGGCTCCCCAAATGTTTTCTGATCAGTTTGGTTTTAATTTGTTATTTGATGTTATAAAAAGCGGGTGGACTTCATGATTGACAGCTGTGCTTCTCGCGATTGGTTCAGGCAGGTGTGTGGGCGGGACCTTGATACCACAGCTCCACCCCCCCCAATCACTACTGCGTAGGCTCTGGCTCCAAATGTTAAAATCTCAAGATGGCAGCTCCCATATCCGGGATCTTTTGGTTTCTGTTTTGTACAGAGGGATGAAATAGAGATGTGTCTTCCATCTATATATACTGTCTATGTGTTACACCAGCTTGTCGGTCTGTTGTGTGTCAAATTTGAGCTATAACATTTGATTATTTGTGCTTAATTGATGCATTTACCTTAAAAAGTACAGTGTATTTCATCAAGTTACCACAAAGTAACTGACATACAGATAATCTGGGCTGGTTGGTGTCTGGGGCCCAACAGCAAAGAGCCCACGAAACAATATAAAAATACATTTGTAAAGCTATTGCAACTAGCATACAGAGGACAGGACCCACCAAAATCAAATATAAATAATTGACTCAAGAAATATATATATTTTTTCCCCCCAATGTATTTATTTATTTTTGCATTTTAATTTATTTAAATACATACAACTATAATAATGAATAAATGAAATAAAATACATTTTGAATTGATTTTAAAATACAAATTCAAAAATTAATAAATCAATTTTATACACACATTTTGAATTTAATAATAATAAATAAAAGGGGAATTAAATATAAGATAGATGGGGGAGTAATGCAAAGGTAAATAAATAAAAATATCAATTTATATCACATTTTATCAGTTAATTAATGCCTACATTTATTCTTAATATTATTTTTGGAACAATGCCATATTGGAGTATTTATATATTGAGTCATTTATTTATTTTAGTTTGGCAGGTCCTGTCCTCCGTAACTAGCCTCGCTGCTACGTTCAGTTATTTAAGTGGAAATCTTGGTTGTCAGATTTTGGAGCTGCAGTCTGAATGACAGATAGCACCTCTTTCCAAACATAGTTTTAACCAGTCAGCACAAAAACGTTTTGAGACTACATAGCACTTTTCTGACATCAATATTCAATCTAGATCAAATCACCGAATCTCTTTAAATGTCTTACATACATCTTAACGTCTTACATTTAATTTTACTGGTCTTAAAATGTTCTTGAGCTGCTGCTTTTCTGGTTGAATAACAGTGTCCTACCAAGACCTGTTTCTATTCCAGTCCAGTTCAGTCCACGTTTGTCCTCCTTCAGTCTGGTCCAGCTCAGTCCAGTCTAGTCCTCTTTGGAGATCAGCCGGGTCTGTACTGTTCTCTCTTCCTCTGCTTCATCAGACAGTCTCACAGACACTCCAGCGACAATCCCAAACCTGCTCCTTCTTAGTCCCAACAAACCCAAACCCCTGTGTGTGTGTGTGTGTGTGTGTGTGTGTGTGTGTGTGTGTGTGTGTGTGTGTGTGTGTGTGTGTGTGTGTGTGTGTGTGTGTGTGTGTGTGTGTGTGTGTGTGTGTGTGGGGATGCGTGAAATATGTATGACTGTATGAGTGTGTCAAGGCGGACAGGCTAATTAAAGGTACATTTTTATTTTATTTACGTCAAGTCTTACAGCTCTCTCAGAGTCTTAAGTTAAACTCCTCAGGCGTTCAGCTGCGAGGCACTTGCATGTAAAGAGACATTCACATACTGAACACTTGCCACATTATCTCAGAAAAGGCTAAATATGTACAGGTTTAATGAGAAATGCTAACGATGCTGATAAGCTGAAAATATAGGCAGATTTTACCCCAATATATGACATGTGTTCAGTGTAAATTAATATCAAGATGTCCCTTTCACATGTTTACTGATGCTGATAATGACGTTGCTGAAACCAGGAACAGGTGTGACAGCTAATTTAAGTTGAGGTACTGTAAAGAAGAATGTCTTCATTTTTGTTATATTTTTGATGTTGGACGCACACGGGGTTGTAGTTTTAGGTGAATTATGTCACTAACCTCTGTTGTTATGTTGCTGCTGTGTGAAGCTGTCACAGTGGCGTCACTATGCAGGGGAGGAAAAACCCTGACAGAACCAGGGAGCCCAGAGCTGGATCGGGGCCCTCGGACATGCTACGTATGACAGACGTGTGTTTTATAGTAACAGCCTTTTAGACCATTTCCACACTTTAACCCTGAGTAAAAAAATAATGTTACTGTGCGTCGGCACTCCCAGCACTTTTCAAACACTGTCGCTGATATTAGAGCTGAGCAGGACTTGACTGTTACACAGCGGCCATTTTGAATAGTCAAAGAAATAAACTTGATAATATTTAACGTGTAAAATGTCTCATGAATATATGTTTATTTTTTAAATGGCTCAGCAAATTTCTTAAAAATTTGAGCACTGTAATTTTGAGCAAACACTACTGAAATAGGAGGAAATTGTGGAGTTATTGTGAACTACTTTCAACGGCGGATTAATGAAAAAACATGTGAACACGATCCCATTTGAAGGCACCATATTTTAGCAATTAAAGAATAGCAAAATTTGCATGGTAGCTAGCTAACCAGTAGTTATCTAGCTAGCTTGCTGATTCCACCATGCTTTAACGCGACACTGGTTACAGAAAATGAGCCGAGCAATGTTCTCCTCTGGCGACAGCAATGTGCTTTTCTACGCTGTGACAAAAGTGTGTGCATGAAGCATTAAGTTGTTTTTTACTCGTTGTACCTTTATCCTCAGTGAGTCCACAACCTGCCATAAGTTGGCTTAGTTTATATGGAAGTTAGCCCCCTTACCAAAAAGAGGTTTATTCAAGTGTGCTATTAGTATACTTCTTTTAAACGTAAAATAAGAGAGCATACTTTCAGTTTACTTTTTATGTACTTGTCAGAGATATACTTAATAAAAGTATACTTAAGTATAGGTTGCAATGGCATCGCTACACATAAAAATGTCCGCCGCTCTGACCGTCCCGCTATGTTGATTTGACTGGGAATGTTCATTCTGCTCCTATTCTGTTTCTCTGGTCCAAATATTTGATGTTATTAAAGCATGAAATAATTCTTCCCCTAGTTTTTTAGTTCCCATAGTTTATTTTTGGTGTAGCGAGGTGGAGTATTTAAAAATACTAAATGTTTGTATAGCTTTCATAGCTGTCGCATACTTGGGGTTGTGTTAGTTTGTTCATGAGGACGTGCCAAATGAAAGGCTGTGAAAGTTATGATGAATGCTAATGTTAAAAAGAAACAAAAACCAGTAATGCATCAAATTCATTTAACAACTTAACTTTGAAGCATATTAGTCACTCCATTTCCTTCGCTGACAAGACAAAAACTCAGGAGTTACTTTGACGGCAGCATTAATCTTTTCCACCATGAGTATTCAAAATGGTCGCTGCATTAGCCACTTGGGACAGATACGATGGCAGTAGATATGTTAGTTAGCTAGCTACTTGTCCAGTTAGTACGTTTAGTCATTTTAATTAAATGCCACGGTTACTGAATTACCACTGAGACAACCAATAGTTACCTTAGTGACCAGCCACTGTCCAATCAGAAGTCAGCGAGGCTCAGCCAGTCGCAGCAGCTTGATATTGGAGGAAGGTGTGAATGAATGTTTGTTTGACTGAAGATGATGATGATGATGATAAATAATAATGATGATGATGAGTGATGATCCCTGTCGACCTTTTCCTCCTCCTCCTCCTCCTCCTCCTCCTCCTCCTCTCCACACTGAATCTAATCCGGTTTGAACCCGTTCTTACTGTTCCAGGTTGTGTATAATACTACTGCTATCTGAGAGTTAATATATGAGCGCTGCGGGGGCGATGGAGACAGCCTGCTGTTAATTATCACTGTAGAAGATGATGTACGTTGTTGTCTTTCAATGTTCAGATTAAACTTCAGTTGGACCAAGAACGCAGCCATCTGTATTATTGGGTTCTTTGGTAAACTATTTGTCTTGATGCTCACAAATACTGGTTACATCAGTGGTGCCCTGCCCGGGGGGATAATAAAGGAGAGAAAACACAACATTTATTTATCACAAAAGTACATTTACTTTGTCTGACTGTTCTCTAATTGAAAATTCTGGACACTTACCCTTGGACGTAGCTGAAAGGTAACACGCAAATTGCTTAAGTCTTGCAAGATGGTTAAACAAATAGTTATGGTTTGGTATTGATGTCTAATAATTAAGGTTAGGTATTGACCTCAGATAGTTAAGGTTAGGCACTGACAGCTGCTGCTGTCATTTTGGACAGAAAACACTTTATGCTACTTTTACTTTTAAATGTATGATATTTTATTGTTCAACACAAGTCATTTTGGTAGAATATGACAGTAGAATATAAATAATTTTCTTTTACTTTTGTAGATCACTTTGTAGGTGGACGTTTTACTGGCGTTCATTAGTCACTTTCAGTGCAAAATGGCGGAAGCGTAGCTTTGCTGCTGGGTGCTGATGTTACAACTAACTTTCAATATACTGTACGTTCTAAGAGTAAAAATGGTAGTACCCATTATGCTTAATCTGTGTTTATTGATTGTTGTTATTGATTATGAGAGGGTCCTTGATTATGAGAGGGTCCTTGGAAAATGTTCTGAATTTTTTTTTTTCAATTTTCAACTTTATTTCAAAAGTACAATTCAGTACAATTGTAATAAACAATTAACAACAAAAAATTCATTATAATTCTGCAAAAATATTTAGCAGTGTAAAACTAATCTAAAAAAAAATTATAAATTATCCATCCATCCATCCATCGTCAACCGCTTATCCCGTTAGGGGTCGCGGGGGGGCTGGAGCCAATCCCAGCTGGCATTGGGCGAAGGCAGGGTACACCCTGGACAGGTCGCCAGTCCATCGCAGGGCACATAGAAACAGACAACATATAGACAGACAACCATTCACGCTCACATCCACACCTACGGGCAATTTAGAGTAATCAATTAACCTAAACAGCATGTCTTTGGGTGGTGGGAGGAAGCCGGAGTACCCGGAGAAAACCCACGCTTACACGGGGAGAACATGCAAACTCCACACAGAAGAGCCGCAAGCTGGAATCGAACCTGCGACCCTCTTGCTGTGAGGCGACAGCGCTAACCACTACACCACCGTGCAGCCCAAAATTATAAATTATGCAACAAATAAAATGTAAGGAAATGAAAAGATGAATAATAACAAAAATTGTCACGGTCTGTCAAACAATTGGAATAAATTTAACATTTCGTGTTGGCACCATGCTGGCACCATGTTGGCACGATGTTGGCACCGTGCTGGCACAATGTAGTGAAAGGGGGGCGTTGTCTTTATTGCAAGCAATCAGCGTCAAGGTAAACACTTTAGTCACTAAAACACCGGAAGTTAGTTAACTCTTCCTTGAAAATAAAAGTGGTTTGACTGAAGTCAGATTATTTATACTATTTTGTACTGATCTGTTCCAAAAAAATTGACTTGGTAGACACAATATTTCTCCCTGACACAGATATTATCACTCAGTGAAAAGTATGCTGTGGGCAGTTTGCATTTTCAAAAGAGAGGTTGTTTTTGAGGCTTTTATTTTGATAAGTGATGCCGGAAGAAGTATCGTCTTCTTTGGTGGTGTTTTACACCAGTCTTTGGAGGCTTTAATCGAGCTTTATGTAACGTTAATACTATAAAACACTCAGCACAGGACAGCTCAGCTCAACTAGACTAAAACCTGTCAGCCAACTACAAATAAACCAACCAAGAAACGGTTAGAAGTGGATTTAATCGATTCAGGTTGACACGGGAAGAGTTTATTTATCGTCGCGTTTAGAGTAGCTAGCTAAACGAGTTCACTGTGATTTGTTTTTTTGGTGTTTTGTGCGTTTTTATCAGCCGTTAAAACATTCCTCTGTGTGTCTGAAGAGATAGAAGAGGGCAACGGTAACGTTAAGTGTCATGGTGGAGGACGGAGAGCTTCAGGACATTTAGTACTGTGACAGAGCGACCTGACACGTTCCTCCTCAACACTGTCATTCACTTCTGTTACACACGTATCGGTTTTATTTAAGCTATCATGGCCGCTGCATTGATCAGAAGACCAACAGGATTATATGTAAGTACATGTACTGTCTTTATAGACTTTAAGTCTGAGCCCTGTACATACCATACATGTCATAAGCTGAGTACAATCAATGCATTGCAGGTTATTGATGCATTTATTGCACGTTTACTTACACTCAAACTCTGTTTCTGCTCAGCTGTAAAATCAATGTATATGTATATTTCTGTCAGATTGGGTCCCTCACATGTCTTTGTACTGTGTGTACATATATATAACCATAGAGCATATAGGGATCAACCCAAGGTAATATTTTATGTGGCAATGATGTAAAATTTGACTATTCAAACTAGAAACAAGTTTCCAGTCTGATATCAGTATTTCCCTGAATAACTTGATTGTGTGTGTGTGTGTGTGTGTGTGTGTGTGTGTGTGTGTGTGTGTGTGTTCAGTGTGTCCACAGGGAGTTGTGCAGAGTTGTATGGAGGTCACAAACTGCCCTGTTCAGCTCCAAACCATCAGACAGAAAACAGCCACGCAGGACACACATCAGTAAGACAAACACTTCATTTTCTGTCATTATTTTACTTTTTATCAGGGCTTGGACCGATCTCCTGATTCTACACTATCACAATACTTTGGTGACAGTGCGATATTGTGATTTATTGTGATTTTTGTTAACTTTTTTAACACTAGATCATGGGAAAAAGTTGAATCATAGACTTCTAAGGCCTTTTACTTTGGGAATGATCTAAATTAATACAGTAAAAATGTGTGCTTTTCAGCATGTATGTAGACAGAGATGTCCTGAAGTCAAATATATTTAATTTTTTTCCAGTGACCTAAAAATCAAAGAATAAAGACTTTTCCCTCACAAATTAGTGATATCTTCTTTTTAATTTATAAGGGTCATGTAATGTTTTATATTTCTGGTGAATATAATCCAATCAAACTTATTTCCATATATCTATTTTGTATATAAAGTTGCCTTTGTTAACACCTTATTTTGAAAACATAGACATAGTCACATGTGTCTATTTCCTCTACCTTCTCCAAGGTGGTCTCTAGCTCTTCTCTCCTTTATCCATCCATGTTCAGCTCCATCGGGGCCGATTGAATGTTAACATAAATGTCAGTATATGGCGCTCTACAGTTGTAGCGTCGGCCCATTTGACTACGGAGACGAGAGCGACAACCAGCCGGACTGAACAATTTAGCGATACAATAAAGTTTCCTTTCTATGACAGAGTTAGCTGCAGCTTTAGCTGTGATGTCTGGCTCAGCTTTTCCTGCAATGTGCGAAACCCAAAGTGTTTCCATACTGGATGTGTATTATTTACCACGCTGGATTTAACATGGGAGGGGGCAGGTCGTATCCATGCTGACAATCTGCTGTTTTCTACTTTTTCATTTTGGCGCACTGTGGTTTGTTTTGGCTGACACACATAGAACGGATATGACATCACGTTACTCAGACTACCACAATAAAAGCAGTAACGTCCTCCTAGCTGTGCATAGATTCATAGACATTTTTTTTTTTAAATGCAATACATCTGTGAATCAATTTTTCTGCTATCCCTAGTTTTTATCTCCAACTGTCATTGTATTCTGTTCATATGGTATTTCTTCTACAGCAATTTAGAAGTAACTAGAGATTTTACAGGATCTGTCTTTGACAAACATAAAGGTTTCACTAGGTGTGGGCAGTATGGATGAAAGTCCTTTATCACAACTGTGTGCCATAATATTGACATGTATTGTGGTATACAAAAATTCATGGAAAATCAGATGACCAACACCTTCTATGATGCCCATGTCTGTAAAATAAAGAAGAAGAAGAAGATGTCCCTTTTTTTTTCCCCCCAAAGGGGAAAAATATTTTTTCTTTTTTTTTTATACATAATAATAAAAAAAAAAAAAAAAAATAATTAAAAGAAGATTTAGGAGGGGGGGCTGCCCACAACCCCCCCCACGGTGGGGGGTTGGTTCCTTCCTTCGGGCCCCCCGCGTTTTTTTTTTCCTTTCGGGACTTTAACCGACCCCCCCGTTCCCAAATCAACCCCCCACAACTACTACTCCCCCCCAAAATAAAATAAATAAATAATTTGTTAGAATAAGCTTTTAGTGCTGTATATTTAGTTATAAGCACTCATACACACTCATTCATATTCATTGTGTGCGTTAAGGGTACAGTGTAGGATTTGGCAACATCTAGTGATGTGGTTGCAGACTGCAGTGAACCGAGTACCCCTCCTCTCACTCCTCCCTTTCCAAGACTGTGGTAACATGAACCACTGAGTGCAAAACTGTGGTAACGCCGCTGGCCTCGCTCAGAGGCCATCCTTACATAATAACACTCACAGAACTATGGTGGCCCTCAGGTAAAATGTGAAAGGTTTTCTGTGGAAAAGTTTGGTTTGCCCTTTCTGGGCTACTGTAGAAACATGTAGGAGCATAATAATAATAAAGCTGATCTTGACCGTGACCTTGGAGGAGCAACATGGAGGTCTCCATGAGGAGGACCTGCTCCCTATGTAGATATGAAGGGCTCATTCTAATCTATCAAAAACACGATTCTTAGTTTCAGGTGATTATACACTATAGTACACATATTATGTACTATTTTAATAATAGATCCCCAGAAAAATTACACAGTGTTAATTAAAGTGAAAAAATATCATTAAATCTATCCAAGAACAGACAAAACAGAAGACATGGGCGTCATAGAAAGTGTACCTGAGTATTTCCGGACAGGCCTGGTTTTATTCTCAGTCTGTACTTTCTTTCACTGACAGAGAAAGCGAAGCCCCAGCCAGCGGTTGATGTCGCTAAACTCCTGGAGGAGATCTTCTCCCAGCGCAGGCCGGGCACAGCGCCACCTGCTGGTAAAGGTCAGCACATTCAGGGTATCAGAATAAAGCTTCAGTCAAAGACAGCGACAGACTTTTTTGTTTCCTGCCAACACAGCAGGTGATGTAATTTACATCCGCAGAAAGAGCAGCTTTTGGATTTTGATGTCATCTGTCTTTTCTGCAAGTAGTCTATAAATCCATCGTTTGTGGCTTCCTGTTTTCAGACTATTTTAGATTAGATTATGTGAATTTTAGGGCTGTTCCAAATAGTTTGAAGCTTCATTCATAACGTTAACATTCAAATTATTGTTATTAATAACTTACAGAAACATTACATGTAATAGTCCATGTTCTCTCACACACAGTGAGCGACGTGGCGTTCAGCCCTCATCTTTGTAATTGTCTCAGGTTTTGAAAAATAAATCATGTGATCATTTCCAAGCCTTTCGAAAACAACATTTTCACGTCGGTCAAAAAACATATATATATTTAGGTATATATATATGTCTATAAATATATGTATATAAAATACAAACATTCAAAGCTTATTGTGAATGACCATAGATGAGAGAACATACTCCTGAGTTGCCTGAAGGACAGCCAAGTTAATTAACTGAATCCCTCAAATGCTGATTTGTTCAGCTTGTTTCTGTCTGTGCCGAGTGGGTTTACTTATCCCTCTTCCCTTCTATCCATGTCCTTTACATCCTCCTTTTCTCCTCTTCCTCTCTCCTTCCTCCTACAGCTCAACCTGCCAAAGCCTCCTCCACGCCCACCAAACCTCCCACCACTTCCTCAGTGAACGTCTCCACCTCAAATGTTCCTCCATTGTCAAAGACGGATGCTCGTAGTCTTTCGAATATGACTGTTCCTCTGACCTCAGGTTCCTCTCCAACCAGCACAACACCAGCTACCATAGAACACCAGCCCTCGGCTGAAACAACAGAAACCAAAGTAGAAACTGCCCCAGTACTGCCCTTGTCAGCCCACATGGTGGAGAAGAACGCAGAGGCGTCATCTTTCCCAGCTGCTACAGTAGAGCCCTCAATAGAAACTACAGTAGAATCACCAGTAGAGCCTATCCTACCCCCTGTGGAAACAGTAGAAGATAGAGCTGCTGTTGTTGAACATCCAGTAGAGACTACAGTAGAAGCTCCAGCTGAAGCAAAACAAACCAAAGACACATACTCAGGAGTGGTTCATGTCTCATACACTGCTGAAGAGGCATCTTTAATAGAAACTACAATAGATGCAACAGTAGAGGACAGCACCTCTACTTTGGAAACACTAGAGAGCAGAGCTGCTGTTGTTGAGGGTCCAGTAGAGCCTACAGTAGATGCAACAGCTCAAGCAGTAGAAACCAGCAGTGCAGGTCCTGTTAACCTCTCGCACATGGCTGAAGAAGAACCCTCAATAGAAACTTCAATAGACGCAACAGTAGAGACCAGTACCTCTCCTCTGGAAACACTAGAGAGTAGAGCTGTAGTTGCTGAAGGTTCAGTAGAAACTACAACAGAGGCTGAAGCAGCAACTCAAGCAGTAGAAACCAACCTCTCGCACTCTGCCAAAGAAGAAACTACAATAGAATCACAAACAGAAACCAGCCATTTTTCCTTGGAAACATTAGAAACTAGAGCTGCTGTTGTTGAAGGTCCAGTAGAGCTTACGATAGACGTCACAGTAGAGGCAACAGCTCAGGAAGTAGAAACCAGCAGCACAGACTCAGGTGCTGTTAACCTCTCACTCACTGCCAAAGAGGATCCTTTAATGGAAACTACCATAGAAGCAGCAGTTTCTGAAGGTACAGCAGAAATGGCCTTAATCCAAAATGCACAAAAATCTTCACCCTTGCCTTTGGAAAACAAATCTACAATAGAACCCACAGTAGAATCATGCTCAGTAAATGAGGAAGAGAGCAGGTCTGAAGAGATGACGTTAGAGTCTGTAACGCTCCATGTAGACCAGGTCCTGGTAGCGTCTTTAAAAACCGACGAGCTTCTCCAAACAAAATCAACCCTCGATGAAGAAGTAGAGAAGCAGCTCCAGGAGTTGTTGGTCCAGACAGAGATCGGAGCTGCAGCAGAAACCGAGGATTCAAGTGAAGATGAGAGGGAGATTTTAAATGAAGTTTTGTCAAAGTGGGACTCTCTGTCTGAAGATCTTCAAGAGCTGGAAGGAGAAAGTGGCGCGTTGGTGAAAGAGCTCCTCTGTCACGTTCCTGCAGCGTTTTCCAAAACGCCCGCCACAGTAAAAACACGTTCAGATGGCGAGCAGGTGGAGGAAAAGGCGACTGAAGCCATGACGCTGGAATCTGTAACTTTAGCAGAAGTGAAAGCAGACATTTTCGGTCTTGAAACTGAAGTCCTGCTTGAAGCGAGGGACGCTCTCGAGAAAGAAGCTGATGTACAAGCGAAAGAAGAGAAAATGGAAGTTACAACCACAGTAGAGGACATTGCTGAGTTTAAGGATGACATTTTAACGCTAGATTCAATCTCTGAAGCGACCGATGCAATAGAAGCTGTTATGTTGGAGGTCATGTTGGGCTCTGAGCAAGGACCAAGGCAGGCGCTCGATGGTCAGGATGCTGAAGGAGAGTCCAGAGAGCAGCAAGGGGGCGTCCTGGAGGCCATGAGTCTGGAGTCTGTGACTCTGGCTGAAGTCGAGGCCTCTTTGGGAACCCTGGAGGATGAATCTCTGAGTGAAACCACTGATTATCTGGAGAAAGAAGCTGAAATCGTTGCTGGAGAGAAGAGGGTGGAGGTAGAGGAAGTGGTGGTGTCTGAAGAGATGACTGAGGCTCTGGAGACTGAAGCTCTGCCTGAAGATCTGCAGATAGATGCACTGATGGAGGAGCTGATCTTTTCCATTCCTGGGCACATAACAGGGCCAACAGAAGGTCAGGAGGTTGTTAGAGCAGATGTTTTGGATGGTAAGTTTCCAGAGAAATTAGCAAAAGCAAAAGTAAGGAGTTGGTGGAGTACATGCAGCTCTAAATTCAGTCATGATGATTTAAAGGTCCCAATCTTTAAATTAGGTTAACTGCCGGAAACACGGCAGGCAGCAGCAAAGTGTGGCTCAGCGCAATAAATAGGGCTCATTTGTAACAGGTCAGCATGTCACAATACTGCTTACTGATTGGCTGTGGGTCCTCTCTTGCCAAAATTTGCCACCAAAAAGTTAACCTATCCACATCTTTTAGTTTGGGTACACATGTCGCGGAAGCAATCGGCCGCAGTTCGCTGAGTTCAAAGCTTTCCATAGACATTGCATGGCAGCTCGCCACGGGCCGCCGCTCTGGTGTGCTTCTGATGCGGTTGTCTCTGAGCTTTCCACAAGAAAGCTAATAAACATATTTTTCCAAAATGTTGAAATATTACTTAAAAAGAAAAAATACAAAACTTAATAAAAAAAGTTAAACTCTGTGATTGGAGACTGTAGAAATGGATGATTGAAACTGAGATAACAGCAGATGAGATGCGAACAGAGCAGAAAGTATTAGTTAAGCTGTCAAAGAGATTTGAACTAAAACCAAAGGTTTAGAAACCAGCTGTTGTCCTGCAGGCCATCATCTGTCCTGTTTCTGGGGTTGTTACCACAGAAACGGTGGCGGCCGTTGGGTCAGTCGACGTTGATACAGCGGCTGCAGTAAGAGATGATTTTCCAGCTTCTCCAGTGAAGGAGGTGCTGTTGGAGGAGGAGGGAGCTCAGGCTGAAGCCTTGGGGAATGAAGATGGTAAAGGGACACATGCAGGTAAATACAGACACATACAGTCATTAGGTCATATTGGTTGTCTGATGACAGCGTTGGGCTTTATTTATATTGTTGTCTTGTGTTTTTCAGATTTAGATCCAGTACAGAGACTCTTCCTGGAGAAAATCAGAGAATACAACAAGATGCGCAGGTAAAGAGACACAAGAGGTGTCCTGTTATATTCAGTAGGAAGGTCACATGATGCCTGACTGCCCTGAACAAGCATAAGACATATGGCTCTGTCAATGTAGGCATCCTTAAGAATGCCTACATTGACACCTCCGTCCAGAAAGGTGGAATCCCAGGTGTGTCAGGTTGCCTGGAACACACCGGTGTAGTTTCCCAGCTGATCAGGGAGGCGCGGGAGGGCAAGGAAGACCTCGTTGTGCTTTGGCTTGATCTCGCCAATGCCTTCGGCTCCATACCCCACAAGCTGGTGGAGACTACGCTGGACCGGCACCATGTACCCACGAAGATCAAGGAACTCATCCTGAACTACTACGGCAACTTCAGGCTCAGAGTCACTTCTGGGAGCATTACATCAGATTGGCACAGGCTTGAAAAGGGCATTATCACTGGGTGTACAATCTCAGTCAGCCTCTTTGCCCTAGCCATGAACATGGTTGTCAAGGCAGCTGAAACGGAGTGCAGAGGCCCTCCGTCTAAGTCTGGAACTCGACAGCCCCCCATCAGAGCCTTTATGGACGATCTCACTGTCACAACTACATCGGTTCCTGGTGTGAGATGGATA
The DNA here is from genome assembly GCA_947000775.1 of Pterois miles. Lineage (NCBI taxonomy): Eukaryota > Metazoa > Chordata > Actinopteri > Perciformes > Scorpaenidae > Pterois > Pterois miles. Next base: position 4,678,259 of record CAMQGK010000242.1, on the reverse strand, counting down.
CTCCAGGGCCTGGAAAAGCTCATCTCCTGGGCAAGAATGAGCTTTAAGCCAACTAAATCCAGGGCCATGGTGTTGAAGAAGGGAAAGGTGGCAGACAAGTTCCGCTTCTACGTGGATGGCACGGCAATCCCATCCATCACCGAGAAACCGGTCAAGGCTCTGGGCAAGGTCTTCGACTGTAGTCTCAGGGATACTGCAGCAATCCAGACAACCATCAAGGAGCTTGAGACGTGGCTATCGGCTGTAGACAAGTCCGGCTTACCTGGCCGGTTTAAGGCGTGGATCTACCAGCATGGCGTCTTACCCCGGGTACTCTGGCCTCTGTTGGTGTATGAGTTTCCTCTGTCAACAGTGGAGACTCTGGAGAGGAAGATCAGCAGCTACCTCCGGCGATGGTTGGGCTTTCCACGCAGCCTATGCAGCGCAGCACTGTATGGGAAGACCAACAAACTCCAGCTCCCTTTTAGCAGCCTAGACGAGGAGTTCAGGGTCTCTCGCACAAGAGAGGCCTTGCTCTACCGGGACTCCAAGGACTCTAAAGTGGCATCAGCAGGCATCATGGTGCGAACTGGCAGGAAGTGGAGAGCTCAGGAAGGTCTGGAGGTAGCCGAGTCTCGACTGAGACACAAGGCCTTGGTGGGATCAATTGCAACAGGTCGTGCTGGACTGGGCGCCTTTCCTCAACCTCGCTATGAGAAGGCACGTGGTAAGGACAAACGCCAGCTAGTCCTGAAGGAGGTGCGTGCAGGGGTTGAGGAGGAACGGATCAGCAGGATGGTGGGCATGCAGCAGCAAGGAGCATGGACGAGGTGGGAGGGCGCGCTGGAGAGGAAGGTGACCTGGTCTGAGATCAGGCAGGCTGAACCCCAGCGCATTAAGTTCATGGTTCAAGCTGTCTACGATGTCCTACCCAGCCCAGCCAACCTCCATCTCTGGGGCATGAGTGACTCTCCTGCCTGTGCGCTGTGCTCCAGGAAAGGCTCCCTGGAGCACATCCTAAGCAGCTGCTCTAAAGCCCTGGGAGAGGGTCGCTACCGTTGGCGGCACGACCAGGTGCTGAAGAGTGTTGCAGAAGCCATGACAAACTTCGTGGCCAAAAACAACAGCAGCAAGCGACACCAGGGCATAAGGAACATCAGCTTTGTCAGGGCTGGTGAGCAGCCACAATCTCAGCCCAAACCAGCAGCCGGTCTCCTCACCTCAGCGATGGACTGGGTTCTACAAGTGGACTTGGGCAAGCAGCTCAAGTTTCCAGACCACGTCACAACAACTTCTTTGAGGCCAGACATCGTGCTCACGTCAGTATCTTCAAGGCAGGTGCTACTGGTAGAATTGACAGTCCCTTGGGAGGATCGCATTGAGGAGGCTAACGAGCGGAAGCGGTCAAAGTACCAGGAGCTGGTCGAGCAATGCCAAAGAGGAGGCTGGAAGGCACGATGCGAGCCCATAGAAGTGGGGTGTAGAGGCTTTGCTGGCCGCTCTCTGTGCAGGGTGTTCACACTACTTGGCATCACAGGTGTTGAGAAAAGGAAGGCCATCAAGTCCATCATGGAGGCAGCGGAGAGAGCCTCTAGATGGCTTTGGATCAGGAGGAGCGATCTGTGGGCCAATGCTACTGGGACACAAGCCAGGGTCTGATCAACCCTGGCTGGGTCACCTGAGGGAGGGGGTATGATGTTGAAAGACCCGAAACCCCCGGTGATCTCAGGCACATCACTGAAGATGTGTCCCAGTGCATCCTAGGATGTATCTTACAGTCGTTTGCTAAAGGAAAATTACATTTGGGGACATAAGAGTGGTATCAGTCTTGTCATTTAACTCTCAAAAAGACAGTGGATTTCCAAAACTGTAAAACCATTTCTTTAAGGGTCTTATTATTAGTTATTTATTAATGTGTAGAGTTTGAATGATACAAGGTTCTGAAGGTTCGTATTAATAGAAGGACAGGGTTCCTGTTGGGGTCTTAAACACTGTTAAGACAAAGCAGTATGTCCTCATTGTATGTATACTGCATGCAACAGTATGTACTTTGTAAGGCCGCAGTATGCTCTACAAGTAAACAGAAAAAGGATGATGGAAAAAGGATGCCATAGATTTTAATTTCCCTCATCGTCTATCTCCTCTTCCTCTCTAAGGTTGAATGGAGGACTGTTGGAGGCGGAGCCAGGCTACGAGAAATACCTATCAGAGGAGACGGCGAAGCTCCAGAGGCTTTATGGAGGAGGAGACCTGAGCAGCTTCCCTCAGTTCACCTTCACCGGTGAGACAGACGTTCAGTAACAGAGGTGTATGTATGTATGTATGTATGTATGTATGTATGTATGTAGAGCTGTGTCAGCAGCAGCTTCAGGACCTAAATATCCTTTTCATTTGCTTCAAAAATATTCCAGAAAATCCCTCAAGAAAGCCTTGAACTGAACTAAGCAGCTGATGATTCAAATAATAGAAAAGAAGTATCTGAAATGCAGAAAATGTTTTTTCGAGATATGGTATCTATGTTGATGAGATAAACTTTTCATCAGTCATCATCAATCAAGTTCAAAATTGGGATGATGGTTGACAGTGTTGCAGTGTGAGCGAGGCGATGTCATCCATGCTCACTTTCCCAGGAGACTCACATTTTTCATTGCCCTCTCTCAGTTTCCTCTCGGGTTCAAAATTCTTGCCCATTTTTTTCCAATTTAAGGCAAATTTTCACACGTTTTTTTTCTTTTCCTTATCTCCGTCGTCACCATCGTTGTGCAGTGCGAGCCATTTTAAATAAGACGTTTCAGAATTGCCCCAAACCACATGTGATTATCATAAAGTGGGTATACCCATAGAACCAATTTTTATTCACATATCTGGAGATCAGAGGTCAAAGGACCCTTTTGAAAACAACTGCCAGTTTTTCCTTGTTATAATTTAGCCCAAGTTTAGAGTATTATGTAAACTAGTTTGACATGGTTGGTACCAGTGGATTCTTTAGGTTCTCTAGTTTCATATGATACCAGTATTTTCACTCTAGCTTTAACACGTCCGCTACAGCCTACCTTATCTTCTTGCGTTAAAGAAATTAGTGGCATTAAAATGAATTTATGGAGATGCATTATTGTTGCATTCATTGTGGCAGCTCTATTTAGTATACATTGCTTTTGTGCATGAATAAATGACTGAATTGTCAGTTTTTGGTATGTGTAATTTACCGGATCTGCCTCTAATAACAAGTCACGCCAGTCTGTTCCCAAGAAGAACATCATGTCTGATGGAGCTGATTACAGTCACACAACGTTGGAGAGATTAAGATTGCCATAGCAACATAACAAATCTGATTGGTTAACTTGCTTTTGGATTAGTACATTGGGGTGTGAGAAAAAAAACACACACAAAGACACCACAATGACATACATAATGGCTGATAATCCAGTTCCTTATGGAGATTATAAATAGTATTTTTACCTCTGAAACATGATGTTTCAGCTCTACAGCAGCTGATGGTTAGGCAGTTTTCACTGCACAGACATTAAAATGATGTACAGTGACAAAATGGAAATAAATGTATTCCCAAATATACCGTAAATTACTTCTGCTGTTTTCTCTTTAGAGCCCAAAATGGACCAGGACTCCAAATGATCCATGACGCCTACCTCCTACTCTTTACACTCCTCCTTAACCTCGTCCCCGCCGTCTTCCTCCTCCATTACCTCCACATTTCAATTTTACTACATGGGAGAACAGAAAGAGGGATAGAAGAGGAAGCACATCAAGTTTGTTCTGCCATTGAAATAAAGGAAAATGTATTGTGTTTTTACTGTGCAATAATGATAGTAACAAAGTATATATTATATTTTATTAAAAGCAGCACTTTCAAAAGAGGAGTCTTGTGTTTTCTGATGTTCAGGATGTGTGAAATGCAATTAAAGTGTCTCACAGAGCAGTCAAAGCCCGGATGAACAGCAGGTGGAGCTGTCAGGTCAACAGCTCTCCATTCATCTCTCCCTCTTTCTGTTATTTCTCCCTCTTACCTGCAATTTGGCTATATTTGTCTGTACACTGTGTGCGTCTCAGCATTACCGCCGACTGTGTCGTGTGGTGACAGAGGCGGTCTTTGCCAGATCAAATCCCCCCTCAGTCACGACTCTGTGATAGAGCTGGTGTGAGTCACAACCACAGGAACACACATACACACACCAAGAAATGAAAAAAGTGAGCGCAGTACTAAACTACATCCGGAAAGATGCATATTTTAAAGTTGTTGTCCTTTATTTTGACAGGGGAAAAAACAAACGTCACATCTGAGTAATAGATAAATGTATAATATGTCCTAGAATAATTCGGCTATATAAAACAGAATGATAGAATAGGACGAAGCAGAGGAGAGCTATTCACATTCATTCACTTTCCAGCTGTGTTGGATGGTTGGAGCAGAATGCGTTTAGGGGTCCTGTTCTGACGTCACCAGATTTAGGCGGTCACTTAGATTGCCTGCACAGAATACTGGCGTGAGCGCGCACGCGTGTGTATGTGTGTGTGTTTTGTCCTTCAGTGTTAGCGAAGCTGCACGTGACAGTTTGGTTGCCTGGTCAGCTCGCGACACACTTTTTTGGGATTCTCGGTTAACTACACGTTAGCAACAACACTAATAAAACATTACCGGTCGTTGATAAACCACTGTATGTGTGTGCGCGTGTGCATGTGTGTGCATGTGTGTGCGTGTAGTCGCTCGAGCGCTCTCTCTCCCAGTCACTGCACGCCACCCGCTACAACCACCACACGCGCTCACACAGCCACACAGCTGGTTAGCTAGCTGGCTAACGTTGCTACTTGCTAACTGGCGGCGCTGTGTTTGTAAATCTAGTTTTCCCGGTCACGGTTATTATGTGTTGACGTGATTAACGTTGTAGTAACGGATTATCTGCGTCCTTCCTCGGCTGACCGGGAGCCGCCATGGAATGCCGTGTTCTGTCTATACAGAGCCATGTAGTCCGGGGATATGTGGGCAACAAGAGCGCCTCTTTCCCGTTACAGGTATGTACAACTGGCTTGCTTCCATTATCGGACAATGGGGCGACGCTGCACGACCCTGTCTGACACACAATATCCGACTGTGACTTTCCATCAACACCAAACCGACTTATTTGATTGCCGATTTTGTAACGATAAACGCTACTTACCTCGTACAAAGTTGGTACAATCTTTGCAATCAGAAATCGGTCAACCGCCGAAAAACCGTCGCTGGTTGAATTAATGTTAATCTACAGCAGCCGCCGTTAACGTTACTTGCATTTCCACCTCTATTTTATAATAGAAAAGGACGTAAATGATGATGTTGTTAGTCGTGCTGTGAAAACCCCCAAACAGTCACCTGATGTCAAGCAATAAACGCGACGACAGGTGTCGTGCAAATATGTTTCCCCGACAGAATGTGTCCCCTCCATTGACCTAGCTAGTCCCCAAACCATTTCAATAAAATATGTGAAATATGGATAATATGGCAGCTGTTTTCTTGTTATCCACGTCTTATTATTTATGTATTTGACGGAGAAACTGTGGTACGACACCTGACATTGGTTTGGGAGGGTGTCCCATAATGGGTGATTTATCCTGTTAGGTCTATTAGCTTAAACTAACGATAAATGTCTGGCTGTAGAGTAATTTAGACGTCGTTAATACCAGAGGTGGTGGCAGAGCTGTGTCTGGTAATGGACCTCCTGGTGTTCATCAAATGACCCCTATGGGATGAGTGCTTTGAATGACTGTTATGTGGGGAAACATGCTTGTCAGACGTCAGTTAACCTGACAGTGAAAGTTATACTCTGGTCAGCAGGGTTGCAAAGCAGCTGGCTAATGATAATCTTCAGGGTTAAACGGAGTCCAGTCAGGTTTCCATCACCTGCTCACAGACAGGCGGTCAGACAGACAGCTGTCCTGGTCATGATGTGTTTGGGAACATCTGCCTCCTGCAGTGCTGATCTGTACTACAACATGGACCAAAAATCAATACAGATATTTGTTAGGTTGCTGACAAACTTGCACATACTGGACTTACAATCATAAATGTTTTCTTTAGAGATGTTCAGATACCATTTTTTCCTTCCCAATACTGATTCTGATATCTGAACCGAGTACCCATAGGCATGTAGGTTCAGGAGGCTCACAGACCCCCTTGAAATACAGCTACATTTTTTATAATAATGCATAACTAATAATTTCTTGTAATGATGAATAATATTGACCTTGTGTCTTCATACTGACAGAATAAGAAACCAACAAGATAAAATGATAGATTTGTGCTCTTTTTATTTACTTATAATAACATTGGACACTAGGGATGGGAAGGTTGGGGTAAAAACTGGAACCGTTCGGTTTGCTCGTCACGGTTCAGTTTGTGTATGTATCATTTGGTTCATTTGAAACAGATTATGAGGTCCATTGTGTATTTTTTTCACTGCGTTTATTGTCACACTAGAACTCAAGGCCTATGGAAAGAGGCTGGGACACAGGCGGACAGGAATATGAGGTACAACACATGCACAGTGTAACTGAAGTTGTGTTTGTGCGTTGTTATTGGCTCAGTTTCGGCGAGGGCGGACCAGATTTTACTGGGCATGTGTTGTTCCGGCAAAGATACGACGCGTTGATGCCACATGACCCAGCCTCCTTCCCTCTCAAACTTCTCAGTTGGCAGAGACATCGATGAAGTGCAGAGTACAGCCGTCATTCTGTTAAGGAACAGCGAGTGGACACAATAAAGTTCAGGTAGAGGATCCACCAGCGTCGTTTCGCTCTGCTGTGTGGGAGCATTATGGATTTGATGTTACATATGACAGCGATGGGGGAAAAAGTGGTGGATAAAACGTCAACTGTGTGTAAGCACTGTGCAACACGTGTGGCTTATGCTAGCGGCAATCCTTCAATATGATGATCCCAGCAGCATTTAAACAGCCTCTACATGCAGACTCAGACAGAGGAAGTTCACTGTCTCCACCGCATATTTACTTTAGCTTAGCAGGTTGTCAGCTTTGTGTCTGTTTGAATTAACAATAACCATTGTACGACAAACAGTGTGTGTGTTTGTGCTACGTTAGCCACTGCTAGCTGCCAGCGTTGCCGGTGCCTTCAGCCCACTGTAGCGTAACTTCAGAGAGTTTCGTGTGTGGGGGTGAGTGTGGGTTTGTTGGTGGTGTTATAGCTGTGAACGTAGCTGTAGCAGACAGTGTGTGTACAGTTTATTTATCGTTGAATAAATGCTACGAGGCTACAAGCTACAACTCCTCAGCTGGAAGTCCAGAGCCAACTTCCTGTATCTGCGCCGGCTCTCTCTTAAGGTGGACCAGCTTTTCTCCTTAAAGGGATGAGCCGCTCCTCTGAGTTTTTCTCAACTGTTGAATTTATTATTAATATTTCTTTTAACCGTTTAACTGTTAGGGTTAATCGGTTGAAATGTCTAATGTCCCTAGCAAATACCAATTCGATGGCAACATAGCTTATCAACACTAGTGCCACCCCTCCAAACACCAGCCTTACATACTGGACATATCACCAGTTTATTTATTTTGATTTTCCTCTGTGTCTATTTTAAACTGAAACACTTATTATATTTACAATATTTCATTATTCAACACAGGTCATTTTGGCAGAATACGACAACAGAATGTAAATCATTTTGTTTTACGGTTGTACTGCACTTTTTAGGTGGACATTTTTTGGCGTCGCTTTCAGTCCATAATGTAGTAGCTTTGTTGCTGGACGTTGATGTTGCAATGAAACAAACAGCTGACTTTCATAACTTGGCGATATTTGTTTTTTGAGCACAGTAAAGGCTATGGTTTTGGAGTGGCGACGAAGAATCGATTTCTGCTTTAACAAGATTAATATAAATTACAGTATTGGATTGGTGCATGGACTGGTGCGCTCGTTGATACCTGATTCCTGATACCAAATTTTGGGCTGCATTGGACGCATTTCAAATAATGGTATTGGTACCACAACAACTCAACACAAACTCAACTCTTTTATTGTGTGTGTGTGTTACAAAGGATTAATAATATCTTATAAATAATAATAAAATAAATATTAAAATAAAAGTGAAGTAAAAATAATAAAATCTTATTAGAAATATCTTATAAAGACCACAACTCTCTCAGTTGTTAATTTGTTGCAGTAACACTGACAGCCGTTGGTGTTGCAGTGAATAAAGTAGTGTACTGATTACTGCTGAAGGTTTTCCTCTTTGTTTACACAGATTCATTTTGGCCAATAGCTGTCTCGCAATTTGCAGATTCACAAAACCAACTGTAATTGTGATGCCATCTATCTTGTGAGCATTAGAGGCAGACAATAAACCAGCTGTTTTTATTACCTAAATTATGAATCTTATACAGACCTACATTTTAAATAAATGTCTATAAACAGTTATAAATAGCCACCAGTAACATCTTACCAAAAGGTCAGCCTACTACTTAGCTAACTGCCCAGCATCTTTAAATGGTGATTAATCAAGACAGTGAGTCAGCGTGAGTAAAGAAATATGTGTCCTGATGAATGTGAAATCATTATTGGTGTAAATCTGCTAATTTATCTTTATGTACATTTCAGGTCATACTGGGAAATGGATAGCAATACTATATATACTATATAGTATATGTATACTATACTGTACTATACTATGCTGTTAGGATGGCTAATGTCTGATAAAACTATATATTAGGACTAGGGCTGACAATGCTAATGTGATAATAATGCATTAACGCAAATTCTTTTTAAAGCCACTACTCTTGAACTCAATTTGCAATTTTTAGGTTGTCATGGGCTCAGTTTTAATGTTAGTGAAGCTACTGGTGTCATATGAAACTAGAAAACCTGAGGAATCAACCCATCAGTACAAACCAGGTCATACTAGCTTGTAGTGAAGGAGGTTAAACAACACTCCAAACTTACACAAAATTTCCTGAGGAAAAACTGTCATGGCCATTTTCAAAGGGGTCCCTTGACCTCTGACCTCCAGATATGTGAATGTAAATGGGTTCTCTGGGTCCCCACCAGTCTCCCCTTTACAGACATGCCCACTTTATGATAATCACAGTCAGTTTGGATCAAGTCATAGTCAAGTCAGCACTCTGACACACTGACAGCTGTTGTTGTCTGTTGGGCTGCAGTTTGCCATGTTATGATTTGAGCATATTTCTTTATGCTAAATGCCGTACCTGTGAGAGTTTCTGGACAATATCTGTCATGGTTTTGTATTTTTAGTTTTCAGCAATAAATATATATGTACGTTTGCATAAAGCAGCATTTTTTCCTACTTCTGTATTGATGAGAGTATTAAATACTCAACAAATCTCCCTCTAAGGTAGATTTTGAAAAAAATGTGTGATTAGTTTGCAATTAATTGCTATTGACTATGGACAATCATGCGATTAACTATTTTAATTGATTGACAGCCCTAATTAGGAAACTTCAAACATGGTTCAAAATCAGCTTAGCTTAAACATTAGTAAGCTGCAAGTGACCACAGCAAGCTCTGTTTCTTTACATTATGTTAATGGTTAATCTCAATAATTACTAAACCAACTGACAGATAAAGGTGTTCACCATAGTAGCCAATGGAAGTTGCTGTTGTAATTGACCTCCAACTCAGTGTTCAAATGCTTTTATTTATGAAGAATTTATTAAGAAACAAAGACAAGATGGCTGGCTACTTGTCTCGAGATGGCGGCTTCTTGTCTACATGGCATACAGACAATATGGTGGGATCTGTAAAACTACAAGATGGCCGTTCCACATGGCCTCTTTGCTCTCTGGGGGGACAGGTGATCTGAGGACAAAGGGTGTGTGTTTGGTTTTAAAACAATTCATAGTTTGTGAGTGATTTTACTGTGTCGGATCATGCAGTGGGTTAGTTTGCATGCAAGACCCTATGTCTATGTAGCATATCTAAACACATCAGAGACGGCAAAGCCAGCTACCCAAATATCCGGACTACAACAATATAACAACAGCAAAACTTAATGAATGACATTAAACCAAATCAATGCATGCACGTTCACAGAAATCAAGTTGAAATCTTGCCTAGCCGTATGCTGTGCCACTGCTGTGCTAAGATAAGTCCAGTATGTTACCCAGTTCATGAAAGAAAAACCGAAGGCCGTGGTTCCAGGGTCGAACATGTTGTCCTTGGTGCGTTCAGATCCAGTTGTACCATTTGGGGGGAAACTGGCCTGATCTTTTCCTTTGTTTCTCCAAGGTTAGTAGCTTGGTGCTAAGTTCTTTGCTCTTGAAGTTAACTGACCAAAAGGCAGGCGCTTGCGTCTTCTGTCATCTGTAGAGATTCCTTGCGTATATGTCTGTTGTTAACGGGACATATTTCATCTGACCCCCTGCAGTAGCAGGGTTGAAGAAGCAAAAAGAGCAAGAGAGAAGAAGAAAGGGAACAGAGGAAGCCCGTTGCTTTTATTGAATCCAATTTCACACGTGTGAATGAGTCACAGGCTACAGTAACCAATAAGCTCAAGGACTCAAAGATCATGTGACTGAGATGAAGGTAAGGATCTTGGGAAGTGTAGTGTGCTGTCTTTGCCACCATCTTGAATGGTGGGGCCCCAACAGGTTATTAGCTCCTCCTGGCTATGAGTGAAGTCGTTTCCCTGTATGATGCCTGATGTTGACAGTAGGATGGTAACAGTGATTGCTTTGGGTCTGTAATTGCCACGATGATGCTGATGATTGTTATAACAGCAGCAGCGGCGGCGTGGCAGTCAGTAGTGATGGCGAGGCTAGTGTAAAGGCCCACAGTGATGTCCCATCATCCTGAAAGACAGTCACTTGTTGTGAGAAGTGCCGAGTCTATTTTTAGCGTGCTGCGCCCCAGGATGTACTTTGTGGTTATCCTAATGGCTGCTGGGCTTTCATGCATGTCACTGGGTTCAGTGCTGCCACTAATGGCTGATGAAGGCCTGTTTGTACAAGGATCATATTAAAAAGTAGTATATACAAGCTTACTAAAGCTTACACTAGACACTGATAGTAACCACTACACTGTACCAAGTGTACTGCTTAACCAAAGTAGGTCATAGTGTCATCATTATGAAGTAGGACCAATTGATGCATGGGGCTTTGCAAGACACTAATATCTAATATTTTTATCCCCCAAATGTGTTGATGTCATTATGAATGTTTGGACAACGTGACTTGGGTTTTATACGTTTCCCTCAACAGTCAAAGGGACAAGGACAGCAAGCTGGACAAATAAATGTAGACTATATACAGGACTGCGATATGTCCACAAGTGGTAAAAAATAGGTGTATATAAAATATTATATAAATGTAATATAAAAAGCAGCGATTACCAATAATTACCAATAATATATACTGCATGGATATACAGTATGTGTAAAATATTAAAATAATATAATAATGGTTAATGTTAGTAGATTAGACAACACGATTGTGATCTTTGTGGGGAAAATTGGGTGTTTTAATAGATTATTATTATTATCGATTATCATTTATTGTCATAGTACTCAGCCCCCTACAAATAAGTACAGTAAAATAAAGATAAATAAACTTAAAACTTAAAGTGAAAAATAAATCTGTATATGAATATTATATGAAAACAATAAAATAAATTGAATAAAAAGTCTACATACAAGTCAAGTGTTCTGTAAGTTGTAAGCAATACAAATAATGCAAAGAAATAAATACTGGATGGATATACAGTATATAATAATAATAATCCTAATAATAACAATTAGGCTGCACGGTGGTGTAGTGGTTAGCGCTGTCGCCTCACAGCAAGAGGGTCGCAGGTTCGATTCCAGCTTGCGGCTCTTCTGTGTGGAGTTTGTATGTTCTCCCCGTGTGAGCGTGGGTTTTCTCCGGGTACTCCGGCTTCCTCCCACCGTCCAAAGACATGCTGTTTAGGTTAATTGATGACTCTAAATTGCCCGTAGGTGTGAATGTGAGCGTGAATGGTTGTCTGTCTATATGTTGTCTGTCTCTATGTGCCCTGCGATGGACTGGCGACCTGTCCAGGGTGAACCCCGCCTTCGCCCTATGCCAGCTGGGATCGGCTCCAGCCCCCCCGCAACCCCTAACGGGATAAGCGGTTGACGATGGATGGATGGATAATAACAATTATTATACCCTCGTGACTACGTCGTTGGGGTATATAATGCTCCGCGTGTCCGTCCATCCATCTGTCTTTCCATCCGTCCTTGCATCTGTTGTTGATTCCAGAGCAAAACTACTTGACTCATGAACTTCAGATTGGGTACGATGGTTGACAGTGTGGTTTATGTTCGGTACACAGTTCGGGTCATGTATGTACCGTTCAGTTAATTTGCAAAAGGTCATGAGGCCAATTGTGTAATTTTTTCATTGCGTTTATTGTCGCCCTAAAAATCAAGGCCTATGGAAAGAGGCTGGGACATGGTGGACGGGAATATGGGGCAAAAGACATGCGCTGTGTAACTTAAACTGAGGTTGTGCGTTGTGATTGGCTCAATTTCAGCGACAGGACAGAGGACAGGAAGAAGGTCTGATACTGATGTTTGTGTTCTTCAATCTTTATAAACTTCACGCAGGAATATGATTTATCTTATTAATATGTCAGATTGTTTTCAGTGAGACATTAATGAGTTTATATGGTGACTCCGTTGTTGTGTGTGATGTGTCCTCGTTGGATTTTAAATATTCAATTCTTATCTGGTTCTGACTTTAAAGAAAGAAAAAGAAAGAAAGAAAGATATTCCTTTATTAGTCCCACAGTGGGGAAATTCAGTTTTACACTCTGTTGTTCACAGTACACAGTACATAGTACATATACATGTCAATGGAGAGATGTCAGAGTGAGGGGGCTGCTCCTGACAAGCGCCCAGAGCAGTTGGGGGTTTGGTGCCTTGCTCAGGGGCACCTCGGCAGTGCCCAAGAGGTAAACTGGCACCTCTCCAGCAACCAGTTGGTCTTGGTCCATGGGGGATTTGAACCCGGGTCCTCCACATCCTAACCCAAGTCCTTACGGACTGAGCTACTGCCGCCCCCATTTTTTTTTTTTTTTTTTTTTTTTTTTTTTTTTTTTTTTTTTTTTAAGAAAGATAAAAACAACCAGCCTGACATCAGTATAGCTAATATGCAAACTTCAATATTTGTTTATTCATCACAAGTCATATCATCATTGCAGTATTGATCCGTGTTACTGTACATGGCAGATTTTCCTCATATGGTGCAGGCCTAGTCAACTTTTCTAGTGCTGGCTGACCTGATGCTGACTTTTTTGTTGTTGATTAGTTTTTATTTATTAATTCTTTTTAAATAACACAGTGGCACTTTTCTTTTAGATCAGAAGTCCAGCCATAAGATTTGACAATGAAGAAGTGTTTTGTTCCTGATGTTACTCTGCTGTTGTGAAGACAAACAGTTGTTGACTTATTTTGACAAATAATGAAATCCATGTTTAAACTGAAGTTGTAAATTGGCCTCCTTATTGTACCATAAATGTACCGAACCGAACCGTGAATTTTATGAACCGTACCACCTCGAGAATGAACTATAATGAGGGTCACAGTTGTTGGTAAGAGCTTAAAGCAGTCATGCAGAATATCTTTCAGTTGCTTTCATGAAACTGGCATCATTTTTCATCTTATTAGGCACTGAAGGATTTTATAAATTCTTAAAACTAAGGACACAAACCCTTCAGGCACCATGTTTTAACTTGAATTACATGTTAAGAGCAATAATAAGTATAATCTGACAGTGTTGTAAGTGTATTTGGCTGGTGATTATTGCAGTTTGTGAGAGATTTTTAGATTTAAATGAATGAGCAGAAAGCCAGCAAGCCGGTGACCATGATTCAGTTGGTGCTTAAGATAAGGGCTAAGATGAGGATGACGCCAGCAAGCAGGCAGGGCATCCCTCTCTCTGTGCTGACAGCGTGGAGGATCTCTGAGACGGTGGCGCTATGAGGACGCTCTGATTTGCTGCCACAGGATTCCTGCTGGTGACGTCACTGAAGATGGAGACAGGCTGCTGCAGAGCTGCACTGGATACGTTCAGTTTTCACATAGAAACTAAAATCAAGACCAGTCCTGTCTTCAGGCACCAGGAGTAATACATTATTATGTACAGTATATTGTGAGTTAAATTTGTATATTACTTTAAATTAGTTTAGTGTGATTTCCTCAACCTTAACCAACAGTTGCTTGTGTAAAAAGGACATTTTATTTGGGGAACACATGCAGAGGTCTACTGACTGAGAGACTATAAAAGCTGAATAAGTGAATTATCAGTGTGATGGGTTATTAATTCTCAAAGGGACGGTTTCTGTTTACTTCCTCTCACTGTGACCTCTCATACAGAACAGCGTCCCTGGAACCAGCAGGGAGGTTTTGCTCAAGGACACTTCAGCCAGTTGGGTATTTGCTGACGTGGACCGCTGTAGTTGTTCTTGTTACTACCTGCTGTCCTCAGAGTGAATCTTTATGCTTTTAAATGTAAGAAAAAGCTGTTAAGATCCACACTGGAGGGAAAAACTAACAAGTGTCTTGCAAATTATTTAACTAATGCCCCGTGAGACAATACTGCACTGTTAGCCTGTATTCAATGATTATTTTGACTTAATGTAATTAAACTTGTTTTCTTGGCGAGAGCTGAGATGATTAGTTAATCAATAGCTTAATGAATAGGTAACAGCCTTATTCATGTCGTTAAGCAAAAATACTGGTTTTTAGGGTTGGAAATCACCAGAGGCCCAATGATGCCACATCACGATACTGAAGTCACGATTAAGGCCCTAATACCAGTTTTTGGGCTTCGAAGCTTCATGAGAAATATTCAAAGGTATTTGAAGCTTTGCGCCACTGCAGCCACTGAAAATGGCTGCATGTCCACAACACTACACACAGCACCATGGCTGCTAACGCTCCCGGATGGTGAACTGAAGACAGTGAATGCAGCACCGCGGCTGCTAACGCTCCCGGATGGTGAACTGGAGACAGTGAATGCAGCACCGCGGCTGCTAACGCTCCCGGATGGTGAACAGGAGACAGTGAATGCAGCACCGCGGCTGCTAACGCTCCCGGATGGTGAACTGGAGACAGTGAATGCAGCACCGCGGCTGCTAATGCTCCCGGATGATGAACTGGAGACAGTGAATGCAGCACTATGGCTGCTACAGTAACCCTCCTGACAGTGAACCATGGCTAGTATGACATGGTTGGTACTAGTGGATTCCTGAGAATTCCTGGATTTCTACAACCTCTGACAGACAGAATAGCAACCAGGCTGTTGGATTGTTAAGAGGTTAATCATTGATAGTCATTCATGGTTCCCAGACTTTAATAAGTTTGATGATCCCCTTACTTTTCCTCTTGTGCAATCACCTGGTCAACAATTCAGTTTGTCCAGTACTTTGGTTTATGAGCGAATTCCTAGAAAACTAATGACGTTCCCATCAGCCACAGCTGCGCTTTGTATGAAGTGGTACTTAGCAAATGTTTGCATGGTAATAGGCTAAACTAAGGTGTTAATCAGTTTAACTGTTGGATGTGTATTTAACATTAGCATTTAGCTTGAAGCTCTGCTGTGCCTACGTACAGCCTGAGAGCGCTGCTGGCATGGCTGTGGAGTAAACTCATGAACATACTGTGAGTTACCATCTTTTAACAAAACATGGTACATTCACTCATGGAAACACTAGTATGATTTGTTTATTATTGTGCAAATTAACAGTGACTGTAGAGGCGCTAACCCAGAGCTGAGGGACTCTGCCTAAGTCACAGCGATGCAGTAAATATAACGTTTGTGTTGATTTAGATGTGATCAGTCTGTGCTGTGACACGTTAATTAAAGAAACTCTTTATTCGTTAGTTGCGAGAGGCCTTCCTCATCTGGGAATTACCTTAAGTGTTTCCTCAAAAAAGGCAAAATGTTTATAATTTAGTTAAGATCCTCTCCCCGGTCTCTCACGATGCTTTCCAGTCAGCAGCATTGTAAACAGCCGATCTGTGTCACAGACTTGAGGCTTATGAATAGAGCGAGAAAAGATGTGACCTAAATAACATGTTCTTAGCTCCATCTACATCAGAACGCCATAAATATACAGTTTAAATCAACAAACCAAAGGAACATGTTGTGATAGACAAGTTGCCTCTGAGCCGGGTTTCTGAAATAGTCAAATATATTTCTATTCACAACTCTGGAGCAACAAACAGAGACAGACCTTTGAGAATACTAGGTAATAGGATATACAGGAGAGCATCAAAACCTCAAAATCAGTTCAGAATTCAAATGCAAGTCAATGTAAGACAATATATTCAAATACAAGTCCTGCAATAAATCCTACCTTCATAAAGGTTTTACTGTTCTGTTAAAACAGTTTAAAGATCTTGACTGCAGTTTAATTTGGAGGCTGGATTTTGTGTTGTTGAATTGTATCATACCAAACATGTTTCTAATATTTTGTCATTTATATCAGTGTATAGTATAACGTAATATAATTTACCACAAAATACAGTCATTAGATTGACTTTAAAGGAACTTTAATTTTGTGTTGATTTTGGCAGTCCCTATTGACAAAAGCAGTAGTTCTTCTGAGCACCAGAGTCCCCTTAGAAAACCTCTCATTTTACTGCAGCAGGGTCTGACAGTTTGCCCTGCATAGTCCTGGTTCTGGTTCTCCTGTGCCTCCCGTCCTTCCAGCGGGCCCAGCTATACGGCCTGGTCTCCAGCAGCGTGGTGTCGATGTTGGCTCCCAGCAGGGACCGGCAGAGCAGCGAGGCAAAGCTCTCCTCCTGGCCGGAGGTGGAGCTGTTAGAGCTCTTCACATCCTGCCGGAGCTCCGACTGCAGTTTCAAAGCTGCGGCGAAGCCGGATCTGGATCTGTCCACAGCGGGCTGGTCGCTGCTGGAGGCCCCACTGGAGTTTTTGCACAATTTTGGTTAGATTGTGCACAGAATCGTAACCGGTGGCACCTATCACAAGCATCAAGAATAACTATATAGAAATAGCCAATCTTCTCACTGATGGTCTCGTTACTTATGTAGGTCATATAGACGCATCATTATAAGATTGAGACTGTTTCAGAACCAGTTAAAACTTTTAGCTAGGTGTAGCCAATGATTTACAATAACTGTGGACATACTATGGTTATTTTACATTTACTCTGGGAACTTATTGCCAGTTAACATTATTCCAAAGCACAAACAAGAAGTATTTTTCCTTTCCCATCGTCTCTGTTGAAGTCTTCTTGAGCGAGACTCAATTTCTACCAGTCATGGGTGTCACTGGCCTCTGACAAATATGTGTTTTTCCTGTTGGATTTTAATAGAAAGAAAAACAAAAGTTAGAATGAGGACTTTTCGTCATTCAAACTACTGTATGTCCACCATGCTGCGTGGTGATGATACAAATACACCTTTCAGTAAACATATTCAGAAAGAGTTCCTCAGTCAGACAACGATAGCTGGAGGAGCGTTGACAATCTGAAGGTCAAAGAGGGCGAATCGCTGCTTCCCGCCTCTGAAAGCAGGTTCTTGTATCTCAAAGTTGCTTTCAATTGAAAAGAACAAAGGACTCATTCAGTCTGCTGGCTTCCTGCTTTGGCCCAATTAAATAAAGCCATTCAGATAACAGTTGACAGTGCACATGGATGGGTCGTGTGTCTTTCTGTCTCGCTGGTAATTAAAAACTCTGTTGAAGACAGGAGGACACACAGAGTTGTTTTTGTAACTGTACTAGATCTGTACATGTTTCAGCTGAAGTTGTACTGAGAGGATGTTATTTTTATCTCCACTTAAATGAAACCAAATAGTTGTTTTTCCAGATTCATGATTACATGCTGTGGTTATGACCGAGATAATATGGAAGAAATGTCACAATATACAGTATTTGCAAAAATTGATGTATTCCACCACAGTCATGTATGTGATAATATTTTAGGGATGGCCATTGTTGCTTTCAACTGGCACAGTCATGCAAAAGGTGACGTGAACTTTACAGAGAGGGACATTACATACAAAGTCAATGCAGAGGCGAATAGACGCGAAAATTAGATGCTATGATAGACTGAAATATTTCAACTCGAACAAGAAATTTGCATTCATATGTGTTCTCACATGTGTCTGTGGTCACCCAGAGTTATGATAGTACATCATGTTTGTAAGACTGGAACACGCTCTATGTATAAATGGATGTGTATAAACCACAGATTGTCTATGGTAGAAACAACAATGTTGCTGCTGTATTTCTGCCTAGATGACTTTATCTGGAGTGTTGATGGAGCAGCTGCATGGCCTGGCACTGATGCATCCAAACTCTATTCAGAAAACAAGCAGTTTTAAAATTGTTTGATTGTTATCTTGCAGACAGACCTGACAAAGCATGAATTCATGCTTTTTATAAATCAGCATCATTATGCAGTTATATTCAGCATCATTTTGATTGCTTTATTGCAATAAAATCACAGCACAGTCTTAGAAGTGACGCATGGCTGTTAGATACAGTCAGTGCAGTGGTATTGTATGTGAAGACAGCTCGCTGCTGGGTGATGTTATGAACACAGACACAATGGCGTTTGGTTTTCTGACATATCTGGGACTTCCACAATAGATACAAAGCAGCAGCAGTGGTTATTTCTTCCATGGTTGATGGAGGAAAGAAAAGGTGTTGGTGTCTGTGGAGACAGGCTTTTTCCATCCGTCCAGTGGTCAAAATTTGCTTCGCTCTTAATGTTTGAACACAGCCTAAGGGGCTTTATAGTGTTTTTCAGCTCATTGATTTGGCTGTCCTTCCTGTGGCCTTATTGTTTCAGTTCGCTGTGATAGTGTTGTAGACCGACATAAACAACGTTAGAGACTAGCTGGTGAACATAGTGGAGCATTTAGCAGCTAAAAAGACAGATAGTTCCCCTCAGGAGCTAAAAGGAGATTCAGTGTCGGACTTGTACTCATCAGGTGGACAGAAACACGACTCCAAATTAATGCTGAAGATGCTCTATATCTGCTGGATGTGTTTGGCGTAACTTGTAATGTGTTGTGTTGACAGCTTGTTTCTGCTGCCCTCAAGTAGCAAAAAGCAGTTATTGCAGGTTTAATGACTGTATTAAATCCCTTAAACCAGTTTTATATCTTTATATTGTCCAGCTTTTCATGCAGTCTGCAGTAGAGTTGTATATTTGTACTACTACACTTAAGTTTTTAAAGCTATGCTTTCCTAACACCTGATCTGTTTCCTCACTGTCTCCAGGTTTTAGGGTTTGAGGTGGACTCCATCAACTCTGTCCAGTTCTCCAACCACACAGGTGAGGCAGATGAAATACAATATTTCTCTGTGTGTGTGCCGTGTTTTATTTTAATGTGTGTGGGTGTATATGAGTCAGTCAGAGCCCCTGGTGTCGTGACGAGGTGTTAGCGAGTGTTAGACCGGCATCTGTCGTCGTCGTGTCGAAGCCGACGAGTCGACAGCTGAGTGAGTCAAGTTTTTGGGGAGGTCAGTGACTTCACTGGCTGACACCAGAAGTAGCTGCAGGGGACAAACTCCATTCACATTTCAAACAGGCCTTCTCTCTCCGTTTTCTTGAGACATCACAGATGCTGCTGGTCTTATTTAGATGAAGATGCCAAGATCAGTTAAGTCATCAAGACAAGGACTACTCAGCCTAGTTGCATAAAATCTGCTTTGGTGCTGGAGGAGCTCTATTTGTCTTGAGCTTGAAGACTACAAATTTATACAGTGCTGTGAAAAAGTATTTGGCCCCTTCCTGATTTCTTATATTTTTGCACATTTGTCACACTTAGATGTTTCAGATCATCAAACAAATTTTAACATTAGACAAAGATAACCTGAGTAAATAGAAAATGCAGTTTGTAAATGGTGATTTAATTTATTGGGGTAAAAAGCTATCCGACCTATGTGAAAAAGTAATTGCCCCCTTGTTAAATCTTGAATTAAGTGTGATTAACCACCGTGGCTGCTACAGTAACTCTCCTGATGGTGAACTGGAGACATGAACGCCCGTGGCTGCTACAGTAACTCTCCTATGGTGAACTAGACAAAACGCAGCACCGTGGCTGCTACAGTAACTCTCCTGATGGTGAACTGGAGACAGCAAACGCAGCACCGTGGCTGCTACAGTAACTCTCCTGATGGTGAACTGGAGACAGCAAAGGCAGCACCGTGGCTGCTACAGTAACTCTCCTGATGGTGAACTGGAGACAGCGAACGCAGCACCGTGGCTGCTACAGTGACTCTCTGGACGGTGAACCGGAGACAGTGAACGCAGCACCGTGGCTGCTACAGTAACTCTCCTGATGGTGAACTGGAGACATGAACGCAGCACCGTGGCTGCTACAATAACTCTCCTGATGGTGAACCGGAGACAGTGAATGCAGCACCGTGGCTGCTACAGTGACTCTCCTGATGGTGAACTGTTGACTCAGTTGTCTGTTGTGCTCATATACTGCAGCTGGACCACAGCTGCATGTGAGGCACAGATCTTGTCAGTTAACAGTTAATAATCGGTTAACTAAGGTTGGTTATTGGTTAAGAAAATTTTTCAAAATTTGCATCCCTAGTATACAGCACTTATCAAAATCAGTGATTACAAAAGGCTTTGCAAAAGGCAATTAAAAGATAGAAATTTAAAACGTTTAAAAAGCAAACTTGCAACAGCAATAATCAGACTAAAAAGCTTGTCACTGATTGGCCCAGAGGGAATGTCTGCATCATCCCTTCATAATATTTTGATCTAATTTCCAGTCCCATGAATGAGTAATCTGCACTGTCTCTCCTGTCGTACACTGATGGATGGTCTCAGCTCAAACTGAACTTGAAGAATGAATCAGCTGTGAAAACAAACACATCTGCCCAGCTGTTGCTTGTTTCTTCACAGTGGACACAAGGCTCAGAAATCCTCACATGATCAGCACATTACGACAGAGCTGAGAATACATTTGGTTTGTGTTTAGTAAGTTGTTCTCTCTGTTTATTTGATGTCACTTAGTGAGCTTATCCTGATTTATATTTGTTGGCTGGTTAGTAAGAGATGCAATCAGCAGTACCTGCTACCAGCATGCAGAGGAATACTAAAAAAAAAAATGTACTTTTCCCTTTTTTTTAATACTGTTTATGGCACTTACAATGCAGCTGATTGTTTTGCCACTCTGTTGTAAAAAGGGAGAAAAGGTCAATTTCAGCACCAAAATAACTGTAAGTTTTGGATCAATTTAACCTGTCAGGCAACCCACCGTCATCTGGCTGATAATACCACTGTCTGCTCTGTTCTTTGTATATATATATTTTTACAGGGATGTGCAGTACAGAGTGGATGACCTTTACCCTTCATGTCATGGTTGTCCAGTTTTTCATCTGCTCTAGTTTGAGAATACAAGTAATTATGACTCTATATGATTACTCCTGAAGCTGGAAAAGGTCAGCAAGCTGTTTAACATCTCGGTGACTGTTATGAACCAGCCGTTTGAAACCAGCCAGGCTGGACGTTGGTTTTCGTTATTATAGAGATGGATGGTGTTTAGTTTAAAGCAATCTGTTGCACTTAATTGTAGGTGTGCTGTAGGATAAGTGTTGTTATGTGGGCGAGCGTGGGACTCGTCTGTAGCGGCATCAGATGGATAAAAAGCTGTAATTTACATTTGAGCTGTTTAGAAGTGTTGTTGTAGTCTGAAGTTTGTCCACACATCACTGATCAACTGAAAAAAACTCCACAGTGTCGTGTTTTTGTTCAGGATAATCCACAGACTGCTGTGAGTTCTTTGGAAACTAGAAGACAGATTAAAAATTGTCTATGAGGTCCTTGGTAAAAGGGACATTGTTTTTTGTTTGTAATAATTTATTGGCAGTAACATCAAATGTGTAGAAACATACAAATAAACTAAAAATGTAAATAATCGTCCCTCCATATTTTGATATTTTCCCCCAAGTCCCCTCAACTCTCAACCATTGCTGGTGCAAAAAAAAAATAAGTAAAAAAAAAAAGTAATTTAAAATAAAACAGAAAGAAAAAAAATAAGATAACAAATACATTTAAATGAAAAAGAAAGAAATGACAATAGGATAAAAATAAATAATAATATAAAATAAATAGCACTAAATAAAGTACACATTGACAGTAATAGTAATTGTAGGATAAAACCCAAACTACAGAGCATTTATCAGTGGGTTACTTTGTTTGTTGTTGTTGTTTTGTTTGCTGGAGGTTGTAACTGATCAGGATCTTCTTTATTTGTGGTTGTTTTGTGTCCCAGTGTTTACCAAGGTTTGTCTTTCTTACTTTGTGTTTGTTCTGGTGTCCCTCTCTGTCACATTTTGTTTTACAAAGTTAGGAAAGCAATGTTTAAGTCAAGCCTGATGTTTCCGTACAGATAAGAGAACGATCCCAGTCACTTCCTACTACTACTACTACTACTACTACTACTACTACTACTACTACTACTACTACAGCTTATTAATCAAACACTGGTATTGGATCGATGCTTGGTATCGGTCAATACCCAAAGCCCAGGTGTCGGTATTGGGACTGAAAAAATTGGATTGGTGCATCCCTTGTTTTCAGAGGGTTGTGTATTTTCTTGCAGCGCTCTTGTCTGTCTGAACGCTTCCTCGACGGGATTCCTGAGTGCCCAGCTTAATCTAGGTTCAATAAGATAAGAACATAAGAATGGCCATTGTAATCCCCATGTACAGAGTAGACAGAGATACAGCTGAGGACGATGTCAAGGTTCCTCAGTGAGAAAGAATCCTCCCATCTGGGGAGTAAACTGTGTTTGTTTCAGTGACCTTAATGTAGAAACGCCTCAGACTCTGGTGCTTGTTTAATCAGATCTTGTGGATTAGATACTAACATTTGCCATTTCTTCAAGGAGAGAATGCAATTTGGTGTGACATATTGAAGACGACGTGAGCATCTGAGGAGGAGAGAGGGACAGAGAAGGTTAATAGAGAGACAGGAAGATGGAGGCAGCAGGAGAGCGAGCGACAGGACGCAGCAGTAAACAGCAGCAGACGTTGTGAATTGCGACAGCAGCAAATGATGACGACAGAAGCAGCTCTTATCTGTAGGCCTGCCTCTCTCACACGGCGCTCTGACTGCTCATCTCTCTTTTTTAGCCCCTTTGGCTTTCTCCCGGCTTGTTGCTTAGCAACCACAACCCCCCCCCACCACCACCACCATCACGTGACCCGGCTGTGACTCACCTGGATCTGCGACATCATCGGCCTGCAGCAAGCATGTCATACGCAGACAGACGCATGCTTACATTAGCATTCTCGTCACATTCATGTACATCTAAATGGGTACATGCAGCGCTGAACACACACACACATCCAGATATACAAATACACACACTGTCAATAAATACACCTGTCCGCACTGTAGGTGTGTTTGTAAGTAGAGGGTCTTTGTCCTCGTCCTCCCCCAGCCTCCCCTCTGTCCACCATCGGACACAGCAGCTGCAGGCTGGTACATGTCCACAGGCTTCATCGTTTCCATGCTTCCCATTCATTGTCTATGTAAGCAGCCATGCAATGCATTCTAGTAGCATGGCAGAGCAATTCGACAGACAGACTGTCATGCTGCCCGCTCCTCATTTGCATGAAATTGAGGTCTAGGCTACTTTATGCAAATCAAGGGCGTCCAACGCGACTCGCCACCTCTGGAAAGTCCAGAGAAACTTTTAAACAAACCCTTGCTGATCTAAAATAAAGACAGATTCATCATCTGCATGGCTTATTTCACGGAAGAAACACATTTCGGTCAACCATTTTCATGATATAGAAGAATAAACTTTCCAAATGAGCCGCCATGTTGGTTTTATTTTGAAAGCTGGGAGAAGCAGCCCACAAGGAAAAGCTTTCATCCAATCAGGGGTCTAGTGTCTAGTGGCAGCACATCACGCATCCAGTGTTGGGAAGTGAGGCGATCTCTCGCAATTAAAAAAACACTGAGTGACTAGGCTTTGTGAGTTTTCAGACCCTCTTAGCGACTTTATTTCTAAGAAGCGACTAACGACAAATTTAGTCCACAGTCTACAGCTTTTCACACAGGGGTCTCTGCCTCTCCTCGTGTGCCGTGCGCCGTGTCAGAGGCCGTGCACGGCAGTCAGTTAATACAACCGCTAGGCTTTATGGAAGTGATGCGCGATTATGTCACCAATATGGAAATAAACGACTTTTAGCAACTTTTGGAGTTAGTGCTAGCTGCTTTCATTGGAAAAGAGTTGGCAACACTGGTCACCTGGACCAACACGATGTAAAAATCTTTATCCAGTTTGGCCAGTCTTGGAGGAATTAACCTTTGTATCAGAGAAACATCTGTGGAAAGGCTTGATATGAGCATCAGTTCAGAATAGTGGTCGAATAGCAATCAAGCAGAGTAAAAATACCCATTTACAATTAAAAAGTGCAACAAAGTAGCGGGTAGAAAATATGGTAGAAGCCATGGCGGAAAATCCCAAGAAGCCTCCAAGAGTAGATGCACCAGATGAAAAAAGAAACTCTGCTTTCAGAGGCAGGATTGAAGTAAAAAAAAAAACACTGCACAGGAAGACGGCGCTCTTTGGGGTGAGGGAGATGTGGTGATATGTGCCAACACAGCAAAGTCACAGACACCTTAACTTTGGTAGGTCTACAATACAGAGGGCTTCCCTGGTGCCGTTAGGCTTCATCAGTATTGTGTTAACTTGTTTGGCTGGAATGTGGATTTTCCTTATAAACAAACACAAGTTATTTTACCATTTTTCACGTTGTGTGTATTCTTGAGCTCAAACAAATGTGTTGAATGCATTTCCTTCCTCATAAAGCTGATTTTTAAAACTATTTTAAATCCTGCACACTGTTTCGTAGCTTTATTAGCTCTACTTCCTTGTCTTTGTTGACGTTTTGCTGCATATGTTGGCGTCTGACCGCCACCGGTAGCTCATTGGATCAGTGTGAAACCTTTGTTAGGAATGTGCATCGAAAAATGAAACAGGGACCCACTCCTACGCAAACACGATGATGCATTCACTGTCTCCAGTTCACCGTCAGGAGAGTTACTGCAGCAGCCATGATGATACGTTCACTGTCTCCAGTTCACCGTCAGGAGAGTTACTGCAGCAGCCATGATGATACGTTCACTGTCTCCAGTTCACCGTCAGGAGAGTTACTGTAGCTGCCACGGTGCTGCATTCACTGTCTTCAGTTAATCATCTGGGAGAGTTAGCAGCTATGGTGCTTTTGTGTAGTTTTGGCAGCCATTTTCCCACTGAAAGTCTCCACTGCAGATTTAGTTTAGTTTAGCAGGTTGTCATCTGTGTGCCCGGACTATTAATAGCGATTGTCCGACACTGTGTTTGTTGCTAACGTTGCTGGTGGCTCTGAGCCTTCTGTAGCGTAACTTCAGCAAGTTTACGACAGACTGCATGTGTGGCGGTGGTCAGTGTGGGTTTGTTGGTGGCGTCATAGCTGTGAACGTAGCTGTAGAAACAGTGTGTGTACAGTTTATTTGTCGGTGAATAAATGCTACGTGGCTACAAGCTACAACTCTTCAGCTGAAAAGCCAGAGCCAACTTCCTGTATCTGGGCTGGCTCTCTCTTAAGGTGGACCAGCTTTTCTCCTTAAATTGATGAGTTGCTCCTCTGCATTTTTTTCTGATTATTAATGAATTAATAATATTTCTTTTAACCATTTAACCGATACTGTTAATTGGTTAAAATGCTTAATGTTGATTATCGGTTTAATCATGAACATCCCTAGTTATCAGCAAAATGTACTTAAAGTAGTATGTAAAATCAGTATGTAAATCATTAATCAGTAAAGTAACTCAGAGGACAACCAGCATGTCCAGAAATTTCTGTTGTTTAATACAAACCAAGCTGAACAGTGTCCTAACCTGCTGAAAACTTTATTATTAGGTATAAAATGGGAAGTTTTATCAGTTTAGTGAAGTACAAGGGTTTTAATGTGTGTCAGCAACTATAGAGGGTGTTAATGTGCACATACACGGTATGTATGTGTGTCTATTTGTGTTCATGTGCCAGTAGAGTCAGCAACTCAGCAAACACAACATCTCCTCTGCTCTCCTCTCTGCAGGTTATTCTCATTGGAAAGGCCAGGTGTTGACAGCAGATGAGCTCCACGTCCTTTACGAAGGAATCAAACTGAACAACGTACACCAGTATGACTATGTTTTAACAGGTGAATAAAACTTTACTATTATACTTCATGTTAAGGTGATGTTATAATGTTGAGGTTTTTAAATGACCCTTGGGTAAAACTGTATTAGATGCTACATTAATATTCCTTCCAGTCTCATCTTCCATCTTTTTACAGTCAGTACACCTTTTTTTATGTAACTACATTTGTCATTTAACAAAACTTAGCATTGAGTTGCCCTGCATCCAAGAATGCCAAAGTAAGCTAATCAATAAGGTTATAATAATGTCAAAGCTAGCACTAGCTGAGTCAATGTTTGGAAATAACTGAAAGGGTTGCTTTGGATTTTTTCAACTGGGGTTGTTTGTGTAATCCTGCATCTGTGAGGTAAAATTACTGGTTTTGTGAATGGAGTCTCGTGGCTTTGAAGAGGCTGAAAGAAAAGGCTGTCTGATGGTCTGTAAACGGGAGCAGCAGAATAAAATGTTTTAGCCACCTAAAAATACTCAATATCAGTTTAAGTGTGCACTATATTTACAATATATTCACCGCTTTACCTCGCCATCTTTGTCACGGGGAACTGAAGCCTCTATATTGCTGTTTTCAAAGCCAGACTCCATTAACAAAAACAGTAATTTTCCCTCTCAGAACAGGGGAGCTGCTGGTCTACTGCTGCATCCATCGGTTAGTTAGTTTGTGTTACCGTGTGACTTTCTGATCTGAACTAACGTGGTGTCCACAGCAGTACATCACTTAGCTTCTTGCCGGTACTCCTGTCTGCTTCTCCAAACCAGGAGCACGCTGACCGCCATCTAACTTACTGTATGTAATGTTAATACACATGTAGCAGCGTCATCATGCAGAAACCTACGTTAGGTCACCATGTGTGGAAAAGCTTTTAGAAGGTCTTGAAGAGAAAACAGCATTTTGACGTTAAAACATACAAACGTTGACCAAAATGTGAATGTTTGGATTTTAATACATGAGGAACACTGCTGGGAAGATACAGAATGATACAAAAAACCCAAAATAATAATAATAATAATATACACACAATACAAAATAAAATAATAACAAAATAAAATAAAATAATGACTCTAATAATGTTGTGTCCAGGGTACACCAGAGACACATCTTTCTTGGAGATGGTAGTGGACATTGTTCAGGAGCTAAAGAGAGCCAACCCCAACCTGGTGTATGGTGAGTAACTACATTTTTTTTAGCATAATATTTAGCAAATGCTGAATTTACCTGGTCACTGCTATGAATGCTATGAGGCTACTCAGGCCTCTTGCGCCTTACACGACCTGAGGATTCAAAATTCAAACTGCTGGTTTAAACCACCAGCCGGTCATCTCTATCTTTTGAGCTCCATTTAGCAACATGATGACCGCTAACTTTGTCTGTCTGTTATACAGATAGAAATTGAAATTGTAGTAATGTTGCTGATGTGATGTCAATATAAAGTCAAACGATCACTTTAACTGTCTGTTGCTGTGGTGAACCTCCCCCTCTCTCTCTCTCTCTCTCTCTCTCTCTCTCTCTTTCTCTTGCTCTCTCTCTCTCTCTCTCTCTCTCTCTCTCTTTCTCTCCTCTCTCTCTCTCTCTCTCTCTCTCTCTCTCTCTCTCTCTTTCTCTTGCTCTCTCTCTCTCTCTCTGTCGCTCTCTCTCTCTCTCCCTCTCTCTCTCTCTCTTTTCTAGCCAGGAGGATTTTCATCTCTTGCTGCATGAATCACTTTCACTCAGATCACAGTAGTTGTATCTTGGCCTGTAGACACTGTGTTAGTGGATATAGTGAAGACCTCCTGCCACTGTTCAAAATAATAAGCAGCCAGAGGGTGACACGCATAATGTGTTTACCTTTAGTAGTAGTAGTAGTGCTTTTTGTTGTGGACACTGCTGTGTTAAAATATACTGTTTCTGTGTCTGTAAGATATTCTTACACTGTTCAATATCTGTGACATTACATTAATTTGCAGTGACTTGCAGGCAGCCTGTATAAAGAGTAAAAAGACCCGAGGGCTGCTTAATCTGCACCCAATCTGCATGTAGGTCTGTGTAATCAAACAACGTAAATGTAATGAAAACCAACATTAAGCATTTTAACCAATTAAACGGTTAATTTTTAAAAAGAAATAATAATTAATCAAAAAGTAGCCTTGTAGTATTTATTCACCTACAAATAAACTGTACACACACTGTCTGCTACAGCTATGTTCAGCTATATGCCACCAACAAACCCACACTCACCACCGCCACACACTCACGGTCTGTCGGAAACTAGCTGAAGTGACGCTACAGAGGGCACAAAGCCACCGGCAACGCTAGCAGCTGCTTATGTAGCACAAACACACACAGTGTTTGTTAGACAAATGGTATCATTAATACAGGCAAACACACAGCTGACAACCTGCTAAAATAAATTAAATGTGCAGTGGAGACTTTTACTGGGAGGCTGCATGTCCGCGACACTATACACAGCACCGTGGCTGCTACAGGACTTTTCCTGATGGTGACTCAGTTTTCTGTTATACTGCAGCTGGCGCCCTGCTTCATGCGAAGCACAAGTCTTAGTTAACGGTTAATAATTAGTTTACGAGGGTCGAGGTTATCAGTTAAGAAAGTTTTTCCAAATTAGAATCCAAGCTCAGTATCTTTATTTTCGGTGTGTAACTTTCCTGTCTTGGTTCGCGCTCACCTCTTCTTTGTCATGTTTCAGCAAAAAGCCTGTGGTAAATTCAGTTTATACCTTTCTGTGAATCACCACAAAGCAGGCAGACAGTTAGCAACTAGCTGCTGCACAAACAAAAATGGGGGGAGTGAATTTTAGACGTGATTTGAAATAAATACTAATGTTGCTCAGTAGCTATTCAGTTGCAAGTTAGCCTCTTTTTGCCACCACTTTTGCTGTATTGACTTTATAAGTTGATAGTATGTCAGTGCTGTGACCAAAAAAATCAAGGTCTTTGTTGCCACCCTCGCTTTACACCACGTCAGCATTCGCCCGTTCACACACACATTCATACACTGATGGCAGAGGCTGTCATGTAAGGTGCCAGATTTGCCCATCAGGATCTAATCTAAATACTTGTTCGCTCAGCCTTCTGGAGCAAATTGGGGTTAAGTGTGTTGCTCAATGACAGGGATTGACAGGGAAAGACGGGGATTGAACCGCATACCTTCCAATCGGAGGACGACCTGCTCTGAGCCACAGTCGCCCCAGTATCACCAGTATCTTCACTCTAGCTTTAAAACTCAGCTACAACCTCTGGAATATCAATATCGCATATCGATTGAATTTACATTAACACAATATTATCGCATTAACTTTCACAGCCCTAGTACTAAGTTAACATTTTTAAATTTAAATTAGTATGTTGGTCACTCCCCGTGTGCCGGCGATAGCCATGGCCAAAGGCACAATGTTTAGACACAAACGTCCACTTGGAGTCAAGGATGAACTGAGCAGATTTTGACAATTTAACACAAATATCTAAAAATATGAAATGATGAAGTGATGATATTTTGGACGGACATGGCTGGTGAGGGCAAACAACCATGAGGCAGTAATTCTAGTTGTGAGGTGTAATGAAGATGCACTCGCAGGGCCTTTTTAGACGTCTTTTTTAAGTGAATGTGGACGTTAGAAATGAAATATTTTTTTTTCTGTCATGTCTTTCTACATGCTGGCTTCGATCTCCAAATCCAGTTCCAAGCCTCCCATCACTGCAGCATTCATGTGATAGTTGGAGCTTTTGCTGGGTGTCTGACCCTGAATGTGTTTTTTTCCCCAGTGTGTGACCCTGTCCTTGGTGATCATGGATCTATGGTGAGTTTATGCTCTGTGTCCTGTATGTGTAATCTCTGTTACTAGATAACAGGACTCTTTGTAATGTGTGTGGGAGGGTTTGCTCATCCTGGTGTTACAAGGCTCATTTCTCAGTGACAGATGGACTATTGTGATCTGACAGACAACATATATACAGTGACTCTGCATGTGTACATTTGTATATATTACATTGTAAACGTGCATTTTCAGAGATTAAGATCAGAGCGTTACAGCTCATCCTGTAAAACCATGAAAACAAAGATCAGAGAAGAACTGAGCCCACTCATCTATGTGTGTGTAGTCCTTCCTTTAGAGCACCATTTGTGTGTTTTCATTATGTTGTGTGACTCTAACCAGTGTGTCTCGTTCTTCAGTATGTTCCTCAGAATCTTTACCCGGTCTATAAGAACAAGGTGGTTCCTGTTGCTGACATTATTACTCCCAACCAGTTTGAGGCTGAGTGAGTACAAGTGTCTTTTTTGTTTCATATTTGCAGATTTGTAATCCTAATAAATCTAGCATGACATTCATGTAATTGTCTTTTTTTCAAGATACTTAGTTTAAATTACCTGCAGCTCAGTGAGTGACTGTTTGAGTAGCAGAGCAACACCATCTTTATGTAACACCACTCATGCATTGTTATCTAATACCTGCATTTTGTGGTTTTGGGAAAGAATTAATCAAAAATACTGGTTAGCTCCTCTCGTATCTTTCTTGTTTTACCCTTTTTAAGGGACTCTCTGTAAGAATCAGAAATTGCTTGTTAACAGTAAATGGTAAATGGACTTGCATTTATATAGCACTTTTCTAGTCTTCTGACCACTCAAAGTGCTTTACACTGCATGTCAGCATTCACCCATTCACACAAACATTCATACACTGATATCAGAAGCTGCCATGCATGGTGCCAACCTGCCCGCCAGGATCGAATCTATACACCGATACTCATTCACACACCGATGGGTCAGCCTTTGGGAGCAATGTAGGGTCAAGTGTCTTGCTTAAGATTACATCGACATGTGACCAGAGCAGCAGCGGATTGACCTTTTGATTGGTGGACGACCTGCTCTACCCTCGGAGCCACTGCCGCCCCACAGTGACACCTGTGGGTCCTGTTGCCTGCACTCACACTACCAACATACATTAGACTGAATGTGATTGACAGCCATCATGTTGCTTAACGTTAGCGACATTAGCCAGCTAAAATCACAGTATCACTATACAGTATATTTCACAGGCTTGGCAGTGATGTTAGCTTACCAAACCAAGGTCCATATATGATTCAAAGGCCTGGCCAATGTTGGACTCAGAGTTAACTTTTCTTGCTTCAGCCTCTCGACTGTGGGCAGAAGTACCTGATGCATGTCAACATTGTCAAACCCAACCCAAACCCGACAGGTGTTTTTTTTGTCCAAATCCAACCCGAGCCCAACGCAGTTAATGTTGGAAGCTTCAGCAGTGAGTTTTTTACCCTGTCATGCAATTGTTTCCACAGTTTGTATACTAGACACACACACCCACTGTGGGGGCATTAGCCTACTTGGACATCAAAAGGCATTGTTTTATAGATTATAGATTATTTTAACACACAGGTTATCAGCCATTATAAATAATACAATTTGAGTCTCACCACTTATTCATGTTAAGCTCATAACTGTCTTGAGTTGTTGTTAACTGAACTTAGTACTTAATCCATTGTTGGTTATTTAGAGTTGTCATGGAGAGGAGGAAAAGGATGGCATCAACCAGTGTCCTCCTCTGGTTGGCGGTTCTGTCATTAACACACCGATTACACCAGGCATTTTACAAGAAAAGGCAGTGCTCGATATGTGCAGCACGCTCTGATCTTTATCGTCGGGTGGCTGTGTCTGGCCTCTCCTGATGGAGAAGCTGCTGGACTCGCTGTGCCGTGCACACTGGCTGTGAACACTCTGTCCTCCTCACGGAGTTCGCCTCATTAATGTAATGGTTCCCTTATAGCATTGGATTTGAATCCAAAATGTTGCCAAATAGGTGATTTAGCTTTTCGTTTTGACACCAAATCCTTCGCCATCGTCTTATCTGTCAACTCTCTCTCATCCCATGTGTGAAATCTGACTCCTGCTGCTCTGAGCTGAGACTTTCACTTTCACTTTGTAGCGTCTGACTGTACTGATGAAATGCCGCTGATACGCCAAAATTTACTAAAAGGGTTTTATTTCTATGAAAAATTAAATGGACAGTGGGGCAGTTTGCAAGTAATGTAATCAGTGTGTGCAACTATGGCGGCAAGCCGAGTGGAAGCTGGTCATTTGTTGGCGTTAGCGGACTCCATTTCTAATGTTAACTATTGTTCTACACTGTTATGGTACATGTCCACAGAGGTGAGGGATCCTCTCGCTTCCTGACTGGATGAACGCTTTCACTTGTGAGCTGGTGCTCCCAGCTTTAAAACCGGAACTAACATGGCAGCTTGATTGGAAACTTTCCTCCTTTATATTACGAAAACACTTCAGAGAAATGATGAAACATTTTTTGAGAGAAATGGGCCACGCAGTTGCTGAATCTGTCTCTGTTTTGGATCAACAGTGGTTAAATGTTTATAGGGAGTTTTTAGAGGCGGCGAGTTGTGCCGGACGACAAGACCTTTAACTCTATGCAAAGGAGGAGCGGGTGTAGTGACGATCTGTCCCTTGAATTGCATTGAATCCATTGAATTGTCCTTGAAAAAAATGCCCCGGGCTCTTCACATTCAAAGCAGTCTACAGGCTGACAGAGGAAACCCAGGAAGTCACAGGAGGTCTATTTTTTAGGTTAGGTTACAACCTTTTCACACATTGACAAAAAAAAAACTATTTATATGTGTAAAACTTACATATAGTCCCTTTAAACCACATAGCTTGAAAGGTCGATTTCTTTTCAGAACAGTACTGATGCACATTTAGATCAAATAGAAATATAAAGGTTTACAGTGATTTCAAATATCTTCATTGAGAAACAGGCAGATATAAGAAGTTTTCTACATTTTTGTTGGCTCCTTTTTTTGACTTGCATCGACAAGATTGCTGCATTTATGAAGAACATTAAGCCACAGTTTAAGAGATCTCTGCTCACGTATCTCTTTACAGTCGCTTCACTGTGAAGTTACTCCACCTAGTGGTGTTTCTGTACATCTGCAGGATCAGACTGAAGCTTCTTCTGTTAACTAAAGACTCACTTAACTTTGTGGATTTTGCCCATTTGTTGCACTCGTGTACCAGTTACCAGTTTGAGAATAATATAGTATAGTAGAGTTTCAAGCTTTGAATAATGAGTCTTCTTTTGGACTTTCTTTAGATTCTTAATGGGAATTTGTGCATTTTCAGTGTTTCTGTTATAAGATAAGATAAGATAAGATGAACCTTTATTAATCCCCGGAGGGAAATTCGGGTGTCTTAGCAGCATCAACAACAGTACAGATAAATACAGTACAGTAAAAAGTAAAAGAGAAGGTGCAGTGAATGAAATAAGGTGCAATGAAGAAAATTGACAATAAAATAAATAACAGTAACGGTAATAAGTAAAGTGCAGCAGGTGGTGGGTATTGTATATGCACAGCATATGTATATGTAATTATATAATTATATGTAATTATATACATTTGGAATAAATATGGAGCAGATGATCAGAGTCACATGGGGGTCAGACCTTGGTTATGGAGCCTGATGGCCACCAAAAGAAAGGACTGACCCAGACGGTTTGTAGTGTGCCGAGGGGGGATCAGTCTCTGGCTGAATGTACTCCTCATCTGGACCAGTTGGTCATAGAGGGGGTGGGAGGGGTTCTTCAGAATAGACTCCAGCTTCCTCCTGGTCCTCCCCTCTGCCACCACCTCCAGACTGTCCAGCTCACATCCAACCACAGACCCAGCCCTCCTCACCAGTTTGTTCAGTTTGGTGGCATCCCTGGTGCTGATGCCAGCCCCCCAACATACCGCGGCAAAGACCAGGAAGCTGGCTACTACAGACAACAGTTATGTTGCTATTGACACATTTGTTTGCTTGTGTTTTAGATTATTGACGGGGAAAAACATCAGTACTGAAAAAGACGCTGTAGAGGTAATACATCACTCACTATACAGTCCTTTCCTTTGCTGCATCATTCATTTGTTTACAGGATAAGCTGTTGTAGTATTTTTAACTGCTTGATTTTTCTGACTTTGTGTGTTGTTTTTCATGTACTGATCGATTTTTGGCTGTTTTGCTTCCATAGCATGTCTTCTTTGAGACTAGCAGAAATAAAACATTCAAAATACACATTTAGGTGTTCAATCAACTGGGGAAGTTTTATGCTGATATCTAATAGTTAATTATATTTACTCCATTCACCTGTAGTGTCTTCAAAATGCAGTGAATTTTACAATCCATATCTTTAAAGGCCGATTTCTCTCTTTTTTAAATCATACTTTTTATTGTTCTCTCAAGAATAAAGATTACAGCAACCTAAACCACTGTAATATTAATAAGTACATGTTTCAGATAGTAACTGTAAATTGAAAAACAAACTATTCAAAAACAAGTGCGAGAGAAAAAACTTATCACATAAAATAAAATATCAAAATAAATAAGTGTTAGAAATATTAATAATTACATTTTTAAATTTTTGAATGAAAATGAATAGTAATGCTAATAATAAATAAAGATAAATAAATAAAAAATAAATAAATGAACAAAATAAATAAATTCACACAAAATATTCGCAGCTAAAGGACTTTCCAGTTACATTCCTATCTATGTTCTGAGGGTTTATACAGTTATATGTTATTCATTATGCCTGATTTATACAACAGTTTTGTCCCAAAACATAGTGAACAGTATTACTTTTAAAGCTGTTGACAACCATTAAGTATTTCCTGATTTTTGGAGTGATTCATAGAGACACAATGAAACAATCATTTTTAACCAGGCTTCATCCAATTATTATTAGTTTTTTTACCCAGTGATGTCTCCTGTGAACCGCTTGCTGCTGACTAAATGTATCTCATTCACTGACGGTCTGTAGGTTATGGACCTTCTCCACGCTATGGGCCCAGACACTGTGGTCATCACCTCCTCTGATCTGCCCTCCAGACTGGGAGACCGCTTCCTCGTGTCGCTGGGCAGCCAGCGCCACGGTACGTGTCATGTCTGTGACATCTGTACTGTATATAAGTGAGACTAGACAACCAAAGTTAACCCTTCAACATGTATTTTCAGTTCGTCCCGACGGCAGCAGGACGACACAGAGAGTTCGAATAGAAGTTCCCAAAGTGGACGCCGTCTTTGTAGGCACTGGAGATTTGTTTGCTGCTATGCTGCTAGCGTGGACACACCACTACCCCAATGACCTAAAGGTAGGAAAACAAACACACTGAGCACACCACACACATTGAAAATTGGATTGTTGGAAAAAATTAAGTAATTACTGACAATGGCTGATATATTTGACTACATATGTGCTGAAAATCAAACATTTTTACTGTATTAATGTAGATATTTTCCAAATTAAAGGTCCCTAGAAATGTATGATTCAACTTTTTCCTAGTTTAAAAAAAGTTAACAAAAATCACCATAAATCGCAATATTGATTAGCAATACTTGTAGAATTGATATTTGTCTATTTGTCTATGGTGTGTGACTGCTGTATTTATTTGTTTGTTTTGTTTGCCTTTATTTGTTGCAATAACTTTTTCTGCTACCCTCTTGGCCAGGTCACTCTTGGAAAAGAGATTTTAATCTCAATGAGTTTCTCACCTGGTTAAATAAAGGATATAAATAAATAAAAAAGAATCACATTTCATAAAAATGACAATATATATCAAATCAGTACCCAAGTATTGTGATAATATGTAATCGGGAGACGGTATCGTCCCACCCTAATAATAATGACTTTATTCTCACACCTCTCTCTGCCTCAGATGGCCTGTGAGAAGACGTTTTCAGTGATGCACCATGTTATCCAGAGGACCATTTCGTATGCTCACGGTAAGAAAAGTAGGGCTTGATATCAACGCCTCAGGCTTTATCAAATCTGTGCTGTATTTTTATCCTAGAGGCAAATAAAACACCAACAGGAGATGTAAAATCAATATTCTGTTGTATTTTAATCATGCATTTGATGCCAAATGTTTAACTTTGTTGGTTGCAGTATTGGTTAAATGCGTAAAACAGATATGCTTCCATTTTATTACATGTAACAATTCACAAAGACGTGGTGACACACGCATGTTTTTTAATTCTTTTTCCCGTCTGGTGCATTTAGTGAAGCGTAATCTTCACAGTCATTCCAATCACACAAGTCTCCTGCTGTCTATATGTTGATATACCTTAATTGATCAATTTGTCTCTGAGCTTTTCCAGTTTCTCTGTCACACTTTGATTTCCAGGCAGGGAATTTAAAATCAAAGAATCAATAACTGAAAACTCATCAGCCTGCATACTCCTCATGGAGCCTCATTGAAATCTATTTTTGTCCAGTAAATATCTGATATCATTCAGCCTGATTGTAATCACATCTGTGTAACACTGAGGGTTTTAGTTTTAGATGCAAAGCACCCAATAGAAGAAGTCTTGTAACTGACCCAGGCTGCAAATTATCCACAAAAGAGAGAGTGTTTTATCAGACTGGTTCTTGTCCTTATAGGAAAGGAAAGGAAAGGAAAGGAAAGGAAAGGAAAGGAAAGGAAAGGAAAGGAGCAGCACATACAGCTGTAGGGTGCTTCTCAAAGTCAAGGTTGTGTCCTTGGTAGGAGGGGGCCTACAGAGGCCAAGCAAGACTCCGCCATAGCATTCGGAGAGCACACAGATATTGGAAATCTAAATGGTTAAGTTCTTGCCTTAATAACAGCTACTTTAAGGCTTAAAAACAGCTTTTTGGCAAGTAAATGATGATTACCCTGGATGTATTAACACTGGTATCAGGTGACTCTAAAATAAATAATGACACTCCTGCTGTAAACAGAAGTGAGAAGACAAAATAACACAATGCGAAATCACCGTAGTTCAGGCAAAGAATAAGGTGAATAGGTGGCACAGGTTTGGCACAGCGTGTCCAAAATATTTTTCCATTTCAACCTTGCGTAAT
Organism: Pterois miles; assembly: GCA_947000775.1. Taxonomy (NCBI): domain Eukaryota; kingdom Metazoa; phylum Chordata; class Actinopteri; order Perciformes; family Scorpaenidae; genus Pterois; species Pterois miles. Next base: position 4,641,228 of record CAMQGK010000242.1, on the reverse strand, counting down.
GTTAATCTTTACTTGTGTCTGAATTCCCATCTGCCCACCCCCTACCCATCCACCCCTGTGTCTCTCAGAGTTAGCAGGTCCTGGTCGGAGGCCCAGTCCGCCCCAGCTGGAGCTGAGGATGGTTCAAAGTAAAGCTGACATAGAAGACCCTGCTATAGTTACGGAGGCCACGGTCATATCCTAACATTACCCACCCATAAGACTCATACTAACCTTGTCCTCTCCACCCATGAATCTCTCAGAATCCAGTATCTCGGTGAATCTCTCATCACTGTAAACCTTGACTTGTCATTTACAAACTTCAACACCTCATTATCCAGACTTCTTAAAACCCTTAGTATTGTAACCCCTGTAGTCCTTAAACCTTTTACCCCTTTTAAGTCCTCAGTGTCCTAACCCCTTAAACTGAACCCTTAACCTGTTTAACCCTTAACTAGAGCCATGGATAGACAGAACGTTTGGTCAGGTTGGACTGTTCTCTAACGGGGTATGTGAGTGGACTCTACAACTGCTTTCTAGAAAGCTGTAGGGTTAAAGTGTCCACCAGCACAACTCTTAATATGCCGTATATAAAATACATACTGGTAATAATATTACACAAAATATGAGGGTGATAAACCGTGATTATCCATCCAAGATTCAGTCCTCAGCATGATAGAGGAATTGTTTTGGAGTTGTTAGAGTCAGATTTGGATTTGGAGATGTAATATATGTTAGAGCAAAGGAAGTATTTGTTGTCCTCGGAGTAATACTACTGTACTAGTCAAGTTCTAGTTAGTACTCTGTGGTGTTACCTAACTCTTTAATGTTGAAAAGCAGTCTTTTGCTACCATCTCCACCCTCCCACCTCTGGTTTCATGTCTGCTTCACTTCTGTGCGGTGTGGCCAGAAGTGCTCTGTTACCCACCTGTAACCACCCAATAGTGGTGTCACAGTGTACTCACATCCTGGGGTACACATTTCTGCTTATTCATGAGGTGAGAAATGAAACCACTGATGCTGCGTTTACATCAAACGCGAAGCAAACTTTTCCCGTGGCATAATTACATTCAGAGGAGTCAATGCAAAGAGGCGAATAGATGCAATTTTGCACCGGACGATACAAATAGAAATATTTCAACTTTTTTTTTCGATGAGAAATTTGCATGGTGCTGTGTCATGAAAGGCTATCAGTGTTGAGATTCTCTCCCCGTCATCACTGACGTCCTGATGTTGAATCAGAAATGATTAAACGTTGTAAATATCACTGTGGAGGTAAGCGCCCTTCCTCTCAGGTGCTCTAGCTAAAAATTGCTTTGCGTTTGGTGTGAACGAAGTATCAGAGGCTTCAATGTAGCAGGAACGGTTTGTAGTTGATGAATTCAGAAACAAAACACTGCAACATATTTGCAGCGTTTACCCAAAACTCGAAATTTGAAAAGTGATCCGAAGTGATTCCAGCTGCTGAATATTCTCCAAAACTCTACCTCTAAATGATCAAATATAAACTTGCCTACTTTATTGCTCTATTACTGCCACTCAACTCAACTCGTATATTTCTGACAGACTTGCACTCCAGCTGTGGTCCTCCACGCCAGTTGCCAAGTAGCAGGACTGCGGCAATAACGTTGGTGGCACTGTAAAGGCCTTAACACACCGGGGGCCTGATGGATAAATGACACAAAAATAGGAAATACTCACCTCCAAAGCTTATGCCTGTGTGTGTTATGTCCAGGGCTTTTATTGTGAAAAGTAAGAACAGAAGGGGTGGATCAGGTCTGCGCTGCCTTTGTCAAGGTTTAAAGTAATAATTAAATGTTCCATCTTGGTTCGGAGTTTCCGAGTTGTAGTTTCATAAATACAGGCAAAATTCAACCCGTTCAGCACAACGTGATTGGTTGATGTCTTTATTTGTAATGTGAAAGCTCAGAAAAATCATGTTGCTTTTTCACTGCATAATGTTACTGTTCTCTGTGAAAGCATCTATGACAAAAACAGTTATTTCAAAAAAATAAATTGATGTGAGAAATAGTTGCATAAAAAAACAACTGCCCTCGGTGTGTAAAAGCCTTTGGACTGATGAAACACTGTTTATCGATGGCTCTGCACACCACTATTTCGACCCCCTCCCCCGTCTTACAGCAGTGATGTAATGGTGACCAAGTCTAACCCCATGAGACCCCTTGAAAATATAACAAAGAAAAAAAAAACGCACAATGTATAGTTGATGTATAGATGTTGTACTATAACTGTATTGGACCATCTGTATGATATCTTCTATCTGATCTGTCTATTGGACCATTGTGTTGATGCTACTGTACTATAGACCACACGCACTACAATATCACCCGAACCAGAGACATGTGGGCTGGTTGTGGCACTCCTGGAGGCTCCAGCGGCTCCAGTCGTTGTCACTTGTTCGTAATAGGTAACTGTCTAATAGTCTTCGTGTATAGTCTTTAATCTCAACACAACATAAAGAAAAAAGGGCAACCTGAGCTGTCTGAGCCGTCCCCGGCCGGTTTTTACTCCTGCTAGTAGACCAATCAGAAACGGGCTACCTCGGTGCCAGAACCAACTCACATCATTGCCGGGCGGTTCCCGACCCAGCTCTGGCCCAGAACCATATATCTGAGAGTTGTGCCACTGAATTTACTGGAGGCCTCGACAAGTTGTAAATGGAGACGCTCCTCGTCACACCAGGAGACTCGTCCAGTAGCAGCTCTGTAAATGTCTGTTGTAGAAAATGTCTTTTTCGTCCACGTCACACTCCACTGTGGTCTGAACAGGAAGTGATGCCAGTAGGTCGAATTTTAATATGATGCACAGGGTTCAATGTTTAGGTTTGTTTTTTTAACTTGCTTGATCGAAATCTACTTGCTCAAAGTCATTTATTACTTGCCTCTTTACATATTGTTTTATTTATTAGTGGTTATGAAATAACAACATATGCCAAAGTTAATTTTCATGTTTAATCTTATCTTATTTAAGTAAATGAATCTGGAGTTTGGCCCACATCCTCTAATATCACCCAACTAAACTCTCTCTAGGATCGTTGAAGTGCTCACTGGCCCTTAAGCTCATAATTTTAATACAAGCCCTACGTGGTACCTTACTTGTCTCAAGTGAGCAGGAAATCCTTATTTTTAAGCTCTGATGTCAATTCATAATATGCATGTGTGCAGCAGTTAGCACTGTCGGTCAGAGCAAGAGGGTCGTAGGTTCAAATCTGTCTTTGGGCCCTTCTATGTGGAGTTGGCATGTTCTCTCTGTGTTACCGTGGGTTTTCTCCCACAGTCCAAAGACATGCAGGTTAATTGACGACTCTAAATTGCTGGCATGTGTCTGAGTCTATGTGTCAGCCCTGTGATGGACTGGCAACCTGTCCAGGATGTACCCCACCTTCACCCAATGTCAGCTGGGATTGGCTCCATGCGTTCAGTCACTATAAGCACAATAGATGTGGGTCAGCAACACATTCAAACTTGTGGAACAGAATGACATGCTTGTTAAGGTTTAGGCAACAAATCTACATCTTGTTTAGATTCAGGCAACAAAACCACTTAGTTAACCCTACACCTCTAGTGTGAACACTAGTCAGAAAGTATGAGTATCGGGATATTATGCTTTGTGATACTGTATCGGTTCTCAAAAACACAGTTTTTAATTGATAATTTACATGCAAATGTTTGTGGCAGACAGTGGCTCAGATTGTACATAGTGCTGTGATGTTGGATGTTTACAAGGACTGTGAAAAATGCAATGCAGATCGCGCATAAATCGCAAAACTTCTAATATAATAGTTATAATACACAGCCCCAGTGGACACAAAGACACATACACTTTGTTTTTTACCATGTGAATAGATGATAAAAGCTAATATTGTGTGTAGTAGGGTCCTACTGACCCACATCTGTGGGGCTGATACCACCTATGTAATTGCCAGATAACAGTCGAAGTGACAAAACGAAAAAAAATTTCAGTGTACAGTGATATAAAACAGTGATATGGAGCAGTACATGCTCACATTGAGAAGCTGGAACCAACAAGTGACGTTTTTGGACAATAATGACTTAAATGAAAATTTCAAAGTGTATATGAGAGGTACCTGCAGTGCTATATGAACACACTGTTAAAGCACAGATCATCTGTCATCTAACTTACCCAGTTTGTGATATACCATACCTCAGAAAACCTTCTTATTACTACTATAAAGTTTTCACACAGTTTTACACTGAGCAATCTGTCTGTTTGCTGGCTCACACAGCTACTAAACTAGCTAACTTGTTACAGTGAAGCAACCATTTTTGTCTTCAAGTTTTTTTCAATATTGCAGTTAATCTAAAGTCAATTATAATTGTAAAAGATGCTGCTTGTGGTTTGATTAGTACTTAATTCCTATGTTGGGCATTACAATATCCTGTTTTCCACAGTGGAGTGTGATTGAAAGAGGTGACATGCGTCAGTGGTCACGAGTCGGTTTCAAACCAGTGATGTCGCACGAACTTGGCATGTGCCTTAAGCCCGCTGAGCTACCAGGGCGCCACAGGAGATTTTAATGAGATTTTAACTCTGAAGTTACCTCAGAATCTGTTTTTTCCCCTCATCACTTCCTGATTTTAATGTTCAGTAAACAGCTAAAATGTCAACTAACTTTGCTTGACAGTTCTGGAAAGTGTAAACCAAATAACCGGAGGCTTAGAAAATAAAAATCCAGATGTGGTCAGTGTCCCACCTGAGCCAGATGTAAGGTTCTGGGCAGACCAGTGTAATTCTGTACTGCTGTTGTTTCTCTATGGACTGTACTGTGATACTGCCTTAGGAACCTAACATCATAACACCACATTACTGCTCACTGAGGGAGAGGAGGGGGGAGGAAGGAAACATGTTTAAAGGGGACATATCATGCTCATTTCCAGCTTGTATCTTAGGTTTCTGCTGGCACGTTTACATATTTAATAGCATTTTTCTCACCCTGTCTGCCTGAATATACCTGTTTTACCCTTTTTCTGAAACGCTCCATTTTAGCGCCTGTCTCTTTAAAAAGCCCAGTCTTCTCTGATTGGCTGGTGGTTTATTTAAATGAGCCTGCATGTGACATATAAGGGGAGCCAGATCTGAATGACTTGTTGAATCACATGTTTTCTGATTTAGGCAGCCCACAAAAACCTGACAGGTTGTCTTATTTCATAGTTTGTGGGTTGGTAGACACTCCAGATACCCAAATATAAGAGTTTTTCATGATATGTCCCCTTTATATGTTTTGACCACTAATTTCTGTTCTACAGTGAAACTGAAACGAGGAAGAATTGAGATCACTGAATCTATAAAAAAAGAAAATAGAGCTACAAGTAATATTGGTTTTCATTATTCATTAATTTTAATGAACCAAGTAATCATTTGGTTTCTATTTCCCTCAAATTGTTTTTTTTTCCAAACCCAATGATATTCAATTTGCAATGATATAAACAGAGAAAAGCATCAAAGTCTGATTAATGATTCAAGGGGCCAGTGTGTAGGATTTTGGGGGATGTGTTAGAAGAAAAGGAATGTAATATTCATAATTAAGTTTTCATTAGTGTATAATCACCTGAAACCAAGAATTGCTCTTCATATCTGCAGCAGAGAGTTTAGAAGCAAAGAGGAGAAACTCTGGTGCTGCTATGGATGCTGCTGCCATTTTGGACTGAAAACACCAATGAGTCTGTGTCCATGGATGTATAAAGAGACATCTGTAAATCAGAGGATCATTTTTTTGAGGTAAATCAACTTCCCAGTAGATATCCCTCATTTAAATCATTATGTCTTTAAGGTAAAATGAACTAACAGCTGAATCCAGAGTTATTTTCCTCGGCATAATGAAGATCAGACCCACGGGACTGCACCGCCTTACATGCTCATATGACATATCTGGTTCTGCCAGTTTCCTGCTAGCTGTAATAATGGATATATTGGCTGTAATTCATCACTTTTATTATCTTCTAATTCACCCGTGGGCTGCATGCTGTCAGCCTGTACCGTGGTGGATTTATTAACATCAACAACCGGCTATCTGCATTTTTCTAACTTCCATTGCTCACTTTATGCTCCTCTGGGAAGCAGCTGGGCAAAAAAAGTTTAATAAATAAGTGTATAAGTCAGTAAATAGTTATATGCATATTTATAATATATTATTGTTCAACACAGGCCATTTCAATAGACATTAAATGTGACAGTAGAAGAGAAATTAGTTTTTCTTTTGTTCAGTACATTGTAGACAGATGTAGTCACTTTCAGTCCAAAATGGCGGAAGCGTAGCTCTGCTGTTGAGCTCTGAAGTTGTGATGGAGCAAACAATTCGCTTTTCTTGGCAATATATATTCACAGATTTACTCAATGTTTCTACATTAGCCTAGGACGTACAAACCAAACACTGGCTCTGGAGAGAGACCTTAACGTTTTTACGTTACCTGAAGTCCACTGTAGCTCGGAGTGGAGGGGTATTCAGTTGTTTGCAATCTGTAACCTCACCACCAGATGGCACTAAATCCTACCCGCTGGTCATTTAAACAAAAAGTAAGTCATTTCCTAAACGGTTTATCATTTGAGCTCTGAAATCTTTCCTTTTGTTTTCTAGACTTTATCGACTCAAAGTTGATCTAAAAACACCTCTTGGACTAATACTGGGGAAAAAACAGTCTTGCAGTAGTTCTTAAAGATTTTTGTACTAATGCAGTTATATTGTGCCACTGTAGCTCTGATTGTCATATCAATAACAGACTGCTGTGTCAACCAGCTTTGAGCTCTGCTATAATCAACATGCACACTATCCAACCCTCTGCTTCCTGCTAACAAACCAGTCAGCCGCATCATCGGGTCACAGTGTGTCTACCTGTTGTGTCCGTGTGTGTGAGAGTGTGTGTATATAAATGTCTTTTATGGTTACAGGGTTTTGTGTGTATGTGTATGAAATGAAAGAGGAAAATCCCTGAAACTAAGAAAGATGGAGGACGAGGGTTTAAAAATAAGAAGACACGTACACGAGGAGGGGAGGTGAGGTATGTTCAAGAGGACAATCATTCTGTGATGTTACGCAGTGTTGCACGACTCCCTGTTCTGTCTCCTAAACAATTAGAGGTTTTTGTTTTGGATTTGTTTAAGAGGGATTCATTCATTTCCTTGATGCCTCACAACCCTCTTCCTCCCCTTCCACCCATCCACATGAGGCCTATCTGTCCTCCGCCTCCCTGTAGTGCCAGTCGTTGTCTATAGTGATAGATTTTAAATAATTTTTGTTAGATGGTTATACTGTACCCTGACTTCTCCCCATATCTCTGCTAGATTGTCTGTCCTGCTTTCCACGTTGCTCTCAGGCTGCCTCTGTCTCCACTCACTTTTTGTGATTGAACTTAACCTCCTTGCACTCTTAAAAAGAAAAAGCTGCTACCTGCCCTTCTCTGCACCGCTTCCGGTAACTCTTCGTCCGTTCAACAAGCCGTCGGCTTGTTTAACTTCACCGCATCCCTTTTCCTCCACTAAACGTAGAGATTGAGTAAATCTGTAAAGTTTATTCAGAAAGCAAGTTTCGAACTTGTGTCTTAGCTAGTTAAGATTTTAGTAAAATGCATAAATCGACTGCTGAGAATCTAAAAAGAGACAAACTATGAAAACAGGAAGTCTCCGGAGCAAAAAAATATTTTACACAGATTAAGTGTATGCTATATTTTCACTGGTTTATCTCACCGTCCGATAACTATACAGTCTGTTTCTGCAAGGAACTGAAGCCGATATGTATGCTCCTGCCAAAGACACCAAACTCCACTGGGGAAAAAAAAACAGTAATTTGACCACGCATAACATGGGAGATGCTGGTCTACAGCTGCCTCAGTCGGTTAGTTTGTGTTATTGTGTGATTTTGATGAATCTGGACAAACCAAAGTCACACAATAACACAAGCTAAACGATTGAGGCAGCTGTAGACCAGCAACTCCAGTGTTCTGGGATAACGGGTAAAATTACTGCTTTTTTTCAGTGGAGTCTGGTGGCTTTGACAAGAGCATACATCACAGCTTCAGTTCCCCGTCGGAAAAATATAAGCATAGGAATGCATGCTTTAGGCATTTGAATGCACAAACATGTTGGTTATCACTATGAGAGTAATAGGATCCGACATAAACAAGTAATTTTATGCCAAAGATTGAACAGTTTTTGGTATTTCGACTTAGATAATTTTGAATTTTTTTCCGCCTGATCAGATCACACCTACAGAGTCTTGATGAAGCAGATTAACTGCGTTTATTCTATACTCTATTATACTCTATACAGTAGTTAATAATAAAATATTCAGATTTTTTTATAGTAGTATATAATAATATAAAAAATAAATTATACAGCAAATGAAATTTAAGGAAAGGAAAAGATGAATAAAAGTAAAAAAAAAAAATTGGGGTCTGTTAAACAATTAGAATAAATTTTAAATGTGTAAGTAATCTAATAGTTTTTATTTTAATTTATTTATATTTATTTTTTTTAATTTAGAGTTTTGAGTTTTCAATCACAGTCAAATCTGTTTTAAAATCAGCATTTCTTAAAGTATAAAAGGAGGGTTGAAGTGATTAAACTATATACATTAAAAATATCTGAAGGTGTTTTTGACACTCAAGCTAACATAACTAGTGTTATTTGGTCATTAATCTAATGTTATTGGCATAACATTTTGTTATGTGAGGCATATTGTGTTTTTTGTGAAATATAATTTAATGTTGTAGCTTACATCATAAATAAATTACATCATAAATAAATGATGACTCAGTCTGTTTGCTAGTTCGGTTAGCTGACGGCTGGCAGTTACTGGGTGTAAATATTTAATGCCAACAAATCTCTAAATAGTTTGTGTGGCATAACCTGTTATAATTATTTATTTATATATAAGTAGTCTGGACTTACAAACAGCTGGTCACTAATGAACTAATCAACATGGCTGCTCTTTCTGTTAGTGAAAAAAAAGTACAAGTATATTCTGAAAATGATCACAATTAATGAAAAATCCAGCTCAAAATACAAATAAAAGTGCATTTAACTGCAAAATTGGAATTAAGAATTCTTTTTGGCTTAAAAAGTCATAAATTGAACTTACCGTAATATCTTTTAACTTTGGCTTATTGTGTCAAAATTTGGACATTACTTAAAATCTGGACTTAATTCCCATAAAAAGTCATAAATGTGACAGAATATCTCAAAATTGAGCCTTGAAAAATGAAAATCTCAGTTTTCATATTAAATATCTATAGCTGTGAGTCGTATCTTTTAAGTTTGACTCCCCAAGCTCAAGTCAAATGTTTAACTAAATTGTCTTAATTAGCACTTTCTGTGATAACTAACAATAAATTTGACTTCATATCTCATCATTCTGGCTTCCTATGTCAAAATTATAACTTTATTTTAACTTAAATGTGGACATAATTCCCATTCAAAGTCATAAATGTGACAAAGTATTTCAAAACTGAGCTTTAAAAAATTTAAATCTCATAGTTTTCTGCAATTCTTACACTTACAAAGTTGTCCAATGGGCCGGATTGGACCCGTTGGTGGGCCGGTTCTGGCTGAAATATCTGGATCGGGTGTATTGTGCGAACCATTATTCAGCCTACGTATCCAGCAGAAACAGAACAACATGGGCCAGTATTCCTTCTCACTCCTGAGAAAATCATGATGCTGAATATGCAACTTCCTTCTTTGTCAGACTCTTTTGGGCTGAGCAGAATGAATTTAATAATAATATAATGATGAACTTTATTTGTATAGCACCTTTCACACAACATTGCAACTCAAAGTGCTAATCAGCTTGTGGGATGAGAGCAGCTACATACCTACGATTTCATGTAAACTGACTTTAATGTTCTTCAGCCCAGCGAGTTAAAACAATGAACTCAGAGCAGGACTGGCATCTCTAGCAACCATTTCACATTAAAGGCATTTAATTTAGTGTTGAAGTAAAGTCCAAATTACACTTTAAAGGTGTGTGTGATTTGCTAAAATGACCATTTCAAGACGGTCAAACAAACCTGGCAGGACTCTTAAATGTTAAAAGAACTACTCTCCTCTGTTTGTCTGTAATCTAAATGTTTAACAGTGACCCAACCCTCCCATGTGCTTGATGCTTACCAATGCTTACCCCCCCCCCCCCCCACCCCCTCCATTTGGTTACAAAATGGCTGCCACTAAAAACCGCGATGGTCCAACTGTCCGTCTTCGTCCGTGGTCCTCTCCTCTCCTCCTGACTGACAGTTTTGTCTCTGCCATCTTGTTTTTTCTGTTCTTGGTGGCCAAAACAAAAACGAGGAAATGTAATATTCATTGTTTGGTAACTGTTTTTAGTGCTATGTTTTTGGAGCGTTACGAGTATTTTCTAACATGTTACAATAAAAGATTGTAGTGTACAAATTCACATTTATAAAATATATATATAGATATATATAAATATATATGAGAAATGTATGTTCTAATGCAATAAAGAGAGATTAAGAATTATGAACACTGGATCAATCTAATTATTATTAATTATTATATTTTATATCATTTTACGTGTTTGTGTAAAGTCTTGGCTCCTTCCTGTATTACATGCATGTACTTTATGTGAATATTTCCATCTCATGCAACTTTATACTTCTACTCCAATACATCACAGAGGAAAATAAAGTACTTTTTTACTGCATTAACGTTTATTCGACAGCTTCACTTGACATATTCAGATTAATACAAAATATAAATCAACTAATAAATGATAGTTATGATCGATATGTAGCAGCGTAGGTGTCTCGTGCCACCTGTTGGTCTTTTCATTGTAGCGCTTCACCTCACAGACGGTCTCGTGATTGTCGAACCCTCCGGCCACGTATAGCTGGTCCTCCAGCACCGCGATGACAAAGCTGAACCACAGGTTAATCGTGGGATTCACCACACTCCACTGGTCTGATAGTCGGCCATAAGCCAGGACTCGTATGTGAGTCGTCTCTGTAGCCACTAACCTAATATGGGTACGGAGGAACATTGTGATATTTTACCTGAGAAATTATTTATTATGTATTTTTTAGTTATTATTATATATTAACGGCAATAATGTAAACCAACCAAAACTAGAGAAAATGAAAAATCCATCCAGTCTGCAGTCAGCAACGGCCGGAGCGATCAGCGTCCACTGGTTGATGTGAGGGTCTTAGCATTCAGCAGTCGACAGAGGATCTTCAAAGTTTAAACCACCGCAAATGTACACCTAGGAAAAATATGATACCATAACATCGGTTATTGTTAGCCATACTACCAACGTGAGGCGTTTTCAGACCAGAAAGCCTTTGTACTACTGAGTTAATTTTTGTATTACTGGGTTAATCTTTGTGCTGCTGGGTTAGCCTTTGTGCTAACGTTACTGAGTTAGCCTTTGTGCTACTGTGGTAATATGGTCATCTATGGCAGACTACTCACCAGAGTGTTCGTGCAAACAAGTACTACCTGGACATTAGCAGCAGGTGAACATGGACAGAGACAACAGGGAGATTGTTAGATATTGATCCCTGAGGTGATCATTTTGTGTAGACTCTCCAAATCTATTGATATTTTGTGCCAGTATTCAATAATCTATGAGAAATTGTCCTTATATAGAAAAATAGGGAACCAGTTGGAGGCAAAACACACAACCTTGTTTGCCATAGCAGTTACCAACGGAAAAACAGGAAGCTGTTTAAATTTTCATCCATTTCTCTGCCTCCGTGCCGGCAACAGCCATGGATAGAGGCATCATGTTTTCCTGTTATCTGTCTGCAAGTCTGTACTGGGGTGTTCTCCAAGTCCTCGATGCAATTTGACTTTTGATTTTAAGGTCACCATTCGATTCGATTTTCAGTTTAAATATGTCACTATGAAGTCATGATTGGTGAAGATCAACAGATCACTGATTTTATGACTTGAATAACTCATTTACTCTTTCAAAGTCATAGTCTGAACGTAGTTCCAATTTGTCCCAAATGTCCACTTGGACTCTTGGATGAACTGATTACAATTTGGTGGTCAAAGGTCAAGTGGGTCACTGTGACCTCACATAACTCTGGCCATAACTCAAGATAAGATATTCCTTTATTAGTCCCACAGTGGGGAAATTCACAAGAGTTCATATGCTAATTAAAACAATTTCATACAAACATCTTAAAGGATGAGGCAGCAATTCTTGTTTAAAGCTTGTTTGTTGTCGGTTCGAGACAACTGAGAAAAAAAATGGTTTGTAAGCCCAAAGCTTTGTAGGCAAGAATAGAGTGGTGCAGGGAAGTTAGCATTGCCCTGGTTCCCCCAACAAAAAGCCAATGGGATTGTTCCATTGGGTTTTGGATTATTGCAGAAAATAAGCTCTGTGGTGAACACACGTTTTCTGATACTAACACATTTTGTTCAGTACAAATAAACACCCTTTTGATTTTCGAAGTGTGAATGCAATCGGCAGATGTTAAAATGGGGCGGCAGTAGCTCAGTCTGTAGGGAGTTGGCTTGGGAACCGGAGGGTCACCGGTTCAAGTCCCGACATGGACCAAAAACTGAGTGTGAACTGGTAGCTGGAGAGGTGCCAGTTTACCTCTTGGGCACTGCCGAGGTGCCCCTGAGCAAGGCACCAAACCCCCAACTGCTCGGGGCGCTTGTCAGGAGCAGCCCCCCTCACTCTGACATCTCTCCATTAATGCATGTATGTGTGTGTTTCAGGTCTGCATGTACCGTGTATGAGTTTAACAGAGTGTAAATTGAATTTCCCCATTGTGGGACTAATAAAGGTTGATCTTCTTGATCTTCTTAAAAGCTAATAGATGGACACCGCAGTCGCGTGAGTGCAAGTATACACGAGGCTGTAAAGGAAGATGAGTCGGTGTGACATTAAGATGCTTAGTAGATTTGTTTAGACACTTGCTAGCAACCGCCTTTTTAAAGACACATTAAGGCTTGAGTGGGGTATTTGCTGATGTATTTTTTGTCATAGAGCGACATGTTAAAATCCCTTCACCTTGTGTTAACCACAGACCTTTTTTCAGACATCTAACTAAAAACCCAACAATGTCCTGTTAAGGGAACAGGAAGTGCTAAAATGCTAACTCATTTCGGGGTTTTAGGACTCCTTCCTGTAGCACTCTTTGGGGACATCATCTTCCAGTACCACAGTAAGAAAAATAGCATCATCTGTGCAAAACAGTGATAGAAAAACAAGCACAAGATCGGCAACAAGCGTAGATTACTTTGACACAGCTGGACTGGTCACCAGTTACTGATTGTTTAGGGTAAAACAAGACAACGTACCTCCCTTGCAAAGGGAGGAATCCCTCTCTGATTAAATAATGCAGTCAATCGAGTCATTTTTGTACCATCACTGTGGGGCGTCAAAGTACCTGTACCTACATCTGGTAGTCTCTCAAAATTGGAGTACCAGAAAACTGCTGCTACCTTGCTCAGCAGTGCAGCCAGGTGACCCCAGTGTCCCTTAGGTCGTAGCCAATCCTTTGGAGGACAGCTTCAAACACAGCATTCTCCTGCTTTATATTGAGCTTGTCCTTCTTGATTACTGTATATCTGCTAACTGCTGCACAGAGAGCTGCAGGAACTTCACGGAGAATCCCACAACCTCCTCGAAGTGATGCAGGATGTAGCGGTAGGCTTTAGGCCTCAGCTCTGGACATCTGTGGCACCAACGCACAGATGTAGAAGCAGTTCTTGAAAGTAAGATACTGCTCCAGGAAGTCGCAGCAAGCTTTAACGATGCCTTTGACGGCGAAGCAGTCTGATCCCGCCAACAGCTCCAGCACGTTCTCCTCCATCATGGCAGCAGAGCTGGTGTAGGCGTATTCCACAATGCCATAAGGCCATTATACTGGGTGACACCTAGGAGAAGTTGTAGACCTGCTGCTCTGATGTAGATGATTTACCACAGAACAGATCTCTGTGGGGTCAGGAGTCAGAGGAACCAGCATTTTAAGAGGAGCTACCTGTTATACTTTTATTCAATTCAATTCAATAGACTTTTTTGGCGTGACATTTTTGGCACAAACTGATGAGGTTTTGGTGGTCAAATGTTACTGTTACCTCACGTCCGTCTCATTCTTGTGAAAGCACTGCCCAGTCGTACAGCAGTTTGTGAAATAATCACAGAATTAAATGTCTTCATACGAGTACACAGACAGAATTCACATTCACATTTTTTGTGAGTCAACACAAAATCAATATGTATGTAATCTATATAATTATGAAGGAGAAGTAGTTGAAATTAGCCATAAACCTCTACAGCAGTATGTATAAACATGTGCATTAACAGGTGTATATATGTTTACATCAAACAGAACAGAATAGAAAGCCTTTATTGTCATTATACTAGGTACAATGAGATTAAAATGTGTATATATGTGTATATACAGTATACGGTATGTGTATGTCCTGTATATGTATATACATATTTAATGCAATATATACTTATTATTTTACTTATTTATTATATCATCACAAATTTTCTCAGTGTGATATTAAATCTTATCTCAGTAAAATCCTGACAGGCAGCACTTTACTGCATAATGATTACTTTTACTTTTGACACTAAGTATATTTTACTGATCCATACAGGACTTTTACTTGTTTTAACGGTATGTTATTAATAGCCTACTGTTACTTCAAGATAGGATCTGCAATACTTCTTCCAGCACTAATGTTATAGTGGTAATCTAAGTAGTATAACTTCATCAGATATTGTAGTATTGTCCTTGTGAAATGTCTCCACCAGTCTTCCGTAGACAGCCGCTGTTTTGTTGACATTTTTTCCTCTCCGTCAGCTGACTAGGCTACCTGCCTAGTTGGTCGGCTAGCTTAGCTTAGCTTAGCTTAGCTTAGCACAAACAAACCGTCAGCATGACGGCATCCAGCCAACAGTGTCCGTCAGCTCTCACAGACCACAGACAGTTCACACACTTTTAGACATCCAGCAGCTCACGATGGGGGTCATCCCCTAACCCGCTGTCACTCCAGAGAAAGCGAACGTTAGCTAGCTAGTTAGCTGCTTCAGCTAGCCAGACTACCGAGCTACAGCGATAAGCTAACGGGCTAAGTTAGCCGATGTAAAGTGCAACCATGGAGGGGATTCTGTATAAATGGACGAACTACATGACCGGTGAGTCGACCGTCTCTCTGTCTGTGTGTCGAACAGCTGTTTCAGCTAACTGTCTCTTTGACCAGCTATTATGAATGCTGGTGTTTCTGTGCTAGCAGTGCTAACGTCTAGCTAGCATCCTGCTTTAAACAGTCCAATTTAATCATTAACATCGCAGCTAACAAGCTAATATTAATATTATAAGACATAACAGGCTGCAGCACTGCTGTCATTTAGTGGCAATTTGGCGTTATTTACTCAGACATCATCGTCAACAGTAACAGATCGATATCAGCATCAAACAGAAAGCATAATATCACTTATGTTTACTTCAACATGTATTTAACCTGCAGCTCTTGCTAATAACATGCCATTATTCATAATGCATTATGTTCTAATAGAAATGAAAACAACCCACAGTAGCAGGGACTATTTGACCTTAATGATGGCAGCCCAGCATGTCTATATATAATAGTGGTAGAGGAGAAATTGTACACTGCTTGTGACTGTAATGACAGCACATTGTCTATAACATGCTTCCTCTGGACAACAGTCTGATCTGTATGGAGTGAAAACTCCCCAACCTTTATTGCACTTCTCTCTTTGACTCAACTGTACCATGTGGTCAGTTGTAAACATGTATAAAAAGTAAACTCAAGGAAGTTAATTAACCAACAGTGAAACCAGTCAGTAGTTACAGCCTGCAGGTTTGCATCTTGGCTACTATGGAGGACGGATCCTGCCAGAATTAAAAATAAGTGGCTCAATAAATAAATATTAATTCATTAATTGCAGCAAAATATAATATTTAAAATATATGTAGCCATTGATTAATTGATAAAATGTGACATAAAATGGTATTTGTTTTATTTTGCACCTTTATTTATCTTTGCATTAAGTCCCTTATTTACTGTCTCCTCTATTTAATTTTTCCTTTTACAATTAATTTTTTATTATTTTTATTTAGTTTTGCAATAATTTATTTTTCAAATATTTATTTTTTATTTATTAAAAGTGATGGACATTATTGGTAAATTAACACCATGATATAAGGTACAGGAACTTTTTATATCACTTGTTTGGAGCCCATGTCTAAACAATACTCACCAATTAGCAGCCAGTAGCAGCTAAAAGTATAGGACTTTAGTCACTACACTTATCGGTCTCCCAGTTTTATAGAAATACAGTACTAAACTACATTTTAAAGGATGTCTTGTGTGTGTGTGTATGTATGTATGTATGTATATATATATATCTCAGTGGAATACCTTTTAAAATTCACATTGAAATGTACGTTTGTTGTTCTTGCCTCCACACGGAGACACATTTATGTTTTGAGTTTGTTTTCTGACCTTAGGCTGGCAGCCACGCTGGTTTGTCTTGGAGAATGGAGTGATCTCTTATTATGACAGCGAGGATGACGTTGGTAAAGGAAGCAAAGGATCCATCAAGATGTCCGTGTGTGACATTAAAGGTAAGAGTGCTGTTTAAAATGCCTGGCAGATGATTTAATTAGCTGACTCGGCATACCTCACCTGTCCTTACTCATGCTACTAAACAAATCTAAACATATCCATCAAGCTCTGTGTACATTTTATTTTTCAGTTCATCCGACAGATCTTACACGTCTGGAGTTGATCATCCCCGGTGAGCAGCATTTCTACGTCCGCGCAGTGAACGCTGCAGAGAGACAGAGGTGGCTGGTGGCTTTAGGTTCGTCTAAAGCTGGAACGCTGGACAGTCACAAACACAAAGGTACACACAAGTTTGTATGTAAATCTGTCCGTCTGCCACATCTGTTTGTTCCTCCCTCTGTTGGAGAAAGTAATTTTTCAAAAAAACACCTGTTTGTAAGACAGTTTTAGCTTATGACTTTTCTTTGAATTTGTCCTCATAATATTGTTTTTAGTGTGTGCAGATATTTTGCTCTTAATCAAAAACCAAAAGGGAAATTCGAGTTTCAAATAACAATTTATTGGTCGTCATCTGAAGTACTGCACATACTCACATATACAGTGGTTGTTAAGCAAATGCATGTTTTTGTTTCACTTCTAAGCTAATTAGAAGTTAGAAAAAACAGATAAGATTAATCAAATGTGGCATACTGTAAATTGTGTGTTAAAGTGTTTTTTTTAAGCATAAATTCTCAAATAATAATAAAAACTCTGATAATCGAATGTGGCAGCTTGTAATTTAAAAACGGCATGAAAACAAAACACTGAAGTTTTTATATTTCTGACTGTGGATTTAACTCTTGGTGTTTCAAAAAAAGATATTTCAACTGTATGTGTGTGTGTTGCCAGGCCCAGACTGTCTGAAGACGAAGATGTCTGAACTTCGTCTGTACTGCGACCTCCTCGTCCAGCAGGTCCAAACCATCCAATCACAGCACACTGCCGACATTGAGGAAACGCCCACTTCTGAGGTAACGCATCTTCTGTTGACCTTTAACTAATTTAGTGTCTTTTGATTGTCACATCTTTATTTCCACAAAGTTAGACCCATAAACAGGGTCTAAAATGATCACGTCACCTGCCAAATGTGGGTAAATTGTTGGCAGTGGCGCGTAAAATCATCAGGCCATCCGCCACTTTGGCAGGCAGGGAAAACGTAGTGATGGGAATAGAGAAACGTAGTTGTTCACTCTCTTGGCATCTCATGCCTCCGTGACTATCAATTCTTCTTTCCAACAGTGACGCAGTCACAATGACGCAAACGGTGTAGAGAAAAAAAAAGTGCCAAAAAGCATAGTAAACTTGAGAGGACTTTAACCCTGATAATGTGACACTGTGAACAACAAACCTGTGCTGAAATCAGCAGAAAGAGAGTTAGTAATGTTAGCTGTGAGCAGCCGTTAGCAGCACAGTCCTGATTGGATAAATAACGACGCTACTAACGTTAATGTAGGTGCCACTGAGTTATTGTCACGAGATGTTCAGGCTCTTCAGGCTCTTTCTTTCAGCATTTTGTAATTCACATGTTCTAAGAGAAAACTAAAATAGTCATTACTGTAGCAGAATATTGATTCATATTTGATCAGCGCTGCCTGGTTTGACCATTTGTTCAGAGTTCATGAGTGATTGACGGCTGCTCAGAGACGATAGACTCCAGATCGGCTCTGATTGGTTGTTTTCCTCCGGTCTGTGAAATTGTGCAGGTGCTGTTAGGACCAATGGAGGACACAGAGGAACAGTATTTTTTTTAGATTACCTGTTTCATTCACTATTGTCAGGATATAGTGACTACTTTATAAAAATAACATTTTTTTTAAATGAGAGCTACTGTAGGATGTTATATTTGTTTTTGTCTTGAAGAGCAGTGTGAGTGATGCTGTAACTACAGATACTTCTTAATGTCTCTGTCTCCAGGCGTCTCTCCTCAGTGCGACCTGTGCGACTTTCATCAGGACTTTGGAGGAGTGTATGACCCTCGCCAACCAGAGTTTGACCCCTGACCTCCGACCTCCTGAAAGGGTAACTACACTTTGTCTAGGTCAGAGGTGTCAAACTTATTTTAGTTCAGGGGCCACATCCAGTCCAGTTTGGTGTCCAGTGGGACAGTAAAACCACTGCATGGTAACCTATAAATAACAACAACAACTCTGAAAATGCTAATAATTAATGAAAAATCCATCCCAAAGTACAAAAAGAAGTGCATTTAACTGCAAAATTTGAATTAATTATTCATTCTGACTTAAAAAGTCATAAATTCAACTTAATATCACCTAACTTCGGCTTACTATGTAAAAAAATGGACATTATTTACTTAAAATGTGGACTAAATTCCCATAAAAGGTCATAAACGTGACAAAAATATATCAAAATCGAGCCTTGAAAAATGAAAATCTTAGTTTTCATATTAAATAAACATAGCGTAATTCTCTGTAATTGTGACTTAAAATCTCAACATTTTGGCTTCCTATGTCAAATACCTTTATGTTAACTTAAATTCGGACATAATTCCCATTGAAAGTCATAAATGTGATGAAGTATTTCATGACTGAGCCTTGAAAAATTTATCTCATACTTTTCTGCAATTTTTACACTTTTTTTACACTACGCAAAGTCAACCAGTGGGCCGGATTGGACCCTCTGGCGGGCCGGTTCTGGCCTTCGGGCCGCATGTTTGACACCCTTGGTCTAGGTGATTCAAGCACAACAAGTCTACATAAATGTGATTTGGTGACATTTAAAAAAGACTTACCGTATTTTTCGCACTATAAGGCGCACCGGATTATAAGGAGCATTAAACAAAACAAAACAGTCAGATAAGTCAAACTTTATTCAATTCATTTAATAACTCAATAACTTCAATAACTCTTGACATTTTTCAATTGTAACACATGAAATATAAAACAATACACTCACTTTTCAGTTCATTCCTCTTCCACAAATCCATCAAATCCTTCATCATCAGTGTCTGAGTTGAACAGTTTAGTGATTTTAAGTGTGCCTTATTGTACAAAAAATAAGATAAGATGAACCTTTATTAATGCCCGGAGGGAAATTCGGGGATACAGAAAATATGGTATACTTTCCCAGTGACCATTGCAGTCATATTGTTATTGGTGAAAAATGCACTAAATATTATTTATTAATTGACATTTTTACTCCAGATGATTACAGCAAATCCTCACATTTGAGAAGCTTGAAAATTACAATTAGTGACTGTTTCAGCTGTATTTGTATAAAGTCTTAGGTAGTTTATTTTGTTAGAAAACATAATATTTTATAAACTCTTCATATGTTTTGTGTGCAGAAGTTTTAATTTGTAAAGCAGCTAAAGCTGTCTGATAAATGCAGTGCAGTAAAAGTACATTATTACCCTCTGACATTTAGTGTAGTAGAAGTATAAACATGAGAAAGCAAGTACCTCAAACTTGTGCAGCACAGTACTTGGTTACTGCACATTTCATCACTGCTAAGTACGTTTACTCAAGTACTGTACCTAAGTACAGTTTTGAGGTACTTTACTTGAGTATTGCTATTTTATGCCTCTTTGTACTTCTACTCCATGATCTTTTGGAGGACAGTATTGCTTATATACAGTATACTTTTTACTTTGGAGATTCAGATAATTAATACAAAATCGAATAATGTATTGTTCTGGATGAAGCTATAATGTAGCTGAAATTAGCTTCCATGTTACTTGTCTTTGGTTTGATTTACAGAAGAACCTGCACCAAGACATCATAGCAAAAAGACTGAGACATTACTCACTTTAACAAACAAAACTTTCATTAACTTGATTAATATCTTAACAAAATAAATATCCATAAAATGATATGGCTTCAAAGATTAACTTCCTTTTACATTTAAAATGTTTCTGACTACTATTGAAGCCTTAAAACTCAAAAAATATAAATTGGCAAAAACTCTTTGATTATTTAGACATTTAAAACATTTTTTTAAATTGTTTATCAGACCCAGAAGGCTTTTGACAGTATTTTTTTTTTCTTTTTCACCAATTTATTTAAATTTTATGTAGTTTTTATACTATACTAATCTTTATAATGAACAGCTAGAACCTTTATACTACAAATATTTAAAGTATTTTATGAACAATGCTGGAAATAAAAAAGTTGAAATTATCTCCAACTACCAGTTACAACATTAAACTGACGACAAGTATTATCCAGTGATATGATTCTGCATGATGAGTACTTCTACTTATAGACTTAGTAATATGGTAAATTAATTCGCTATTTTCATAATCAATTGATCTGTTGGAGAGAACAAGTCTAAATTATGTTTGCAGCTTCTTAAAAGTGAATACTTTCTAGTTGTTTTATTCCTCTATGACAGTAAACCGAATATATTTTGAGTTGTGGACAAAACAAGACATATGAGGATGTCGTCTTGGTACTTGGGGAAACACTGATCAACATTTTTCTGACTTTTTATAGACCAAACAACTAATGGAGTAATGGAGGAAATAATCAACAGATTAATCAGCAATGAAAGGCTTACTGATACTGAATGTCTAAGACCAACATTTATTAACTTTTTACAATATTATATTCATTTTTATAACATAAGCAAACATTACTAAAAAGAATCCCTTTATTGTGGTTATTAGAGAAGATTCTGTGAATCCCATAGAAGCTTTTGCTGAAATTCAAGGCAAATAAATGATGTATTTTTATTGTTTGCTGCCCAAGTTGTTCCTGGTGGCAGCTGCACAGACCTGAAAATCACCCAAACAATTCAATCACAGTAAACATGCAGTTTTAATTCGTTTCTAGCTACGTTTCTGTTGCATCTTTGTATTTGCTTTTTTCTTTTCCATAGTACTGCAGTTAACATGTTCTGTTACGCTCTGTTTACCATCAATCACCCGACACCCGCAGGCTGAAATGAAGAAGAAAGCGATCCCAATTATGCCAAAAAGAAATCAAATGAAATAGATGTGCCTTGTAAAATGATAGAGGGAAATAAACTAGGTGTTGGCTAGGTGTAAAAGACACTGTATTCTCCTTTGTCAGTGACACCAAAGTATTTAGAAGAAACTAAATTTGACATCAGCGACCATTTCTCTGCTTTTAGCTGAAGCCCACATCGTTAGTTTTTCACTTATTTTTCATTACATGCAGATGTTTTGTGATTGCAGGACTAAACATCCTACATTTATAAATACTGTTTTATTAACAACTCTCTTCTGTCTGTCTGTCCACCTGCACAGATGAAGAGGTCAATCAGTCACCCTGGGACGTACAGCTTTGACAGGTTAGTTAAAACACACATTTCCTAGCCTTCTTGCTGTTATAATAATAATAATAATAATAATAATAATAATAATAATAATAACTTTGTTTTTATCACACTTCTCATGCAAAGGTACAGCCCAAATTGCCTTTCATAAAATCATAAAATAAGCAATAACAATACCAGAAAACATGAAACAGTTACAGAAATATAAAGGCAGAGACAAGGCAGGATAAGCTTTTTAGTGTGGATTATGATTTAACCTTCGTCATATGTGCGTAATACTATAACGATTTTCACACCGAGTTGTGATTGATCAGTAGGTGGTGCTTTTATACGAGTTGATCTCCGATATGGAACATAACCTGCTCCAGAACAGGTTATGTGTTCAGCATCAGTTACTATGGAGATCTCCCCCACTATGAAGTGGACTGAAAAGTTACCTCGCTAACTCCAAATCCTGCTAAAAATAGAGGCATCTGCTCTTCAAATAAGGACAGAAAAAACATGAGGATTTTATAAAGTTTTTGACATAGTGCATGGCTGCTGGGATGAATTACTACTAAGTATTGCCTCCAGGAGGCAGCATGACCAGCCTGTCTTCAAACAGTAGTCATGAAACAGGTTTTACTTGCTGTGGTCATTACTCCTGTTAACACCAGCCATTAAGAGCTATTTTACACAATAAAGTTTTTTGTTTATTAAATTTTTTTTTTATATTAATAATTTTTTTTTTAATAATTATATTTTAAAAAATTTTTTTTGTTGTTTTTTTATTTTTCCCCTAAAAAAAATATATAAATATTGTTATATATTTTGTTATACCCTATATACCACACCTATTATCAACATAGGTGTGTATACATGTGTGTATACATGCGCGTGTGTGCATACATGCCCGTATGCGTGCGCGTATACATACACGCGCGTTTTCGCATACGGGCTTGTATGCGTATATGCGTATGTTTATGTATACATGGGTGTATTTTGTTATGCATACATGTGTGTATGCATACACATGCGTGTGCGCATACATGCCTGTATGCATGTGCGTGTATGCATACACATGCATGTGTGCATACACGCATATGCATACACATTCGTGTGTGCATACACGCACATGCGCGTATGATACACGTGCGTGTGCGCATACATGCGCGTATGCATACGCGTGCGTTTTCGCATACGGGCATGTATGCGTATATGCGTATGCCTATGTTTATATATACATGGGTGTTTACGTGCGTGTGTATGCATGCGCACATGTATGCATACACACGGGCGTATACACATGTATATAAACACATACATACACATATACATATATATATACACATACATATATATATATACACATATACATATGTATATATATATATACACATGCATACATATAACACACACACACACACACACACACACACACACACATATATACACGCACACACGCGCGTGCACACACAAAAAACACTGATGCACTGTTCCCTCAAGCAGCTAAAACACTAAGAATGTCCGCAGAGATGAGAAAGTTTCCTGTTTCAGCTTTAATTAATTTAATTATTATTTTATGTGTTTTTTCCTCAGGTCAGGTGTACTTAAGGAGTACTTGAGTGGAGGACAAAGATCAACTCAGCGCAGGAACCGGACGGTGTCCGACAGCTCTGTTTATGATACTGAACGTAAGATGTACTGCCTTTTTTTAATAGTGCCAGTGGTGGAAGAAGTACTCATTTACTCAAAAAACAGTACATACAGCAAAAGCAAGTATAGAAATACTCTGTTATATGTAGGTATGCCTAGCTTTAATACTTTAATATTTTTGAAGTTCCTTTGAAAACATTTTAAGACCTCATCGCTGAGTTCTCTGTGGTTACATCAGCGACATACTTTAACTTATGCAATACAAGTCTGCAGTCTACAAGAATTATGTTTATATTCATATACTAAGTTATAGTATGTCCTAAAAATGTCATATGTCATGTCAAAAGCCATGGTAATAGTATGCCATAAAAATGTAGTAGTATAGTATGTCGAAAAATTTCCTTAAAAATAGTCATAGTATAGTATGTCGAAAAGCGTCAATATAGAATGTTGAACAATTTTGTGAAAAAAGTCAGTATAGTGTCAAAAGTTTGTGAAAAGTCGTAGTATAGAATGTAGAAAAACTTGTGAAAAAAGTAATAGTATATCAGTATAGTATGTCATAGTATACCTACATGTCAAAAAATCATGGAAAACATCATGGTATAGTATATAGAAAAATTTGGTGAAATATAGGCATATAGTATATAGTATAACAAAATAAAGCTCATGTTGAAATGTTTTCTTAAAAAAGTTCTAGCATGTCAAAAGATTTAATGAAAGTAGTCATAGTATAGTATGTTGAACGAAATGTTGAAAAAAGTCATTCATTTGTGTTGAAAAATTGAGTCATTTTTCACAAAAGTTTTCAACATGCTATTTTTTACAAAAAATGTTGACATTCTATAACACAACTTTTGACACAATCGCCAAAGGTTCGACATACTTGACTGTACTGTACTTTTTTCCCCACAAATATTAGACATAATATACTATGACTTGTTTCTCTAGATTTTTCAAAAACTGACTTTGCACAATTTTTTTTAAAAATACTATAATTCAATTTTTTTTTCACAGTATGTTTTGACATACTGTACTGACTTTTTCCATTAATTTTTTTGACATAATATACTGACTTCTTTTTTACATACTACACTGACTTTTTTTGTATTCTACTATATTCTAAAAATAAAAATAAAATAAAAACCAAAGTTTTCCATAATGAGCTATAACTTTTTCCAGGAATTTTTTCGACATACTGTACAATTACTTTTTATATTATAACTTTTTGTGACTTTTCAAAGTAATATACTATGACTTTTTCTGATACTATACTGCAACTTTTTTCATGAAATTTTTCAACATACTGTACAATGACATTTATATACGATGACTTTCTACGTATAATTTTCATTTTTATTCTACTGTAATTTTCTACATATGATACTGTGACTTTTTTCCCTGAAATTGTTCAATATATTATACCATGACTTTTCAGTATGACTTTTTTCCGACATACTATACTGACTTTTTTTCGACATACTATACCATGACTTTTTTTCGACATGCTATACTATGACTTTTTTTTGACATACTATACTATGACTTTTTTCCGACATACTATACTATGACTTTTTTCGACATACTATACTATGACTTTTTTTTTGACATACTATACTATGCCTTTTTTTCGACATACTATACTATGACTTTTTTTCGACATGCTATACTATGACTTTTTTTCGACATACTATACTATGCCTTTTTTTCGGCATACTATACTATGACTTTTTTCGACATACTATACCATGACTTTTTTTCGACATGCTATACTATGACTTTTTTCGACATACTATACCATGACTTTTTTTCGACATGCTATACTATGACTTTTTTTCGACATGCTATACTATGCCTTTTTTCGACATACTATACTATGCCTTTTTTCGACATACTATACTATGACTTTTTAGACATACTGTACTATGACTTTTTTCGACATGCTATACTCTGATTTTTTCGACATACTATACTATGCCTTTTTTGACATACTATACTATGACTTTTTTCGACATACTATACTATGACCTTTTTTCGACATACTACACTATGCCTTTTTTCGACATACTATACTATGACTTTTTAAACATACTGTACGATGACTTTTTTCCGACATACTATACTGACTTTTTTTTCGACATATTATACTATGACTTTTTTCGACATGCTATACTATGACTTTTTTTTCGACATACTTTACTATGCCTTTTTTTCGACATACTATACTATGACTTTTTTCGACATACTATACCATAACTTTTTTTCGACATGCTATACTATGACTTTTTTTCGACATACTATACTAGGACTTTTTTTTGACATATTATGCTATGCCTTTTTTCGACATACTATACTATGACTTTTTAGACATACTGTAGTATGACTTTTTTTCGACATGCTATACTATGACTTTTTTTTCGACATGCTATACTATGCCTTTTTTCGACATACTATACTATGACTTTTTTTCGACATGCTATACTATGACTTTTTTTCGACATGCTATACTCTGATTTTTTCGACATACTATACTATGACTTTTTTTTCGACATGCTATACTCTGATTTTTTCGACATACTATACTATGCCTTTTTTTGACATACTATACTATGACTTTTTTTCGACATACTACACTATGCCTTTTTTCGACATACTATACTATGACTTTTTAGACATACTGTACGATGACTTTTTTTCCGACATACTATACTGACTTTTTTTCAACATATTATACTATGACTTTTTTTCGACATACTATACCATGAATTTTTTTCGACATGCTATACTATGACTTTTTAAGAAAGAAAGAAAGAAAGATATTCCTTTATTAGTCCCACAGTGGGGAAATTCAGTTTTACACTCTGTTGTTCACACAGTACATATGCATGCAATGGAGAGATGTCAGAGTGAGGGGGCTGCTCCTGAGAAGCACCCTGAGCAGTTGGGGGTTCGGTGCCTTGCTCAGGGGCACCTCGGCAGTGCCCAAGAGGTAAACTGGCACCTCTCCAGCAACCAGTTGGTCTTGGTCCATGGGGGTCTTGAACCCGTGACGTCCGCGTCCTAACCCAAGTCCTTACGGACTGAGCTACTGCCGCCCATACTTTCGACATACTATACCATGACTTTTTTCGACATGCTATACCATGACTTTTTTCGACATGCTATACTATGACTTTTTTCGACATACTATACTATGACTTTTTTCGACATGCTATACTATGACTTTTTTTCGACATGCTATACTCTGATTTTTTCGACATACTATACTATGCCTTTTTTCCGACATACTATACTATGACTTTTTTCGACATATTATACTGACTTTTTTTCGACATGCTATACTATGACTTTTTTTCGACATACTATACTATGACTTTTTTCGACATACTATACCATGACTTTTTTTTCGACATACTATACTATGCCTTTTTTTCGACATACTATACTATGACTTTTTTTGACATACTATACCATAACTTTTTTTCGACATACTATACTATGCCTTTTTTTCGACATGCTATACTATGACTTTTTTTCGACATGCTATACTATGCCTTTTTTCGACATACTATACTATGACTTTTTAGACATACTGTACTATGACTTTTTTCGACATGCTATACTATGACTTTTTTTCGACATGCTATACTATGCCTTTTTTCGACATACTATGACTTTTTAGACATACTGTACTATGACTTTTTTCGACATGCTATACTATGACTTTTTTTTCGACATGCTATACTCTGATTTTTTCGACATACTATACTATGCCTTTTTTCGACATACTATACTATGACTTTTTTCGACATACCATACCATGACTTTTTTTTCGACATGCTATACTATGCCTTTTTTCGACATACTACACTATGCCTTTTTTCGACATACTATACTATGACTTTTTAGACATACTGTACGATGACTTTTTTCTGACATACTATACTGACTTTTTTTCGACATATTATACTATGCCTTTTTTCGACATGCTATACTATGACTTTTTTTCGACATACTATACTATGCCTTTTTTTCGACATACTATACTATGACTTTTTTCGACATACTATACCATGACTTTTTTTCGACATGCTATACTATGACTTTTTTTTGACATACTATACCATGACTTTTTTTCGACATGCTATACTATGACTTTTTTTCGACATACTATACTATGACTTTTTAGACATACTGTACTATGACTTTTTTCGACATGCTATACTATGACTTTTTTTCGACATACTATACCATGACTTTTTTTCGACATGCTATACTATGACTTTTTTCGACATACTGTACAATTACTTTTTATATTATGACTTTTTGTGACTTTTCAAAGTAATATACTATGACTTTTTCTGATACTATACTGCAACTTTTTTCATGAAATTTTTCAACATACTGTACAATGACATTTATATACGATGACTTTCTACGTATAATTTTCATTTTTATTCTACTGTAATTTTCTACATATGATACTGTGACTTTTTTCCCTGAAATTGTTCAATATATTATACCATGACTTTTCAGTATGACTTTTTTCCGACATGCTATACTATGACTTTTTTTCGACATACTATACTATGCCTTTTTTTCGACATGCTATACTATGACTTTTTTTTGACATACTATACTATGACTTTTTAGACATACTGTACCAGGCCTTTTTTTGACATACTATACTATGAATTTTTCGACATACTATACCATGACTTTTTTTCGACATGCTATACTATGCCTTTTTTCGACATACTATACTATGCCTTTTTTTCGACATACTATACTATGACTTTTTAGACATACTGTACAATGACTTTTTTCCGACATACTATACTGACTTTTTTTCGACATATTATACTATGACTTTTTTCGACATACTATACTATGACTTTTTTTGGCATACTATACCATAACTTTTTTCGACATGCTATACTATGACTTTTTTCGACATACTATACTATGACTTTTTAGACATACTGTACTATGCCTTTTTTCGACATAATATACTATTACTTTTTTCGACATATTATACTATGACTTTTTTCGACATACTATACTATGACTTTTTTCGACATACTATACCATGACTTTTTTTCGACATACTATATTATGCCTTTTTTCGACATACTATACCATAACTTTTTTTCGACATGCTATACTATGACTTTTTTTCGACATGCTATACTATGCCTTTTTTCGACATACTATACTATGACTTTTTAGACATACTGTACTATGACTTTTTTTCGACATGCTATACTATGCCTTTTTTCGACATACTATACTATGACTTTTTAGACATACTGTACTATGACTTTTTTCGACATAATATACTATGACTTTTTTTTCGACATGCTATACTCTGATTTTTTCAACATACTATACTATGCCTTTTTTCGACATAGTATACTATGACTTTTTTCGACATACTATACCATGACTTTTTTTCGACATGCTATACTATGCCTTTTTTTCGACATACTACACTATGCCTTTTTTCGACATACTATACTATGACTTTTTAGACATACTGTGCGATGACTTTTTTCCGACATACTATACTGACTTTTTTTCGACATATTATACTATGCCTTTTTTCGACATACTATACTATGACTTTTTTTCGACATACTATACTATGCCTTTTTTTTCGACATACTATACTATGACTTTTTTCGACATACTATACCATAACTTTTTTTTCGACATACTATACCATGACTTTTTTCGACATGCTATACTATGACTTTTTTTCGACATGCTATACTATGCCTTTTTTCGACATACTATACTATGACTTTTTAGACATACTGTACTATGACTTTTTTCGACATGCTATACTATGACTTTTTTTCGACATGCTATACTATGCCTTTTTTCGACATACTATGACTTTTTAGACATACTGTACTATGACTTTTTTCGACATGCTATACTATGACTTTTTTTCGACATGCTATACTCTGATTTTTTCGACATACTATACTATGCCTTTTTTCGACATACTATACTATGACTTTTTTCGACATACCATACCATGACTTTTTTTCGACATGCTATACTATGCCTTTTTTTCGACATACTACACTATGCCTTTTTTCGACATACTATACTATGACTTTTTAGACATACTGTACGATGACTTTTTTCTGACATACTATACTGACTTTTTTTCGACATATTATACTATGCCTTTTTTCGACATGCTATACTATGACTTTTTTTCGACATACTATACTATGCCTTTTTTTCGACATACTATACTATGACTTTTTTCGACATACTATACTATGACTTTTTTCGACATGCTATACTATGACTTTTTTTTGACATACTATACCATGACTTTTTTTCGACATGCTATACTATGACTTTTTTTCGACATACTATACTATGACTTTTTAGACATACTGTACTATGACTTTTTTCGACATGCTATACTATGACTTTTTTTCGACATACTATACCATGACTTTTTTTCGACATGCTATACTATGACTTTTTTCGACATACTGTACAATTACTTTTTATATTATGACTTTTTGTGACTTTTCAAAGTAATATACTATGACTTTTTCTGATACTATACTGCAACTTTTTTCATGAAATTTTTCAACATACTGTACAATGACATTTATATACGATGACTTTCTACGTATAATTTTCATTTTTATTCTACTGTAATTTTCTACATATGATACTGTGACTTTTTTCCCTGAAATTGTTCAATATATTATACCATGACTTTTCAGTATGACTTTTTTCCGACATGCTATACTATGACTTTTTTTCGACATACTATACTATGCCTTTTTTTCGACATACTATACTATGACTTTTTTTGACATACTATACTATGACTTTTTAGACATACTGTACTAGGCCTTTTTTTGACATACTATACTATGAATTTTTTCGACATACTATACCATGACTTTTTTTCGACATGCTATACTATGCCTTTTTTCGACATACTATACTATGCCTTTTTTTCGACATACTATACTATGACTTTTTAGACATACTGTACAATGACTTTTTTTCCGACATACTATACTGACTTTTTTTCGACATATTATACTATGACTTTTTTCGACATGCTATACTATGACTTTTTTTCGACATACTATACTATGCCTTTTTGTCGACATACTATACTATGACTTTTTTTGACATACTATACTATAACTTTTTTCGACATGCTATACTATGACTTTTTTCGACATACTATACTATGCCTTTTTTCCACATACTATACTATGACTTTTTAGACATACTGTACTATGCCTTTTTTCCGACATACTATACTATTACTTTTTACGACATATTATACTATGACTTTTTTCGACATACTATACTATGACTTTTTTTCGACATACTATACCATGACTTTTTTTCGACATACTATACTATGCCTTTTTTTCGACATACTATACCATAACTTTTTTCGACATGCTATACTATGACTTTTTTTTCGACATGCTATACTATGCCTTTTTTTCGACATACTATACTATGACTTTTTAGACATACTGTACTATGACTTTTTTTCGACATGCTATACTATGACTTTTTTTCGACATACTATACTATGACTTTTTAGACATACTATACTATGACTTTTTTCGACATAATATACTATGACTTTTTTTCGACATGCTATACTCTGATTTTTTCGACATACTATACTATGCCTTTTTTCGACATACTATACTATGACTTTTTTCGACATACTATACCATGACTTTTTTCGACATGCTATACTATGACTTTTTTTCGACATACTATACTATGCCTTTTTTCGACATACTATACTATGACTTTTTAGACATACTGTACGATGACTTTTTTTCCGACATACTATACTGACTTTTTTTTCGACATATTATACTATGCCTTTTTTTCGACATACTATACTATAACTTTTTTTCGACATGCTATACTATGACTTTTTTTCGACATACTATACTATGCCTTTTTTCGACATACTATACTATGACTTTTTAGACATACTGTACTATGACTTTTTTCGACATGCTATACTATGACTTTTTTTCGACATGCTATACTATGACTTTTTTTCGACATGCTATACTATGCCTTTTTTCGACATACTATACTATGACTTTTTTGACATACTGTACTATGACTTTTTTCGACATAATATACTATGACTTTTTTTCGACATGCTATACTCTGATTTTTTCGACATACTATACTATGCCTTTTTTTGAAATACTATACTATGACTTTTTTCGACATACTATACCATGACTTTTTTTCGACATACTATACTATGCCTTTTTTCGACATACTACACTATGCCTTTTTTCGACATACTATACTATGACTTTTTTAGACATACTGTGCGATGACTTTTTTTTCCGACATACTATACTGACTTTTTTTCGACATATTATACTATGCCTTTTTTCGACATGCTATACTATGACTTTTTTTTCGACATACTATACTATGCCTTTTTTTTGACATACTATACTATGACTTTTTTTCGACATACTATACCATAACTTTTTTTCGACATACTATACCATGACTTTTTTCGACATGCTATACTATGACTTTTTTCGACATGCTATACTATGCCTTTTTTCGACATACTCTACTATGACTTTTTAGACATACTGTACTATGACTTTTTTCGACATGCTATACTATGACTTTTTTTCGACATGCTATACTCTGATTTTTTCGACATACTATACTATGCCTTTTTTTGACATACTATACTATGACTTTTTTTAGACATACTATACCATGACTTTTTTTTTTCGACATACTATACTATGCCTTTTTTCGACATACTATACTATGACTTTTTAGACATACTGTACTATGACTTTTTTCGACATGCTATACTATGACTTTTTTTCGACATGCTATACTATGATTTTTTTCGACATACTATACTATGACTTTTTTCGACATGCTATACTATGCCTTTTTTCGACATACTATACTATGCCTTTTTTCGACATGCTATACTATGACTTTTTTTCGACATACTATACTATGCCTTTTTTCGACATACTATACTATGACTTTTTTCGACATACTATACTATGACTTTTTAGACATACTGTGCTATGACTTTTTTCCGACATACTATACTGACTTTTTTTCGACATATTATACTATGCCTTTTTTCGACATGCTATACTATGACTTTTTTTCGACATACTATACTATGCCTTTTTTCGACATACTATACTATGACTTTTTTCGACATACTATACCATAACTTTTTTTCGACATACTATACTATGACTTTTTTTCGACATGCTATACTATGACTTTTTTCGACATGCTATACTATGCCTTTTTTCGACATACTCTACTATGACTTTTTAGACATACTGTACTATGACTTTTTTCGACATACTATACTATGACTTTTTTTCGACATGCTATACTCTGATTTTTTCGACATACTATACTATGCCTTTTTTTTGACATACTATACTATGACTTTTTTTCGACATACTATACCATGACTTTTTTTCGACATACTATACTATGCCTTTTTTCGACATACTATACTATGACTTTTTAGACATACTGTACTATGACTTTTTTTCGACAAGCTATACTATGACTTTTTTTCGACATGATATACTCTGATTTTTTTCGACATACTATACTATGCCTTTTTTTGACATACTATACTATGCCTTTTTTCGACATACTATACTATGCCTTTTTTCGACATGCTATACTATGACTTTTTTCGACATACTATACTATGCCTTTTTTTCGACATACTATACTATGACTTTTTTTCGACATACTATACTATAACTTTTTTCGACATACTATACTATGACTTTTTTCGACATACTGTACTATGCCTTTTTTTCGACATGCTATACTATGACTTTTTTTCGACATACTATACTATGACTTTTTTCGACATACTATACCATGACTTTTTTTCGACATACTATACCATGACTTTTTTTCCACATGCTATACTATGCCTTTTTTTCGACATACTATACTGTGATTTTTTTCGACATACTATACTATGCCTTTTTTTGACATACTATACTATGACTTTTTTCCGACATACTATACCATGACTTTTTTTCGACATGCTATACTCTGCCTTTTTTCGACATGCTATACTATGACTTTTTTTCGACATACTATACCATGACTTTTTTTCGACATGCTATACTATGACTTTTTTTCGACATACTATACCATGACTTTTTTTCGACATACTATACTATGACTTTTTTTCGACATACTATATCGTGACTTTTTTTCGACATGCTATACTATGACTTTTTTCGACATGCTATACTATGACTTTTTTCGACATACTATACTATGACTTTTTTTGACATACTATACTATGACTTTTTTCGACATGCTATATCGTGACTTTTTTTCGACATACTATACTATGACTTTTTTCGACATGCTATACTATGACTTTTTTTCGACATGCTATACTATGCCTTTTTTCGACATACTATACTATGACTTTTTAGACATACTATACCATGACTTTTTTTTCGACATACTATACTGACTTTTTCGACATACTATACTGACTTGGCTGCACGGTGGTGCAGTGGTTAGCGCTGTCGCCTCACAGCAAGAGGGTCGCAGGTTCGAATCCGGGCTTGGGACTCTTCTGTGTGGAGTTTGCATGTTCTCCCCGTGTAAGTGTGGGTTTTCTCCGGGTACTCTGGCTTCCTCCCACCGTCCAAAGACATGCTGTTTAGGTTAATTGATTACTCTAGATTGCCCGTAGGTGTGAATGTGAGCGTGAATGGTTGTCTGTCTCTATGTGCCCTGCGATGGACTGGCGACCTGTCCAGGGTGTACCCCGCCTTAGCCCAGTGGGATAGGCTCCAGCCCCCCCGCGACCCCTAAAGGGATAAGCGGTTGACGATGGATAGATGGATGGACTATACTGATTTTTTTTCGACATACTATACTATGACTTTTTTTCGACATACTGTACCATGACTTTTTTTGGACATACTACACTATGCCTTTTTTCGACATACTATACTAGGCCTTTTTTTCGACATACTATTCTATGACTTTTTTTTTTTTTTTTCGACAAGCTATACTATGACTTTTTATGTACATAAAATACCATGACTTTTTTTCAAAATACTATACTATGACTTTTTTTCAACATACTGTACTAACTTTTCTCAACATACTATACTGACTTTTTCGCCATACTGTACTTTTTGTCGACATACTATACTATAACTTTTTTCGACATACTATACTATGACTTTTTTTGAAATACTATACTATGACTTTTCTACATATTATACTATGAATTTTTTTGACATACTATACTATAACTTTTCTACATATTATACTATGACTTTTTTCGACATACTACACTGACTTTTTTAACATACTAGAGTATGACTTCTTTCTGACATACTATACTATGACTTTTTTTGACATAATATACTATGACTTTTTGTCGACATACTATACCATGACTTTTTTTTCAACATACTATACTATGCCTTTTTTTCAACATACTATACTATGACTTTTTTCGACATGCCATACTGTAACTTTTTGTCGACATACTATACTATGACTTTTTTTCGACATACTATACTATGACTTTTTTTCGACATGCTATACTATGACTTTTTTTCGACATACTATACTATGCCTTTTTTTCGACATACTATACTATGACTTTTTTTCGACATCCTATACCATGACTTTTTTTCGACATGCTATACTATGACTTTTTTTCGACATGCTATACTATGACTTTTTTTCGACATACTATACCATGACTTTTTTTTCGACATGCTATACTATGACTTTTTTCGACATACTATACTATGACTTTTTTCGACATACTATACTATGACTTTTTTCGACATACTATACTATGACTTTTTAGTATGTCGAAAAAAAGTCATTGTATTGTATGTTGAAAAAAGTCAGTATAGTATGTCAAAAAAGTTATAGTATAGTTTGTCGAAAAATGTCATAGTATAGTATGTCGAAAAAAGTCAGTATAGTATGTCAAAAAAAAGTCATTGTATAGTATTCGAAAAAAAGTCATAGTATAGTATGCTAAAAAAAGTCATAGTATAGTATGTCGAAAAAAGTCATAGTATATTATATTGAAAAAAGTCATAGTATGGTATGTCGAAAAAAAGTCAAGTATAGTATGTCGAAAAAAAAGTCAGTACAGTATTCGAAAAAAAGTCAGGACAGTATGTCGAAAAAAAAGTCATAGTATAGTATGTCGAAAAAAAAAGTCCAAAAAATGTCAAAAAAAGTCAGTATAGTATGTTGATAAAAGTCATAGTATAGTATGTCAGAAAGAAGTCATACTCTAGTATGTTAAAAAAGTCAGTGTAGTATTTTGAAAAAATTCATAGTATAGTATGTCGGAAAAAAGTCATAGTATAGTATTTCGACAAAAAGTCATGGTATCTTATGTACATAAAAAGTCATAGTATAGTATGTCGAAAAAAGTCATAGGATAGTATGTCGAAAAAAAGTCAGTATAGTATGTTGAAAAAAAGTCTATACTATATACTATACTAAAAGTCATAGTATAGTATGTCGAAAAAAAAGTCATAGTATAGTCATAGTATAGTATAGTATAAAAAGTCACAGTATAGTATGTTGAAAAGAAGTCACAGTATAGTATGTCGAAAAAAGTCACAGTATAGTATGTCGAAAAAGTCAGAAAAAGATAGTAGAAAAAAAAAGGTCATAGTATAGTATGTCGAAAAAAGTCATATGTATAAAAGAGTATTTCGAAAAAAGTCATACTATAGTATGTCGAATAAAAAAGTAAGTATAGTATATCAAAAAAGTCATAGTATTGTATGTCGAATAGAAGTCATAGTAGATTATGTCGAAAAAAGTCATAGTATAGTATGTCGAAAAAAGTCATTGTATAGTATATGTCGAAAAAAAGTCAGAAGATGTTAAAAAACAGTATATAGTATGTCGAAAAAAGTCAGTATAGTACGTCGAAAAGAAGTCACAGTATATTATGTCGAAAGAAGTGAGTACGGTATGTCGAAAAAAAGTCATAGTATAGGATGTCAAAAAAAAACTCAGTATAGTATGTCAAAGGTCATAGTATAGTATGTAAAAAGGTCAGTATACTAAAAAAAAGTCAGTATATTATGTATAGTATGTTAGAAAAAAGTCAGTATAGATTTCACAGTCATGGTACTATGAAATAAAAAGTCACAGTATTAAAAAAAAAAAAAAAAAAAAAATAATCCAAAAAAAGTCAGTATGTTACGAAAAAAGTCACAGTATAGTATGTTAGAAAAAAGTCATAGTATAGTATGTCGAAAAAAAAAAAGTCATAGTATAGTATTTCGACAGTCATGGTATCTTATGTACATAAAAAGTCATAGTATTGTACGTCGAAAAAAAAGGCATAGCATAGTATGTCGAAAAAAGTCATATAGAATGTCGAAAAAAGTCATATAGAATGTCGAAAAAAGTTACAGTATAGTATATCAAAAAAAAGTCAGTATAGTAGTTCGAAAAAAAGTCAGTATAGTATGTCGAAAAAAGTCATTGTATAGTATGTCGAAAAAAGTCACAGTATAGTATGTCGAAAAAAGTCAGTATAGTACGTCGAAAAGAAGTCACAGTATATTATGTCGAAAGAAGTGAGTACGGTATGTCGAAAAAAAGTCATAGTATAGGATGTAAAAAAAACTCAGTATAGTATGTCAAAGGTCATAGTATAGTATGTCGAAAAAAGTCATAGTATAGTATGTCGACAAAAAGTCATAGTATAGTATGTCGAAAAAAAGTCACAGTATAGTATGTCGAAAAACGTTATTGTATAGTAGTCATAGTATAGGATAGCATAGCATATCGAAAAAAGTCATAGTATAGTCTGTCGAAAAAAAGTCAGTACAGTATGTCTAAAAAGTCATAGTATAGTATGTAGAAAAAAAGTCATTGTGTAGTATGTCGAAAAAAAAGTCACAGTATAGTATGTTGAAAAAAAAAGTCACAGTATATTATGTCGAAAAGAAGTCACATTATATGTTGAAAAAAGTGAGTATAGTATGTCAAAAGTCACAGTATAGTATGTCTAAAAAAGGCATGGTATAGTATGTCGAAAAAAGTCATAGTATAGTATGTCGAAAAAAGTCACAGTATAGTATGTCGAAAAAAAGTCATAGTATAGTATGTCGAAAAAAGTCAGAGTATAGTTTGTTGAAAATTTATAAAAAAAGTCAGTATGGTATGTCGAAAAAAAGTATAGTATAATATGTAAAAAAAGTCAGTATAGTATGTCGAAAAAAAATCAGTATAGTATGTCGAAAAAAAGTCATAGTGTAGTAAGTCAACAGTCATGGTATTTTATGTACATAAAAAGTCATAGTATTGTACATCGAAAAAAAAGGCATAGTATAATATGTCGAAAAAAAGTCATAGTATTTCGACAAAGTCATGGTTTCTTATGTACATAAAGTCATAGTATAGTATGTCGAAAAAAAGTTATAGTGTAGTATGTCGAAAAAAAAGTCAGTATAGTATGCCGAAAAAAAGTCAGTGTACTACGTCGAAAAAAAGTCATAGTATAGTATGTTGAAAAAAGTCATATTATAGTGTGTTAAAAAAAAAGTCAGTATAGTATGTCGAAAAAAAGTCATAGTATAGCACTTCGACAAAGTCATGGTATATTATGTACATAGTCAAGAAGATGCAAAAAAGTCATAGTATTGTACGTCTAAAAAAAGTCAGTATAGTACGTCTAAAAAAAGTCATAGCATAGTATGTCGAAAAAAAGTCATAGTAGAGATGTCGAAAAAAAGTCATAGCATAGTATGTTGAAAAAAAAGTCAGTATAGAATGTCGAAAAAAAGTCATAGCATAGTATGTCGAAAAAAGTCATAGTATATGTCGAAAAAAAGTCATAGTGTAACATGTCGAAAAAAAGTCACAGTATAGTAGGTTCAAAAGAAGTCATAGTGTATTATGTCGAAAAAAGTGACAGTATAGTAGGTTCAAAAGAAGTCACAGTATATTATGTCGAAAGAAGTGAGTACAGTATGTCGAAAAAAAGTAAAGTATAGTATGTCGAAAAAAAGTCAGTATACTATGTCGAAAAAAAGTCACAGTATAGTATGTTGAAAAAAAGTCATAGTATAGTATGTCGAAAAACGTTATAGTATGTCAAAAAAAAGTCATAGTATAGTATTTCGACAGTCATGGTATCTTATGTACATAAAAAGTCATAGTATTGTACGTCGAAAAAAAGTCATAACATAGTATGTCGAAAAAAGTCATAGAATGTCGAAAAAAGTCATAGTATATCAAAAAAAGTCAGATAGTATGTCAAAAAAAAGTCATAGTATAGTATGTCGACAAAAGTCATGGTATAGTATGTCGAAAAAGTCATAGTATAGTATGTCGAAAAAAATTCATAGTAAAGTATGTCGAAAAAAAGTTCATAGTAAAGTATGTCGAAAAAAGTCACAGTATAGTATGTCGAAAAAAGTCATAGTATGTAGAAAAAAAGTCACAGTATAGTATGTCGAAAAAAGTCATAGTATGTAGAAAAAAAAGTCACAGTATAGCATGTCGAAAAAAGTCAGTACAGTATGTCACAAAAAGTCTTAGTATAGTATGTCACAAAAAGTCTTAGTATAGTATGTCGAAAAAAGTCATAGCATAGTATGTCGAAAAAAAGTCAAGTATAGTATGTCGAAAAAGTCAGAAGAGTCGAAAAAGTCAAGTATAGTATGTCGAAAAAAAAGAAAAAGTAAAAAACATAGTATAGTATGTCGAAAAAGAGTAAGTAGAAAAAGTATAGTATGTAGAAAAAAAGTCAAGATATATTTCGAAAAAAGTCATAGTATAGTGTGTCGAAAAAAAAAAAAGTCAAGTATAGTATGTCGAAAAAAGTCACATATAGTATAAAACAGTATGTCGAAAAAAAGTCACAGTAAGATGTCAAAAAAGTATACTATGTCGAAAAAAGTCACAGTATAGTATGTCGAAAAAAGTCATAGTATAGCATGTCAAAAAAAATAGTCAGTATGTCGAAAAAAAGTGATAGTATAGTATGTCGAAAAAAAGTGAGTTCAGTATGTCGAAAAAAAACAGTAAATGTCAAAGTAGTACAGTATGTCGAAAAAAAAAATAATGTCAAAAAAAGTCAGATAGTAGGGAAAGATGTATGAAGTGTGCGAAAAAAAGTCAGTATAGTATGTCAAAAAATCATCGTATAGTATGTCGAAAAAAAATAAAAAAAGTCATAGTATAGTATGTAGAAAAAAGTCACAGTATGGTATGTCAAAAAACTTCAGTATAGTATGTCGAAAAAAGTCATAGTATAGTATGTCGAAAAAAGTCACAGTATAGTATGTTGAAAAAAAGTCATAGTATAGTATGTCGAAAAACGTTATAGTATGTCGAAAAAAAAGTCAGAAAAGTGTGTTGAAAAAAAGGTCATAGATAGTATGTTGAAAAAATAGAAGTTTAAAAAAAGCACATATAGTATGTTGAAAAAAAGTACTCTAAAAAAGTCATAGTATAGTATGTTGAAAAAAAGTCATAGTATAGCATGTCTAAAAAAGTCATATTTCGAAAAAAGTTATAGTGTGGTATGTAGAAAAAAGTCAGTATAGTATGTTGAAAAAAAGTGATAGTATAGTATGTCGAAAAAAATGAGTTCAGTATGTCGATAAAAAGTCATAGTATAGTATGTCGAAAAAAAACTCAGTATAGTATGTCAAAAGTCATAGTATAGTATGTCGAAAAAAGTCATAGTATAGTATGTAGAAAAAAGTCACAGTATGGTATGTCAAAAAACTTCAGTATAGTATGTCGAAAAAAAGTCACAGTATAGTATGTCGAAAAAAAGTCACAGTATAGTATGTTGAAAAAAAGTCATAATAAAATGGGAAAAAAGTCCGTACAGTATGTAGAAAAAAAGTCAGAAAATTGTGTCGAAAAAAAGATCATAGTATAGTATGTTGAAAAAAAGTCATAGTATAGTATGTCGAAAAAAGTCATAGTATAGTATGTCGAACAAAAGTCATTGTATAGTATTCTAAAAAAGTCGTAGTATAGCATGTTGAAAAAAGTCATAGTATAGTATGTCGAAAAAACGTCACAGTATAGTATGTTGAAAAGTCATAGCATAGAATGTCGAAAAAATCCTTATAGTATGTCGAAAACAGTCAGTATAGTATGTCGAAAAATGTTACAGTATAGTATGTTGAAAAAAAGGCAGGATAGTATGTCGAAAAATGTTACAGTATAGTATGTTGAAAAAAAGGCAGGATAGTATGTCGAAAAAAAGTCTGTACAGTATGTCGAAAAAGTCATTGTATAGTATGTCGAAAAAAAGTCATAATATAGTATTTTAACAAAGTCACGTTATCTTATGTACATAAAAAGTCATAGTATAGTATGTTTAAAAAAGTCACAGTATAGTATGTTGAAAAAAACTCATTGTAATTTTTTAAAAAATTTTTTTTTAATTTTTCCAAAAAAGTCAGTATAGTATGTTGAAAAAAGTCATAATAAAATATGTTGAAAAAAAGTCCGTACAGTATGTAGAAAAAAAGTCATAGTATATACTTCGACAAAGTCATGGTATCTTATGTACATAAAAAGTCATAGTATAGCTTGTCGAAAAAAGGCATGGTATAGTATGTCGAAAAAAAGTCACAGTATAGTATGTTGAAAAAAAAAAAGTCATAGTATAGTATGTCGAAAAAAAGTCAGTATAGTATGTCGAAAAACGTTTTAGTATAGTATGTCGAAAAAAAGTCATATAGTATGTCGAAAAAAAGTCATAGTATAGTATGTCGAAAAAAAGTCATAGTATTTCGACAGTCATGGTTTCTTATGTACATAAAGTCATAGTGTAGTATGTCGAAAAAAGTCGTAGTATAGTATGTCGAAGAAAAGTCATTGTATAGTATTCTAAAAAAGTCATAGTATAGTATGTCGAAAAATGTTATAGCATAGTACGTTGAAAAAAGTCAGTATAGTATGTCGAAAAAAGTCAGTATAGTATGTCGAAAAAAGTTATCGTATAGTATGTCGAAAAAAAGTCCGTACAGTATGTCGAAAAAAAGTCAAAGTATAGTATTTCGACAAAGTCATGGTTTCTTATGTACATAGTCATAGTATAGTATGTCGAAAAAAGTCATAGTGTAGTATGTCGAAAAAAGTCAGTATAGTATGTCGAAAAAAAAAGTCATAATATAGTATGTCGAAAAAAGTCAGAGTATAGTATGTCGAAAAAATGTCAGTATGGTACGTCGAAAAATTTATAGTATAGTATGTCGAAAAAAAAGCCAGAGTATAGTATGTCGAAAAAAGTCAGTATAGTATATCGAAAAAAGTCATAGTATAATATGTTGAAAAAAAGTCCTAGTATAATATGTCGAAAAAAAGTCCTAGTATAGTATGTCGAAAAGAAGTCACAGTATAGTATGTTGAAAAAAGTGAGTACAGTATGTCGAAAAAAAAGTCATAGTATAATATGTCGGAAAAAACTCAGTATAGTATGTCAAAAGTCATAGTATAGTATGTCGAAAAAAGTCATAGTATAGTATGTCGACAAAAAGACATAGTATAGTATATCGAAAAAAGTCCTAGTATGTAGAAAAAAGTCATAGCATAGTATGTCGAAAAAAAAAGTCAGTATAGGATGTTGAAAAAAGTCATAGTATAGTATGTCGAAAAAAGTCAGTATAGTATGTCGAAAAAAATTCAGTATAGTATGTCGAAAAAAGTCATAGCATAGTATGTCGAAAAAAGTCAGTATACTACGTCGAAAAAAGTCATAGCATAGTATGTCGAAAAAAGTCAGTATACTACGTCGAAAAAACGTCACAGTATAGTATGTTGAAAAGTCATAGTATAGAATGTCGAAAAAAGTCGTTGTGTAGTATGTCGAAAACAGTCAGTATAGTATGTCGAAAAAAAGTCATAATATAGTATTTTAACAAAGTCACGTTATCTTATGTACATAAAAAGTCATAGTATAATATGTTTAAAAAAGTCACAGTATAGTATGTTGAAAAAAACTCATTGTAAAGTACTCTAAAAAAGTCATAGTATAGTATGTCGAAAAAAAAAAAATGAGTTCAGTATGTCGAAAAAAAGTATTAAAGTCATAGTATAGTATGTCGAAAAAAAGTATCACAGTATAGTATGTTGAAAAAAAGTCATAATAAAATATGTTGAAAAAAAGTCCGTACAGTATGTAGAAAAAAAGCATAGAAAATTGTGTTGAAAAAAAGATCATAGTATAGTATGTTGAAAAAAAGTCATAGTATAGTATGTCGAAAAAAAG
The DNA here is from genome assembly GCA_947000775.1 of Pterois miles. Taxonomy (NCBI): domain Eukaryota; kingdom Metazoa; phylum Chordata; class Actinopteri; order Perciformes; family Scorpaenidae; genus Pterois; species Pterois miles. The sequence goes on along the minus strand of CAMQGK010000242.1, from coordinate 4,598,420 downwards.
TCATAGTATAGTATGTCGAACAAAAGTCATTGTATAGTATTCTAAAAAAAGTCGTAGTATAGTATGTTGAAAAAAGTCATAGTATAGTATGTCGAAAAAAAGTCACAGTATAGTATGTTGAAAAAAGTCATAGCATAGAATGTCGAAAAAAAGTCAGCTGTATAGTATGTCGAAAAAAAGTCAGTATGGTATGTCGAAAAATGTTACAGTATAGTATGTTGAAAAAAAAAAAAGGCATAGGATAGTATGTCGAAAAAAAGTCTGTACAGTATGTCGAAAAAAGTCATAGTATAGTATGTCGAAAAAAAGTCATAATATAGTATTTTAACAAAGTCACGTTATCTTATGTACATAAAAAGTCATAGTATAGTATGTTGAAAAAAGTCACAGTATAGTATGTTGAAAAAAAGTCATAATAAAATATGTCGAAAAAAAGTCCGTACAGTATAATGTCGAAAAAAAGTCATAGTATAGTACTTCAGACAAAAGTCATGGTATCTTATGTACATAAAAAGTCATAGTATAGCTTGTCGAAAAAAAAGGCATGGTATAGTATGTCGAAAAAAAAAAAAGTCACAGTATAGTATGTTGAAAAAAAAAAAAAAAAGTCATAGTATAGTATGTCGAAAAAAAGTCAGTATAGTATGTCGAAAAAAGTCTTAGTATAGTATGTCGAAAAAAGTCATAGTCATATAGTATGTCGAAAAAAAGTCATAGTATAGTATGTCGAAAAAAAAGTCATAGTATTTCGAAAGTCATGGTTTCTTATGTACATAAAGTCATAGTGTAGTATGTCGAAAAAAGTCGTAGCATAGTATGTCGAAGAAAAGTCATTGTATAGTATTCTAAAAAAGTCATAGTATAGTATGTCGAAAAAAGTTATAGCATAGTACGTCGAAAAAAAGTCAGTATAGTATGTCGAAAAAAGTCAGTATAGTATGTCGAAAAAAAGTCATCGTATAGTATGTCGAAAAAAGTTATCGTACAGTATGTCGAAAAAAAGTCAAAGTATAGTATTTCGACAAAGTCATGGTATCTTATGTACATAAAAAGTCATAGTATAGTATGTCGAAAAAAAAAAAGTAAAAAATTATAGTGTAGTATGTCGAAAAAAGTCAGTATAGTATGTCGAAAAAAAAGTCATAATATAGTATGTCGAAAAAAGTCAGAGTATAGTATGTCGAAAAAAAGTCACAGTATGGTACGTCGAAAAAATTATAGTATAGTATGTCGAAAAAAAAGCCATAGTATAGTATGTCGAAAAAAAGTCAGTATAGTATGTCGAAAAAAAAGTCATAGTATAATATGTCGAAAAAAAAGTCCTAGTATAATATGTCGAAAAAAAAATCCCAGTATAGTATGTCGAAAAAAGTCACAGTATAGTATGTTGAAAAAAAGTCAGTACAGTATGTCGAAAAATTATATAAAAATAAAAAATTTTTTAAAAAAAAAAAGTCATAGTATAATATGTCGGAAAAAAATCAGTATAGTATGTCAAAAGTCATAGTATAGTATGTCGAAAAAAGTCATAGTATAGTATGTCGAAAAAAGTCACAGTATAGCATGTCAAAAAAATTAGTCAGTATGTCGAAAAAAGTCATAGTGTAGTATGTCGAAAAAAAGTGAGTATAGTATGTCGAAAAAAAGTCATAGTATAGTATGTCGAAAAAAAGTCCGTACAGTATGTCGAAAAAAAAGCCATAGTATAGTATGTAGAAAAAAAAGTCATGGTATAGTCCTTCGACAGTACGTCAAAAAGAGTCCTAGTATAGTATGTCTAAAAAAGTTATAGTATAGTATGTCGAAAAAAAGTCAGTATGCTATGTCGAAAAAAAAGTCACAGTATAGTATGTTGAAAAAAAGTCATAGTAAAATATGTCGAAAAAAAGTCCGTACAGTATGTCGAAAAAAAAATTATATTATTAAAAAAGTCACAGTATAGTATGTTGAAAAAAAGTCATAGTATAATATGTCGAAAAAAAGTCCCAGTATAGTATGTCGAAAAAAAGCCATAGTATAGTATGTCGAAAAAAAGTCATGGTATAGTCCTTCAGATAGTACGTCGAAAAAGAAGTCCTAGTATAGTATGTCGAAAAAAAGTTATAGTATAGTATGTCGAAAAAAAGTCAGTATGCTATGTCGAAAAAATTATATTAAAAAAGCCATAGTATAGTATGTCGAAAAAAAGTCATAGTATAGTATGTCGAAAAAAAGTCCTAGTATAGTATGTCGAAAAAAAAAAAAGTCACAGCATAGTAAGTTCAAAAGAACCATATTTTATTTCAAAAAAGAGAGTAATATTTAAAAAAGTCAAGTATAGTATGTCGAAAAAAAGTCACAGAAGTATGCGAAAAAAGTCATAGTATAGTATGTCGAAAAAAGTCAGAGTATAGTTTGTCGAAAAAAAGTCAGTATGGTATGTCGAAAAATTTATAGTATAGTATGTTGAAAAAAGTCAGAGTATAGTATGTTGAAAAAAAGAAAGTCAGTATAATATGTCGAAAAAAAGTCCTAGTATAGTATGTCGAAAAAAAATCACAGTATAGTATGTCGAAAAAAAGTCATAGTATAGTATGTCGAAAAAAAAGCTCATAGTATAGTATGTCGAAAAACGTCATAGTATAGTATGTCGAAAAAAGGTCATAGTATAGTATGTCGAAAAAAAAGTCATAGTATCGTAATTCAACAGTCATGGTATTTTATGTACATAAAAAGTCATAGTATTGTACATCGAAAAAAAAGGCATAGTATAGTATGTCGAAAAAAAGTCAGTATAGTATGTCAAAAGTCATAGTATAGTATGTCGATAAAAGTCATAGTATAGTATGTAGAAAAAAGTCACAGTATAGTATGTCAAAAAAATTCAGTATAGTATGTCGAAAAAAAGTCACAGTATAGTATGTCGAAAAAAAGTCACAGTATAGTATGTTGAAAAAAAGTCATAGTAAAATATGTCGAAAAAAGTCTGTACAGTATGTCGAAAAAAAGCCATAGTATAGTATGTAGAAAAAAAGTCATGGTATAGTACTTCGACAGTACGTCAAAAAGAGTCCTAGTATAGTATGTCTAAAAAAGTTATAGTATAGTATGTCGAAAAAAAGTCAGTATGCTATGTCGAAAAATAGTCACAGTATAGTATGTTGAAAAAAAGTCATCGTAAAATATGTCGAAAAAAAAGTCCGTACAGTATGTCGAAAAAAGGCATGGTATAGTATGTCGAAAAAAAGTCATAGTATAATATGTCGAAAAAAAGTCACAGCATAGTATGTTGAAAAAAAGTCATAGTATAATATGTCGAAAAAAAGTCCCAGTATAGTATGTCGAAAAAAAGTCAGTATCGTATGTCGAAAAAAGCCATAGTATAGTATGTCGAAAAAAAGTCAGTTAGCGAAGAAGAGCAAAAAAGTCAGAGTATAGTTTGTCGAAAAAAAGTCAGTATGGTATGTCGAAAAATTTATAGTATAGTATGTTGAAAAAGAAAGTCATAGTATAATATGTCGAAAAAAAAAGTCCTAGTATAGTATGTCGAAAAAAGAATCAGAGTATAGTATGTCGAAAAAAGTCATCGTATAGTATGTCGAAAAAAGTCAGAATAGTATGTCGAAAAAAATTCAGTATAGTATGTCGAAAAAAGTCATAGCATAGTATGTCGAAAAAAGTCAGTATACTACGTCGAAAAAAGTCATAGCATAGTATGTCGAAAAAAGTCAGTATACTACGTCGAAAAAACGTCACAGTATAGTATGTTGAAAAGTCATCGTATAGAATGTCGAAAAAAGTCGCTGTATGTCGAAAACAGTCAGTATAGTATGTCGAAAAAAAGTCATAATATAGTATTTTAACAAAGTCACGTTATCTTATGTACATAAAAAGTCATAGTATAATGTTTAAAAAAGTCACAGTTTATATTTGAAAAAAACTCATTGTAAAGTACTCTAAAAAAGTCATAGTATAGTATGTCGAAAAAAAGTCATAATATAGTATTTTAACAAAGTCACGTTATCTTATGTACATAAAAAGTCATAGTATAATATGTTTAAAAAAGTCACAGTATAGTATGTTGAAAAAAACTCATTGTAAAGTACTCTAAAAAAGTCATAGTATAGTATGTCGAAAAAAGTCATAGTATAGCATGTCAAAAAAATTCAGTAAGTATCAAAAAAAGTCATAGTGTAGTATGGTGACAAAAGTGAGTACAGTATCTCGAAAAACAGTCATAGTATAGCATTCGAAAAAAGTCATAGTATAGTATGTCGAAAAAAAGTCACAGTGTAGTATGTTGAAAAAAAGTCATAGTAAAATAGGTCAAAAAAAGTCCGTACAGTATGTCGAAAAAAAAAGCCATAGTATAGTATGTAGAAAAAAGTCATGGTATAGTATGTTGAAAAAGAAAGTCATAGTATAATACTGCCAAAAAAAAGTCCTAGTGTAGTATGTCGAAAAAAAATCACAGTATAGTATGTCGAAAAAAGTCATAGTATAGTATGTCGAAATAAAGTCAGTATAGTATGTCGAAAAACGTTATAGTATAGTATGTCGAAAAAAAGGTCATTGTATAGTATGTCGAAAAAAAGTCATAGTATCGTAATTCAACAGTCATGGTATTTTATGTACATAAAAAGTCATAGTATTGTACATCGAAAAAAAAGGCATAGTATAGTATGTCGAAAAAAAGTCAGTATAGTATGTCAAAAGTCATAGTATAGTATGTCGATAAAAGTCATAGTATAGTGTGTAGAAAAAAGTCACAGTAAAGTATGTCAAAAAAATTCAGTATAGTATGTCGAAAAAAGTCATAGTATAGTATGTCGAAAAAAAGTCACAGTATAGTATGTTGAAAAAAAGTCACAGTAAAATATGTCGAAAAAAAGTCTGTACAGTATGTCGAAAAAAAGCCATAGTATAGTATGTAGAAAAAAAGTCAAGGTATAGTACTTCGACAGTACGTCAAAAAGAGTCCTAGTATAGTATGTATAAAAAAGTTATAGTATAGTATGTCGAAAAAAAGTCAGTATGCTATGTCAAAAAATAGTCACAGTATAGTATGTTGAAAAAAAGTCATAGTAAAATATGTCGTAAAAAAAAGTCCGTACAGTATGTCGAAAAAAGGCATGGTATAGTATGTCGAAAAAAAGTCACAGTATAGTATGTTGAAAAAAAGTCATAGTATAATATGTCAAAAAAAAGTCCTAGTATAGTATGTCGAAAAAAAGTCACAGCATCGTATGTCGAAAAAAAGTCAGTATAGTATGTCGAAAAAAAGTCAAGTATAGTATGTCGAAAAAAGTCAGAGTATAGTATGTCGAAATAAAGTCATAGTATTTCGACAAAGTCATGGTTTCTTATGTACATAAAGTCATAGTATAGTATGTCGAAGAAAAGTCATTGTATAGTATTCTAAGAAAAGTCGTAGTAGTAGTCGTATGTCGAAAAAAGTCAGTATAGTATGTCGAAAAAAAGTCAGTATGGTATGTCGAAAAATTTATAGTATAGTATGTCGAAAAATAGTATACTAAGTCAAAAAATCATAGTATAGTATTTAAAAAATCATTTTATAGTATATTAAAAAAAGTCAGTATACTACGTCGAAAAAAAGTCATAGTATAGTATGTTGAAAAAAAGTCATTTTATAGTATATTGAAAAAAAGTCAGTATAGTATGTCGAAAAAAAGTCATAGTATAGTATGTCGAAAAAAAGTCATAGTATAGCACTTCGACAAAGTCATGGTATATTATGTACATAAAAAGTCATAGTATTGTACGTCTAAAAAAAGTCATAGTATGTCGAAAAAAGTCATACAGAATGTCGAAAAAAAAGTCATAGTGTAACATGTCGAAAAAAGTCACAGTATAGTAAGTTCAAAAGAAGTCACAGTATATTATGTCGAAAGAAGTGAGTACAGTATGTCGAAAAAAAGTCATAGTATAGGATGTCGAAAAAAAGTCACAGTATAGTATGTCGAAAAAAAGTCATAATATAGTACGTCGAAAAAAGTCAGTATAGTATGTCGAAAAAAGTCAGTATGGTATGTCGAAAAATTTATAGTATAGTATGTCGAAAAAAAGTCAGTATACTACGTCGAAAAAAAGTCATAGTATAGTATGTTGAAAAAAAGTCAGTATAGTATGTCGAAAAAAAGTCATAGTATAGTATGTTGAAAAAAGTCAGTATAGTATGTCGAAAAAAAGTCATAGTATAGTATGTCGAAAAAAAGTCATAGTATAGCACTTCGACAAAGTCATGGTATATTATGTACATAAAAAGTCATAGTATTGTACGTCTAAAAAAAAGTCATAGCATAGTATGTCGAAAAAAGTCATAGAATGTCGAAAAAAAGTCATAGCATAGTATGTCGAAAAAAGTCATACAGAATGTCGAAAAAAAAGTCATAGTGTAACATGTCGAAAAAAGTCACAGTATAGTAGGTTCAAAAGAAGTCACAGTATATTATGTCGAAAGAAGTGAGTACAGTATGTCGAAAAAAAGTCATAGTATAGGATGTCGAAAAAAAGTCACAGTATAGTATGTCAAAAAACGTTATTGTATAGTATGTCGAAAAAAAGTCAGTGTAGTATGTCGAAAAAAGTTATCGTATAGTATGTCGAAAAAAAGTCAGTATACTATGTCGAAAAAAAAGTCACAGTATAGTATGTTGAAAAAAAGTCATAGTATAAAAATCGTATAGTATGTCGAAAAACGTTATAGTATGTCAAAAAAAAGTCATAAAGAGTATAAAAAGCAAGAAGATGCGAAAATTATTTAAAAAAAAGTCATAGTATAGTATTTCGACAGTCATGGTATCTTATGTACATAAAAAGTCAGTATTGTACGTCGAAAAAAAGGCATAGTATAGTATGTCGGAAAAAGTCAGTATAATATTTCGACAGTCATGGTATCTTATGTGCATAAAAAGTCATAGTATAAGTATAATATAGTAAAAAAAGTCATAAAATTCAAAAAAGTCATAGTATAGTATATCAAAAAAAGTCAGTATAGTATGTCGAAAAAAGTCATAGTATAGTATGTCGACAAAAGTCATGGTATAGTATGTCGAAAAAGTCATAGTATAGTATGTCGAAAAAAAGTCATAGTAAAATATGTCGAAAAAAATTCATAGTATAGTATGTCGAAAAAAAGTCATAGTATAGCACTTCGACAAAGTCATGGTATATTATGTACATAAAAAGTCATAGTATTGTACGTCTAAAAAAAGTCAAGCATAGTATGTCGAAAAAAGTCACAGTATAGTACGTCGAAAAAAAAGTCACAGTATATTATGTCGAAAAAAGTGAGTATAGTATGTCGAAAAAAGTCATAGTATAGTATGTCGAAAAAAATTCAGTATAGTTTGTCGAAAAAAGTCATAGTATAGTATGTCGAAAAAAAGTCACAGTATAGTATGTCGAAAAAAAGTCACAGTATAGTATGTCGAAAAACGTTATTGTATAGTATGTCGAAAAAAAGTCAGTTTAGTATGTCGAAAAAAGTCACAGTATAGTATGTCGAAAAAAAGTCATAGTATAGTATGTCGAAAAAAAGTCATAGTATAGTATGTCGAAAAAAAGTCATAGTATGTAGAAAAAAGTCAGTACAGTATGTCACAAAAAGTCATAGTATAGTATGTCGAAAAAAGTCAGTATAGGATGTCGAAAAAAAGTCAGTATGTCTTTTTCTCAAGAAATTCAAAAAAGGAATTAGTATGTATAAAGTTCTTTAAAAAAGGATTAGTACACTGTCAATAAAAATTCATTGTATAGTATGTCAAACAATTAAAGAGTCATACTCTCGTATGCCATGAAAAAAGTCATGGTATTGTAATTTCAACAAAAGAATGTTTCACAAAAACAAGTCTTAGTATAGCATGTCAAAAAAAAAAGTAATAGCACACCATGTTGAAAAATGTTAATATAGTATGTCAAAAAGTGTAACAAAAAGTCATAGTATATTATAATTTGGTTCTAAAAACTCATGCCAAAAAATTTCATGAAAAAAAAGTCAGCGTATGGTATGTTAAAAAAAAGTAAGAGCATACTATGTCGAAAATCAAACATTTGAATCAGTTGACAGCCCTGCAAAAAATTCCTGAACTAGTCATAGTATAGCATGTCCGAAAATGACAAAAAAAAGTGATAGTCTAATCAGATCTCAATACTTCTTCCACAACCTCAACTACTACTACTAAATACAGACAACTCACCTGTCGAAGTTGTGTGTTCACTCCTTGTTCGTGTTCCAGGTGTGCTGCTCAGTGTGAACGGCGACTCGTCCTCCATTCCTGAAGAGAGAGGAGGCAGCGTGAGCCCAAAGACCACACCCACTGACACAGACACTGACCTGTCCATCTGAGCGCCCGGCGTCCATCTGAGCGCCCGGCGTCCATCTGAGCGCCCGACGTCCATCTGAGCGCCCGGCGTCCATCTGAGCGCCCGGCGTCCCTCTGAGCGCCCGGCGTCCCTCTGAGCGCCCGGCGTCCATCTGAGCGCCCGGCGTCCATCTGAGCGCCCGGCGTCCATCTGAACGCCCGACGTCCATCACGACCCCGCTGGACTCCGAGAGGTCAAGCTCCTGACAACCTCACTGAACAGAGGATGAGCCGACAGATCTCCTCTAGGATTGTCCTTCTTGTACTTTTTCTCTGAAGTCAGCTGATTGCCAAACATGTGCACTTTGGATTTGTAATGTTTGTTTTTCTTTCCTGAATGCTGTCTTTAAGTGTTTGAGTTACACACTGGAGAGACAGCGGGACTTGACCCTGAGTATTGTGAGTATGAAGTATATGATGCTTTCACCTGCTGAGGTAGCCACTGTGGACACACGCTTGGAGATGATGAAGTTTGGAGGGATTGTGAAGTTAAAATCCTGGAAAAATCTGTGAACAAACTGAATGAAAATAATAGTAACTGTACTGAGCAGTACGACTTTCTGAGTGGAAACCAGATGAGGATTATTGATTGTAGTAGGCAGCTCCCTGGCACAGTATGAATACTGATGACTGGATGGATTGTTGCTTTAAACTGACCTGAGAATGTGCAAGAAATGTTGAATTTTGGAGGTCATGTCATCCTCTTTTTTTTTTTTTTTTTTTTGGCGTTAACAATGGGATGTTGAAATCAAAGGCATCTTATCGTACAGTGTTTTCTGCCTTTTTCACATACTCACGAACTTGCCAAACATCTTCTGCATCTCTTCCTGCTTCCAGCTTCTTGTCTTTGAGGTTGGCAGTAGCGGTCGGTGAATAGGTGAGGATGAAACCAGAGTGATAAACGGCTTCTCTCTGTTACAGTATAGATTCTGCTGCAGTCGGTAAACAATGACGTAAGTGTGCACACCGTTTGGCAATGCAGGTACGGCGGAGTGCCACGGCATTAACCGCCGAAGGTCACGAATGCAACCTAAACAAACTGACGCTGGCAAATGGCGACAGACTGCCAGATCCGTGTGCTATTCGTGAGTCAGTCAAATACTTTAACAAGCGGCTCAGTATTGTAAATTTCCCCACTGTGGGACTAATAAAGGAATATCTTATCTCTTATCTTAGTATTCAGTTGGGATGTCACGAGAGCCGATTCTTCAGTACCGAGTCAATGCCAAAATTCTGAAAACGTGACATTTGTTTTTCTACAATATAGGGATGTTAATAATATCCTAATAAATATATACAGTAATTTGCATAAAGTATATTTGTCCACTCCCATGTTGATAAGAATATTAAATACTTGACAAAACTCCCTTAAACGTTACATTTGAACAGATAAAAATGTATGATTAACTATCAACAAATCACAATTGATATTTTACATAGTTCATGATGAGAAACCTGAATAAATCCAGTTTTTTGAAAGAGATGTTTTCAAACAATATAAAGCAGATATTAGAGAGTGAATTATGATAATAATAGTAATAAAGGAGTGGATGTTGTGAGGGATTTATTGTTTCTGTGTTATTGAAAGGGTGTTGAGATTTGTGAAAGTATCGACTACTGAATTTCTGGTATTGTGACATCCCTGTGGCCAGATTTAAGCATGTATTTGGTGGAAACCCCGCGTGTGACGTTACACCAGTGAAAAATTACAAGCATCTGTGGTCGTGTACAGAACGTGAAATACATGGACTCAAGAGTTTTAAAATGGCCGCTTCAAATACGAGCACGTTTGATCATCAACACGTTAACAGCCTGCAGCCAGAGAGGTGTTCGGGTTTAACGAGGACCGTTTCAGCTGGTGACGGCAGCTTTTGAAAACACAAAAAGAACATGTAGGTGTCGTCGTAAAGCCTCCCGTCAGTTTAAATACATGTTTAGTATCGACACCAATTAGGGATGCCAATTTAGGAAAATGTTCTTAGCCAATAACAGACCCTCGTTAACCCATTATTGACCAAGAAGATTTGTGCTTCACATGCAGCGGTGAGCCAGCTGCAGTGTATGAGCACAACAGATTACTGAGTCAACAGTTCACCATCAGGAGAGTTACTGTAGCAGCCACGGTGCTGCATTCACTGTCTCCTGTTCACCATCAGGAAAGTTACTGTTGCAGCCATGGTGCTGCATTCAGGTCTCCAGTTCACCATCAGGAGAGTTACTGTAGCAGCCACGGTGCTGCATTCACTGTCTCCTGTTCACCATCAGGAAAGTTACTGTAGCAGCCACGGTGCTGCGTTCACTGTGTCCAGTTCACCATCAGGAGAGTTACTGTAGCAGCCACGGTGCTGCATTCACTGTCTCCTGTTCACCATCAGGAGAGTTACTGTAGCAGCCATGGTGCTGCATTCAGGTCTCCAGTTCACCGTCAGGAGAGCTACTGCAGCAAACACGGTGCTGCGTTCACTGTCTCCGGAAGCGTTAGCAGCCACGGTGCTTTGTGTAGTGTCACAGACATGCAGCCTCTTTCACAGGAAAAGTCTCCACCACATATTTAGTTTAGTTTAGCAGGCTGTCAGCTGTGTGTCTGCCCGGATTAACGGTAGCGATTGTCCGACAAACAGTGTGTTTGTGCTACGTTAGCAGCTGCTAGCTAAGCCAGCTTCCTGTATCTGCGCCGGCTCTCTCTTAAGGTGGACCACCTTTTCTCCTTAGAGTGACGAGCTGCTCCTCTGAGTTTTTCTCAGCTTTTTAATTAATTATTAATATTTCTTTTTACCCTTTAATCTATAGCGTTAACCAGTTAAAATGCATAATGTTACTTATCGGTTACTACAAGCAATCAGACACATTTGGCTGAAAGTCACCAGTTATCACAGTCACGAGTTAAACCGAAACACCTGTTGCTCTGAAACAGTCAAAATGCTCTGAAACGCGACAACCAGACATTTGATGCAGCTTTAATTCAGAGTTTAAATCTCACTAACTCGTCTAGATGGTTGGGACAAAACACTTCTGTTGCCAACATGCTTGCTCATATTTTTGATGTAAAACTGTAAAAGAGTCTGTACTCACCGAGAGCTGAGGAGCCTCAGATGCCAAAGTCTGCACAAATGTGATGAATCCATTAAACGTGCCGTCATTCTTCCCTTCGTAGTTCAGCGGACTCCAGTTTGATCTGCAGCTCTTTGCGTCAGTTTTTTGTCGCCTGCACTCCAAAGACAAGTCAGATCAGATGAACAGTCTCTAAATTAATCAAGTTACTGCCTTTTAATGTTTGTATTTCTTGTTGTTTTGCCTTTTTTTGTTTTTTGGTGATGAATTCCAGGCGAACGGCGGCTCAGAGCTCAACGTACTGCAGCCCGAAAAAACACAAATAAGGCAAAGTGAGGAAACATTGACAGATTTGTTCTGTTATGCTGCATATGTGCTGTTGATTCGTTGTTTCCTCTATTTGATGCTGTTTTGTCTGTTTGCTTTCTTTAGCTGCAGCGTGTGGAGCTCTCAGGGCCGCCGTTAATAAGTGCTTTAAGTGAGTGCATAAATTATTGATTGTAGTTGAACAGTGAGTTCAGATCACGCCTCTAGTCTTTCTCTTTAGCTGCTCTTTCCTATTCCAAAGCAAACAACTTAGCATTTTTGTGCTATTTCTCAAACTGCCTCTATCGTTGCATTAGTGAAGCGCAGATCCTTTTCTTAAGTGGATTAATCAACATTAAACTAAAATAAAAAGGAAAATCAAATTTTCTTGGATAGGGCAAATCTTAGGAGTGACAACACGGACAGGTAACCGCAAACTAAACTATGATTACAATGAATCTAGTTGCCTGTCTTGATAAATCACCTCTTAAAGGGATAGTTAGTGTTTATCAGTGTGGTTGCATGAGGTACTTCTTCAGTAGATGGGTTTGTAGAAACAGACAGGAGTACCAGCACAGGAGCAAAGCAATGACAAAAATCATTATTTTAAATATTTTTTTATTTTTTTTTTTCTTCCTCTCCCTCTCCCCCCCCCCCCCTTTCTATCATTTTTTTTTCCTTCTTTTTTTTCTCCCCCCCCCCAGCTGCTTCCCTCCCTCCCCCATTTCTTTTTTTTTTTTTTTCTTCTCATTCATTACCCCCCCTCAGTAATTTCCTCCTTACTCTTTACTTTTTTTTTTTTTTTTTTTTTTTCTTTTTTTTTTTTTTTTTTTTTTTTTTCCTTTTTTTTTTTTTAGTAGAGAAATTCTCCCTAACCAAAATAATTAAAAAATCCATCCCCCCACCCCCTCACCCTACCTTTTATGGAAGTTAAATAACCCCCCCACTTCTTCTTAATTTTTTCAAGGAAAATGGTCCCCTTTCCTCTTACCCCCCATGTTTGAATGTTAATTGGTTCTCTTGGTCCCCCCCAGTCTCCCCTTTACAGACATCCCACTTTATATAGTCCCAGTCAGTCTGGATCAAGTCATAGTCAAGTCAGCACTCTGACACACTGACAGCTGCTGTTGCCTGTTGGGCTGCAGTTTACATGTTTTGATTGGAGCAGATTTTGATGCTAAAGTCAGAACCTGTGAGGGTTTCTGGACAATATCTGTCATTGTTTTATGTTGTTAATTGATTTACAATAATAAATGTATTTGGACATTTTGCATAGCAGCAAAAAGCAGCATATTTGTCCACTCCCAGGTTGATAAGAGTATTAAATACTTGACAAATGTCCTTATATGGTACATTTTCAACAGCTAAAAAAAATGTGATTAATTTGCAAACAATTGTGATAAACTATGAACAATCATGCAATTAAATATTTTAATCGACTGACAGCCCCACATGCTATGAAGTCACGTTTTTCATATTATTCTATGAAATTTTTTTTGCCATGTTGTGATTTGAGCATATTTTTTATGCTGAATACAGTACCTGTGAGGGTTCATTGTTTGTCATTGTTTTGTGTTAATTGATTTCCAATAATAAATACATACATAGATTTGCATAAGGCAGCATATTTGTCCACTCCCATGTTGATAAGAGGATTATATAGTTTTTAATTGATGGATGGCCCTAATAAACGGTAAACTAGCAACTCCTCTGTTCTGCAAAGTCAAATTGCTGTTTTTTTCCAATGCAGTCTGGTTTGTTTTGACGAGAGTATAGATGGACACAGCGACTGCAGTTCCCCGACCTAGAGGGTTGTCTGATGACAACGTAAAGTGATGAAAATATTCTCAATATATCGTAAACTGATACTGATTTTTTAGGTGTCTACAATCTGTTGAGCTACTGTCTGTCCACAGCAGTACATTACTTTGCTCCTGTGCTGGTACTCTTTATACTTTCTACAAACTTCATCTACTGTAGGTAATACTGTACTCTGAAGTTCCTCATACAACCACACTGAAAAACACCTGAACTATCCCTTTAAAATGGGAGCCTGACAACACTGCTTAGGCCAAGAAGCTGCAAAAGAAAGGCCATTATAGAGAGAAAGGCAGTCGGAGCCGGAGGCAACAGATACTGGGGGTTTAGTTAAAACAGCAGCAGTCTTTCAGTCTTTAGTACTGTTGTCTTGTGACTTACTTTGCTTTTTAAACGTGCAGAAGAAGTCACCTGAACTCACTCAAAGTAAACAAATGGAGACAATCGACTAATACGAGAGACAGAGATGTACCGTTTTATGATTTCAATGGAAAACCTTCACCTATCAGCTCTTTACAGCTCACATCTTTACAAATGGCCAAAAAACACATTTGATGCTACAGTGCATTTGTATTTATCTTTCAAGACACTTTAATATTATTAACCTGTGACTTAAAAATATCCTTTTTTTGGCTGGGTGAACTATGTCCACACAGCTGTCTGATCCTAAACTTCATTAAAGTCAGCTGTTTTTGAAAAAATTATTAAATCTCTCCAGTTATCAAGTGTTTTCACATTCAAAACAAACGCAGTAACTTTTCAGTGTGTAGGTTGTGGTTGTTTTGCACTTTAAACTTTAAAAAATGTCTTTTTTTTAATTTTTTTGAACGGGACTTCTCTGAAAAGTGTCGAAGGTACTGTGGTGGATACTGATGATTGTGAAACTGATATTAATGTTTATTTCTGGTCAGTGTCTTATTGTTTGAAGGGGTGTTTTGGACTTTCAGCAGCCTTGTATGTGACGATATTTAATACGTATTTCTGTCACCTGAATGTGTTCACTGTTTGTTATGAACACGCAGTTTTCTTGAATTTCACTTCTTTCTTTAAACTCTGTGAAGAAAAGTTTCTCCAGTAAAACAACAGTTCAGCCACTGCAGTTTTAATTGATTTCTTACGCATGTTGGCTTCTGATGTCAAATAACTTGTGATTTTATAATTATTTATAACAGCATGGTAGTTCTACATTTTCTCTTTAAATGATCATTTATATTTGTTTTTTACTCTGATGATTTTATTTATGATTTAAATGTGTGATTTTGTAGTTGAAGCACTAAAGAACGGTTAAATTGGTAAATGAAAATTAAACAAGACACACTGTAAGACTACAAAAGGGAGAATACATCAAAATTACCTATTGAGGATGAGTGTTCGCAGTAAAAAAGTTAATCCCAAATAAATTATTTTTAAGATTTTTCAGCAACTTTTAAAGACATTACATGAATGCTCAAGTTTGTGAATGTTAATTTTGAAGTTCATTATGATTTCATCTTGGACAAACGGTGGCGATTGTGCTCGTACTACATAGACACGAATGAGCGTCAAAACAGTGAGGCGGCACACGGGACTGACAACTAAAACCATCACACACAATCACTATATTTCACCCAGCTTTGTAAATATCAAGTGAATGTTCGATGGAAGTTGCAGTTTGTGCAGAAATAAATGCTGCAGCAAGGCCAACGGACGTTTCCGGTGTCTTGTTTCCCTGCTGTTGAGTGAAGTGATGAGGGTTAACTCTGGAGCGAGTACGGTACCGACTCCGGCCCTGGAGACCAAACCGACGATGTTCTTTGTATTGGAGTCTGAAGAGTCTAGCCACATGTGAGCGCGCAACCCGCAATATTTATATGTCTATTATTTTACAAACACCTTTAAAAAGGAACAGCTCAACATTTTGCAGAGATAGAATATCGATCCCACGTGAATTTGCGTCCATTTGCCTCTTTGCATTGACTTTGTATGAGATCCCGCCGCACGAAAAGTTCACTTTGTGCTTGGTGTGAACGCACCCTTAGACGTGCTGGTAGTCGAGTTTTGTTACCTCTGTTCAGAGCCAGGCTAGCAGTTTGCCCCTGTTTCCAGTCTTTGTGCTAAGCTAAGCTAACTGACATGAGATCAATCTGCTCGTCTGAGAAATTTAAAATGTCAAACTATTCCTTTAAGTCAACCCAAGTGACTCTGCTTCTCATTTAGAAGAAGACAAATAAGTGATTTTAACTGCTGATTACAACTGAATAATATTTTCTTTACTAAAGGTTGTTTTTTTTTTTTTTTAATGACAGCCTGTTTAGTTCTTGGACGAACCGGCAGAGAGATTTTCACGCCTTAAGTGTCCCTGCACAAAGTACCGTGTGTGGTTTTCATTGTCTAAATAAATAAAAATAATATTTTAAACTGAAGTGAGCCTTTCAGTGTTTATCTAAAAGTGTTATTTTATGATTTTAAGTGCATAAATAAAGAAACTACGATTCTGAATGTAAGGTGGGATGTGTTGTTTGTGCAGCAGCCTGGAGGATGATCCCATGGTGTGTTTACTGAGGGGGTGTGTGTCAGTGGACGCCCCGCCGGCGCTCAACCCACTGTGACACTAACTACTGTGTACTCGCACAACAACTCACATAGAAGAGAAACACACACTGGGAGGGAATCTTCATAATGTAGGTCAACACACCCTGACGGTCAGACTGCATCCTGGACCTGGAGAGGAAACAACAGAAGAACTAAAGTAAGTCAAGTAAAGTACGCTTTGATAGATGGACAGGTAGATGGACAGGTAGATGGACAGGTAGATGGACAGGTAGATGGACAGGTAGATGGAAGATAGACTGACAGGTAGGTAGATGGATAGATAGATGGACTGATCGACAGGTAGGTAGATGGAGATAGAGGGGTAGGAGATGGACAGATAGACGACAGGTAGGTAGATGGACAGGTAGGTTGAAGATGGACAGGTAGATAGATGGATGTAGGTAGATGGATAGATAGCTGAGAGTATAGATTGGACAGATCGACAGGTAGGTAGATGGACAGGTAGATGGACAGGTAGGTAGATGGACAGGTAGATGGACAGGTAGGTTAGATGGACAGGTAGACAGATGGACAGATGGACAGGTAGGTAGATGGACAGGTAGATGGACAGGTAGGTAGATGGATAGGTAGATGGACAGGTATGGACATGGATAGGTAGATGGACAGATCGACAGGTAGGTAGATGGACAGGTAGACGGACAGGTAGGCAGATGGACAGATAGACTGACAGGTAGGTAGATGGATAGATAGATGGACAGATCGACAGGTAGGTAGATGGACAGGTAGGTTAGATGGACAGGTAGACAGATGGACAGATGGACAGGTAGGTAGATGGACAGGTAGACAGATGGACAGGTAGGCAGATGGACAGATGGATAGAATGCAGATGATAACTGATAATATCTGATATAATAGTATAGAGTATATAAATGATATATAGTAATAATCTAGTAATGTCATATATGATGTATACATAAATAATAGTTTAGAGTATACACATAAATAATACAGATAATAGTATTATATATAGTAAATAATAATAATCAATATTGGGTACGCACATACCGTATTATTCGCCCTTAAAATCAGCCAACTGTTTAACTCAGACACTGATGATGGAGGATTTGATGGATTTGTGAAGAGGAATGAAAAGTGAGTTTATTGTGTGTTTCATGTGTTACAGCTGAAAAATGTTGTTATTGAAGTTATTGATTGATTATTATTAAATGAATTGAATAAAGTTTGACTTATCTGACCGTTTTGTTTCGCTTAGTGCGCCGTATAGTGCGAAAAATACTGTATATAAAATAAATACATAATAATAATAATAAAACAGTATGATAGAGGGATAATCCAGAGGTAGATCAAGTATTATTTAGTGTTTATTTATTTTGTAGTATTGTTGTATTTATTTAGTAGTAGTATTATAAGATATCAAACATCAGAAAGTTATTATTATAAAAAGGGATGACATGGTGTTACAGTTGTTCAGTGATGCAACTAATGATGATGATGTTTTTACTATAAATTAATTTTTAGTAGCATCTTGTAAATGTTTTGTTCATGTTCTAACAAACCAAAACCCAAAAATATTCTTTACAGAAATACATGACATAGAAATCCTTTCATATAAGAAGCTGGAAACACAGTATATGTGGCATTATTTTAGGACTGCTCTATTGTTAATATTATTTTAATATTCTTAATCATTTCTTATTTATATCATTCTGGCATTAATATTTAATACACTTAATTGATCCCCCTTCTCAGCATTTTGTATTTTCTTTTTTGCACTGTGGTTATTTGTTAGAGATTCCACCTCTTGATGCAAATAGTTGTATATATTTCATATTATTTATATTCTCGTTTACTTATTTTCAATTTTAGTACTTATAGTTCTTTACATATATTGTGTTTATATTGTAGCATTATGTACAAAATGTACAAATTATTCCTTTATTTCTATTTTCATATATTTCTTTATGCTTATACAAGAGCAACTGTAACGCCCTGGGGATCAATTCAGTATTTATTCTGAATAAATGATTATTTTCTAAATTAATTGATTAGTTATTTGGTAAATAAAATGTCAGAAAATGGTCAAAAATGTTGATTAGTGTTTCTTAAAGTCCAACATGACGTCCTCAAACGTCTGGTTTTGTCCACAACTCAAAGATGACCAGTAAACCATAGAGCACAAAAACTTCACATTTAAGAAGCAGAAATCAGAGAATTTTGACTTTTTTTCTTAAAAAATTACTCAAACCAATTAATCGATTATCAAAGGAGTTGCCAATTTAATAGTCGACAACTAATTGATAAATTGTTACAGCTCTACTAACTCATGAAAAGTTGCTATTTAACAGCTGGTGTCTTCATGAAATAACCAAAAATACTGATGTTAAACTGCAGTAAACAGAGGGCCTGACTGAGAGACGATACGAAGAATATCGTATCTGAACAACACAAATGAAAGAGGTACCGTCTCCTTTTCTTATTTTCAGCACGTTCTTGCACTTTTTTTTTTTTTAATTTTTAGAGTTGCTTAATAAAATGTAAATATTTGTCTTGCCTACTGGTAATTTCTCAGGTGGGAGGAAAGAACGCAGAGAAAGAGGAGGAACAGGACGAGTCTGGACGTCCGCCTGCAGGACCCACAGAGGACCACGATGAAAACACAACAAAGCAACCAGAGGTGACCGTTACAATACGTTATATACAACACAGTAAAAAAACAAATCCCCTCTTCTGTTAGTGCCCCCCACTGCAGCTCAAAAAGGAAACTGCTGGGTAAACCAGAAGTGTGGACTCACAAATCACAAATTCACAAATCAGACGACTTCAG
Source organism: Pterois miles (assembly GCA_947000775.1). Lineage (NCBI taxonomy): Eukaryota > Metazoa > Chordata > Actinopteri > Perciformes > Scorpaenidae > Pterois > Pterois miles. The sequence continues at coordinate 4,579,505 of CAMQGK010000242.1, read as the reverse complement.
ACCAGGGATGCCACTTGAATTTTGTAACTGGAGTTTACTGAAACTGAAAATCCAATACGCATGACTGGAATCAGTGGCGTCATTTTTCCTGGGAAGAACGTCATTGTGGATATCTGAATATCTGATCTCTATTTTTGAATAGGAAGGAAGGGATCACGGATATCTGCACTGAACTCACCCCTTTTACACGACTGCGGTAACGTGAGCCACCGAATGCAAAACCGTGGTATCGCTGTTCACCGCGCTCAGAGGTCATCCTTCCCATCTGAAGGAACAGGGTGTTGAATTTAGGGGGATCTTTTGGTAGAAATATATTATAATATATAATATAAAGAATATCAATAAGGATGTTTTCTTTAATATATAGATAATCTACAACTAAGAATAATTATGTTTTAGTTACCTTAGAATGAGATATTTACTCTATATCTACGTAGGGAGCGGGTCCTCTTCACGGAGTCCTCCATGTTTCTACAGTAGCCCAGAACGGACAAACCAAATTCTGGCTCTCAAGAGGGACATTCATGTTTTCAGCCCCCGTAGTTCGGAGAAGGTTCAGTTGGCTGCAACCTGCAACCTCACCACTAGTTGCTGCCCAATCCTACACACAGCAAATAATACATACACATCATTTTTAAGGTGCTGACTAACAGCGAAGTATTTAGTTGTTTTCATATGAGGACTTGATGCAGCTCAGCACGCTGCAGTGATGTTAAAACCAGAAAAGACAACAGTCTCGCAACAGTTTGTGTCACAAAATTTTATCTATTTGATTCATGTACGTAGACACAAATTTCTCTTTTTTGTGACACTCGGCATGACTTTCAACAACTGCTTTTTAATGTGTTTTCCTACGAATATCTAGCAACATATGACACGTGTCAATGTTTCCTTGAGCCTTTTCACAATAAAACAGCTTAGTTAAGTTTAGGAAAAGATTAACTTGGTTTCACAGAGTCTCCTGCTGAAAGTCCTGTAAATTTTGACTCAACCATCCATGCCGACCTCCTCCCTACATGGCCTTCGCCGCTCTTTGTACTTCCCCGTTCACAATTACGTGGATTATATATGAATTGATTTTGTGTTGACCATCACAGGGAAAAAAATGTGAAATGTGTGTCAATGTGCAAGAACGATAAATCCAATTTCGGGACTATCTTATGAACCGCTGTGTGACTAAGATGGAGAATAAGAGCCATAAATAATTTACCAGGTGACTGGTCTGATTAACTCGCCTCCCTCTCTCTCCAGTCTAATCTGTCTCGCTGCGCCGCCTGCTACAACCACAAGGCGACCATGATGGCCCGCTGGGGGGGCCACAGTGAGTCCAGCTCCTCAGCCGAAGACTCTGGACCAGAGGTGGACTCGGAGTTTGAGGCAGAGTCCAGCTCCAGCTCTTCTGAGGAGGGTTTATCAGACACACTTGAGGATCCCTCACCTGGACCTGGAGACACTGAATCTGAAGGAAAAGATGGCGGTGTACGACAGGAGGCGACTCAAAGAGCTCCTGTCATCATGTCTTCCTCCCCCATTCCTCACCTCACCCCTCTGTCCCTCCTGCCCCGCCCTCACACAGTTGTCTCCACACTCCACCTGCAGGTGTTGTCCCAGAACAACGCCGATGCCGTCCACATCGTCCAACAGCAGCCGTCTGGGAGAGAGGAGGAGCAAACAGGAGGAGGTAACGGAGGAAGAGGAGTCAACAGTGGGACGCCTCCACAACCGCTTCAGTGGCAGCAGACGGGGTTACAATGGCAACCACCGTTACAGCAACACCAGCTGTTGTACCAACAACAAGCTCAACACTTTTGTCCTCTCTCAGCTCAGGGTCAAAGGTTACCACCACCCAAGCACACAGTTCCTGTTCCTCACCCCCCGCCGCTCCACACACCCCTACAGGCTCCACATGCACCCAACCCACATCTATATGCACCCAGTCCACCACCATGCTGGTGCTGGTACGGCATGCACCTTCCTTCCCTGCACCACGGCCATTAAATATGTAGAAATATACAAGGAAAAGATGAGTTTAATGAAATATTTGTGATTGTACATGAGCCTCAAACGTACTCTCATCTCATGTTACATTTGTCTTGCTATACTGACATTAAAGGGTGGGATCATCTGTGTTCTTTTGTGTTGTTTTCAAATGGAAATGTCCACTCAGTCAGCAGAAAGCAGTGACATAGTTTACCACAGTAAGCTAATCAATAAGGTTATAATATGATCGCGAGCACTAGCTGAGTCAGCGTTAGCTGTACTAAGTTTGGAAATAACTGAAAGGATTAGCCTGAATGTATACTCCTGCTCTCTGAGAGGTAAAATTACTGTTTTTGTTAATGGAGTGAGCTGTCTGACGGAGAGGTAAAAGGGGCAGAAAACACATTTTAGCCACTTTAGTTAACATCAGTTTAAGTGTGCATTATATTTAGGATATTTTCACAGTTTTACCCTGACAGAATGACATGAACACCAGTCTCCTGGTTAAAGTCCTGTTTGTTGGACCCATCCACCTCCGCTCCCTTCCTCCATCAGCACTTCTACGTCACTAGCTGAGTGTGGCGTATTCATACAGATGTGTTTACATTGCAGTACAGCCTACATGGCGTACACACAACACACCTAAAGCTATAAATAAGTCCTTTGACTTACAAATTACAGCATCATTCATATGCCATTTACTGAGACTGGGCTGGCAAAGACACTCGAGTTTTTAAATTGAAACTGTTATAAACAAGCAAAACATGTAACTTTTGTGGCTTTATCATATTATCATGTATGTATGACATTCCTGGAAGAAACACGTAATAACGGTCACTTATAACAGAAACATTGCAGCTGCTGACATAAGTGGAGAAAGCAGGTGCATCTTTGCCAAGTTTTCAGTCTCACCTTCACACAGATGGACAGTTTCCAGCTACATGAATAAAAACAAAGAGGCTCTTTGTGTGATGTGTGTGTGTGTTTTGTTCCACCTACAGTAGCCTCTAAGTCTCTCCACATGTCTCCACTGGGACAAAGTGTTTCCACTTCGACTGCCAACACACACATATATACGTAGATGTCTTTGGTGGCAAAAGATGCAGGTTTCTGAGTTAGAAAATATAAGATGACATGGCAGATACCCACAGAGACATACAGAGGAAAACTTTCTTTCCACAACTTTCTGTCTTAGCCTCTAATTTCTGTTTCTGCGTCTGTTATAGTCATAGTCAAATGGAAAATCTTTTGTTTAATGTTTACTTAATTTCACTTAAACCTCTAAGACCTGCGGATCACACGCGACCCTGACGGACTTTACTGTCTTTCAGAGGCTCTAGCAGGTTTGGTATTGGAGCTTCAGTGAAGCCACAGATATCAAATGAAACTAGAAAACCTGAGGAATCATGGTAACAATCATATTATGTTAGCTTGTCAGGAAGGAGGTTAAATAACACTCCATACTTTATGTTGAATTTTGTTTTTGTTTAAATTTTGGCGAAGAAAGTCTGTCATGGCCATTTTCAAGGGGTCCCTTGACCTCTGACCTGCAGACATGTGAAAGATATGTGAAATTAGAAAGTGCTTTATTTTATCCAAAGTGATATTATGGTATTGATATGCAGTTAACAACAAGGGACTATTTTGAACTCTTTATATTTGTTGCCTTCAGGTGAACTCTGACATCTGATATTTGATAAGTATGTGACTATTATTATACCTATATTATTTACAAATGTGTGTGGAGAACTTGTATCTCACCGATGCAGACTGAGATAATTTTACATTTGCAATCGTCACAGCTAAATAAAACGGGCAGAGCTGATGACAATAAATGTATAATGTGAAGAAACACTACTCCATCTGTTGTGGGACTGTAATAAAATTAAAAATGGCTAGCTCATGATGATCCATACAAATACAGCCAGTTTCTACTGTATGCTGCACATAATGAAGTGAAGTCACAGCATGTTTTCTTCTTTGACTGATAAAGTTACAAATCAAAATAATAATCAATAGGATCAAACTGAACACATGTTGTAGTATTTTCACTATTTTTTGGACCCCAATTATAAATTTGTGGTTTTACTTTTATAAAAAATGAAATTACTGTATAATAAATTATGTTTTGTTGAAATGACCTAATTCATCTACAGGATGTTTATTTTTTTCTATGATGCCCAAGAAGCTAAGAAGTTGGAGAACTTATGGTAAATGTTTAAAAAATGGTTTGAAAATAACATTAAATATATGGGGATTCCCATTATGAACACTGACATCACCGGACATCATCAGGAATAAAGCAGTTTTATTGTTCTCGGGGGAGTTTACATTCTCCAAAACTGCACACATGGTGGGTATTTTATAAACTGATGTTAAAGATTCTTTACATTTATTCTGTTTTTAGGCCAATAAAAAAATATATAGACATAAAAGCTTTGAAACAGCATTTAGACCTTCATGTTAAAATGTACAAGAAATTGAGCTAACACTAAACTACGATGGTGAACACGGTAAACATACCTGCTACACATCAGCATAGTTGCAATGCTACCACTAGCATTTAGCTCCCCGCGCGGTCGCACTTAAAGGAGAATGAATAATATGCTAATCGTCATTTTACATGTAATAAGAACTCTGTTCCTGCTTTTGATGAGTCATGTGTCAGTTAATTACATATGGCATAAATTCATATGTTTTATTTGTATTTGTATTAATTCCATTATTTAATTACTCTTCTGTTTAATTTTACCTTTTATTTATTACACTATTTATTTTTTAAATATTTTTGAAATTTATTTATTTTTTGCATTTATTTTTATTTATTAATTTATATTTGCACTTATTTTTCTTTTCTTTTATATTTACTTTTAAATGTATGCATTCAATAATTTATGCACAATTTTTTTGAAGTTATTTATATCTGTATTATTTTCTTTACACATTTCTATATGCATTTCAAATGAGGGGGTGTGCCATCAAATAAATGCAAAAATAATTAAATAAATTAAAATATGAACAAAAAATAAATACCTGAAGAAATAAAAGGGGAAAATAACAATAAATAAATAATGGGATTAATACAAAGATATATCAAGAAGCAAATTAAAACAGAAATATTGATTTATGTCACACGCTCTCCATAAATTAATGGCTACATTTATTTTTTATTTTAGCCACATTTATTTATTTATCTAATCATTTATTCTTGATTTTGGCAGGTTCCTCTATAATAGTTAATACACTGACTATAAGGATGTATATACTGTATAGCATCATCATCATGCAGACATCTACGTCAGGTTAGGGTTAATAATAAAAATAATAATAAAGATGAAGAAATAAATCTAAACAACAACAACAACAATAATAATAATAATGGACCTGGCCTTTAAGTAATCAGATGATAATACTTACATACTTTTACTTCAGTAAGGTTTTAATGCATTTGCCTGCAGAGTATTTTCAGCGTGGCATTTGTGCTTTTACGTCAGTAAAGGATCTAAATACTTCTTCCACCGCTGCTTTTTTGGTTGTTACGGTGCAGATTCAAACCACTTCATCAGAGAGCATGTGTTGGAAAATGATGCAATGACTCGGCTGCTCTTCTGTCATCTAAGTCTGTCAATTAGTGATAATGGACCCCATCGGCTGAGAGAAGACCACTCCCTCCCTCTGTATTCCCTCCCTCCTCTACACACACACACACACACACACACACACACACACACACACACACACACACACACACTCTCTCTCTCTCTCTCTCTCTCTCTTTCTGTCGGTCTTTCTTTCTACCTCTCAGTCAGTAATAATGGAGCCAAGCAGTCCAAAGAAGATCCAGTTTGCTGTACCTCCGCTGCAGGGACAGCTGGACCCTCAGGCTGCCGAACATGTGAGTGTGTCTGAATACATGTGAGTGGATGTGGGTTCATGCATGTGAGGGCTGAATGGGGCTTCTATGTGTTATCTGGAATGTTCTGTGTGGGTGCAGACCAGCATGTGTGCAAGCAGCAAGTCTGTCTACTGAAAACTGCTGTTTGTGTATCTGGGTGACAGCTTGTGTCTTCAGTGGATCCGTCATATTTGAGCCGACATGCATGTGACACATATTGGCAAAGAGTTTATATTTGTGTTTATGGAGACTCAAAAAGGGAAAACACCCTTTAAAACTACACATCTAGCACTCCTGAAATATTTACTGTATGCATTTTTTTCAGTATTTCAAATAGTATAAAAACTTTACACATAATAATCACAAATGTTGCTTGTTTTACTTCCCAACGATGTTAATGTGACCAACCAGAACAGTCATGTGACATAATGGGAGTTAAATCACTCGTCACGGATGATCTACAGCTGACTGCAACAAGTTCACGCCCATTCTCTTGGCGTGGAAGTGTTGAAAGGCATTCTGGGAAAAACACGATCAGAGCAGATTCATTATTTATACTTTTGAGGTTTTTATATCATCCTATGTCTTCTCAGTGGGGCTTTTTATGTATTCACATCCAAACATTCAAATTTTGGTCAAACTGTGTTTTAACATCAAAATGGTATTTTCTCTTCAACTTCTTCTAAAAATGTTTTCCCACATCGTGACCTGACGTAGGTTTCTGCATGATGACGCTGCTACATGTACAGTACACATCCTTATAATCAATGTATTACCATTACATACAGTAACTTAGATGTGAGTAAACATGTTACATACATATGTAAATGTGACCAACCAGAAAGGTTGTTTGACAAAATCTGAGTTAAATTTAAATGATGAGTTAAATGATCTGCAGGTGACTAACAAGTTCACAGTTGGGTGGGAGTGTTGAAAGGCATTCTGGGAAAAACAGGATCACTAACAAACTGATCTTTGTCAAAGGGTGGGTCCATTATTTTTTGTTTTAGGTTCTTCTATCATTCTGTAGTTTTCCAAGCCGATTAGACTGTTGTCAGGCTATTAAATAGGGGTTATCAGTCACTATAAGCCCCATAGATGTGGGTCAGTAGCGGCCTATTACACCCACTAGTAGGGTTTATCATCTATTCACATGGTAGATCACTGAAAGTAGGTATAAATGAACATAACAACCTCCAGTGACCGTAGTAATTATGACAGGAGCAGAAGTGGTCAGGCACTGTATTATTATTATTATTATTATTATTATTATTATTATTAGCAGTGAAATTTCCTTAAACCTAACTTTTTTCCCTAAACCTAAATAAGTTGTAGTTTTGTTGCTTAAACCTAAAAAAGCTGTAAAAACTTAAAAAGGCAATAAAAAGTTTTATTGCCTAAACCTAAAGTTGTATTTTTTATTGCGCAAACCTAACTTTTTTTGCGCAAACCTAAAGAAGTTGTTGTTTTATTGGCTAAACTTAAAGCTGTATTTTTGTTGCCTAAACCTAAAAAAGGCTTTTTGTTTCTATTCAAAATGTGACATTTCATTTAATTTTTAAATTTTAATTTTTTTCACATCGACTTTTACAACGCAGTAGGTGTAGTAGGCCTCTAATGATCCACATCTATGGTGCTTCTAGTGAATAATAACGTATATTTAATGGCCTGATAACAGTTGAATTGAGTGTTTTTTCAATGGTGTTTCAAATCTGAACATTCACATTTTGGTAAAAGTGTGTTTTAGCATCAAGTCTATTTTGCCTTCAAGTCTTTCTAAAACTTTCCTCCCACATGGTGACCTGATGTAGGTTTCTGCATGATGATGCTGCTACATGTACATGTACTGCATACATCCTTATAGTCAGTGTATCACCGTCACATACAGTAACTCAGATGGTGGTCGGCGTGCTCCCATTTTGGAGAAAAAGACAGGAGTACCGGCAGGAAGCTAAGCAACGCACTATGGTGGACACCATGTTAGTTCAGATCAGAAAGTCACAATAACACAAACTATCGAACCGATCGATGCAGCAGTCGACCAGCCTGTTCTGAGAAGTAAAATTACAGTTTCTATGAATGGAGTCTGGTGGCTTTGAAGACGGCGATATAACGACTTTGGTTCCCTGTTGGAAAGGGCTGTCTGATAGTGAGGTAAAGCAGTGAAAATATTCAAAACATTATGTCATTTCTTTTTAGGAGGCTAAAATGTGTTTTTCTTACAGGGAACTGAAGCTGTTATATCGCTCTCTTCAAAGCCACCAGACTCTACTCACAAAAACAGTAATTATCTCTCAGAATGCAGGCGTATACATACAACCCACTTCAAAAAAATCCAAACTAACCCTTTCAGTTATTTCCAAATTTTGACACAGCTACTGCTAGTGTTCACCTTATTTATGACCTTATTGATTAGCTTACTGTGGTAACCTACGTCACTGCTTTTTATTAACGGCTGAGTGGGTGGAGCGAGGTGATAGAAAAGCCAATTTATCTCCTTAAATGTACGAAACACCACAGATGACTGAGGGTATCTAATGTAATTTTCCTTTACGTGATTCTGAATACAATGAAAAGAAGATGGTGTAAGGCCTTTGGTCGTTACTGACATCTTTATGAATGGTTCGGTCAATGGAAACAGGAAGTTGTTAATTTCTGAGGAAGCTGACAGATTAGGGCCCCTCTGTGGCTGTTGGGGGAGCCCCTGTGTTGGAAACCGTCAGCATTAAGATAAATTTTAGCAGCGGTTTTATGAGATACCATCTTGTAAAACAAGTCTCCCGTCCAGGATGGTGACAAACATTTACATTCCTGCAGTGTGACGGTGTTGTTCCCTTCGTCTAAGAGCTGTAAGCCAACTATTTAAATCTTTCTGCAGTCAAGAATTAGAGAGATAAATACAACTTCTACATTGGGTCCATTGGTTATTATAGAGGCATCACTGAGAATGTCAGGAAAATTAATTAAAAATGTTATAGCATTTTTTTCAAAGAGGGAGGCAGAAAATAAAAATGAACTGAGTCGTTGATGCAAGCTGTTGGTATAGTAAATACAGTAAATGTTGGCCATGCTATTCCCTCAGCATGTTGCGGGGCAGTATGTGGGAAAGTTGCACTTTTAAAAACAGAAAAGGTTTTTTAAGAGAAACTTTTAAAGAAATGCTCTCAGTTAATTCTCCACAAATACGCATTAGTGTATTTTTTACAGTTGAAAAATTAGCTTCAATAGGTATTTTTACTTAACTTTAATTTTGAAGTTGAATTTTGTATTTCTAAAAAGACCTGCTAACTGGGACAATTGTCAGGTAGTCAAGATTGTCTCAACACTAAGGCTGTCAGTCAATAAAAATATTTAATATATTACAAATACAAGTAATAAATATCTAATAATGATTAATCACAAATTAATTGCACATTTTTGCTGTGTTGTTAGTGCCTAAATCCAGATATCACAACATTTGAGATGACACCGCTCTAGCGAGTTACTATATCTCTTGTGAATTTCTCCACTGTGAGACTAATAAAGGAATATCTTATCTTATCTTATCTGACCAAGCGCAAGAGATTTATTGAAAGATGTTTGTGTGTTTACCTCAGATCCGTCGCAGAAGACCGACTCCTGCCACTCTGCAGATCTACAGACAACCTGGCACAGGTGAGAGGCAGAGAGGGAGAGTTAGACAGCTGAAAAGCAGCAGCTATAATGGAACCTTTATTAGATTTGTGCTGCAGCTTTTGGTAAGTGATCTCAGCGTTCAGACCGGACTGATGGATCCCTGAAGTGTGTGTGTGTGTGCCAGCTCTCATAAATCTTATAAATCCCTCTCCACAGCAACTGACTGATTGAATAATCGGCCTGATTCCATTTTGTGAGCTCAGCTCTTTAAGGCTGGTTCCAATATAGTTGTATAGACACTTTTATAGCTGACGTCATGACTACGATACAGTGTTAGCTGGAGGCAAAACCAAGCCCCAAGGAAGAGCACCGCTCATTGATCCCAATGTTTGTAGTGGCCAAACGGTGGTACTACAACTTCTGTGTCCATCGCACATGGTACTGTGATAGGATGCCACTTGCGCAACAAGTCCAGTCGTGAAATTTCCTGTCTCCTAAATATTCCAGTCAACTGTCAGTGGTAGATTAACAAAGTTGAAGAGACTGGGAAGACAGCAACTCAGCCATGAAGTGGTAGGCCACGTAAAATGATGGAGCGGGGTCGGCGGATGCTGAGGTTCATAGTGCGCAGAGGTCACTAACTTTCTGCAGAGTCAACTGCTACAGACCTCCAAACTTAATGTGGCCTTCAGATTAGCAGAAGAACAGTGTGTAGAGAGCTTCATGGACCGGGTTTCCATGGTCAAGCAGCTGAATTCAAGCCACACATTACCAAGTGCAATGCAAAGTGTCGGATGTGGTGGTGTTGAGCACGCCACTGCTGGACTCTAGAGCAGTGGAGACGCGTTCTCTGGAGTGACGAATCGCGCTTCAGCAGCTGGTGATCTGGTGGTTGCCAGGAGAACAGTACTTGTCTGACTGCATTATGTAAAGTTTGGTGGAGGGGGATTACGGTGTGGGGTTGTTTTCAGGAGCTGGGCTTGGCCCCTTAGTTCCAGTGAAAAGAACTCTGAATGCTTCAGCATACCAAGAGATTTTGGACTATTCCATGCTCCCAACTTTGTGGGAACAGTTTGGGGATGACCCCTTCCTGTTCCAACATGACTGCGCACCAAAGCAAGGTCCATAAAAAAATGGATGAGATAGTTTTGTGTGGATGAAACTTATTTACCCTCCCCAAAGTCTCAACCTCACCCCCCAAAAAACCTTTAGAATGATTTATAGAGCAGACTGAGAGCCAGGCCTTCTCTCCAACATCAGTGTGTAACCTCAAAGTGCTTCTGGGGGGAATGGTCAATTATTCCCATAAACACACTTCTAAACCTTGGGCCCTACTGCACATATTGCACATGCAGAGTAGGGCCAATAAGACCCCGAAGACCCCAGAAAATCTGGGTGCTTTTCCAGATGGAAGTCGAGCCATTTTTTGAGTCTCCAGTTCTCCTTATACATCATGGGCAAAACAAAGACTGGAGGCAAACACTAATCACCTCTGAGTAGTAGACATCACTACATCAGAGCTCACCGCTCACACAGAGGGATTCACTATTATATCAACAAATGTTGGCAGGGTCTGAAATTAACTTCTTTCACTTCCTGTCACTGTGGCAGGTAAGTATTATTTTTTGTCTCCCACCTCCTACTCAGAAATTTTATGTGTCACTTTTGCAATCTATGTGCTACATGAAAGAATAACATTTAGATCTGATGTCTCTCAATGATCGATATACTGTATTTTATTTAAAAAAAACAAAAAAACATATGCATGGTAAATTACAATGTTCGGATTACACCGTAGCTTCAGAGGAGCCCTAATTTTTCCGAGGTGGGAGGGAACTGATCTATTTATTCAAGTTTATTCAATTCTGAACACATCATGATGACAATGCCCAACTGCCATTTTACTGAACAGGTCATGAGCACACCTTAATGTAACTCAGTGGCACCTCCGTCTACATTAGTATCTCCGTTGTTAAACCAATCAGGACTGGGCTGCTAAGGCTGCTAACAGCTAACGTTAGTAACTCTAGTCCCGCTGACTTCAACAGGGATTTATTGTTCACGTCGTTGCATTATCAGGGATAAATTAGGGTGCGTCCCCTCAGGTTTAGTAGTGCAGCACTTTTGAGTGCTTTACTCTCTCTCCACCGTGGCCCGGCCATGATACAGCACATGTATGCGTCATTGTGCATGTGTGATATTTGGAAAGCATCAATCGCGCTATGGCTTTAAAAAGGATTCCTTGGCTTGAAGTTTGATCAGTGCACTAAATTTAACTTTAACTGTTTGCATTTTTGCTAATATACCACTGTCAGTGGAGTGGAAACCAGCTGGCAGCTGTAAAAACAAGAAGTGACCCCTGTGTAGCCTTGAAACAAAGATCACCATGAACAAAAAGTGAAGCTGTTATGTTGCTATTGCTATATTAATAATATTAATCTGTTGGACTATATTCACTGAAATAAAGTTTGTCATTTTGTCTTCGGTAAATACTAGTATTTTCTGAAAGTTTCCCCACTTTAAGGTATGTTTAAGGGAAATCTCTGGGAATCATGTTTGTTTTTTCTTAAAGATTTGTCCTCTGATTTGTTTTAAATTTACCAGGTGGACAGTTGGTGTTTTGAAGCATCCGGAGATTCAGAACTGTAACATTGAGCTGGAGGGGAATTAGTAGTTTGTTTTCAGTCACCGTCGGGAATACTCACATGTGGATTAATACGCCACTGAAAATAGTCCCCGACAAGTGTGCTATTTCTTACGGTTTGTAAACTATTTACCAAAACTACAGTGACCAGCTGTTTGAGGAGATTATTTACTCTTGTTTAAAAATTGATTGAAACATTTAGGAGCTGTTTTTGAAGATTTGTGCTTTCAGTGGGAACCAGCGGGTTTGAGACTGAGTGCCACAAAGAAGCTGTGGAAATGTATATATTTTTAATTTTTTAATAATTGTTACCACCTAGTTATTATTATTATTAACATATGTATTATGTATTTCTTCGCTGGTCTTATAATTGTTGTTTTTGCAATTAAAAATGAATAAATAAATAAATAAATAAACAAATAAACTTACCAGCAAAGAAACAGAAACAAAAAATTAAAATGGCTGTTTTTTCCTCTCAGCCAAGTTTCCTCAATGGGAGGGAGGAAAATGAATATTTAAGCCCACTACCCAACATGACTGGTGTGTTTTCAACTATCAGACTGACTGACAAACAGACCCACTCACACTGTTTGAGCTGTGAACTCACTTCTGAGGCTAAAAAAAACATCTGTTGTGCAGATTTGGAAGCGGCGATGTGCCAACAACTTTTCAATCAATAAAACCGGAAAGAGCTCAATGCTGCTGTCTCATCTCTCTCTGCAGATGTTGGAGATCAACACAATGCCAGCGAAGAATCACAGGTTCGTTATACAATCTGCTGCTTCAGAGCAGCGTCTGGAAAAAACTTCTAGTTTTAGGTTTCACATGGACTCATAAACTCAATAATAATAATTTATTATTATTATTCTCAGGTGCAATACTGACTCAACTGTAAAATAAATAGGCAATAATTCAACTGTGCAATACTGTCATTAATACCGCATTTATACTGTACATTCAAAAAAATACTCTGCCATTCTGGCACTTATATTAACATCCAACTTCTCAGCATTTACATAGTTGCACTGTGGATATTTGATATATATTGTACTGGTTATTTGTTATATATGTCTTAATGCAAATATTTGTACATATTTCATATTTCTTCTATTCTCATTCCATTATTATTAATTTTAGCACTTTACATATATTGTGTTTGTATTGTAGAGTTCTGTCCATAATTTACAAGTTACATACTACTTTATTTCTATTTACATTTCTTTATGTTATACAGAGAAACTGTAAGGATCAATAAAGTATTTCTGAGTCTGTAGTAACCTCTTATGTGTCCTTTTAAAATGAAATAAACAAATAACAAAATGTACAAAATAAATCTCCACTACTGGAGACTTGAATGGGCCTTTCCAACCGTATGTTATCTATATTTGACTTTTAACATATTCATATCAGATTTCTCAGAGAAAAGTATTCACATTGTGCGAATTGAACTCTGATAATAATGTTGAACATGTTTAAAGGTATTATATTAGTCTCTTGCACATTTCTCGAGAGCTTTTGCAGCAGTCAGCTAATCTGCCAGATAAATGAAGACTTGTCTGGAAAGTCGATATAATGAAATCAGGAAGGACAATACATTCTGTCCTGTCTCCTGTTGGATATTTGATTTTATTTATAAGTATGTTGCTTGGCTTAAAATATCTTTAAATCACTCTTGTTAAAATGATGTGTGTGGTCTACTGTTCTACTTGTGCAAATCAGATTACAATGTTATTTATCTCCTCTGCTCTGCAGGCTTCAGATTCCTCTCAGAGGAAGCAGAGCACCTTCGCCCCGCCCACCATGAAAGGTAAAAAACAACAGTTTTTAGCCTTGAATCCTGTGAATCTGCAAAATGTGCACAATGTCTGAACATGAATAAAAGATGTTCTGTGTAAGGCAGAGCCGAAGAAATCTATTTCCCCTTAAGGAGATGATTATGAGGAGCATTTATGTGGTACATCTCAGGTCAGCCCATGTCCTAAAACTTACTTTCCCATACAATGAAACCGCATTGTTGGGGGAAAGGTATTCTGCCGTGGATTTTGTTTGTTTTTTTGTTGTGACGTATCACAGATATGTGAGGGGAGCAGTGAAAGAACATTTGCTTCCAGTTGCAAAGCAAATTCACATCTTCAGCAGGCGATGGGCACTCACCTGTGCCCTTAAAGGACCATTATGTAATATATTCATTGTAATAAATCATACAGTGATCAACCATAACATTGTGACCACCTGCCTAATATTGAGTAGGTCCAAAATGATGCAAAGATGAGAATATGTGCAGTAAATGATGCCAGAAACAAAGACACTACGTCACAAGAATCAAGTTCCATACGTGCCAGTAAATGTCTGTGAAAAGGTCTTTGAGAGCATGGAAACAGAAATAATCAGTCCACTGTTGGTGCTTCTTATAAAACACTGCATGTCTCACACACTAAAGATCTATTAATTTGGGCTTATTAGCAACAGACGCATCTTCTGTCCTCAGAAATTACATGCAGACAAAGCTGATTTAAGATGTGACCAGGCCAACAATCAGTGTCTTGTTGGAAAACATCCAGTAAGCCGCATATCAAATAAAGAATTTCTTTATAGCTTCTTTATCTTTCAGTATACAGTATGTATGTGAATATGTGTTATTTGCTCAGAGCCATAAAAGCTAGGACATTACATCATAGTGCAGCATGATTTGGTGCTGACACTAAATGTGCTTTAAGGTCTGTAAAGTCAGACTCTGGTGGTTTTCTTGCAGCTGGGTACACACCCGTCTCCTGCTTCCTCTTCTCAGTTTCATGTATGTTTGCTTTTTCTATAAAAGCTCTGTTTGTTTTTATTTTATTGCACGTTGTTTGTCTTTCTCTGGGTTATCTGCAGCTATTTCTGGTTTTACCCCCACTTCTGTTTTTCTTTTAGTCCTCAGTGTTTGTCAGCCTTCGATGTGTAGGCTCAGCTGCAGGGGGACGGGGCATGATGGAGGTGGTGGTATGGCGGTTACTTCTGATGGTTTAGTCTTTAACTATGGATTAGGGCTAGGGTTGCTAATTTTGAAAGTTTTTTATACCACCCTCACCCATTATTAATCCTACCAAAATTTTTCTCACATCACATGCCCACTCAGTATTGCCCAGTTACTTTTTTTTACCGTTTTTTTTTTTTTTTCTCTTTTTCACCTTAAGAAAATTTTTTTTTTCTGCCATGGTTCTTCTTTCACTTTCTCCATTTCACCGTCAGGAAGTAGCAGCTACGGTGCTGCGTTCACTGTCTCCAGTTCACCATCAGGAGAGTTACTGTTGCAACCACGGTGCTGCGTTCACTGTCTCCAGTTCACCATCAGGAGAGTTACTGTAGCAGCCACGGTGCTGTGTTCAGTTCACCGTCAGGAGAATTACTGTAGCAACCATGGTGCTGCGTTCACTGTCTCCAGTTCACCGTCAGGAGAGTTATTGTAGCAGCCACGGTAGTGTGTGTAGTGTCGCAGACATGCAGCCATTTTCACAATAAAAGTCTCCACTGCACATTTAGTTCAGTTAGGAGGTTGTCAGCTGCGAGTCTGCCCGGATTAACCATAGCAATTGTCTGACAAACTGTGTGTGTTTGTGCTACGTTAGCAGCTGCTAGCTGTTAGTGGTGCTGGTGGTTTTGTGCCTGCTGTAGCGTAACTTCAGTGAGTTCCCGACAGACCGTGTGTGTGTGGCGGCGTTATAGCTGTGAACGTAGCTGTAGCAGACAGTGTGTGTACAGTTTATTAGTCTGTGTATCATATTTTTGTAATAGCAGTAGAAGTGTGCCTTACGTTTAAGTTATACTTCATTGCCTCAGTTGTGATCTTTGTTTTCTGAGCAACTTTCTGATGGTTTTTAGCTCTAAAAGACTTTGTTGTTGTGTTTTTGTCATCATCGTCTAAACTGAATAATTTATAAAACAGTTATGAGGCCAGAGGAAGCAGCACTGCTACAACAACAGTTTAGAGAGGCTTTCATATTCACGACAGAGTGTATTAGACTTTAAATACGTACGCAAGACAGAAGATCCTACTTTAACGAGTCTGCAGGAAAAGGTCAAGGCTTTAGGGGTAAAGAAAGGAAACAAACAGGAAGACAAACATAGTGTATATGAGTGTGTGTGCAGAGCTCTCTGGCAGTGAATGCAGCACTGAGTTCCAGGAAGTAGAGACAGTAAAAGCTTTTCTTTTATTGATCCCGTCTGAGTGTGTGTGTGTGTGTGTGTGTGTGTAGGCCAGTTAGCTAATAGCCTCATGAGTAACCGCCTATGCACCAAATTCTTACATTTACATACCGTAGGATCAGAAAACATAGTCTTTGATTTATTAATCTGATTAGGGCTGCAACTGGCAATTATTTTCATTATTGATTAATCTACCCAGGATTTTGAAGATTTGTTGACTAAATTGTTTGGTTTGATCTGTAAAATGTCAGAAATAATGAAAAATTGTTCATCTTAGAATCTCTAAGTCCAAGGTGATCAATCAATTAAAATACGTATTTATACATATTAATTGCATGATCGTCCATGAGTAATAATGATTAACTGCAGATTTTCAGTCTTTTTCTCATCTGGATGTTCAGTTAAAATGATAGAAGTTTAAAATTATCCAAAGTTCAGGACGTGAACATTTTATGTGTCATTTACTCATTCAGTTTAAGTTTCAATTATAATTTTTGAATCACAAATTAATTTTAGTTTTGTTAATTTCGGCTTTTCCTGCTTATCAAGTCATTAAATGGACATTAGCAGTTATTGTCAGCCTCATAGATGTGGGTCAGTAGGGGCCTGCTACACTCCCTGGTAGGTTTTCATCTATTCACATGAGCGATCACCGAAAGAAGGAATAAAAGAAGACGACAGCGACCTCTAGAGACCACCATGTTACTCCCTCATGTTTCTAGAGCAGCCCAGAATGGACGAACCAAGCACTGGCTCTAGAGAGAGCCTTTCATGTTTTTATCTTACCTGAAGGCCACCATAGTTCGCCGACATGCTTGTGAAAGTGAAAAACCGCGGTACCGCCAGCCGCTTGTCGTCCTTTCTCATTACAGTAAGGATGGCCTCTGGGCGAGGTGAATGATATTACCGCGGTTTTGCACTTGGTGGCTCACGTTACCGCAATCTTGGAAAGGGAGTAATGAACACAGGGGGACTTAGTTGGTTGCAACCACACCACTAGATGCCACCAAATCCTACACACTGTACCTTTAAAGTGGTTTTGTTTCCTCAACCTAAACAAGCTGTTTGTGAACAAAATGTATTGTTTCAGTCAGTTTGACATGTTTTAGAAAGTGTTGCTTTTAAATTCTGCTGTCATTTTACAATATAGTAGCTGTAGCAGGCCCCTACTGACCCACATCTATGAGGCTGACAATGACTGATAACGCCCAGTTAATGAGCTGATAACAGTCAAACTGGGGTCTGTTGCGACATGTGTGTAGTTCCCTCGTCTCTCCACTAGAGGTGCTCTTCTCTCCTCAGAGCTTCAGCTGGGGGTGGAGCAGCACCTTCTAGGGGCGGGGCTCTGTGACACCGATGGCCAGCTGAGCCCAATCACAGCACAGCTCTATGCCACCGCCTCCCTGTGGACCAATGACAATGGACTAGAGGAAGTCAATGGGAATGAGGCGAGTCTGCTGTTAGCCAATCAGGAGAGAGGAGTGGCAGAGAGCAACAGTTCAGGGGGTAAAGTGGTTTTAAGACAGAAAAACATATACACTATCAATGGCAGTATAACCTTTAATTTTGTGTTATCAGATTTACAGTAGTGCTATAACTAAAAATCATACTTAAGGTCATAAAATTAGAGTTATTACGTGGAAGTACAACCAATAACACCATACTGTTTGTCTGCCTGTGGTGTATTTGAGATTTTCAAAGTCTGTCTCACCAGACCGAGGTGAGCCCAAAAACATTTTACAGCAAACATTTCATATTCAAAGTTATTTGGAGTATATTGTTAATAATGTAACTGACAAAAATTGTTACTTAATAAGAACAATTTGATTTTCTCAATTATTCTCCAAATTACTTAATATGTAATAATATGATTTACTTGGCTAAAAACTGACATTTTAATTGATTGAGCTGACAGTTTACATAAACAAAGACATTTGAATAAATGAATAGATATTGATTTGTCAAGTTAGCTTTCATTTTGTCACAAAGTGTTTGCCCTTCACTTTAAAACTACATTTCTTATATCAGCATTGATTACATTTACATGCACAAAATATTCAGGTTTTTGCTTTAATTCTGAAAAAGACAATACTCCTACTAATGGCTGATGGAAATAAATATTACAGAAATATTCCCGATTACATGCAGCCTCCCTCTTTCATTCCTTTAACCACCTTCTTGAAAAGGTCGGTGTGATATTTGTTCATGTCCAAAAACCTGTTGATATCCAAGTCTTTCATAATGTTTACCAGTAGGTGTGCTTCTCCTTCTTTTCTTTTGGGCACGCATCCCTGCAAACTGTCAGCTAGTTGGTTTGTGTACAATACACGACTCTAAAAAGGCATAAAGCCGTGTGACAAAAACTTCAGTAAAAACAACAATTGAGACTCATATTCCAAATGTGCTGCATACGTGTATGTCCAACGAATGCTCCTAAAACCTAAATAATATAATTTTATGCCACGTCTTAATCAGAAAATGATCCATTCAGAAAAAGGCCTTACTTAGGCCCTATCCACATACAGATATTTTTAAAAACACATACTTTTCTTCCATGTTTTGGCCTCTCGTCCACATGCGAACACAGTTTGTGGTCACAAAAACGGATGTTTTTTAAAATGTCTTCTAAGGTGCAGATTTTAAAAAGGAGCGTTTAGAAAACTGACCGTCTCCTCATTTTACGGCCATTGTTGCTTTGAGTAATGAACACACATCAGAAACAATAAAGATGGTGGACTACTGGCTTTTTCACGTTTTGTTAGCACAGCTCAAACTAATAACTACATTACATTTGAAAAATGTTCCAGTCACAGGAGGCCAAAGCAGGAGTACATTAAACGTGGAGGCTGAATGGTGCATGAATGTGCTTTTGGGGGATTGAAGGCAAAGTTTGGAGCAATCAGAAGGGCGATGGACAAACCTGAACGACCTCCCTTTCCTCATGTAAAGAGACAGCAGATGACAGCAGAGTGATGACAGGAATCCCAGACTCCCAACAACTGTTATCCATCCGTCTGTAATGAAGCAGAGGGAAAGAGTGAGAAAGGCCCTTAACTTATGATCTCACTTTTGGAGACATGTAAATATTACGGCGAGTGTTTGGTGCGATTTTTGCTTTTGAGTGTGGATAGAGATATTTTGTAAAATGAATGAATGGTTTGGGGTTTGGTTTGGTGTCTGCAGTTATGTGGATAATGTACCAGACCGTAGTGGTGAAAACTGAGCTGAACCAGAAGGCAAAGCTCTCGATTGATTTACCGGTCCATCTACGTTCCGTCACTCCCCTATGGTCATGAGCTTTGGGTAGTGACCGAAAGAATGAAATTGCGGATACAAACAGCCAAAATGAGTTTCCTTCGTAGGGTGGATAGGCTCAGCGTTAGAGATAGGGTGATGAGCTCAGATGTCTGGGGGGAGCTGAGTAGAGACGCTGATCCTTTGCGTTGAAAGGAGCTAGCTGAGGTGGTTCAACATCTGATTAGGATGCCTCCTGGACGCCTAACTTTGGAGCAGGGATGCTAATCCAAACGAAATATGCTGTTTACAAGACCCGTATCAAATTCTAAATATTGTCTGAATCATAGTGTAATATTAACGTGCATGTAAACATAATCAATTAATCAGATGTAACACTGAAGGAGTTGCTTGTAAAATTCTGCAGCTTTAAGGAGCTTTTTGTTCTCTTTGTCATGCCAGCGCTGCTCTTATCAACCGCTGCAGGCTACTGATAAACCCACAGTACAACATACGGCACTGAAATCTACATCTGAAAAATACAGGCTGCCACACACACACCCACACACACCCAGTCTTACTAATATGTTCCATAATAACAGTCTATATTCTGTACATCTAACTACTAACAGCACTAACTCCTCTTTCTTCTCCCTCTCTTGTGGCTTTGCGTGATCTCTCCATCTCTCTTTTACCCCCCCTCGCTCTACCCCTCTTTCTCAGATTTGTCATGTGACCACAAAAAGGAAGCGTCCAGTCCCGACTCCGTCTCCCGATAGCCACCTTTATCCACTTCCATCTCTTTGTCTCTCAATAACCAACATTTCCCCTCTTACTCACTGCCGTTCATCTGATCCCACTGACACTGCTTCACTCTCGTGCTACACATAAATACTGTATGTTTCCTCCCTCTCTTTCACGCACACATTCAGACACATAAGAGGTTTTAATTAAATGTACTAAATCAGTCTAAATTTAAATTACTGCAGGTGACGTTGGTGAGGTTTTGCTTGTGTAGAAAAGGCTGTGAATAAAGATACATTATATTGAAACGTTTACTGAATGTGAGTGAGTCTTTTTCATCCTTTCGGGAAAGTCTTTCTAGATATCTTTTCTTCTAGATCTTCTATTTTTAAGCTAAAGTACAAATGTTGCATTCTTTTCTTTTCCTTTCCTCCATCAACCATGGAAGAAATAACCACCGTTGCCGCTTTGTACAGGTTGGTGAAGTCCCAGATATGTCAAAAAACCAAATGTGTCATGTCTGGGTTCATCACCTGGCGGTGAGCTGTAATCACACACAGCACCATTGCACTGACTGTATCTAGCAAACCACACGTCACTGCTGTGGTATAAACCTGAAATAAAAAGATTACGCTGTGATTTAATTGCAATAAATGGATCAAAATGATGCTGAAATCACTATATAATGATGTTGATTTGTAAACTATCTCAATTCATACTTTGTCAGGTCTGTCAACAACACAATAAGCAAAAAACTTTTAAAACGCTTGTTTTCTGACTGGAGTTTGGATAGATCAGTGCCAGGAATTATTAATTTTTACCTACGCTAACATTAGCCTGATTCAGGCTCTGTGTTCTTGTTTCATCATATAGGTGCATTGATTTGAGCATATTTTTTATGCTAAATGTAGCACCTGTGAGGGTTTCTGGACAACATCTGTCATTGTTGTGTGTTGTTAACTGATTTCCAATAACATATAGATACATTTGCTTACCTCAAAAATGTGACATATAAAACAAACGGGGGTAGAGTATTGGGACAACCATTGAGAGATTACAATATTTAGAGTATAAAATTAAAGTAAAAGGTCATGTTTTGTCTGTGTGCAACATTTACGCTGCAATAAATAGCATTAACTTCCTGCCTTCCTCACATCTGTGTGACCCTATTTTTAGAGATCAGTGTAGTGTTTCTGCACCAACAGCTGATCTGTGTCTGACGTGTTTGTGAATGAGTCGACTTGACCAGAGATTTTACCACATGGATCTCAGAGGCAACATGTCCACAGATGGGATGTCTGACAAGAAGACTCAAAAGGGAAGAAACAAATGAGATTCACCATGACAGATGGTTAAAGGCAGAATCTTCTGGTTTTTCATCAAATATATAACCATATTATGCATGTTTTTAATATAATGTGTGATTCATTTCATGCTCTCTGTCACAGACAAATATAATTGTTTTTCCCCAACCGGTTTCCAGCTTTTCCTCAAGGATTTAGCAGGTATTTCCTGTTGTTGCTGCGACCAACGTGCAGCTGGAAAGAGGAGACTTTGTGCTGCCGACAGTGCCTTAGTTTTATTTCGTAAACTTCCTGAACTATTTCAGTTAATGACAGTGTTTGAGAACCTGCTGTGACTCAGCATAAGAAAAGACACAGCTTTTGGTTTAAAGTCACCAGTTAACCCGGTTAGCAGACAGTCACCACAGTAATGGCGGACTGGGGAATGCACTAGTGGACGCCAGATTCAATGAAGTGTGTTTTAGAAAGGTTTCATTTGTTTTGATAGAAAAATATTAACATTTTCAATTGGGGAGAAAGGGAGCTTTTTGTTTCTCTTTCATTGTCATCACTTAATCTGTGAATTTCAAAATCTGGAGGCCTGGTAATGATGTTTGGGTGGCGTGGGATGGAGGGGTGTTGGTAAACCATCAGACTGGTGTCCATCTCAAGTGCACCTACAAGATGTAATATTAGCATTTGTTGTGTCTTGTAATCCATTTAATGGTGTTAATTTGACTGACATTTGTGTGTGTGTGTGTGTGTAGGGAAGATGAAAAGTTCAGTACCTGAGGAGGACGAGGAGGAAGCCAGCCTTCAGGACGACTGATCCAGGAGAGAAAGTGGCCAATCTTTGATATTCTGGACAAACCAACAGACTTTGGCGTCCATCTGCAACACAAGACATCGATCAGTGGGAGTTCATTGAGAGATGGCAGTAAATGTTTAATTAGAGTATAATAAGAAACAAGTCAAACCAGCTTCACTCTTAATGAACTGGCCTGGAAACAGCAAACTTAGCACATTCACTTCAACACGTCCACACAAACGGTCGCTGACTCTACTATTGTTTAACCCCTGAGTATCATATACTCACCCAAATTAAAACTTACTTTTGTTTGTCTGGTAGTAGTTCATAAATAGTTGGAGGTATGATGATCAGGCCTTTAACCAAAGCAGCAGGCTGATAACAACTCACTGCCTTCACAATATCAGATGGGAATGTGAGGTCACTGACAGCCAGTCCGTCATTTTTGGAGTGCCAACCTCTGGCTAACACAAAAGCTAACAGAAAACACTACAGAGTGAATAAGATTCAAAAGCTGAATTGTAGTATTTATAGTATAGAGTCAGACTCAAAGGTAGGCTAAGGTTATGGGTTTCATTTTACAAGATACTGGAAGATTAATTATGCAGTATTAGCTTGCTTTTGTAAGTAGACTATTCTGTTAATATAACAGTTGCTAGCTTATCTTTGTTCATATGATTTTGTAGTTGGCATTTGGTTTGTAGATCTTAATACCTACCTGTCTGTAACGTGGACATTGGCCTCTAGAAATGTACATATTTTGAACTAATGTGTTCACTAATGCCAAAACACATCAGTGATTGTATAAACATTTCTGATGATGATGAACGATTGACAGATGAGTAGACCGGTGACAGATAATCAACCATAGCTCCAAATCGCCGAACCAAACGCTACCCTCCAAAAATGGCAGAACGCCCCAGGCGACATCTTAACACTTTTGGCGGGAAGCTGCTGTGAACCAACAAACATAGTGTCGGAAATATTGCCATTTAAAAATGTACACACTGAAAAAATTTTCAAAAAGGAAAGAATCTGGATCTTAACTGAGAAGCTAGCTTGCTGCTAGCTACTACAGTGTGGCCAGATAGCTACATAGCAGGGGCTAACCACAGGTGCTAGCTGGTTAGCTACCAACAGTGCCAATTCACAATAAGCTAGATATCTAGATACTTTTTGTCACCACAAAGTGTCTGTTTACTAAAAGGCAATAAAAACCTAGATAACAGTTTTTAAAAAATGTAACCAGCTAACCCTGAAATAGAACAGGAGTAGAATGGACATTCAATCAACATAGCAGGATGGGCAGAGCGCCGGCTGTTTTCATGTGTACCGATGCCATTGCTACTGTAGTAGCGGGCTTCCGTATAAACTCAGCAGACTCATGGCGTGGACTCACTGTGGTTTAGCAGAAACGTCTGAAATGAGCAGTGGAGTAGCAATATTACACATTAACAACTTCGTGCTTCATCCACACACATAACACAATCACGCACAATGCTAACACCAAATGAGTGTCAACGTTGTTGGGCACATTTTCTGCAACCAGTGTAGCATTAAAGCATGGTGGAATTAGCAAGCTAGCTAGCTAACTAGCAGACAGTTAGCTAGCTAGCTAACTAGCAGACAGTTAGCTAGCTTGCCCATTTCCAGCCCATTCACAGTCTTAGGGTGTCAAATACTGAGGCTTTATCACAGCCATCAGTGTTCAATACTAACGCACAAGGCCCCCCTTAGCGGCAGTATGAAACGCACCCCTCCGTTCTTCTCCTATATGTTATGTCTAGGACTGCTAACAAATTGGGCTAAGCGGTCGTTACTGTGACATCTCACTGTTTTAATGCAGGTTTTCGTACCGGTCCTGATCCAGAATCACCATATTACCGATGATGTGGTTGTTTTATATCTATGGTGATACGTTGCAGTTTCACTATAACTAGCTAACCTTCTCGATTGTTTTCCCTCCATCACCTAAAATGTTCACTGTGTGATCAGGAATTTGCAGGTGGTTTACACAACAGTAACACCTGTAAAATATACTGTACAGCTATTGGAACACAATACAAAAGTAATAAATAAGCAATAAATACCATACAGACTTTTGCATCAGACAGTGTAATAAACATGCATCATTAAGGTTATCATTGCTATCAGTCACAGCTGTGCCTTTTCCTTAAATCAAAATGTCTGCTGTACAAAAGGTCTTACACATTACATTTGATTTTTAAGATGTTCTTGTTACTTTTTTCCAAAAATTGAGTTTAACAACATGGAGTTTGGTATTCATCAGTCTGTTCTGCTACTTCTACAGATGTCAATATATGTAAAGTGAAATATCTGTTTACAGCTGACCAGCACAGGTTTTGACTTTTTTTTTTTTTTTAATAAACTGAATTTGAAGTGCTAATTCAGATTACTTGAATGTATTTTTTGCTAAATCAATGGTTCGACTGATGAAACAGCAATGAAATGTCAGCATTGACTTTATTGTAATGTTGAAGTTTAAAACAACTTCTGTCATTGTACTATTGGGTTATTGGTTTTCTCTGGATGCCCCCTGGTGGTTTCTGTAGGACACTACAGCCATATGGTTACAAACACTACAAAATGAGAGATAATTGTGTTTAAAGGCCAAAATAAAATTAATATTTGATAATTAAGTAACAGTGTAACTTTAGGTTGAAGTATTGCACAGTGAAAAACACGTTTTGGAGTTCTTTTACAAGCAAAAGGTGTTTGATGTTGAAGCCGGTAGTCTCTAAAGGTACTTCATATTTGTTCTGTTATTACCAACCCAACAAGGTCTAATATTTGTAGTATGTAATTACTATTCAGCTTACTTTTATGTGACTTAACTTGAGCTGTTGAGGATCCAACAAGGTTTGACTTATTTAACAGTCCCCTGATGGCACCAATTACAATAATTACATTATTAAATGTCGTCACTTACCAGATTTCACCTCGCCGAGGTCACGTGCACGAACCACTGCTACACACTCACAGCTCAGGTCTCACACAGCCCTAAAGTTTATTTTATTCATGTCATTTAAGTTACAGGGTGGAATCAAGGACAGAAAAAAGAAGAGGTTAGAAAGAAAACAGAAATCATTCCACATCAAATGTGTCCTCTAATGCCCATAGTGCACACTGCTGATGGTAGAAATCATCTCATGTAATGTACTGTATTCCTGCTACATGCTGTAAATGCTGCATCCAGATTTTAACAGTCCTGGGTACAGAAAGTAGTGTGCAGTATGAGCGTCCAGACAGCGTCCTAGTGTTAGTGATCCATCAGCAAAGGGCCGGCACACAGGGAGCAGGGTTTGTCTCGATATGGAGCCCTTTGCATTGATTTGACGAAAAATAAATCAGTGTAAAAGTTGTCCGCCTGTCCTAAAAGGTCCCGTGGAAAGTTCACTGCAGG
The DNA here is from genome assembly GCA_947000775.1 of Pterois miles. Lineage (NCBI taxonomy): Eukaryota > Metazoa > Chordata > Actinopteri > Perciformes > Scorpaenidae > Pterois > Pterois miles. The sequence goes on along the minus strand of CAMQGK010000242.1, from coordinate 4,553,693 downwards.
AACCGCAGTTTACAAGTCCACACCACATCACCAAGAGTGTATATACTGTATATATACATTTATTTTTTTGTCTTATTGCAGCTCCAGGTTTTTGTGGACTTTCAGTACTTGTTTTCTGTGGAGGACCTGGTTGCTTTAATTGCTCCTATTAAAGTTAATACTAAGAAGAGATGTTCCGATACTAGTTTTTCCTTCCAGATACCGATTCTGATACCTGACATTTTCCTCGCTCTGTTACACTCTCCACTAGCATCGCACAGTTGTTTGCGATCGTCACGAGACAAACTAACTGCGATCACTTTTTCTTTGCTGCTCTAAAAACAGTAGTTGCCAGTGGCAGCCATGATACATCCAGAGCGACAGCACAGCAAAGAGTAAACTCCAAACATTTTGGACTGAAAACACAGATTATATTTACAATATTTTATTGTTCAACACAGACCATATTGTTAAAATATGACAACAGAATAGAAATTATTTTGTTTTACTTTTGTACGGCACTTTGTAGGCGGACGTTTTACTGGCGTCCGGTAGCCACTATCAGTCCAAAATGGCAGAAGCTTAGCTCTGCTGCTGGGCGCTGATGTTGCAATGAAACAAACTATTGTCTCTGACTTCTTGGCGATATATGTTCTTTGAGCACAGAAGAACTGACTTCTGGTTAAACAAGTACATTTTTCCTGGTTTATAAATTCTGGCATCGTATACCTGATCCCAAATTTTGGGCAGTATCGGACACATTTTTGATACTGGTATCTGAACAGCTCTAATACTAAGACATTTATCTGAGATGGTGGACCGTCAACAGCTGCTGTCAAAGTGCCTTTGAGCAAGGCACTATTCCTGCTTCAGCGGGACCTGTTGGTGAACAGCACTACAAGACTGCAAATGTAAAAATTAGACACAGAAAAGAAAAAATTTCTCTTCATGAAAGATGAATCCTCATTTCAGAGGCTACTTTGCAAGAGATCATATAAATTACATTTTGCACTGGCTTGTTCATTTATACTTTACACACCACTGGAGAAAAAATAAAAGAATAGCACCTACTGGACCTTAATAGAGAGGTGAAGTCGCAACTCTTCCGGTGGACCACCATGGGAGCTAATTTTGGAAAAAATATGAACGGTAGTCCATGAAGAGAGAGAAATATTTTTTGATCCCGTTTCAATTGCAGTATGAATCACACATGATGTTTGTCATGTCAAGAAAGTCTCATTTAAGAGTCTCGCTATATAAGACTGTGAAAATACGTAGCTAGAAAGAAGAGTTGCTGTTAGCTAGCTGTCTGAAATGAGCAGTTTCACACAAAACTACATGATACTATGGCAAACTGAGACTTTTTACTTTAAAAATTAATTTTAAAATTGATGAACGTGTGCGATTCATGGCGTAATTCAAACAGGATCAAAAACCTACTGAAAATATCTCACCACTGACTACCGTACTTACTTTTTTCCTAAATAAGGCCCCATGGCGGTCCACGGAGAAGGGCTGGGACATCGCACCTCTGTTACAGAGAGTTGACTAACAACCGCTGTGAGGAATACTTGCTCCACGCCTGTACCGTAGTATTACTGCAGTACTTTATTTAAAGTTTGTTCCGCTGTAAAAGGTGTTGTGTAAACCCCGTTCTCTTAACCGAGCTGCCGCAGATTCAGGCGCATTATTTCCATCGTCCAAACATTAACACCCAAACACTCCACCACTTCCAAGCCCTGATACACAACTTTTAGTGTCAACACATTTGGCAAATCGTCATAAAAATAACAAAACATAAACATTAAAAACAGACGAGTTCAGTTCACATCAAAGTAGAATACAGATATTATATCTTTACCCACAAAAAAGTTCAAGTTACGACTAGCTTGAAAAAGAAAGAAAACATCACCATGTTATACAAGAGAGTGTGTGTTCACTATGAAATGTTGAGAGATTAGTGTGTATGTCGTATATATCTGCTCAGGATGTCTGTCAGTGTGTGTATACAAGTGTAAACTTACATTAACAAGCAACAAGTCTTTCATTATCAACAGGAATCCTCCTCCGTAAAAGGGAAAGAAAAAAAAAAAATCACATCATTTTTCATTGCATTCCCAAAATAAGCATCCAAATCCATCACCACATACAAATTGTCACTAAAAATCTCAAATCTTTCATTGAAAAAAAAAAAAAAAAAAGAAAATAATATTTTAGTGTCAACTATATATATACTATATATTTATATTTTTGTTCTTTTATACCAACCAAACATATGGTATATTATGTGTTGCTATGGTAATGGTCCCTGGCAACATCATGAAAAAGTACAATGATTAAAATAAAGACACTGATCCCCAACTTCATCCAGCTAGTGTGTGTTTCTGTTCATACTTAATTTAGCTTTTTTGTCGTCTTTGTGCAATGAATTGTGGGTGTTCTTGTACGTTCTTTTGGCGTTTACTACGTATTTGATCTGTATTTAGAGTGTTTTTTTGTCTGAATAGAACGTTGAGGCATTGTAGGCATAGTTTAGTGTGTTTAGTTTGCATTTAGTGTATCCTGTTAGTGTTTATTTATTGTTGTTGTGTGTGCGTCTATATACGAGCACTGGTGCTCTGATGGTAGACGGCGTGTCTATATGTGTCTATGCGTTAGCACTGATGCTCTGTTTATAGACGGCGTGGTAGGCGTTTCGCAGCAGGACGTAAGGGAAACAGGACTCCAGCAAATCCATGGTCAGGAAGGGAGACTCCTGCACAATCTGAAACACAACACACACTCAGATGATAATCCATCAATCAATAATTAATCCTGTGTTTGTATAGCACCTTTCATATAGGTTAGTGCTGTTCAAAGCGCTTCACAGATCACTGACATGCCGAAAATAAGACAGAACAAGTGTAGACCATGAAAACAACAAGAAAGACAAAACAATTTAACAATCTGATGATTTGATACCAATAAAATAACAACTACATTTAAAATAGCATTACAAGCTATATTAACAGTAACAGACATAAAACAGTGTGAAGTTAAAAATGAGATTAATAAAAATAATAAAACTGAATAAAACTATCCAAATGAAATACAATAAAATAAGCGACTAGTAAAATAACGATAAAATTAAATTATATGAATGAAATACAATAAAATGATTAATAACAATATAATGAAAAAATAATAATGAAAAATTTCCTACTTAAATTAGTAAATAAAATAATAACCATTCTTGATCAAAAGCCTGACTGAACACCTAGGTTTAAAGTTCAGAGATATTAATACCATTATTCTCGTACTCTCACTTCTGATGCCTCAGTAGCAGAACCATGCTGGTTCCTTCTTTCATGCAATCACACTGATTAAAGGGATGTTTTCAGCGTTTTTCAGTGGGGTTGTATGAGGCACTTACAAATAGTTTTATATACTATATATATATAAATCAATATCAGTTTAAGTGTATGCCACATTTAGAATATTTTCACCGGTTTACCTTGCCATCAGACAGCTATACTGAAGTCATTTATGCTCTTTTCAAAGCTACCAGACTCCATTGAAAAATCCTATAATTTTACTTTGCAGATCCCGAGAGTTGCTGGTCCACCGCTGCCTCAATCAGTTAGGTTGTTTGTTTGTATTATTGTGTGACTGGATTCCCCGAAGTCGCACAATGACACAAATACACTGACTGACTGAGGCAGTGGTAGACCAGCAAACCCTGCGTTCTGAGAAGTAAATTACAGTATACAGTACTTCAATTTCACATCAGAAAGGGCTGTCTGACAGCAAGGTAAAGCAAAGAAATATTCTAGTGTACACATAAACAGATACTGATTTTTTTTTTAGGTGTCCTGTCCATCTACTGTAGGTAAAACAGTAGCTCATATAACCCCACTTCAAAACACCTGCACTATCCCTTTAAGATGATATTTCAACACAGAAAGTCTCCTTAGGGTGCTTTCATACCTAAGTAGTTTGGTTCAGTTACGTAACGAGCCACAGTGTGTTTGCCCGGTTAATTTTGGCTGAACTACAGGTGTGAAATGACTCTTATTCTCACTAAGTGTCTCTCACCATGTCCAGCAGCAGGTAGACTGACTCTCTGTTGCGCGTCGTCATCTTGTCCGTCTCCTGGCCGATCTTCAACAGGCTGGACGATGCCAGCTACACACACACACACACACACACACAAGCTTTAACTGAATATCTACAATTTCAGCAAAATAAAATTAAATTTCAACCAGCTACCTTTATGAAAATGAATTAACCCTTTAAACTATCTTCAAATGCTTCATATTCCTAAAATCTGTACAACCTCATCTAAAAGGTTACGTCAGTACACTTAACTTAAACTGTGTCATAAATTAAAAAAAAAATGTTAAAGTAATGCAAGGATGTCACTGTGAGCGTATGATGTGAAACCAGGGACATCGTTGTCACTCCTACAACTCCACCCTTTTTAATAAAAGAGGCATTAACCCTCTGAGACCCGCCAGAGGTACGCCGGTGTTTAGTGAGGTCAACAGTAGATGTCTCATAGAAGTGGTGAACATCATCTGAAAGCTGGGAACCTGAAAATTAACTTGAGATACAGCTCAGCACTGTGTCAAGTATACGATGTCCATCCCTATGCTCTATTATGGCTCATCAGTAACTTTTGGTTTGATACCATTTGTTACAGAGTTTGTGCTAAATTTAATTTAAGCTTTTTTTTTGTAAACCTGGGGTTAGAGTTAGGGTTAGGGTTACCCTATCTAATCAAAAATTGACAAAAATGATCAATAATACCTCCAAAATAGCATATTAAGACACCAAGACCTTGAGGAACATGTAGATAAAGCCATGCTGTCATCACAAAATCATCACACATGAATACAGTTGGTCTCACTTGATCTCAGTTTTACAGTGATACCTAATTTGTGTAATTCGAGACTATTTAGGGACCCCAGTAGGCAGAAATATTCAAACACACCATTTTAGAATATGAGACATTAACAACATTTATACTGCATTCAAAAACGGCATGTGATTATCATAAAGTGGGCATGTCTGTAAAGGGGAGACTTGTGTGCCCATTGAACCTATTTTCATTCACATATCTGGAGGTCAGAGTTCGACTTCAAAGCGTTATTTAACCTCCATCCTGACAAGCTAGTATGACATGGTGGGTACCAGTGGATTCCTTAGTTTCATTTTATATCTGTACCTCCATTGTAGCTCTAAAACTGAACCTGTTACAGCCTCTGAAAGACAGTAAAACCAGTCAGATAGCCTGCAAACCCTCAGGTCTCAGGAGGCTAATACATGTCCCAAGTTTCATTCAGTTTTGAGCATCTTTAACCCTTCAAAATAGCTTCGTTTTTCATGAAGCTTCACAATTTTGCATATTCGTCCATTTTGTTTAACACAACTTCTCTCTTTTTTTAAATGTTGTTGATTGAATATCTGAGTTTTTAGACACAAAACAAGCAATTTGAAGAGATCACATTCTGTATCATATGTACCTTCACTCTGGCTCTAAAACTGAACCTGTTTGCTGTCTCTTTCAGCTCTACCACCACCAGCACCAACATTCCCAGTTAGAGAAAGGGTGAAAAGTAAAGCAGGGCGCCGTTTGGCTCTCAAATCAGTGGCAGCTCAACATGACAGCATGACGTCCTGTAGATGTACGAAGGGAACAGGACACAAAAATAAGAGAAGTAAAAAACTGAAAATCCTCTTACAGCCAGGAACTCTTTGAGGCGGTCCTCTATGCTCCCCTTGTGGATGGTGAAGAGAGCAGCGGCGATCTGGTTGATGGCTTTGGCCAGGCAGTGGATGTTGTTGCAGTGACCTGTAGGGGGCAGCAAACGTACGCCATTAGTGACACAACAGGAAGATGCCATCTGTCTCTGAAAATCAATTAACTCGGTTTAATTTTCTGGCTCTTTAAGAGATTCTCTAGATTACAAAACCTGGAAGACCAGCGAGGAAAATATGGATTTATGTTTCTTTGTATTTCATGCAGATGAAAGCCATTAGTTGTGAATGTGGGAAGCACAATGTGAATATAAAACGTGTGATGGTTGGTGTGGCTGCACCGGCGCCACGTCTCAAGATGTGCTGTCGGAAAACCAATCGCTGGCAAACACGCAGTCTGCATACTAACAATGGTGGATCCCATTACAGCTCATTATCCCTCTCAAATGTCTCTGATTAACATGGCGCCTCTCATTTCAAGGATGTTAAAGAGGCAATGTCTTGAAAATTCATCCTTAAGTGATACCTCATAAAAAAGGACCATTTAACTACGTCTCTGCTGAGGTTTATTTACCTGAATACATCTCTTTATTGACATACCTGCAACAAATACAGTTAAAAAAACCTGACCTTTAAAAATGTATTTATAATTTAAGAAATGTACATAATGATGATGAGATCGTTCTTGTGCACACAAATGAATCAATCTGAGGGCACAAGGTCAATGTCATTTGCATGCAGAACAGTTTCATGCCATTGATGCAGTAAATTATGTTTCCTACAATGTGTGCGCTGCTCTCAGGCTCGTTATTGTCCTTATTTATTATAAAAAAAGTTATAACAGGTTAAAACTGGGGTGGGGCGGTAGGAAAAACAATTATGCAAAATGAGATTATACCATTTGTAGTTTGACTGTGTCAGGGTATCTGACCTACTCCAATCCATACTGGCAAGAAAGTACTAAGGATGTTGTATGACTGATGCTTCGTTACTGAGTGTAAAGTCCAGATCACCTCGGCTTTTACTGGAGGTGGAGCTCTGAACGCTGTCTGGAGGTTGATTAGAGTTGATGCTCTAGATCCCGACGTGGAACAATACTGGCTGATTGCAGCCGTTTGCTGCTGGGTTTTTGCAACCACTTTATGTTTTTCTTCTTGGCACGCGACTCCAATTTTCCAACTTTCAAGGTTTTCTTGCAGAGGGTGCAGCAGGCTTCAAATACGTTTCCAGGCATCGGCTTCAACCGTGTACTAAATTCACTGTTCTCTCACCAGAGCTAACTGAACTAGCATTTACCCATTTTTTTAGCACTCTGACCTTATGTTTGATGAAAGCAATGTTGTCGACGTCGCTCAGCTTTGTACTATCTGCGAGGTTTCTCCACTAATAATCACACCACTCCCCTTGACTGCATGTGACATGAGTGTGCTCCAATATCTTCTATCCAGGGAGCACAGCTATTCCCTTTTGGTTCCGCTTTTACCTTTTGTTACGACATGCTCAAAAAACAAAACATTTAAAAGCAAGATAATGCATTTCTTTTGAAATTAAAGTAACATGAATAAATATTTAAGACCTACCAAAATAGGATTTAAGACATTTTGTGAGCTTTTAAGACATTTTGAGGCCTTAAATTCAGGATATCGGATTTTAGACCTTTTTGGGAGTTTTTCAGACCCCGCAGGAACCCTGTGTGTTTCATACAAAGCTAAAATGGCACTTGGTGAGTGCAGACCTCTGCCAAGGTGCCCGAGTACGAATGCAATACAGGAGCATAGCAGCTTACCTTCTATGGCGGGGCTGTACTGTGACATAACGTTGCTGGCCAGTGTCGGCAAAGAAACTGCCACAAACACCATCAGCAGACAGGCGATCTTATACTCCTCCTCTGGGCTGATGTTCTCTGCACAAACACAACAATCTCTTGTCAGACTTAAAATGCACAACACTGATGGCCTCATCGATCTGTTTAAGTGGTGTATTGTATATGGGGAAAATGAGCATTTAAACCATTTTAAATACAGAGAAAGGAAAATCTGTATTTTTTGAGAACACCAATTCAGACTTGTGCCCTGTTGAAAGTGATACGGACACGTTACTAGGTCACACATGGTCAGAAAAATGACCAGGTTGCTTGTCAAACATGAGACCGACAGATTAAACTGCAGCCAGATTTAATGTGCATGACTGAAAGAGGCTGCAGACACATTCAGACCCAGTTTGCATTTTTGTATGTGTGTGTTTGTGTCTCACCACTTTTCTGTGAGGACAGAGCGACCACAAGAGCCGGGTCGATCTCACAGGGTAAACCTGCTGCTGACGACAGCTCGTACACATTCATGGCCACCTGGAAACATTCATACATACACATGAGGAGAGAGAAGTAAACACTGACAGCAGGTTAACAGTTATTTCATCCAGAAGTGAGTTTCACCTTCATGTCCGTCTCTCTGGGAATGTGGTCCTTGAAATCCTCCACTGAGCTGACCAGGAAGGGAATATGACATGATAACACCTGAAGGGGAGAGAGAGAGGTAAAGAGAGAGAGAGAATAAAAAAAAAAAAAAGATTTTACTGCACCACCTTGGAAAACTAACCTCAGAAAGGCACAACTAGACCACACTGTGAAGCTGCAATATTTTGCAGTTGAAAAATAAAATAAAATAAAATAAAAAAAAATTCACAGTTTTTGGCAAAAATTTCAAAAATTTTGGGCTCCCTGGACTTCTAACCCCCAAAAAGCACAACTAGACCATGCTGTCAATCATCATACCAAATTTGAAGCTCCTAAGTTAAATAGTGCGGATGGAAGGGTGGACACGTGGAGCGCTACATTTCCCCAACTATGTTTTTTCCAAAGCAACTTACATGAAATGCATTCAACCATGTCGTCATGCAAGTATCAGGCAAGCAGGGCAGAAAATGAAAATTCATGGGGCAATTTTGGACCGCCCATGTTTGAAATTTGGAAGCACTTACATACACTATCACAGGGGTTTTTTTTTTTGCCTTCTTGATTGTGTTTCATGGGGCAAATACCCCAAATATTTCTGACACTACATACAAGTACATGAACTTTATGAAATATGCTGATCTAGTTTTTATTTTATGGGCCAAGGTGGAGTCAGAACAGTCTGTGGTGTCATCAGTTTCTGCTGTCCTGATGTGTTTCTTGTGTTTCTTACGTCTCTGAGAGCCTCCTGAGCCAAAGAGCGGAAGGACAAGATGACTCCAATGATGGTCATTCTCTTCAACACACTGTCGACAGCTACAAACACAAACAACAGAGACACGCATGAGTCAGTTAAGCTTTGACTGGCAGTCTGACAAACTGGTTGGTAAATCAGTAAACAGCAGTATATAATCACATCACAATCAATAGTAATTCGGTAGTTTGGAAAGTTAATTTGCAAACAAATGAAGTTTTATTGCATTTCAGGTTTTTGTTGTGCTCAGCTGAGTGTCTGTATTGACTTCTAACTGCTCAGCCACAAACATTATTACGAGTTTACAACAATCGTTAGCACGTATTTAACAACATAAGAAAATTCAGACATGGTTTCTCAAATCACCGCTGGGAAGATTTATTCAGACTTGAAACAAGTCAGGACAGCAGCCTGTCAACAGAGTTAACTCAGGAATGTGACGGTGTTAAACACACACAGTATATCTCCTGAGAAGATCTCTGGCCTACAGAGGATGCTTGGTGTTTAGAGCTGCCACTAGGGATGCTAATAATTAACCGTTTAACTGATAACTGACATAAAAAATTTCAACTGATTAACGCTATCGGGTCAATGGTTAAAAGAAATATTTATAATAAATTAAAGCAGCTCGTCAGTTTAAGGAGAAAAGAGAGAGCTGGCACAGATACAGGAAGTTGGCTCTGGACTTCCTGTTGAGGAGTTGTAGGTTGTAGCCTCGTAGCATTTATTCACCGCCAAATAAACTGTACACACTGTCTGCTACAGCTACGTTCACAGCTATAACACCACCAAACCAAACCAAACCCACACTCACCACCGTCACACACACACACACAATTTCTGTTGGAAACTTGCTGAAGTTACGCTACGGCAGGCATAAAGCCACCAGCTGCTAGCTGCGAGCGTTTTACAAACACACACAGTGTTTGTCAGACAATCGCTATTGTTAATCCGGGCAGACACACAGCTGACAACCTGCTAAACTAAACGAAATGTGTGGTGGAGACTTTTACTGGGAAAGTGGCTGCATGTCCAAGACACTATACACAGCACCGTGGCTGCTACAGTAGCTCTCCTGATGGTGAACTGGAGACAGTGAAGGCAGCACCGTGGCTGCTACAGTAACTCTCCTGATGGTGAACTGGAGACAGTGAAGGCAGCACCGTGGCTGCTACAGTAACTCTCCTGATGGTGAATTGGAGACAGTGAAGGCAGCACCGTGGCTGCTACAGTAACTCTCCTGATGGCGAACTGGGGACAGTGAACACAGCACCGTGGCTGCTACAGTAACTCTCCTTATGGCGAACTGGGGACAGTGAACACAGCACCGTGGCTGCTACAGTAACTCTCCTTATGGCGAACTGGGGACAGTGAACACAGCACCGTGGCTGCTACAGTAACTCTCCTGATCGCGAACTGGGGACAGTGAACACAGCACCGTGGCTGCTACAGTAACTCTCCTGAAGGCGAACTGGGGACAGTGAACACAGCACCGTGGCTGCTACAGTAACTCTCCTGAAGGTGAACTGTTGACTCAGTTGCCTGTTGTGCTCATACTCTGCAGCTGGCGCACCGCTGCATGCAAGGCACAGATCTTGTAGGTTAATGGTTAATAATCAGTTAACGAGGGTCAATTATCAGTTGTGAAAAATTTTTGAAATTAGCATCCCGAGGCTGCCACAATATCTGAATTTAGCAGTCGTGTGAAATGGTACTAAGCAGGTGTTTGTGTACAGGTGAGCGTGTGATTACAGGTGAGTTTCTTGAAGAGAGCAGCCATGTGGTCTGGTTTGTCGAAGCTCGTCCTCATCTGGGTCAACACCTCCATGTTTTCTACCACCAGTTTCTACATGGAGACAAACACACAAACACTTAGCATTAAATAAAAAAACATTTTGATATCTTGTTTATAGTGTAGGATTATCCCTTTCATTTCTTTTTTTTTTGTATAGATGTTCAGCTTAATGTCCTTAATACTGTTAACAGTGAATATTCGAAGCCTTGACCGGTGAGGGGACGTTTCCTTTCCTCATCCCTTTGTGTGAGCGAGTGTTCAGATTTATTTGTAGGATTAAAACAAAAATGCTTACTAGTTAATTCACGTTTCAATTATTTTTATTTTTATAGTTTTAGTCAACAACTCAAAATGTTTTAGTCCAGTTTAGTCGCTGAAAAGTCATTTTAGTTTCAGCTTTTGGTCAAAAATATTTTCTCTTAATTATGCCACTTATTTTTTAATGAATGAAAATGTCCCTTTTTAAACTTAGTTTTTCTTTCAGTTTCAGCAACTTATCTAATAATTATCATTCTTTTCTTGTCTCTTCGTTTTTACACATAATTTCCCAACTTAAAACAAGGTTGGAGAGAAAAAAAAAACAAGACATCAGCTTAAACTACAATTTCATTTGATTTCAGAGAAAAAGAAAGGATGTACACTTAAACAATCCATAGAATTAAAATAAAATAAAGTTAAATGCTAAAATGTGTACCACAGTTTCTCCATTTATTCAAGTGTGTAGGGCCCATTTTAAGCCACCAGTTCTGGTGTCAGAGTCTTGAAATCACTTTCCAAAAAATGTCCCTTTTTTTTAATCATCAGATTAAATTGAACATGTCAGTCAATATAGTGGAGCCAAAATAATAATTTTGTCATTTAAGTCAATTTCGCATGAGATTTGATCTCATTATCTGATAAAAAGCAGGTAGGAAGATAAAGTTAGTCCGAGTCCTCCTGACTGCTCATTGAAATGCAGCAGAGGGACACAGGAGAACGGTTCCAGCCACGTTTCTCTCCCCTGGTCCAGGTCGAAGGCCTCTGATAATCTTCAATCACACATACTTAAAGCATTTACTGTGTCTCAGACACATTCAGTTGTTTCCGTCTCATTGATATCTGAGGAATGTGTTGTTTGGGTCACAGCTGCCTGAGCACATTGAGTCGGGTAAAAAGTCCTCGCTGGCCAGGAGCGTGTTCAGAATTGACTTGTTGATTTGAATTTGCTGACTCGATTCTCCTTGAATTCAAGGCTCAGAGGGTAGAGCATGTCGGTGGTTCAGTCCCCAGCTACTCTGGTCACATGCTGATGGGTCCTTGAGGATATTACTTAACCCCAAAGTTCTTCTGAAGGCATTTGCAAGGTGCATAAATGAGTATTTAGATCAAATCTAAATAAGAAATAAATAATAAAACAACAAAATTGGCACCTTGTGTGAGTTATTCCTGGGTCTCCGGTCTTTCCCTGGACTTCTTCTCTGATTAATTCCTCTAAATATTTTCCTTCACACCCACCAGCCTGCTATGAGAGCCAATCTGCACCACCCAACATGTAAAAATATACATTACTCAACCACCCGAAGCCAACCTGCAAACCACCAACTTTATGCATTATAGTAGCACAATAATCAGGGTTGAGGTGTGAGACAAGAAGAACGGAAACAAAGTGAACGCCGCCGTCGCAGCGCTTGTGAGTGTTTGACCCAGAGAGGGCAGGAGAAGGTGGACGGTGATCAATTATCTTCATATTATTCTGTTATAAAGCTTTGTATTTACATTGCACTGTAGCTCAATGGTGCAAATATTGATAAATGAATAAAATAAAATATTGATAAAAAAAAATCTTCTTTGCAATCAGATCAGAGACAGCAGCTCAACAGTTATCAGCATTTCAAAAATAGTAAAGAAACTTTATTAGGTATTATTTCAACTGTCATAACCAAAGTTTAGAGTACTTCCTGCGATGAATTTTATTTATGTGTATGTACATATCTGTGATTGTGTGTAAATACCTTCAGCTCAGCGACCTGTGATGAGATGTGCCACATCAGACTCTCACTGAGGAACTTCATCCCGTACGGCCCCAACAGCTCAGACAGGGAACGCATCTCTGTGAACACACAAATAATGTATTACATAATATAAGCACTAAAACAGATATAATTTTTGTAGCAAAGAATCTAAAATGTTGCAGTCAATCCAGGCCAACATTAACCCTAAGAGACCTGTGGACCGACTTTACTGTCAGCAGCAGGTTCATCATCATACGAAACTAGAAAACCTCAGGAATCCATTGGCACCAACTACACCCTTATAGACTTTTACAATTTAATTCATTACTTCATGTTTATTTCTGATTTCTGACTGGAACAACTGGACACAGAGCTGAGCTGCATCTCAAATTAATCTTCAGGTTACCAGCTTTCAGTATGTTCACCACTTCTATGAGACAACTACTGTTGACCTGCTATCTTCCCCTAAAGACCCCCTGGACCCCCCTAAAAAGACTAAAACAGGTGTATTGTTGTCTCAGAGGGTTCAGTAAACACAGGAGACAGTTTGTACCTGAGATGTCGGAGTATTCCTCAGCGTTGAAAGTCAGTTCGTTCTCTGTGGGCAGGTTGACGAAGGCCTTCATGGCGGGGAAGTAGGCGATGTGTCCGTTGCTGACCTGACGGAGCAACGTTTCCAGGTACCTACACACACGCACACACACGCGGTTAACAAGGGTCGTTTATCTGTTAAATTTGTTTTTTTAAATTATCATCCCCAGTATCATATGTATATTCTTAAGGTACCAGTTAGTGTAGAGACTGGTGATGGTGGGCTCTCCATGGCTGTCCAGGTGCTGCGTCTGCTGCAGCAGGACGTTGTTAAAGACCCGGGTGATGTCGATGGTCACGTAGTTCTCTATGGACTGAAGCACCGTCATGTAGGCCCGCACGCTGGTCAGCAGCTCGCTGGGCTTGGCTATCTCCTGGGTAGCCTGGTTGTACATGGTCATCCCCACTATGGACCTGGACACAGACGTTAACATGGAGGTCAAAATCTCACAAACTCTAGAGGATGACATGTATTTAATGTATCTCTTGACATTAAAACTGAACAGTGTCATCTTATATGTTGCTGTGAATGTCCTGCAGATGTCCTCTCTAATCACTTTTAGCCGACATGCTCCATACTCTGCTTTTATGGATGAAACTAACTCTGACCTTCGCGCTGCTCACTGACGGCTGTCTGTAATGATGCTGATGCTCGTTATTCGTTCATTGAAGGTTACATGTCGACTAGATAATTAACTTTAAAAAGGTATCTGTGTTTTGTGATTGAATTGGACAACAATTTAATCAGTATGTTTGTTTACTTGGTGAACCGGATCTCTAGGTGTGAGGTGAGGTACTCTCTCGGCGTGAACGTGTGCTCCCAGACCGCCAGGTTGGGAACGTAGTTGATGGAGAAGCAGAGTTCAGATAACGCTGTGTGGAGTTTATCCAGACTGGAGGGGAAAGAGAAGAAGGTCGAAATGGAGTCAGTACAATGAGATGAGACTTTACAGGATACAGTAGAGACAAACAGAAAAGAATCAAAGTAGAACGTTACAAGAATATTAAAACCGAAGGAGTAATATGAGGATAAACAGCTAAATATTACTGCTATCACTACTAACACATGAACAAAGATGGACGTTTAATGGTGTTAATGTGAATTTAGTCAGTACAGCAATAAAAACAAGGCTATTAATCTATTATTAATAATTAAGACAGAACTAAAGACGTACTGACTGCAATTTTCTTGGCCGATTTCCTGATTTTAAAGTCTGACCAGCTGAATCAGATTTTTTTTCTTTCTAAGTACTATAAGCGAGCATACAGACATTTTTACTATTCTATGGGCTACAACTAATGATTATTTTCTCTGTCGATTAAACTGTTGATTAATTTCCCAATTAATCAATTAGTTGTTTGGTTTATAAAATGTCTGAAAATGGTGAATAATGTTGATCAGTGTTTCCCAAAGCCCAAGATGACGTCCTCAATCTTGTTTTGTCCACAACTCAGATATTCAGTTTAGTCATAGAAGAGGAAAGAAACCAGAAAATATTCACATCTAATTAGCTGGAATCAGAGGATTTAGACTTTTTCCCTCAAAACTAGAATTACCACCTCGTGGTTTTATGCCTCTGCCAAACAGTCAAGTGTCAGTTTACATCCAAGGCCAATTTGACAATGTCAAAACTTTTCATCCTGTTTGACATTTGTGTGAAATTGGCGTAATTATCACATATATTCTTGAGTTATGGCCAAAAACGTGTCACAGGTGCCAAATTTGAAGAAATTTGCTCAAAGTGTTCCTGAGATATCACGAGAACTGGACAGATAGGAGGTCAGTGTGACCTGGACCTCTGACTAGGGGTGGAACGGTTCACAAAATTCACGCTTTGGTTCATAAAATGGTTTTAGAGTCACAGTTTTTCAGCTTGGTACATTCATGGTATAGCAAAGGGGCCAATTTCCGTTTTTAACATGCTTTTCATTTATTTGGCAAAAATGAGCTGTCAAAGGTTTGCCTTAACAAAAGTATGACTACATAAGGAATTTAAACACTTCACTGTCAAATTTTAATTGAAATAATATGTTTTTTACAGTAATTAGTGCAAACAAAAGATGCAGTTTTGTTATTTTCATATAAATATGATGAAATTACAGACTAAGACCTTCAACACAGAATAAGCACACCCAGAACTATACTAAAAAACAACAGCAGAACATACATTATGTCTCACTTCTCTGATTATCAGCTCTTAACTGAAATATTAATTTCTCTACAAGTTCAATATTTGGAAAGGAGAACAGTTGGATTTCTGTGCCACTGTGTTATGTAAAAAGAATACATAAATATAAAACACAGTACGGGGATTGTGCTGTTGCCCCTCTGCTTGTGTCAGTGCTTCAGGGAGATGATCACTGTAGGGCTCTCATAATGGCGGCGTGTCTGCAAACGTAGCTTTTTATCTCCCAGTCTGAAGTGGTGGGCAGCCGTCACTGTTCAGTAACTCTCAGTAGCTCTGGACATCTATCCGTCTGTAGCCAGAGCTACGGAGGCTGTGTTGGACAATTCTTTGACATTTCCTCGTCGTACGATTACTGTGTTGCTTATGTGTCGGCTAGAGAGAATATTATACCAACGTTATACTATTGTTGTGTTGATAATAAGCTGAATTCCAGCATCCTTCGGGTCTGCGCAGGGCTGGATATTTTTCAGTATAAACCTCCCCAACGCTTTCGATTTTCTCTGTCTGTGTCTGCATGCAGAAGCTGTTTAAATACTGCAAGGAGGAAAAGTTGGTCTTTCCTACCGACTCTCTCCTCCTTTTGCAAAATAAATGCAGAAAATGCTGTTATCAGCATCTCAAATTTCCTGCTTTTCTCTGTTTTATATCATATTCAAGTGGATATCTTTGGGTTTTTTCTGACATTTTATAGCCCTAACAATTAATCTAGAAAATAATTGGCAGCTGTTGTCCTAATGGACGGCACTGATATTGTAGTTTTGTACTATTGACCCCGTATTATAAATGGTTTACCTAATTATTTATTTGTTAAAATTTTAAATCTTTGAATTATTCTTATGTACTGTATTTTTTAACTTTTACATTTTATTTAATTTTTGTGTCTTACTATTTTTGTCACAGGTTACATGTCAGTGTTTATATAATCGATTCACTGTAATATACTGTAAAAACGGTGGGGCTCTGTTGGAGCAGCGTCTGTCTTACTATCTGTCATTTATTTAATTTTATGTGACTTTAGATACCAATAAAAGGACAACAACAATAAAGACAAGGCAGAATCAATAGTCATGGGTTATCAACAGGAGCATAAAGAGACACACAGAACAGAAAGAGATGGGGATAAAGAGAGAGAGAGGAGATTATTATTGAACTCACTTGGTGACCAGTAGTCTGTTCTTCCTCATGCTCTCCACTCCTGGTTTCTCTCTCTCCGGTTCGCCCTTCTTCCCTGTCGCCTTCTTGCTCTTCTTGTTCACCGCCTGGCTGATGGTCTTCGCGCAGTGCTTAGGAAGCAGCTAGAAATAGAAAAGCAGAAGAAGAGGACGACAAGCGGGGATGAACAAGAGATAGAGGAGAAGAAAGACCACTTCTTCACAGCCGGGCTGCTGTTCTCAGTGAAACTAGCAGACTGATAGAGATAAATTTAAGAAGATTTTAACTACACACATTAACTAAAGACTCACAACATTAACATGACAGCCCGTAAAAATATGCAAATGGCCAGTTGTTTCTGCCAAATCTTGTGACATCAGAAAGTTTGTTAGTGTAAGAAAACTTTTAAGGATTTTATCAGAGCATTGGCACTGAAGTAAAAAACTGTCGATACCTTTAAGTTTGTTCTTCTGTGATAATTGGTACAATGGCGGAGAGTTTGAGGAAAAGATCGATGATGAAGAGAGGCATCGATCTCCTCATCCAACTCTCTGCCAGAAAGAGATTAAGTGCATCTCACAAAATGTCAAACTATTCCTTTAAATTGGCTGCCCGTGTGTGTGTGTGTGTGTGTGTGTGTGTGTGTTAGTTACCTGATCACTGAGTGTACATTGTTCAGTGCAGATATCAGTGATGAGGTTTCTGGCCTGTTTGGCCATCTCATCCAGAAACATGTTACACAACGACAGGCTGCGGTCTCCTATGTGGTGACGCTGAGGACGAAGAAAAATCACAAAGTCATTATTGTTATATCAACATAACATTATTATGTTATATTTTTATACGCTGACCAGCCAAAACATTAGGTCAGCATGGGGACCCTGACCAGTCTGAGACTACGCAGCCCCATACACAAAAAACTGTGATGCCTTGTGTTCTGACACCTTTCTATCAGAACCAGCCTTCGCTCTCCATGCGCATCAGTGAGCCTTGGCCATGACCCTGTCACCGCTTCACCGGTTTTCCTTCCTTGGACCACTTTTGGTAGGTCCTGACCGGGATCATCCTACAAAAACTGCAGTTTTGGAGATGATCTGCCCCAGTCGTCTAGCCATCACAGTTAGGTCCTTATCAAAGTCGCTCACATCCTTACGTCTGTCAGTTTTATCTGCTTCCAACTCATCAACTTCAAAGACTAAATGTTCACTTGCTGCAGAATATATCCCACCCACTGCAACGAGATTATCTCTGTTATTCACTTCACCTGTCAGTGGTCATAATGTTGTGGCTGATTGGTGTATATTATGTTTTACATACACATCTGTATGAATATGAGTGCAACCCTGTCAGCATCAACAAGACGCCTGGTCAAAGCACTTAAAAGTGTCAGGCAGCAAAGGAGCAGCCAGACTTTCTGTGGAGGTTTCCAGTGATACTCCTGAACTATTTTTCCATCAACACTGCAATGCATATTATTGAATCAATGAAAAAAAATGCAATAAAGGAGAAAACCATCAGAAACAATAAAATCAAAGGTTAGATAATAAGAAAATAAAGATAATATGGTAAAGTAATAATTAGGGTGCGCAGCGCACCATTTTTGTTGGTACCCCGTTTATATTTATTGCCATTGCTCGCTTTGAAAGCGCCAAAATGGAGAGACGGTC
Organism: Pterois miles; assembly: GCA_947000775.1. NCBI lineage: Eukaryota > Metazoa > Chordata > Actinopteri > Perciformes > Scorpaenidae > Pterois > Pterois miles. Next base: position 4,535,384 of record CAMQGK010000242.1, on the reverse strand, counting down.
GATTGGTGAAGCTGAAATGAGGAGTAATGGATACGACACCTCATCTCACTGCAAAAACCTCAATGAGGTGACAGCTGGCTGGAGATCACCTGAAAGTTTTCTGTTTGACATTTCCTATATTGTAAGTCATTTTCAGTTAATATTAATAATATTATATGTTATATTATTATACGGTAAATATTCATATTAAACATGTTTTCTGTTTAAAAAGTACACACGTGGGAAGATAGCAAGTACTACTCCTCCATCTTTTAACTGGTTATGTCTGAGTCTGAACTGGAGCTCACAGCTGATGGTACGTGGTTTGTTTACATGACGTACGGTAACACTTCCTGTTCTGGGCCGTTCTGTCTCTCTCTGTCTCTCTCTCTGTCATTACAGCTGTTGAATTATTCCTCACTCAGCATGATCTAACTTTACATTTATTTATATATTATATATATATATATTTTACAATTCAAATAAATATTTGAGTTTAGAATATTTGTTGACATCCCTGTTGTTAGGAAAGGGGTCTTCCCTCTTTTTCTGTGTCATATACAGCATATATTAAGAATATATATTGAGGCATCAACCTCACGTTTATGTGCGTATTGTTAAAAAAAAAAAAAAAATAGACTTGAAGTATAAATAAAGGCTTCAGGTCGCGGTTACGTCCGTGAGATGCAGCTGGGATGCGAGCCTGCACTGAGCCAGAGCAGAGGATTAAAATGACGTACCAGTGACGTACCAGTAAAAACACATCTGACACATTTGTGGTCGAGACGAGGGGGTTAAACACCGTATCTAAATACAGCATATACACATGCATATACACGTGTGTGGTTACCTCCTCAGGACAGAGCTCATGTGTGCAGGACATGAAGTGTGTGCAGAGCAGAGGGAAGCAGATGGAGTGTCGGCTCTGCGAGGGAAGCTCCAAACACTGCTGGAACATCTTCTCAAACGCACGGCTGTAGAAGCTACAAACACAGAAAAACACAGGTGAAGTAAAAGATGTATACATACTTCATCGAGGTTGGATTTATTAAAACACCTTAAGAGTGTGTCTCACCAGAAAATGGACAAGTCTGACGTCTCCACCAGCATCTCAACCAGAGAGTCCACCATCTTCGTGTGGAAGATGATGGTGTTCATCATTTTACCAAGCTCCTTGTGATCGGCGATACCAAGACTGGCCTTGGAGACACTGGTGTAGGCCTGCAGAGAGGAAAGTATTTCTAATTATTGACATACTGATCAGTAGTCCTCTTCTTCCCATTTATAATTTATGTCACAAAGTAGAACATTTAAAGCATTTAGTGACTGGACTAGATGGAAGCGCCCACCTGCAGTCTGAACCAGTCCAGTCTCATGCCTCTGAAATCAAACACCTCTCCATCCTCCACTGGAACACACAATCACAACAGTTCATTCAAAATCACACATATTACCATTAAAATGTTGGTTATCAGCCCTCCTCTTCCTCTAAGTTTACCTTGTTTGACGCTGAGAGAGGTCATAGTGTTGACGAATGAAGACATGATTATAGACTCGTCCTCTGGACACACAGACAGGTTCTATCAGATAAACACAGGATAGAAAACTGATTAGAAAGACAAGTGCACAAAAATGTCAATGTCTAAACATGAATTCAGCTTTCAGCTGAGGCCCAAAATGTGACATTTTATCTGCCGTAGCAGCGCTGCATGGTACTAGAAAAAAACTGAAATTGCAATATATTTTTTCTGCGATATGAAAAAATTAGGGTTGTCAATCAATTAAAATATCTAATCGCAATGAATCACATGACAGTACACAGTTTAATCACAATAAATTTTCTATCTGTTCAAAATGTAACAAAGGCAGATCTGTCAAGTATTTAATACTGTTATCAACATGAGAGTGGACAAATATGCTGCTTTATGCAAATATATGGATATACTTATTATTGGAAATCAATCAACAACACAAAACAATGACAAATATTGTCCAGAAACCCTCACAGGTACTGCACTTAGCATAAAAATATGCTCAAATCATAACATGGTAAACTGCAGCCCAACAGACAACAACAGCTGTCAGTGTGTCAGATGCTGACTTGACTATGACTTAAGAAGAAGAAGAAGAAGAAGATATTCCTTTATTAGTCCCACTAGGGGAAATTCAATTTTTTCACTCTGTTGTTAACTTATACATGGTACATGCAGACCCGAACACACACATGCACAAACATGCAACAATGGAGAGATGTCAGAGTGAGGGGGCTGCTCCTGACAAGCGCCCCGAGCAGTTGGGGGTTTGGTGCCTTGCTCAGGGGCACCTCGGCAGTGCCCAAGAGGTAAACTGGCACCTCTCCAGCTACCAGTTCACACTAGACTTGATCCAAACTGACTGGGACTATCATAAAGTGGGCATGTCTGTAAAGGGGAGACTGGTGGGGACCCAGAGAACCCATTTACATTCACATATCTGGAGGTCAGAGGTCAAGAGACCCCTTTGAAAATGACCGTGACAGTTTTTCCTCACCAAAATTTAGTTTACAGGGTTATCTATCCTCCTTTCAAAATAAACCTGGTACAACCTTGAAATCGCAAGCTGTGTTAATGCATTAATGAAATTAGTGGTTAACTCTGACACGGTTCATTATGTAACTGCAGCTGGCCTACCATTTGACTCTGCAGTGAAGCACGGCCAAAATAAAAGTTGGCCGGCAAAGCTCGGTCAAAAAGTACCAGCAGCCAATCAGCTAACAGATCCTCTGACATGCAGGCCAACAATATGTTTGAATTTGGTGGTAGTCATGGAAAATGAGAACTGTGGGAGTTTTCCTTTTGCATCAAGCAGCAAAAAAAAAAAAAAAAAAAAAAATAAGCATGACGCCTTGGAGTTGATTTGCCAACATCACATCCTTCGATAAAGAAAAGATATATGGTGTAACCCTACTACGTAGATTTCAGCCGAGACAGAAAATGGCAAACATCCTTGAGTCTTTTTTCAACCGAAAGGATTCTAAAACTTCAATTAAGACATGAAAATTATAATAAACTCTATTCAAGGCAGCTGTTTATTCAGTTTCAGCAATTTCAGCAATTTTAGTGTTTCAATGTGCAATATAAGATAAGATAAGATAAGATAAGATATTCCTTTATTAGTCCCACAGTGGAGAAATTTACAATCTCATTATCATCACAATATCATAGATTATCATATAATTCAACATGGTGGGCAGTAATGTTGTATAGTAGAAATTATAGTAGAAATATAGTGAATTTCCCCACTGTTGTGAATTTCCCCACTGTGGGACCAATAAAGGAATATCTTATCTTAAACCCTGCATCCTGTCCTATGTTCAGATTTAGTGTAAGAGTATATACTATATGTGTGTATATGTTCACCTGCACCAGCTCATTCAGCACCACGGCATCAAAACCAGACAGGTACTGGACGTAGTATCGCTGCATCACCGGACCGTACTTCCTGACGTGAGCTCTGAGTTCCTCCATGTAGAAAATCAGCTCTGCTATGTGTCTGTAACACAAACACAGAAATGAGACTATAGCAGCACAAGCAGACAGAGAAAATAAGTGTGTGTTTCTGCAGGTGTGAACAGGTGTGCATGTTGCCGCACTTGTCTATGAAGTCATCTGTGCTTTTCTTCTGGATGTTGTCTGCGTGTCGAAGCAGCCAGATGATCTCGTCACGGGCAAAGGACAATGCCATGAACACGAACAACGCCTAGTGGGAGTGGAAGAGGTGGAAACAGAGAAATATGGAGGAAAGGTTGCAGAAAAAAGGGGAAATGGAAATGTCAAAACTCCCCAAGATAAATAATTCCAAGATAAATGACCAAGAGCAGCTGGCAGCAAATGCTTCCTCGCAGCCTCTGAACCAAATATGCAATATGTTCAGTCTGGCTCAGCAAATATATTCTGTTATACATTTATGCGGGTCTCCATCTGGACAAAAGAACCTGCAGGGCTTTTTATTACTGTGGTGAAAATGTGTCCTAATAAGATGAGAAACCTGTGAAGCATTATTTAATGGAGTATTACAGTATTTAAGGTGTTATTGTTGTGTTTTAAGAAGGTACTGCATGTTACAATATTCCACACAGGATCTCATTCCACAGAACAGAGCTGAGTCAAAATAAAACAGACATTTAAGTTGTAATATTTAAGGTGGCACTTAAATGGATATTGTTTTTACTCATTTGTAGTTTGTGACGGTTGTCTTTAAGGTCTAGTTCAGGTATTTTGAAGTGGGGTTGTATGAGACACTTACCCATAGTTTACCATCAGAAACGGCTGTCTGACGGCAAAGTACAGTGGTGACAATATTCTAAATATAGGGTAAACTCAAATTGATACTGACTATTTAAGGTGTCTAAAATCCATTTAGCTGCGTCCACAGCAGTATGTAGCTTTGCTGCTGTGCTGGTACTCCTGTCTGTTTCTCCAAACTCCATCTACTGTAGGTAATACGCTGACTATGGAGAAGTACCTCATATGACCACAGTCTGGGACCACTGAACTGTCCTTTAATCTGTTGGCACAAATCTTGCCGGTTAACGGTTAATAATTGGTTAACGGGGGGTCGGTTATCGTTTAAGAATTTTTTTCAAAATTAGCATCCCTATAATTTATCACATATTATTTTAGGTCTCAGTGATCAGTGTCGCTCTGTACAGTAGCCAACTCCCTGGGAGCTAAACTGGTATTTTAATGTTAATGCAGTTTTGTACATTTAAGAAGACCTGAAAGACTTAGTATGTGTTTTTATTTGAGAAGGAGAAGGTATTTTATATATCTGTATTGTGATATTTAAGTCAGTAAAACCACTAATTAGAGCTAATTGAGAAGGTATCCAGGTTGATCATTCGGTAGTGCTCATCTAACTCCTCTAGAACTGAATGTAGGGTTAGTTAAGGTGTTTTCTACTGTTTAAGGTGGTATTTCATATTACCTTAGGACCCAGTAGTCCAGGCTGATCGGCTAAAACTGTGGCGAGCTCCTTCAGAGCCGATCGGAGAAATTTGCGTCTCTCTCGGTGCATCGAGCCTCTGCAGAGACAGACGGAGGAAGTCAGAGCATCAACACACACAAAGCATCATGATTAAATGGTTTTCTGACACTTCCAGGACAATCCCGCCTGAGGATGAAAGTGAGGAGATGTCAGTGACGGCAGAAGAAAGAAGATGAAAGAGGAAGACGGGATAAGTAAGTGAGGATAAAGGCAGAGACGAGACAGAGAGAGGAGGTCAAAAGAGGAAAAAAGAAGGTGATGTTTCTGTGTGAGACTCCCTGAAAAAGAAACTAAAGGCTGAAAGCAGAGCTGTAATTATAGATAGACGGGAAGCATCCATCTTGTTCAACCCCAAACACGATGGATGGAGGGAGGGATGGATGGATGGATGGATAGATAGAGGGAGGGATAGATAGAGGGATGGACGGATGGGATTAGTAAAAAGATGATGTACATACGCGTGAGACAGGGCCTGTTCTTTGCACTCTCTGATGTCATTGATGCGTTTGTTGTACCTGGAAAACACAAACAAGCAGAGAAGATGTGTTGATACTCTGTGTAGAAAACTGTATTATACTGTATGTACGTCTGTGAGGTGGTTGTCAGAATATGATTTAATGTAAAACTGTCACAAAACTTCTTCAGGATATTCTACTGAAAAAGATATGAAACTGACAAAATCAGCAAAATTTAACATTTCAGAATCTGCACCCTGTGGAAAAATTGAAAAAAAAAAAAAAAAAAAAAAAAAAAAAATTGGCTTAACCCTCTGAGACCCAAAACAGACCCGTATTAGTCTTTTTTTTTTTTTTTTTTTTTTTTTTTAGGGGGGTACAGGAGGTCTTGAGGGGGAGACAGCAGGTCAACAGTAAATGTCACATAGAAGTGGCGAACACCATCTAAAAGCTGAGAACCTGAAGATTAATTTGAGATGTAGCTGAGCACTGTGTGTCAAGTTGTTCTGGTCATGAATCAGAAATAAACATGAATCAATGAATTAAGTTGTAAAAGTTTAAGGGTTTATAACATTATGATAGAAGTATATGTGTATCCCCATACTTTATTATTAGCAATTTTGGGGTTGATACCATTTGTTACACAGATTTGTTGATAAATGTAACCATTTTTTTTCACCACTGGAGAATTGATAAAAAAATTAATAATTAACAATCCCTTCAAAATACCAAATTGAGACACCAAGACCTTGACGAACATCACAGAAGAAACCATGATTTGGGAACAAAAACTTTTGAGGTTTGGAGATTTCTGCAAGAATTGCATTTTTCAGTGATTGGATGGCGAGCACTTCTGTTGTGTAAACTGCTCAGAAATCTCCTTATTGTCAATCTAGGTATGAAAGCCATCCATCCTCTGAATGCTCTGGGTCTCTAGTTTGTAGTTAACAAAAAACTGCATGTTTTTTGCCCAAAACTGCATGTGATTATCATAAAGTGGGCTTTATGCAAATGTATGTATATATCTATATTGGAAATCAAATAACAACACAAAACAATGACAGATACTGTCTAGAAACCCTCACAGGTACTGCATTTAGCATAAAACAATACGGCAGTAAAAGCAGTATCTCTGGCTATGTGTACTGTCAGCTATAGACGCTCTCACCCCCTGATGTTCACGAACAGATCCTCGGCAGCCTTGTGGATGTGAAAGACTTCGTCCCTGAACAGACAGAGGCAGGTGGAGCTCTGCAGCGCCAGCTTCCACAGAGACAACGCCGCCGCGTCGCTGTTCAGCACCGCGTGACACAGGATGAAACCAACTGGAGAGACAACGGAGAAGTCAGTATGTGAATAAGTGAAACTGATGAGCCAAAACAAACATCAACAGGGAAACAATTTCACTTACAAACAATCCACTTCTCCATGGCGTCCAGTGACAGGTATTCACATGGCATCTAGAGAGACGAGCAGACAGAACGGATGATACAGTCAACTCCCAATTTTCTCAGTTTTTTTTTTTTAAAATGAGATTGAAGACAAATTATGAAAAAGATTCTTTTATTTCTTAGCCACAAATCTACAAAATATATTGTCTCTTATCTTTTCTTTATTAAATTAAAGAATCCATTGCTGATGTCTAAACTCTGCAGGACAAAGCAGATTTCCTTTTCTTTGTTAAAGTGAAACTGCAAATGTCTTTTCTCTTAAAAAACAAAAAATAAACAGAATATTTGTGCTCCTTCTCTTGCAATATTTGCACAGTTTTTGTCTCGTCTGTCATTTTCTTATTTCATTTCTGACTAAGGGAAGCCAAAATGCTGCTTCCGATGTGAAACAAGATGGTACAGCCTCAATTTTTAAATCTTCACCCGCTGCTGCTGCTGCTATTGTCTTTGAAACCTTCAGACGACTAGTGCTAGTGACGTAGGATGTTGAACAAGTAATGTCAAAACCACATAGCAACCCTCTGCTGATTAAAAAGACATTTTTCATCTTATCGTTTTGAATCGTCACATATTTGTATCATGAATTTACTGTCTTGTTTAGTGTCGTGACATTCTCGTCTCGTTGGCTGGAAGTCAACACTGCCATACGAACCGTGTCTGACTGAGCAGGGTTGAGCATGGTGGAGGGAGCAGAGATGAGCGAGAGCAGCTGGGCGTTCCTCCACTGGTCAGCAGACAGATTCCTCCTCGGATAGACCATCTGAAGGCTGATCAACGCATCCGACAGGGACTGGAGACACAGGAAGAGGAGGGAAGGAAGACGGGATGAAGAAGAAAAAGAACATAGTCCTATAGATGACTCATAAGCAAAATGATTGTAACTGTCAGTGTATAGTGAGTTTTCTGGTTTATCACCATGCACTGCGTCAGTCTTTCACCACCTTACTTTATTTTCTATTTATTCAAGTCAGTACTTCAGCTCCCAGATACAGAACAGGAAGATGTTCTGCTCTTTCTGACTGATCTAACTGTGCTATACACCGATTACACCGGCCCTATGGAGGATGGAAACTGCAAAAATAAAATAAACAGATGAATAAAATGTCATTAAATGCAGCAAAATATTTTAAAAACTTAATTAATTGATAAAAAGTGACATAAATCAATATTTATTTATCTTTGTATTAATTGATTTATTTATTTACTCTTCTGTTAAATTTTTTTCTTATATTATTTATGTATTTATTTGTATTAATTTTAAAATGTATATTTATTTTGCATTTTTGATAGCAGAAGAGTAAATAATAATAAGGGAATTAATACAAAGTCATTTTTAAACAGAAATATAAATTTATGTCACATTTTATCAGCTCATTAATGGCTACATTCATTTCTAACATTTTTGTTGCCATTTATTTATTCATTTTTGATTTTGGCAGGTTCGGTCCTCCATACAACCCCACTGTTGTTTAGCTTTTTATTTTTATAGAAATAAAACCCATTTAGTTAATTTTCGCTTATCAGTGGTGTATTATTAGTACTTATTACATGGCTTTGCTGAATACTTGATTCTAATTGGTAAATCGTGGCGGTCTTCAGTCTGTTATTTCTTTGAAACAGACCATATCTATGGATGCAGTTCTGATGTTGGACTCTGGAGGACCGTTTCTGTGTCAAATTAATGATTTCTGATCAGCCGGATAATGATGATTTGACATTTTAATGCAAAAAAATTATATATTATTCCTTAAATGAGAGAGTCAGTGTTTACAGAAGAAAACATCACCGCTGAATATTAGCTCAGTACTTCTACCTTTCCATGAGGAACAAACTCCTCCATCAGCTTCTTCAGAGGGTTCTCGTAGTCCACGATCATCTGGCCCAACCTGGGGTACTCCCGGTCACTACGACACAAACACACAGTACCTTGGTTACCATAGAGACCACGGCCATCGCTTGACCTTTGAACTGTTAGCACTTTTGTAGGGATTGAAGTTCTTGATCGTCAGCCACCTGGCTCCGTGCGTCATCTCGTGGGCGTAGTTGTACAGACCGATGATGGCTTTCCTCTCCTCGATGCGAGACAGTATCGTCATCAGTGTGGTGTAGGTCACCACCAGGTCCAGGTAGTTTTTGGTCAGGTCAAAGTTCACCGTCTGACAGGAAACAAAAAGACATTTTTCTTAATGAACAACATAAAATTTCTTCAGTGGAGAAAATTATAAAGTGGCATTTTTGTCAGTGTCTCATTTGGGTTTTGGACTTACGATGTCAAAGAAGACCTGGCATGCGTCGATGGTGTTCAGCAGCTCACACACATGGTCCTGTCGATAAAGGAGTCAATATAAACACCTTCACTAGAGTCATATCCACCATAGAACCCTTCACAGTGTAGTCGGTGTGTTTTCCTACCTTGAACTCCATGACATCTACGAAGGTGAAATAGTAGAGAGCCAAGTTCTTCAGGATCTCTGACTTCTCCTTCTGCAGCTGAGCCAGCTGTTGCTGTAAACATGGCAGCGTACAAAAAATGTATAAAAACATGACTCATATACGTCAGTAAACGATGTTTACTGTGACTGAGGCAACAGAGTGTATCTGCTACTATTTGCTGCAGCTCTCTTTATTGCTTCTTGTATTTTATATAACTTAAAAGTTGTTTCTCTGTGCATTAACACTGACAAATCCCTCTTTAAATATTCAACCATATGAGTGGTTAATCAAATTTACCAACTCAAAAAAAGCACAGTTTCCCTCATATATAAGCTCTGGTTGGGTTTAACCCAATTCTGTAAATCATTTTATTCCACAATATAAAAACAGGAGTGAAAAATATCAGAATATCTGCTATTCTCTCTAAAAAAAAATCCATTTACTAAGTTTCCCTTCAGGGTTCAATACAGTTTACCGTATCTTGTTCAAATAAATTACAATTTCTCTTCATTTTGACTAAATTAAGAGCTAACTGATATAAATGAGATGCTGCTGCTGAATAATTCAGTGATACTGGAGCTTTTCTTCCCTTAACAGAAACAGAGAGACAAACAGATAAACAGATACAGAGAGAGCTTTAAAACGGAAATCTATATGAAGTCGTTTTACTTTGGCAGAACATTTCCTTCATTTAAATATTTGTTGGGACACACTGATGCAGTGACATTATTCAGTGGTGTTTAATCAAGATTAGTTCTTTAATTTGCTTAAATAGATTTTTTTTTGTTTGGAAACAGAATCAGAATAAAAGTCTGCTTGTACACAAACTTTTTAAAACAACATCTAATAACACAGAAGAGGATAAAAATGTTTGACCAAAGTAAAATCTGACTGTCAAAGCAAAGCCAGACGGTCGACCCTCGATCACGTTTTAAAGACAGAAGTGAGACAGGAAATTCAACCTCAAAGCACCAAAAGACAAAAACCTTCTTCTGTGCTTCTTGATGTCTGGAAAAGTGTGTTTTCAAAACCAGAAATTAAGCTCAGCTTGTTAAAAGATCATAACCTCGATCTTTTAGCTCGCTGGAAAATAGACAGAAGAGTAAAAAGCAAATCTTCAGCTAGTTAAGACCTTTATACACTGGAGGCGTTTTCATCGTTTGATTAATTCATACGGTAATATATTTTTTCAACCTGCTGTTTTTGTCATGGTAATTATCATTGTTAATAATATTTTACTATTTTAATTTCATCCATATTTGAATAAATATAGATACTTTTTTGGATTAATATTTTGTAATAAAAAACAATAATAAGCATTATTTGTTATTAAAAATATTATTTTATTTTAGCTATTTTTTATTATACGTTTACATGTTTTTTTTCGACTGACAGTTTTTTTTTACATTTATGTAATTTTCTTTGTTTATAATTTCAAATGCATATCTTTAAAGCCAATAAAATTTGCTCATAAAAAGATGTAATTTTTTCTTTTGTCTGGCATATTATAATTATTACTGATAATTTCCTTTGTTTATAATTATTCATGCATTTATTTATTATTCATTTTTAATTCATATATTCATTATTCATTTTTATTTAAAACCAATAAAATTCTATCACAAAAAAACAAAACAAAACAAACAAAAATAACATGCACATTGTAATTTATTGTTGTTGTGTTGTTTTTTTTTAGGGTAATTAATAATAGTAATAGTAATAATAAAACCAATAAATCTGATAAAATGAAAACATGTACACTTTTAAAGTGTGCAGGGGGGTATTATCATTATTAGTAATAATGTTTTTGTTTTAGTAATTAACATATCTTTGATGTCTAGATAAAATATGTATTTCTAATTAACATTATGTTCTGAATTATGTAATTTTCTTTGTTTATAATTTAAATTTGTATATTTAAAACCAATAAATTTGATCACAAAACAAAGACTGTTCTATTTGAAACAACTACAGGCAGGCTCTGTAGTCGGAACCAGGATGGCGAACTTTCAGTACTCCTTCCGTTCTTACCTTTCACAATAAAAACCCAGGACATATATATAGTTTAGCACATAGTTTGCATTTTATTGTTGTTTGTTTGTCACACCCCAATGTGTAAAGACCTTAAGAAGCAGTTTCTATTTACATGACAGAGAGCATTCTGCATGTAAATCCATTTATGTGTGTTTCGGGTCACAACTGTGACTTTAACTAGTGCAACTGCATGAGATAGAAAAGTGTAAGAAATGATGTGTGAGTGTCAAGAGTGTGACACTGCTGCTGCATCAAGGAGTGAAAAGTCAAGAAAAAGACAATTTGGAAAGATATTTTTCTTAAATCTTTAGGATTTTCTGCCCTTACTCCATAACTTGGTCGGTTCAAATACAACAAACTGACTGACGTAACAAATTAGTAAATCTGTTCCATAACACTCCTTAGTGCAGTCAGTCAGACAGTCACTTTACCAGCCAGTCAGTCATCAAGCTCTCTAACTAACTAGCAGTCAACCAGCCAACATACCAGGCAGTTAACCAGCCACACAGTCACCCAGTGGATGTTAACCAGGTAGTTAACCAGCCACAGTCACCCAGTGAATGTTAACCAGGTAGTTAACCAGCCACAGTCACCCAGTAGGTGTTAACCAGGTAGTTAACCAGCCACACAGTCACCCAGTAGGTGTTAACCAGGCAGTTAACCAGCCACACAATCACACGGTGGATGTTAACCAGGTAGTTAACCAGCCACACAGTCACACTGTGGATGTTAACCAGCTAGTTAACCAGCCACACAGTCACTCAGTGGATGTTAACCAGGTAGTTAACCAGCCACACAGTCACTCAGTGGATGTTAACCAGGTAGTTAACCAGCCACACAGTCACTCAGTGGATGTTAACCAGGTAGTTAACCAGCCACACAATCACACGGTGGATGTTAACCAGGTAGTTAACCAGCCACACAGTCACTCAGTGGATGTTAACCAGCTAGTTAACCAGCCACAGTCACTCAGTGGATGTTAACCAGGTAGTTAACCAGCCACACAGTCACTCAGTGGATGAAGGATAGAAAGTAAAAACGGCACCAGCAGAAAGGAGGGAAGGTGGAGCAACGCAAAAACACACTCCAAAATAGCTTTAAAACAACATTACAAAAATAAATTACAGTATTACAAAACTTGAACTAAAATACAAAAGTTACATAAACTTAGATACAAAAACTTACCAAAAAGCACAAGTCCGGAATAAGCCAAGTTTAGCATGCAGAACACAAACAAACACAGAAACAAAGCAGAAAACAACGTAAGAGACAATTTTTGCACAGTTATACTGAATAAAGCAGTTAGCCAGCTACGCACGCACACGCACACGCACACACACACACACACACACACACACCACACACACACACACAAAATGAAAGTTTCACATAAACACAGAGGCCAGAAGCTACGAGCTAAGTTAACAAGTAAAGCTGGAAAAAAAAAAAAAAACATCTGATGAGCAATGACTCAGTTTGGTTCACTTGAGACACACACACACCACACACACTATGTAAAACTACTTTCTGTCTTGTAAAATAGATTTTTATGTGTAAAATGAAGGTGAACTGCAATACTATTGAGCCCATACAGGATTATTTCAACACTAAAAACAATTAATCTGGAAACCAAGGATGTAATATTTGTCTAACACTTATCAACATGGGAATGGGAATGTGCTTCATACATATGCATGTATTAGGGCTGTCAAGGTTAACGTGATAATAACACGTTAACGTATAATTATTTCAAGGTCACTAATTTCTTTAAAGCATTAATGTTATCAATATTTCTGAGTTTGTGGTGGCTCAGTTTTAATGCTGGAGTGAAGATACTGGTATCATAAGAAACTAGGAAACCTGAGGAATCCATTGGTACCAACCAGGTCATGCTAGCTTGAAGAAGGTTAAAAGGGGTCCGTTGACCTCTGACCTCGAGAGATGTAAATGAAAATGGGTTCTATGGGTGCCCATCAGTCTCATGTTTACAATGTTTACTGAGGTTATAAATCAAGTGAGAAGTCGGCTCATTTTCACATAGACGTCTGTACAATCAGACTTGTGTTGGGGGTTTGTGATTATTTGTGGCATTTAACTGAGCACATGAATAATAACTTAAGTGAATAATAATGGATATTGTGGTGATTAAAACAATCATTAGGAGCTGTTTATGCAACAACTTTCCAAGTACTAGGTGCAGAGAAATAAATCTTTATATGAATAAATCACACCGGTGAACAGACACTTTCATTCTCTTCCTCTTTATAACATACAAACACATCGCAGACATGCAGGCGCACTTACATTATTATTGCGTGTTTCCACAGCAGGGAACTTCCTGACGATAAATTTAACCGCAGACTCCAAGTTCTTATCAACGAGATAGGAGGGCTTAGCCTTGGGATCGCCACACGCCTGGAAGGGAGAGGAGAAGAAGAGGTGAGGAGAAACAAAACAAGAAGCATGGTGAGTACACTGCTGCTAACGCTTCACAATTCAACATTTTCTTTCCTCATGGTCAGGCATGTTAGATGTGTGGTCATCACCAGGGAAACAGAGGAAACTGGTTTATCCCGGTCCAGGATGTGAGAAGGGTTCAGGTGGATGAAATATTGACACCACTGACATTTAGTGAAGTTTCTGGACCAGTGGAAAATTCAAATAGGGATGTCACGATACCAGGAATTTAGTAGTCGATACTAAAATAGCACGATTCTCAATATCCAGCTCGATAAAAAAACAAAAACAAAATAATAAATTTCATGTACTTCAAAATACACTCCACTCATCAAAAACTACATTTTACAAGATTACATTTGAACACATCATGATATTATAATTTATCTTAGGCCAATACTTAACTTACTGCATAGAGCCTGAACGCATCATATTGTAAAACAATGGCACCTCCCGTGCTGAAATTAGCAGCACGAGCGCCATTAGCCAAAGATACGGAAGCAAAGAGACAACTTTTTTTTTTTTTGCTCACTGCATTCATAATATTTTATTGTTCTACACACACTCTTTCAGTAGAATATGACAATTGAATAGTATAGATTTACTTTTGTTTTGCTTTCTTTAGGTGGACGTTTTACTGGCGTCCAGAGTCGCTCAATGGAACAAACAATTGACTTTCACTTCTTGGCGATATACGTTCTTTGTGTTAGCTGTTAGCTTGAACTCATCATAATGTAACTTCCATATGTTAGCTTTCCTTCAGGACTGCTGCTTACTGGCTGCTAACAGCTAAAGTTAACTAGCTCTCCTCCTGCCGATTTCAACGCTGATTTGTTGTTCACATTAGCCATGTTTCCATTCAAATGTCAAGCAAAAAGAAATGTGAATTAGTCATGTTTGTTGGCGCGATAGGCTACGCATGGCTGTAATCTGCCAGCAAACCGAGTAGAACAAGTAAAGGTTGCGTACTGGAAACCAAACAGGTCACCTTGGCCATCTAGAGAGAACAATGGAGGGAGGTCTTCAGGAATTTGTTTCAACTGGGCAAGTTTTAATAGTCCTTTCATGTCAGCTAGTATTGGTCATGTTTCATGCTGTCTGAAGAGATGCATTCACACGTTTTGGGAATATCCAAGAAGATGCAGACAGCAGAAACAGCTGATCAGTCGTTAGTTAAATGCAGGGATGCACCGATCTGATTTTTCAGTCCTGATACTGATATCTGGGCTTTGGGTATCAGCAAATGTTTAATTAATCAGCTGTATGCCTCACTGTGTGGAAGTGACTGAGATCATTTCTTTATGCATTAGGCAACATCAGGCTGGACTTAAACATCGCTTTATTCACTTTGTAAAGCAAAATGTTTCAAATAAATAAAAATATAGATTTTAGAGAGAATTTAGTCAATTATTATTTCTTATTAAAATAATAAATCATTCACCAACAACTTGGTACAAAAAAAAATCTTCAAAATTAACAGGAATTACAATTCAATCGCAAATCCTGTTAATGCAGCAACAAGTTGGTCAAAACTTAAACAGGAAGGAAAATTCCATCCAGTATGTTGTATAATGTGTATAGTATATAAGAATTGAATTTAAGAAACTGGCCCACATACGTAATTCAGCTATTTGAGTCAGTATCAGCCTGATATCCAGTCCAGTATCAGTGCATCCCCAGTTAAATGTTCGCTACATCACAATATATTCAGCAAAGGCGTTTCCATTGAGTGCCTCAGCTCTTTTTCAACAAAGGTTATAAAGCACCTCAAGCGAGCGTAAAGCCTTTTTTACAACGAGATTTTATTGAATTTTGCCGTTTTCATACAGCTTTTCCAATGTTTTGGAAAATTTGAATAAAAATATGTGAATGGGAACACAGCTACTGGAGCATTACCAGGGAACGTTTCTATCGTCCCGGTACGCCGTTAAGTCTCGAGCGCTGATCCCCAGTACTGTAGAAAGACAATTACCGCCACGTTTTCTGAATTTTGGCATCGACTTGGTACCAAAGTATCCGTTCTCACGACATCCCTATGTTCAAAACATGAAAACAAACACACAGAAACTTGACTGCAAGTGACCTGTGCAGTCTAATTTCCCATTAAGATGCAGCAACACAATCAACAGGGCAGATTTCCACTTTGATGAGTTAATTTTGGAGGTCTGGTGGTTTTCATGTTCAGATAAACCAGCTTCAACTGTTGTAAAGAGCCTGAATTAATCAGTGGTTCTCAGCTGCTGAGCCGTGGACAGACAGAGAGCCGAGCACATACTGATATGTTCATCTCAAATACAAATACTACTTGTTCTACATATTGTTTGCAGGGCCTCATAATAATAACCTCAAGTATTAAGTAAAAAATGTAATCATCTGATAATTTAGCCTCATTTTGATCATCCAGGAATTTCATCCACAACAGAGAGGATGAGAACCACTGAGAGAGTCCCGGGTAATGAGAGGGTTTCAGTTTAAACTTAAGTGTCTCTGAGCCGTCACTGGTTAGTACCACTGCATGACGGGCAGAGTGATGGACGGGTAAAATGAGGAAGGGGTTGAATGAAACAAGAGAAAACAAAAGAAAGAGAAAGAGGGAGAACGTAAGTACAGAGAGTCAAGAGAAAGAGAGAAAGCCCTATTTTAGGCAGCAATATCATATTATAATTATTTCACTACACCTGCTCCTTTTTCTTCTCATTAATAGTTTAATCTCCTCATCAGTATCTGCCTGACAGCCCTGACTCTGGCAGGAAGCAACAGCGCTCATGCATTATGGGTAGTGTAGTAGTGAATGGTGAGGAAGATGTGGTCCATGCATGTGCCATAAACGGAGTGAATGTATAACGTTTGTTGGCTGTCAACACAGAGGAACGATCCTAGAAGAGGTCGCCGACCGTTCTGAGGATTCAGTTCCTAGTGGTTTAACGGTTTAGAGAGTGGAAGCACACATTTAGAGAGGCCATAAAAATTACAATGACGTTACCAAAATGAAGCACAAAACACTACGCTATAAATGTAATGTTTCTACCCGCAGTAACATCACCACCACAACCATAAACCTGGACTTCAGTTTGCATGGCATCAAAACATTTCCAGCATCAGCCAGTACAAAATGAAACCACAAAACAGCAGCACATGCTAGTTCACACAAGCATAGGAAGGTTAACGGACAACCCGGGTATTAAAATATGATGAAAGACAGGCTGAAAACTCTTTTTGTTGCCATGTAACAGCTGAGATTTTCACATTGCTGTGAAATGTTTCATGAGTTTTTAGTGGTCACATTTGGCGCTGTGGTCAAGTGTGGTACCGTTAAATTTACAGATTAGCTATGACTACTGTAGCATCAGAGCTACCACTGTGGATGCTGCTGGTTAAACTGCAAGTCTAAGAGGATCAGTGTCTGCTGCCACTTCGATTCTACCATAATTCAACATGGGATGCAAAATGGTGCATGTGTAAAATTGTTTCAATTCACTAAAAAACATATTCTTAAAAAACAACAAAAGACCAACGAGCAACATCAACTAGCATCTGCTGCTGCAAAAACATAGCCTACCCCACGACAAAGTCAACTAGCTTCTGCTGCCACTTTGTAACTATGTGATGCAAAACAGTTCATGTGTAAAATAGTTTCAATTCACTAGAAAAATTATCCTAAAAAAAACAACAAAAAAACAAAAGGTTAGCCTACCCTGCGAGCAAAATTAACCAGTATCTGCTTCAACTTTGCATCTGCTATAAATCAACATGGAAAGCAAAATGGAGCAGATGTAAAATAGGTTTGATTCACTAGAAAAACGATCCTGACGGCTAAAAAAAAAAAAAAGGCAATAGCTTATCTCAAGGGCAAAATCAAATCCTATAAGCAGATGCAAATTAATTAATTCATTCATTTTAAAAAAAAAGCCTACCCTATGAGCAAAATCAACTGATATTTACTGCCACTTTGCATCGGCTATGACTCAACATGGGGTGCAAAATGGCGGAGATATAGAATAGGTTTAATTCACTTGAAAAATTAGCCTTAAAAAAAAGGCATTTGCTGCCATTTTGCACAAACGGTGCAGGTGTAAAATCAGTTTAAAACATTAGAAAAATGATCCTGACAGGTAAAAAAAAAAAAAAAAAAAAAAAAGACAGCTTACCCCACGAGAAAAATCAACTAGCATCTGCTGCCACTTTGCATCGGCTATAATTCATGAGATGCAAAATGGTGCAGGTGTAAAATAGGTTTAATTCACTAGAAAATGTATCCTAAGAAAACAGAAAAAGGATTGTTTAGTCTGTTAGCTGAAGCTAGTTCAAGCACAACACCAGAAACAGGCATGCTGAGCTCTCTGGGAGCTGGGTCTTAAACCGACCCACTACTGCAGGGCCTTGCACACAAAACACTTTTGGGGGGGGGAGGGGGGGGTTGACACATAGAAACATACAACACCAACATGATTTCAATACCCATCAATGACACAGACTGGACTTCGAGTCTCAGCTTGTTTCCTTGCGCCGACTTCTCTCACACCTGACCAGATTTCCAACTTCAACAGCCGACAACGCTCATAGTCGCTGTTGCCGTCATTTACTCAACAAGCTCTCGGTCAAAGAAAATCTGTTGAGGTGTGTGAGAGGAAGACTGGATTTTTACTATGTAAAATGAAAAGCAAGGAATCAAGATGCGACTGTTAAATCCATGCAAAAGCACAAGCCTTGTTATTTTGCTAACAGTGGTTCTTCTGATGACTACACACCACTAGCCTCGCCCTACAACAACAGACTAGTCTCCACAGCGGCCACTATAATGTAGTTACCCTTTGACTCACGCCGGGGAACTGCAGAGTAAAAAACACTGTCTGGTTATTTCATAACACTGGTATGCTGAATAAAAGGACTGTACAAGTGTTTCCATGTTTTAGCCCAAACTCAAAAACTGTTTTTGCTCTCTTTTAGACATTAAGATTGGCCAATAATGTAAAGTTTTTAAATTGGAGTCTGAAAACTTTCTTTTATAGATTAAATTGCACTGATAACATACTGTATGTATTTGTTTATCTCAAGCTGTCTTTGTTCATTTGTGATGCTTGCTCTAGAACAGACCTGCCTCCTATTACGTTCCCATGCAACTAAATTGTATTATATATTACATTTGAAGGGAAACGTTGTTTAACGTATTACATTTGTCTTTTACGTATCAGAAATAATAACGAACAATGCACAGAACAGGTGACGTAGTATATCGAGTGACTGTGAATGAAAATGGCGGGTGAAAGGTCCAACAAACAGCCGGGTTCACATCCTGTGTGAAATGTTTTGTTTTAAGTAATGTTAAGCCAAACCATGATTTTTTTTTTTTTTTTTTTTTACAAAATGTAACCAAATAGTTTTGTTGTGTTTTTGTTATATTTTTTTTTCCATTTACAACATTAATCACGTTTAAAACTGTTCAACACTGCGACTTTAAAACATATTCTGGTTATGCAGTTAAGTTGTACGGGAACGTAATTTTGCGGGAGGTACGGTTGTCTAGAAAGGTCCTCCATAAATAAAGTAACTGATTGATTTACTTACTTGTTGGTGTGTTCAAATGACTGTAGAAACTTCCAACATCCAAGACTTGTGGGTAAGCTACCAACAGCGACTTTTCAATTTTAAATTAATATGCAAGAAACTACCAAAGTGACATTATTCTAATCACCTGGTTTGAGTTGATGTGGATGTGATGCTGTACAGCGGCTGACTCTTACATTAGATATCCAAATTTCCCATAATTACTTGAAAACAACAAAAAAGAATATTTTTCACATAGAAATAGGAGTAGAACGGACATTGAACTCGTCATTTGACTAGTACAAACGAAAACGGAGATTGTTATTAGTTGTCATTGTGACAACAAATGTCAGTGTGGCCGTAAAGTGTGGTTGCAGCTAGCTAGGAACAAAACTTTGTATATAGATGGCTGGTATAAAGAGAACTGGATCCAGCGTTGGAGGCAGGGCACCGTTTATTCCTATGAGAGTTGCTCAGTGCCGCATGAAGCCAAAAGGGCTCATCTTCCGCCTGGAAAAGTACCCAGATCTTCCGACCATCCGACCATTAGGCCCATTGGATATGCGCAATAGTGTCTGCTAGGTCACGACTCAATCACGGGGTCACAGCGTCACGCTGACGTCACGGTCTGGGTCTCATTCACATGAACTGAGGAAGGGAAATAACTCTGAATTCAGCTATTAATGTACAACATTTAGGAATTAATGATTTAAATAAGGACTATTAGAGTGTTCGTACTGGGAAGTTGACTCAAAAAAACTATCCTCTGAGTTACAGACGTCTCTTTCTCAATGAAAGTCTATGGGGGGAAAGTCTTTTTGGGCCCAACGGCATCACGTAACGGACACAGAAGCTGTAGTACCACCATCTAGCCACTATGAAAAATTAGCACGCTAGCTTGCTAATGCCGCAATGCTCTGGCCATGCTACCTAATAATGTAGCACTAAAGCATTGCAGAATTAGCTAGCTAGCTATCTAACCAGTAGTCAGTAGTCAGCTAGCTACCTTGCTAAATCCACCATGCTTTAATGTTACACTGGTTACAGAAAATGTGCCAAACAAAGTTGTCAGTGAGTCTTCCTGTAAGTCAGTTTAGTTTATGCGGAAGCTAGCCCGCTACAACCGTCGCAATGGCAACAGCACATACAAAGATGGCAGTCTCTCGGATCGTCCTGCTGCGTTGATTTAAATGGGAATGTCCGTTCTACTCGTATTCTATTTCTATTCATTTTTATCACTGTCTGATTTCAGAACTGCATTACAGGTGACAGTGATATGACTGACAGGCAATTAATAACATATTCACAAACATTCAATGTGAACACCTGTGCTTTTGGTTAATGGTTGGCAGATTACAAGTTATACATGAGTTTTAATTAATGGGCTAAAACATGCACAAACCTTGTTTCTACACTAGTAGTTACTAGACACCTAGATTACTTTTTGTAGACACCGCCACACCACTGCAGCTTCAGCTCATCTACTATTAATTATCTGTCAGCAGTAAAGAACAGAACTAGCTACTAGTTTGCTTAGCATCACATTTACATGGCGTGGCATTATCCATTAGTGCTGGTGGTTTGCTAGTGCAATAAGCTGGCTGGCTGGGTTTTGGGTGGGGTGGGGGGGGTGGGGGGCTGATGGAAGGATGGATGGAAGGAGAGGGTGTAGTGAATGGAGGGACAGGACATGGGAATAAGCTGAGCATCAATAGTGGTCAGGGAGGAGTCAGGGAGCTGTTGCCTGGATACCAGAACAGACCTCAGTCTCGCCTCCACCATCGTTCCTCCACTCCGGGCAGCAATTAGCAGCTGAGCTTCTCAAAGGGCAGCAACATATGGCAGGGGACCCTAGACTAGACAGTACTGGGCCAGGGAAACCTACATCTGAAAACTAATTACGGCTCCTAATTACTGGATGAAATATTCCAACACCCCATGGCACCTCTATGGTGATACTTCAGAGTCCCTGTAAACCACGCTAAACATACGAGTCCTCTCTGAGATGAATTACTTTATGGCGGTCATTCCTCCCTCATTTTCACTGAGGAAATAACTGCTGAAAAAAGAAAGAAAAGAGCTCCAAAGAAAGGATGGTTTGACGTGATTAGCAACAGAACCACTAGAGAAGCACTACAACATGCTAAGAGCTGGCTGACTGCCTGGATATCCTGCTGGCGATGGGTAATCTTCACTCATCCACTTGCCTTTTTCTGCATTATTGTACTAGTACCAGAATACCTAAAACATGTTAGTATTAAACCAACATCTAAACAAGATTTTGTTGTCTTGTGCTAAATTGATTGACAGTTAAACAGTGGTGAAATGCAACTAAATACATTATTCTTCGTGCTGTACTCAAGTAAAATTTGACTGTAATTGTACTTGCGTATTTCCATTTTGTGCTACTGTATACTTCCGCTCAACTACTTTTATTTGACAGCTTTAGTTACTTTCAGGACTGGGTGATAATTCAATTTGATAATTCATCGTCTTTCAAAGGAATTGTATTGTGATGAAATTATTAGGGCTGCTGATTAAAATATTTAATCACAATTAATGGCATATTAAGGGGAGATTTGGCTGGGTATTTAGTACATGGAAGTGAACAAATATGCTGCTTTAATCAAATATATGTATATATTTCAATTATTAAACAAAACAATGATAGATATTGTCCAGAAACCCTCACAGGTTCTGCATTTAGCATAAAATATATGCTCAACTCATAACATGGCAAACTGCAGCCCAACACACAACAACAGCTGTCAGTGTGTCAGAGTGCTGACTTGACTATGACTTGATCCAGACTGACTGGGATTATCATAAAGCGGGCATGTCTGTAAAAGGGAGACTGGTGGGTACCCAGAGAACCCATTTACATTCACATATCTGGAGGTAGCCAAGAAAATAAGCTCCCAAATAAAGCACGAAAAACAATGTGCACTTGGAAATGAATTTGTATTGAGGGTTGGTAAAACTGACAGTTAATGGAGCCCAGCCTTACTCTAAGCATTACAGATTCAGACATGAAGAGGAGTGAGGCACAAAGGAGAGGACCAACAGATCAGTACAGGTAGCCAGGAGCAGGAGGAGGAGGAGGAGGAGGAAGAAGGGAGGAAGGGTGAAGGGGGTGGGGTTTCATCAGTGGAAGGTGATAAACTTTGCAAACCTTCCAAACTTGTCCTTGCTGCATAGGAGAGGGGGGAAGCATTGGAACGGAGAGAAGAAGAGAAGAAATCAAAACAAAGAGCCCACCCAGACAAACGGCTGGATCACTGGTCTACGCACTCGCTCACACACCAACACACTAACACACACACACACACACACACTAACACACGTCTTAAAACAGCTGCTCTCATACAGGTGTTTTCTGCACATCTGGGAGTTCAGTTAAGGATAGCCAACACATCAAAAACAACACACGCTGCGCCGACATGTGATCACATCAACACATGCTGTCTTCAGAGTGACACAAAGTGTAGCATCTCTACCTTCACACTCGGTGAAAAGACAACACAACCATTTTGAGAGTGTGTGGAAGGGCTGGAGTAATGATAATATGGCCGACACTCTGGCTGTCAGCGTCTTAAATATACAAGACAAAGTTTGGCCTCTAGATGCTCCACATTTTGTCTCTGTGGCGGTTGCTTAGTAACTCACAATGCATTGCTCCCTGATCGCTTCATTGATGGTGATGCTCTGATGTTTGAATTTATTATGTCTTAGTTATATGGCCACATAGCAGCAACATCAGTCATGTATTTCTACTGTCCTGTGGCAGCACTCTTAGCCGTGGAACAGACAGCACGCCTGAGGAGCGTATGGCGGCTGTGCTACCTGTTGTTTTTCATTTCGGCGTCCATCTTAACCAGTGAGATCGTCCACACCGCCTGCGTGAGACGTGCGCCTCTTCTAAAGATTCAAGGTCTCGCCTATTTTTGACGCGAGTCGTGAGCATTTTACGGCAGCAGACAGTGAAGGTGATCTTCTGACTGTATATTGACATCACATCGGCAACATTACTACAGTTTCGACGTCTAGATATCTGTAGAAAATGTCAGACATTAAAAAGTCAAAATTTATTTTTAAATCAACACTTCCTTCTTTCATTTCAAAATAAAACCTCTCAAATGTTTTTTTTTTCTGTGGGCAGAACGCCTTCATTTGTCAACACAAGGCTTTTATTCTGAAATATGTGCAGGACAGTGTTGTACAACATGCAGTGACTTGCAGGGCTCCATGAGAGAAAATAGTACAGGATTTAAATTGTGGATTGTTACAAATATTTACAAATGAGCACACATTTCTTGACCTTTCTCTATACAATAAATATAAATGACATTTATAATGACATGAGATGGTCATTATGAAAGTCAAATATAACACGCAGCCGGTGTGAACAAGAGACGCGTGAATCACACAGACGCCACACGCTCTTCAGGCGTGCGGTCTGACCCAGGACTTAAGAGGGTTTTGGTTGGGTTTTGGTGAAATGGCGCGAGCAGGTCAACATGTGGCTCAACGTCGGCCTGGTACAAAATAGTGATTCAAGAAAAAGTCTGATCTATAGCTGCTCAAGTCTTGGATGTTTAATGCAAGTTTATGTGGAGCTAGACCCATAAATCTGTCAGGCCGACGCTACGGGTGAATATGCTGGCCGACAGGTAACAAGACATTGCTGTACGGAAATGCTAAACTAGGTCTGATGTCATTTAGAAACGGTGCTACATGAATTTTCTACCACAGAGTAAGGCTGGGTGATATGGCAAAATGACAAAACAGTCTCAAGTGATAGTGTAGAGAAAAAAATTAAACATAAATATTTACCGCTATACACTCAAAATATTTACACTGCATGCACACAAATACAGAGTAACCACATTAAGACAATAGTTTGAGTTCTTTGAGTTTAATCACAGTTTAAGAAATTGTAGTATGTGCTTGTTATTATCAATTTAGACGATATAATTGTGTATCACCATATCTCAATATATCATCATGATATAGTTCTACTGAAAAAAGACACATTATCATATTGAATTATCACCCAGCCCTAACTCTGACAAAGATGTATGGTGGTCTTGGACATTTAGCCCATAACAGCTCATAAAATGCCATAGAAATAATAAAAAAAGGGGTAAAAATGCCCCGAGTAATCAGGGGTGCCCTTCATTAAATGTCAACCTGTAATTATTCATTCCTAGGAGGTAATTATTGATGTGTGACTGCAGCTTGTGTCCCCTCTGAGCCGCCATAGTTAAGCCTATTACAGACTACACTTCAGTGTTTTCTGGGAAACAAAAAGAGCAGATTTTGTTAATCAGAAAACAGCTGCTGTTAGTGTGCAGCATGAAGCAGTAGAAAATGCTGGCACCAAACCGTCGGTAGAAGAAGAAAATCCTCATTTCACACAAACTGTTTTTGCATCAGCGAAAAAACAACAGAACAGTTGAGACCAAACTAGTTGGACATGGAGAGGTGGAATAAGACCTGCTGAGTGTCCAGCAAATGGAAATAAATGTTATATATAAACACACTGGTAGTTTATCAATATGCAATGCAATTATAATTATTATAGCTGAGCTCAAATTTATTTGAAGTTCTAAAATTCTCCGGAAAAAAAAAAAAAATATATATATATATATATATAAATGAAAAAAAATACCTCCACAACACCTCACCTAACAGATAACTATAATAGCATTTTTATTTTAAAACAAAAACTGTAACTTGCACACTTTGCTTATGTACATAGTATGTTGTTCTATTTTTATATATTCTATGTTAGATGTAGTCGTCTTTTATATTTATAGTGTATTCTAATATATTCTTATATTGTGTATCCATCCGTCTATCTATCCATCTAAAAACTGTGTCAGAGGGGTGTTTATTTTGCTTAACGCTACTTTTGAAATCATTTAACGTGGACATAACAACGCAGAACAAGCTCCAGTATAAAATTTACATCTTCCTCACACTGTAAAACAAGAAGACATTTCTAAAAGCTTTGGCTACACCAAACAGCATCAGAATTTACAGGTGTGTTGTTACCTGCTGCTGCAACGACTAATCAATTAGTTGGAAAATATTTAATTAATCACCAACTATTTTGTAGGGCTGCGACGATACACCTCCTGATTTGATGCTATCATGATACTTGGGTGCAGATTCGATATATATTATGAATTTCTGTATTGTGAATCAATAGTACGATTTATTGCAGTTTTTGTTAACACTAGACCATGGGAAAAAGTTGAATCATACACTTCTAGGGCCTTTTACTTTGGAAAATATCAAAATTAATCCAGTAGTAACATTTGATTTTCAGCATGTATGTAGTCAGAGGTGTCCTGAAGTCTAATATATCAGGATCACTGTCAGGAATTATTACATTTTTACAGCAACCCGAAAATAAAAGAAAAAAGACATTTCCCTCAAAATTAAAAGTCTCTTTTTAATTCATAAGGGACATGATATTTTTGCTTCTGGTGAATGTAATCCAGTCAATTTTATTTCCATAGAAATATGTATGTGTATATATGTATACAGTTCCCTTTGTTAACAGCTTATTTTGAAAACCACACATTACTGTGATAGGTTCCCTGTAACCCTTCCTGTTTTCTAGCTCTGCTTTTCCTGCAATGTGTGAAACCCGAAGTGTTTCCATCCTTTACTGTATGTGTAGTGTTTACCACGCTGGATTTAACGTGAGGGTGCAGGTCGTATCTACGCTGACCCTCTGGAACTACTTTCTCGTTTCGACTCACTGTGGTTTGTTTTGGTTGACGGATACAGAACCGATGTCACGTTACTCAGACTACAACAATAAAAGCAGTAACTTCCTTCTGCCTCAACATAGATGCAAATGAAGCAAATATATTGATTCTGACATTTAAAAAATCTATTTAAAAATCTTTAAAAAAGAAATTGCGATACATAAGTGAATCAGTTTTTTCCCCACCTCTACTATTTTGATAATCAATTAATCGGTTTGAGTAATTTTTTGAGAAAAAAAAAAGTCTAAATTCCAGCTTCTTCAACGTGAATATTTTCTGGTTTCTTTGCCCCTATAGGACAGTTACCTGAATATCTTTGAGTTGTGGACTAAACCAGACACTTCAGGACATCATCTTGGGCTTTGAACATTAATCCACATTTTTCACCCTCTTCTGACATTTTATAGACCAAACAACTAATCGATTAATCTAGAAAATAATGTACAGACTAATTGTCAATGGCAATAAGCCCAAATTCAACATTACAGTAGATTGTACTGCTGGTAGTTCGAGAACATCTAATCTAGTTGATAAAAATATTTCACTGTGTTTAACTACTCCTTACACACAGAGACGTATGCAGTTTTTTTTATTGTAGTCATGACAAATTTTGTATTTTTAACGAACTGCACACTGGCGTAGGAGACTATGGGTGTTTTACCTGAGTGTGAGCAAGGCTAAGAACATAAATACCCTGTAAGCGCTGTCCAAGACAAAATATGATGTTAGAAGGTCGACTGGCTGAAAGATAAGCACAGCAAACAAAAACTTTAATGCCACTCAGCCAAGATTAATAAAAGTGACTGTTACGGAAAAACTGAAGGAACAGGTTTTAAGGTTTTCTGCAGCTAGCCAATGGTGTGTGATGAGTGCTTAAAATGGAAAAGAACATTTCTGTGATCTCAGATGATAATATTACCATTAGTGAGCATGAATTACTCTCTCCCAAAAGGTAGAAACAAGAAAACCAACTCTGTCACCTGTGTTTTCATTAATTACTCCGCTGATGATAAATCACATTTCAGCAGGCAATTTCAGAAATAAAAAGATTAAACTGGTACTAGAATGACTGTATCACAGATTAGTGTCCCAGTTCTTTTATTTCTAGCTTTGGGATGAAGTTGTTATTGGATGCTGAAGAGATAAGGTGAAAGAAAGCATAAAAAAAAAAAACAACAACACATGAACAGCATTTCAGGGTGGATATACTCAGAAGCCTTATTATGGCGAGGCAGATCAGGACAGATATGAAGATGAAGGGACAGACTGAAAGAAAAAGGAAGGAAGGAGGGAGGAAAGGAAGGGCGTACTAAGAAGAGTAATCAACAGCAATATCTCAGTGATTGTGTCTGACTGCTCATACTGTTTTATAGCTTACACTGAGAATAAATATAGATATGTGTTTACTGTGGTAAGTTAAAAAAGTTAACATTTGTTGTTAATTATTTGATATTTTAGTGGAGAATCAAATTATCTGATGATAATAGACCATCAACATGATTCCTGGTACGCTGGAAATAACTGCTGAACGTACAAGACAACTCAAACAAATGTGGAACAGTATGGGCTTTCAGACAGTTTAACTTCTACTCTGACCTGAAGCTGTTAGGATATGACTGACCTCTGTCTTTTTTTATTCATCATACATACCCAGGCACAAAGGCTCGTCCCACACAAACAGACCCACTACTCTTTTCCTCCCACACACAGACCACTGGTGTAACACTTGAGCAACACAGTTAAGACTCTGTAACATCAATACATGTGTTATATTTGACATCATTGTGTCTATTGAATGTAATGGTGTGCGCTGAAGCAGCAGATGTCACATTAATGTCACTGAGAAGGGCTTAAATTAAAATGCTATATATATTCATACTGAAACAACTACTTAATCAATAAGCTCTTTTACCATTTTACAGTAATACCTGGCTGAGCTGTGTGTTAAAGCACTGCCTTTAAAAACTTCACAAAATTCTGTGGTTGTCTTTTTCTGAATAGTTTCTAACAGACGAGACCTTAACGCTGCAAAATAAATGCACAAAAAATTGTATTTTTACATTAGAATATTTTTGACTGTTTTAATATTGAATGTACATATATTGGATTCTTTTTTGTTGTGTTATTTACATTGTTATTGATCTTTTTGTTATTATCTAAGTTTTACTTGATCAGATTTCATTATTATGATAAAACTACTCGATTAGGATTATACAATTTTGTTGTTTTTTACTGATTTTCTATTGTGCACAATGGTAGAATGTGATGATACACGGGGTAAATGTCATGGCCAAAGGCTGCAATGTGTGCACATAGCCACCTGTAGTGTTGGGGGATCCAAGTGGCCACATGAAGAGTCCTCCTGGTCCTATCCTGATTAAAACCTTTGTAGAATCTATGTGCTTTGTGTTATTTATATCTGCTTTGGCACAGTTGTAGTCGAAGCGCTGCTGAATGAATTCAGTGGCATCTCTGTGCATGGCATCGTTGCGATAATGTGTTATCCACTGTCTAATCTAGAAAACATTATAGGCGAGGATAAAAATGTTTTTTTTTTTCCTTTGCTTCATCACAATTTACTCAGCCATAATAACAGTCACAATGTTACTGACGCTGGGGATGAATTGTCTGAGGTCTTATCTATCAATAGAGACCAAGATCATGCATATAGACCTGGTTGTTGTGGAGCTATTCTGGAATCATTCTTGGTATATCTGTCTAGGTGAACCACACCTTCCAGCACCTTAGGGCTTAAGAGGATAAGTAAAGAGATCATCACGAATTCCACATAATGTGACCTGCTAGATAAAGCATGGGTGCACAAATGGGTTTTATTTATATACAATACACTGAATTATTTGTGTTTTTGAGTGCTAATCTGATAGAGTGGGCAATTTTTAGTCATCACGCTGGACTCTGGTGTTGTGCTTAGCATTTGTAGATATTTTAACCAGCTACTTTAATGATTAATCTATGAGGAGACACTAACACACAATATATATATATATATATATATATATATATATATATATATATATATATATATATATTTGTGCTGAAACTAGTTAATTGATCACTTAAGTGAGAATTTCATCATAGAGTCCACAGTGACAAGTGACCTGCTAGATAAAGGTAGGGCACACAGATGGTTTTACTTTTATATAAAACACTTAATTACTTGTGTTTTTCAGACTCGGTCTAATCAAGTGGGCGGTTTATAGTCATCGTGCTGAACTTTGGTGTTGTGCTAAATATTTGTTGATATTTTTGGCTAGCTTTTTAACGATTAATCGACAAAATTAACACAATAATGCAGCATTCGCTTAATTTTCTTACATTTTAGCAAGCTAACTGTAGTTAGCAGACAGCTACGGTGTAAAACAGCTGGTTACTGTATATACAGCTGGCCGCTTTAAGCTAGTAGCTGTTAGCATCAGACCGCAGCTGTGTTTTGGTGTGCTTCGTGTTTTGGCTTTTGGTGGAGCAGAGACGACGCCCGACTGCTAGCTTGCTTAGCGGTGGTTAGCTAGTTTAGCAGGCAGCCGCCGCCGCCATTACCAGCCGACGTTAGCTAGCTTTTAACGCTGCTGCAGGCCTGGAGGTTCCCCGATATCACCCCGATGAGATTTATTTGACGTTTTCAGGATTAGTTTAAGGGACATACATGTACTATACTGTCCACAATAAGTTTACACTTGTATTTAATCCAACCGAAAATCAGTTTACAGTGTAAAACGAATGGGCCACTTTACCGCAAGCTAACGCGACAGCTTGTGGCTAGCAGTGCTAGCTTCCAGGGATGCTAAGGGGACACATTTAGGATAAGTGCCTCATGGCGCATATTTAACGGTTTGGAAACACATCATTAACAGTGGATAATATATAAAATACCGTGGGAAAATCACTCTAGTTATCGTTAACGGTAAAGTAGCAGTCAGTGCTAGCTGATCAAGCATTCATACCGTCTACAGCGTTCACACTGACAGTGGTTTGGGAGTGCAGGTGCAGATAATGTCCATATAATGACTGTACTCACAGATATACGTGGTTAATATATAACTGTGTGAGTGTGTGTGCGAACCTTTTTGATATTGTAAACACGGGTCAACATCCCGATGCCTCTGTCGTTGAGGATGGTGAGCTTTTCTGCCAGCTTCTGCTGGCTGGGCTGGATCACTCCCCGAGACATCTTCTCGCCTTTTCGGTTCAATCTTCCGATTCAATCCAGAAAATAAAAATATGAGGAATGTCCGCCGCCTCTGGTCCGTTACCGGGAGAGAGAGAGAGAAAGAGAGAAGCTGTGATTTATGGCGTTAATAGATCTCGCCCATGTTCAGATATTCGGGGACAGCAGCTTCCTGTACTCCACCCCACCGTCTCCCTGCCTGCTTTTTTTCGGTCACAGGGATGATGATGATGATGATGAGGAGGAGGAGTTGTCCTGGTTTTCTACTGCTGCGTTCAGGGCACCCTCGTTAAAAGTAACACCACAGCCTGATGTACCCCAATTGATCCAGTTCACCCCACAAAAACACTATTTTAGGATTAATGATGCAAAAATGTAATTTTGTCTGTCTGATTTAAACTAAGTACATTTACTCAAGTGCTATACTTTCAACAACAATCCTTAGGTACTTGATTATTTTAATTTTAATTAATTTATTTTTTATTTTTTCTTCTTAATAGTGATTAGAATGATTATCATTTAAGAAAATGATTAAAATTAGTTGCACTAATTTTGCAATTAAAATGTAATGCAGTTTGCCATGTTCTGATTTGAGCATATTTTTATGCTAAATGCAGCACCTGTGAGGGTTTCGGGATAATATTTGTCATTGTTTTGTGTTGTTAATTGATTTCCAATAATAACTATATACATAACTATATATTTGCATTGCATATTTGTCCACACCCATGTCGATAAGAGTATTAAATACTTGAAAAATCTCCCTTTAAAGTGTATTAAAACAGATAAAAACATGGGTGATTAATTTGTGAACAATCGCGATTAACTATTTAATCGACTGACATCCCAAAACAAACAAAAACTAAGAGCATTATCAGCCACACCCCGAGCGCAGTTCCTCGTTAAGTCATATCATTAACTACTTTACTGTGAACACTGAACGCACCACACTGTTGACGCAGCTTCCGGCTGTCAGTTGTGTGTTAAAGCTTCATCGCTGCTACACCAGCTGTGCTTTTCACACGGTTTTTATCTTATATTAAATCCTGTAGCTGTAATAATGTTCTGTGTGAAGCAGCGATGATCTGACTATTTGTGGGATTTGGGTAAAAGTCAGTACATTTAGACCAGGTGGGTGCACAATGCAGGAAAACTAAAATGACAAATCTCCGTGGTTTTGGTCAGAATCAGACAGTATTTACAGATGTTATACACCTGAATGCACACTTGTCAATTCAACATTTCACATTTTGTACCTGTGTTAAGTGTTGAGAGTAAAATGCGCCAAAAAGTTAAGTTTACATAACACTTTGTCATCTTTTAGGCTGTTATAAACCTGTCTAGCATGCTGTATTTGCCTCTACATTAGTGAACGCATGTGTGTCATGTTCCTCTAACATTCTCTGGTCTTTTTCAGCCATAAGCCCTGGTGGTGTGATGCATTCACTGTCTCAGGAGATCCAGGGATTCTCCAAAACTCGCCTGAGGAAACAGTGCACGCTTGTTACCACGGTGACTGGCCGGAAGCTGTTGGAAAGGAGGAGTGATGGAGGAGTGGAAGAGGAGCAGGTGGAAGAGCTGGAGGAGGGGGGAGGATGTGGATTTGTAGAAGATAAAAGTCTGGACCTGCAAGTTGGTGTCGTTAGACCCTTCCTACTGCTGGGTAATACCTATACCAATACTACTACCTCTACTACAACCACTACTACTACTTTTTCTGGTTGATTTATTTATTTGGGTGTCCTGCACCATTTGCTGCCCATGGGCTTACATGACTGGACTACAACCACCACCACCACTACTGCTGCTACTACAATTACTACTACAATCACGACTGGCAGTACTACCACTATAAATACTCGTCTACTATTGTTTTAGCCTTTATTTTCCAAGGGTAGACTCCCTGCTTGACACATAACCAGCATACTTTTACCATTAATGTTACTATCTGCTACTGCCATCTACTGCACTTAACAGTACTTACTGTAAGTACTACTGCTACTGCTACTGTATCTACACTTGTTGACCCTCTGAGACCCACAACAGACCTGTTTTTGTTTTTTAAGGGGGTACAGGGGTCTTTAGGGGGAGATAGCAGGTCAACAGTAGATGAAGATTGATTTGAGATGCAGCTCAGCGCTGTGTCCAGTTGTTCAGACTAAATGAATTGATTCATTAAAATGAATTGTGTATGAGGGTTTAGAACATTATGATAGAAGTATATGATATCCATCCCCATGCTCTCAGTTTTGTTGCTAAATTTAACCGGTTTTATGACTGGAGAATTGATAAAAATGGTCAACAATCCCTCTAAAATACCACATTAAGACACCAAGACCTTGAAGAACACCACAGGAAAAGCCATGCTGTGATTTGGGATCAAAAGAAGAAGAAGAAGATCTACCTTTATTAGTCCCACAGTGGGAAAATTCAATTTACACTCTGTTATTTTTATTTTTTATATAAAACTTAAAAAACATATATTTATTTTATTGGAGAGTTTTAGTTGGGGGGGTTTCCCCTACAAGCCCCCCGAGCAGTTGGGCGTTTGGTAAAAGCTTTTGACATTTGGAGATTTCAGTAAGATTTGCATTTTTTGGCGATTGGATAGCGAGCACTTCTGTTGTGTAACCTGTTCAGAAACCCCCGTATTTTCAGTCTAGCTAGGAAAGCCATCCATCCTCTGAATGCTGCAGGTCTCTAGTTTGTAGCTGTAAAGTTTCATGAGGCTGTGATTGTCCTAGAGGTCACCACAGGTCATTTTATACAGTGAGGTCAAGTTTCACTACATGAATACAGTTGGACTCATTGGATCCACAAGAGTCTCAGCTTTACAGTGATACCCAATTTATTATCGTTATTATTTAAATAAATGTATTATTATTAGTAATAGCAGCATATTGTTTTATTATTATTATTGTTATTATTTTATACACATTATTTTATTTGTTATGGTTAGTATGTGTTAATTGTTGTAATCATTTTTCTGAAGGAAGCAGATTACAAACACACCCACCAGCACTACTATTACTACTACTACTTCTACTGCTATTACTACTACTACTACTACTACTACTACTACTTCTGCTACTACCACTACTTCTACTACTACTACTGCTGTTGATCTAACCACTTCAGCAGCCGTTAGTTCAACTGCCACTAGTTTCATAGAGTTCAGTATTCCTGTCCACTAATAATAAATAGATAGAATGTTAATAATGGGTAAATGAGTGTCATTAATTTGACATTAGGGAGCATAGGGACCTCCCCTTCAGCTGGAGGATACAGGTCGACACCTCCGCATGTCAGCATGTGTCCGTCCTGCTGAGGTGTCCTTGAGCCTGACATTGAATCCCCTCACAGCTCCGAGGTGTCGTTCACTTCTGTAGCTTTGACCTCACGACGGCAGAAACTCAACGAGACAGCAGGGATCAATAAAATATTACATCTGTTAGGTCCAATAGAGGTGACTCTTTCCTGTACAGCGGGTCACTGCTAATAGCATTTAACTGCTCATTTCCCTGTTATGATACCTCACAGGAGCAGGTCTGTGAAAGGTTTGCAGTAAAACACCTTGTTAAACTTTTGACAGGTTTTCTCCGATATTTAAATGTCTCTTTGTCATTGTGACTCTCTGACAGTGAGACAATGGAGATTTCATTCCACTTGGCAGGCGGCCTTTTTTGTCTGCGATGCTCTTGTCACAGTTGTCACATTATGTAGGCTATATACGTATGCCCGCTGAGACTGGAGGTGATTTCCTCTCTGTGTACTTTGTGTACCCTCAGCTCTCTTTAGCACTATGAGTTCCATGTCTCTAATATTTATAATTATACTGCCATCCTTTGGTAAATACCAGTGATGATTATTACCTCGCCATGCGTATAAATACGACCTGTCCTGATGGACTTGCTGTGCAAGTTCACAGCAAAATTCATGATTACTAATAAAGCATATTGCCACTGTGTGTATATAATATTGATACCCCTCTCAAACATGAGACTGGACTTGATTTTGTCATCTAACGCTCAGCAAGAACGCAAATAAGCTTTGTGACGACTTAACTTTTACTTTAAAGGTGCAGTGTGGCGGCATCTAGCAGTGAGGATGCAGATTGCAACCAGTCGGCAACCTCCGGGTCTGAAAAGTGAAGCCAATGCTGAAGTGCCTTAAACCTGCATTCTTTCTAATATCCAGTCCAAGTCTATGAGAAAATGAGCCAACTTCTCACTGCATTTATTACCTCAGTAAACATTGTAAACATGACGTCATGGTTTTAATCAGTAGTTTCAAGTCAATACAGCATGATGTTCATTTAGTAAATTATGGTCCCATTTAGAGTCAAGTTGTCGTGTCTGGTAGGTGTTCGTGTTTTCGTCTTAGAGTTTTAACCCTTTCACAGTGTGTTTTCAGTTCATCAAAGTTAATTCTAACATTTTGGTAACCCAAAGCTGAGCATACATTTTACAATTTTAGAAATGTTGTTGTGTAACTCCTACTCTACAAGTGGATCATTTGGGATGTAAAGCCAAAGCTCACGATTTATGTGCTCACACTGTACAGTCCGATCGTCAGCCACGACCTGAGTGATCTGACGCTGTATGAGTAAAATAGAGAAAAACACATGGCCCGTCGGCCACCTCGGGCCATTCTGGCTGTTGACAGTTGTCAGTAAAGATTGGTTTGAAAGCTCCGAGGCAGGTAACATTACTTTGCTAGCAGAGGTCTGTACAGGTCGCAATGCTAATGTGGTAGAAATGCACCATCCTGTCTGCTGAAAAAAAGAGGCAGTGGTGTATACATGGACAGTATGGCTTGACTATTTTACAGAGAGAGTTGGAGGTAAGCTAGTTACATGATCGATAGATACTTTATTCATCCCGTAGGAAATTTTAGGCATCCAGTAGCTTATACATATACACACACATACACACATATCTTACACACGTAAATCAAAAATCACACATAGAAATGTATGAGTGAGGGCATGTGAGGTGATTCCAGAGGCCTTTCAAGGACTGGCCTTTTGATACCATGACTATATGTAGTGCAAAGGTACAAAAAGTAACCAGTAAACAGTGCAGGGATATAATTAGTGCAAAACTGTGCTTGATGTTAGATATGATTATGGACATCCAAGAGTGTAAACATAGAGAATGGCTCAGCAATATAATATAATATAATATAATATAATAATATGATTGAGGAATATATATAATATATATATTAGCTATATCTATTGTAGCCTGCTTCAACTGTGCAACGACACGTCAGGCTGGTCAGGAGGAGTTAATCAGTCCTCGGTCGCCCTGTACACTGCACGGCAAACGGCTCGAAATTCTGGCCACAAATGGGCTGAAATCGTACAGTATGTGACCAGCTTAAAAATGTCTTATTCATGGTGCCTTCAGATGGGGTCGTGTTTATCGTTTTCAGGAGAAGAGTCCATATGAATGTCCCCCTTCTTGTGGTATTCACAACCTCGTAAGTGGAGAGTTTCTGAAAGCTCCGAGGTCACGAGCTGTGACGTCTTTGTTGACATTGTCAGTTGTATAAGTTGCATAATAAGTTAATATATTGTAATTT
The DNA here is from genome assembly GCA_947000775.1 of Pterois miles. NCBI lineage: Eukaryota > Metazoa > Chordata > Actinopteri > Perciformes > Scorpaenidae > Pterois > Pterois miles. The sequence continues at coordinate 4,499,452 of CAMQGK010000242.1, read as the reverse complement.
TAGTTGTATATTGTTTGTTTTCGTAATTTCATAAGATGTCTTAACAAAATGTTGATATACCCATGCATTTCCTGCGTTACGTTACCCGCTTGCTTGCTAAGTCATTAGCCTCTGTGGCCAAGCGTGTGGGAAAACTACGGTGGCCGACACAAAACCGTGAAAATATGAATGTCCCTCTCCAGAGCCAGTATTTGGTTTGTCTGTTCAGGGCTAGGGCTGCACGGTGGTGTAGTGGTTAGCGCTGTCGCCTCACAGCAAGAGGGTCGCAGGTTCGATTCCAGCTTGCGGCTCTTCTGTGTGGAGTTTGCATGTTCTCCCCGTGTAAGCGTGGGTTCTCTCCGGGTCCACTCCCGCTTCCTCCCACCGTCCAAAGACATGCTGTTTAGGTTAATTGATGACTCTAAATTGCCCGTAGGTGTGAATGTGAGTGTGAATGGTTGTCTGTCTATATGTTGTCTGTCTCTATGTGCCCTGCGATGGACTGGCGACCTGTCCAGGGTGTACCCTTCCTTCCCCCTATGCCAGCTGGGATCGGCTCCAGCCCCCCCGCGACCCCTAACGGGATAAGCGGTTGGATGGATGGATGTTCAGGGCTACTGTAGAAACATGGCGGCTGTTTCCGTGAAGAGGACCCGCTCCCTATGTAGATATAAACAACTCATTCTAAGCTAACGAAAACACAATGATTCTTATTTTCAGGTGATTAAACATGAAAAAACATAGATATAAATGTTGTTTGCCATTTCTGTTAATAGATTTCGCCAAATGCTCCACACCGTTCCTTTAAGTAAAGGATCTGAGTTTCCGCCACTGCCAGGAAACAACCAGTACAGAGACAGCGATGAGACCTCATAAATACACAACTGTCAAATTCAGTGGTGTAAAAGCTCAGCAGAAAGGAAATGCTGCAAGATATCAGCACCTACATCACTTAGTAGGAAAACATTCAGACAGAGGACACAGAGGAGGGAAGATATCAGTCAGTGGAAACAAACAGCGAAATGGCTTACAGCTACAGAAATACAAAGACAGGCATATGATTTGTATAGTAGCGGCTTAGGCTTAAAAGCTGCTGAACTAATATAATCTACAGCTGCAGAAAAGGAAGTTTATGATTTTCATGAAAAGAGTGAGCAAAGATGTTTCTTTTCCTGACAACAGCAGCAGAGGAAACAGGTCAAAGACTAATGGAGGAAATGAAATGAGTGCAAGCTACGGAGAAAAGGCAGATATCATTGAAGGAGACAGTTAAAACAGAATGAGCGACAGTCTTTTTCAATTTGTCAAGTAACTCTTCATGAGTAGCAGGGGCTGGATAATTATGTGAAAGAGACATATGGACAGGAAATATGATGGCAGAGTGGAGACTCTCGCCTTCAAAGCAGCAATACTTGCACTCTTTGCAGTCACCAATCCACTTTCACACAATGCCAAATTCATGGTGTTGAGACGTAAATCTAAATCCAAAGGATAGAGTGTCTTTGGAAATAAGCCAGCTCCAGCCCATATGCCTCATCATGTAGATTTAAACTGACACATCTGTGAGGAGATGCAGGAGTGCCAGGCTTTTTACAGCAGTGTGTCATGGGACCACATTCAATCTGCTAAACAACAGAGCACAGATCTGTCATATTGAGTAGCAAATGTTATTAAAAGTTTCTTTAAATTTAATATTTAGAAATAAAACTATACTTTATTTGCTTGACAAAACCTTGAAATTCATCTTCTGCCTCCACAGTGGTTTCTCTTCTATGTCGTCCTTCTCCAATAAATATAATATAAATATAAATATAATATTTATTTCAATATTTGGTGATTTCTAGGTTTTCAGATGAGGGATTAGATTGATTCTTTTGGCTGCAGTTTAGATCTCGGGTTCTGGCTGAACGTTATTGCATGAAATTATTGATTTGTTAAGTAAGTAGCTGTGTAATAAGTGTGATAAAGTGCAGCTAGCCAGTCATTGTTTGAAATAAACCTCTTCAGAGAGAGACATGGGCATCAACAATGACCAGCTCGCTGTACATTATCCTTACTTATTATCTGCTTCAAGGCTAAAGATTTTTGTTGTCAAACGCATAGTGAACAACTTCCACTGTATAATGACTCTTTGTTTTTCTGTCCTCATTGATTGTAATCTATAGATCAGAAATACTTATTATATTAATAAATGGGTTTTCTTTAGTGTATGATCATGTTAGAATAAGAATCGTGTTTTCGTTAGCTTAGAATGAGTTATATCTACGTAGGGAGCGGGTCCTCTTCATGGAAACAGCCGCCATGTTTTCACAGTAGCCCTGAACGGACAAACCAAACACTGGCTTTAGAGAGGGATATGTGTGTTTTCATGCTTTCGCGTCGGCCACCGTAGTTTTCCTACACGCTTGGCACACGAGAAGTTTCAGTTGGTTGCAATCATAGACTGTATATAAAGAGTGGACATCGTCATGCTGACATCACCCATTGGTTTGTGGACTGGCGTTTTGAAGCCTGACGTTTGTCATCTTGGTTTTTTGCAACCAGAAGGGACAGGAGAGGATGGAACTAACGTTGCCTTCAAATGAAACCTGTGAGCTCGTGTTTTACAACATGGGAAATCGTGGACACAATATGCTTGCCGTTCAAGTGGTTAAGTCGTGAAAACATCGCTGCTAAGCAACAGCAATATTAACATTTCTCTCGGCATCTAGAAGCCACAGAGGCTAATGATTTAACAGGCTAGCAAGTGGGTAACGTAATGCAGGAAATGCAAATGTAAAAAGAAACTGTAAGTGTCAAAAATACATGTAGTGGAGTAAAAAGTACAATATTTGGCATAAAATGGAAAAACTCAAGTAAAGTACAAGTATGACAAAAGTGTACTTGAGTAAATGTGTTTAGTTACATCCCACCACTGATTTATATCATCATGAAAAAGGAATATTTTCATTATCAGCTCACCCTTTTACTGTATTTGCGATTAAACGATGAGTTTCTATAAAATAGAGAAAAATGACTTTCATATTTGTCCAAATCCCAGGGAGATATCTTCAGATATCAGCAGTCTAAAACCAGCAGTCAAATATATTCAACTTAAAATTATTTTAAAAATAAAGAAAATAGCAAATCCTCACATTTTTGGAGCTGTAAACAGAAAACATTTTTGATGAATTTGGGCAAATTTTTGCCACTTAAATGGCTTAAAAGTAATTGTAGTACAAAGTACATCATTGCCCTTTGAAACCCAGTGGAGTAGAAGTGGAAATACTCAAGTAAAATACAGGTATAATGAGTAATAATAATAATAATAATGTTAAGCATGGTTCTTGAGTAAATGTATTTAGTTAGATTCCACCACTGATTTATATTTTCAAGAATGAGGAATATTTTCATTATCAGTTAATCTTTTGATTGTATTTGTGATTGTGTATAAATTGTCATAGAAGTAAAGAAAAGTGCCTTTCAAATTTTCACGATTCCCAAAGAGATATCTTCAGATCAACCAACAGTCTAAAACACAAATATATGTAACTTATAATGATAAGACAATAAAGAGTAAAGCAAATGCTCAAATGTTAGAAGCTGTAACCAGGAGATGTTTGTTTGATAAATGACTCACAGCTGAATCAATGTTTAGTTTTAACAAAACCATCATCATCATCATCATCATAATAATACCACTGTAATACTGTTTAGCTGAATTAAGTGGTACATTTAGTCTCTCTCGTTTAAAAATAAACAAGAGATGCAGATAAATATTCATGAGAACAAGGAGGGAAATGCAGCATTTGATCATTTTATAACTCAGCAATTATTGTGAGCCTGCAGGAAGTGTTTTATTTCTTAAATAGCTATGTTTTGGTAGGCAGAGGCATGCCCTCCAGTCTGTCGTCTTATCGAGTTGTTTCTGCCTGTTTCAGCCTCTCAGGATGCAGCCCACGACATTGACACCCTGCAGAGATATAAGGTCAGTACGGAGGGATCAATAGAGCGGGCATGCCCTTGCCACGTTGTGATCATAGTGACATGAGATTAGAGGACGCTGTGTAGGTGTGCGGCGTCCTGCTGCTCCTCGGCAACAACCAGCCAATAGCCAGAGGAGCCCGGTGACTCGCCGTGCAGTGACAGTTACGCTCAGCAGAGGGAGTAAATGATTACTGTAAGTCTCAGAGAGATGTGAATACTCCTCTCTGCAGTGGCTGCTCGTGGCCACCAGCATTCTGCTGCCTGTGCAGTCTCAGGATGATGAATTGGAGAGATTACTGATGCCTTCACTTCCTGTTTCTGGGATGAAACATTGACTGCCTAATAACCAAACCAAGCAGGGCTTCCCACACAGCGAATAAAGCCCAGACAAGATAGCGGGCTCAAAGGAGCTGTTCTTACCAGAAGAACATTTAATAAACATTCACTGCTATCTCCATACAAGGACTTTAACACTGTTTAAGTGTTTAAGTGAAGTGTTTATAGGTAAATCAAATCTCTATTTAAGACGGGAAGAATATAAGTCTTCTTGGTCTGATCACATCCTGCACTCTGCTGGATTTAACCTCTCGATGAAACCGTTAGTTACGAGTGAAGAGCAGTAAAAACATGTCTGTACCATCTGCATTTCAGAAGTTTGTTTCAGCAGGTGGACCCAAATTACATCATCACTCATCATATTCTTTTGCTTCGCTGACTAATTGCGACTTAACTTAATTTGATAACACACCTGCGAACATGGCCGAGGCACAGGAAGATCAGAAACATGGTGAAGGTGTCCAGGTTTCACAAAACATATGTATGCATATGATATATATTTATTATGTTGTTCTGTGTGTATATATATATATATATATATATATATATATATATATATATATTGGATGTTTCCTGTTTTAATGTATTTTTAGGTTTTATTTTCAACATCTGGTCACTACTTACATAGGACTATTAATAAATAAATAAACATACAACCAAGATATTCCAAAAGCCTGATCATTACAAAGATAAGAGCAGCAAGACTGTGTAATAAATAAATACATATAATTAAAGAAAAAATATATATTAAGATTACAAGATTTTTAAAATCTATTTTTAATTAATTTTACTTGTTTTAATGGTTACTCAAACAGTAAATATTGCATTCGTTGGGGGCTGTTTTTTGCTGCAGATTAATACACATTTGATGCAGCAGGACGGTGAATGTGTGATTAAGTCACACCGAGTGTTTGTTCATGGTAATAAAGGGACATGTCACCCACTTCATGTATTTTTAATGGAGCTCTATGGCACAGAGGAAGAAGATATACCAGGCTATAGATGCAAAATAATGCGTTGTGTTTTTGATAATTATAAACATACAGAAAATCACTAGACTCATCCTTTAACTTGTGTAAAAGGATGTTGGATGTTAGAAGCAGATGTAGAGGGGGAGAGAGTTTAGCCCTCAGAGGTAAGCTAAATTTAAGTGAGAGTAGACAGATACTGCAAAATGAATTGGAGCCATCTGTCTTCCCTCCTGCCTCCCACCTCTCCCTCTTCCATCAGCCCTCCTCCAGCTCGTCTCTCTGCCCTCTCACTCAGTCACATTCAGGTTGTGTCATGTCATCAATATGGCTGACAGAATATCTCTCTTCCTCTCTTGACAAAACCAAAACAGCCTTTAAAACAGCTCAATGCTCGGGGGTCATTTGCTCAAGGAGTGTCCCGTCTCTCTCTCTCTCTCTCTCTCTCTCTCTCTCTCTCTCTCTCTCTCCCCTGTCAGGTGTCTCATGTACTAAACGTGGCCTATGGAGTCACTAACCTGTTCCCAGATCAGCTGGTTTATAAAACGCTGCAGATCCTGGACCTCCCAGACACCGACATCACCTCGTATCTCGGGGAATGCAGCGCCTTCATAGATCAGGCACAACAACAGGTAATTAGCATGTAATTATTCACATTAAAGTATTTAAACTTAAATAAAGCAGCAACACTTTAAGCTAAAATACGCCCTTAAAAGCTGAGGCTCTGATTATAAATCATACATTTTAAAAGGAAAGTTTGATGTATTTGAAATATTTTGGCACATCACCCCCATAAAATATGAATTGTCATATTGTCATATATTGAACAGTCTTTATGCTAAGCTAAGTTAACCAACTGCTATTGATAGCTTCATATTTACCACACAGACATTACAGCATCATTAATCTTCAGCCTTATGTGTTTACATAGTACATTATTAGATTAATATTAAGGTTATCAATCGATTAAAATATTTAAATGATGATGTAGCCTGATAACATACATTACTAAGGAAAACAAACTTAAATTTGTGGTGAACACCTTTATTTGTCGGTTCAACGATTACTGAGATTAACCATTAACATAGTGTAAAGAAACAGGGCTCACTGTGGTCACTTACAGCTTACTAATGTTTAAGCTAAGCAGTGATTTCTTTTTAAACTATTTTTGAAGTTTCCTAATTAGGGCTGTGAATCAATTCAAATATTGAATTGTGATTATTTCATGATTGTCCATAGTTAATCATGCATCTGTTCAAAATGTACCTTAAAGGGAGATTTGTCAACTAGTTAATACTCTTATCAACATGGGGTTGATAAGTGGGTAAATATCCTTGACTTATGCAAGTGTATGCATATTTTATTATTGGAAATTATATGTATAATGAATTAATTATTAATTCAAAGGGCGATCTGGATGAAGGGGACATAAAGTGGCTTAGGACCACCTACAAAAAATCAACATCAGTTGAAGTGTATGCTATATTTAGCCCTTTCTGTTGAGGAACTGAAGCCGTTATATTTCTCTCTTCAAAGCCACCAGACTCCACTCTCAAAAACAGTAATTTTACCTCTCAGGACACAGAAGTATACATACAACCTCACTGCAGAAAACCAAAACCAACCCTGTCAGTTATTTCCAAACATAGCACTGCTAACGTTGATTCAGCTAGTGCTAGCATTCACATTATTCAAAACCTTATTTATTAGCGTACTTTGGTGACCTACATCACTGCTTTCTGTTAGTGACTGAGTGGGTGTTTCTATTTGGAAAAAAAAAAAAAGGAAAATAACGCAGATGAGCATTTAATCTGCCAAAAATCTAGTAAATAGCCAACAGGTAAATGTAGTGGAGTAAAAAGGACAGACGCAGACACACAGTTTCCTGTTTTACCAGATAAAAAATGCATTAAATCTCTTTAAACATTTCTATATCTACCTTCTCTCAGGAGGCTCATGTAGCCTAACAATGTCGTCTTTTATGTCCGCCAGCTAATTTAACATGTCAGTGTGCACACACAGCTATTCTGCTACCTCACTGCGACGCATTTACATACATCTGCTGCAGTCGGTTATCTGTAGCTCAGCACAAAGGAGAGGTGGGTGGTCAGAATACCTATTATACGACCATGCTGGGGTCAGTTAATGTAGAAAGTTTACACAGTTCCCTCAGTCATTCTGTGTGCTGTATGTAAGACTTTTTAAGGGATTATTTCCAGGCAGAGCATTATTTCCTGTGTGTCAGGAGATTGACCGTAAGCAGAACATAATGTGATGTGAGCACTGATATGAAAACACTCAACTCGAGCGCAATGAAATAACAGCAAAACAAGAAACTCTGACAAAACCAAATTAAGTCTCCATGTTTGCTGTGATGGATTATCTCGTTCAGGCAATTTTCAGTTTGCAGAAAGTTTTCTGTTCTGCTGAAAAACGAGAGCTGAAATGTTGCTGTAGTGACTGCAGACAACGGCACAAATAATATAAAGGAGCAGAGAAACTCTTCTGATTGATGGATCTTATTAAAGACTGATGTCATTCTCTCTGTATGTGCTTCATTTGATTGTATTTCACCCAGAGGAACGGCCTGATTGGGTCATATTTTGAAATGAAAGCACAGATAACAGTGATAGCATGTCAATTACAGAAACTGGGTGTGTAGCCGAAGCTAATTTAAATCCCTCAGTGGGTATTAATTGACATGTTAAGTCAAAAATGTGCTTACAGTTTCTGTTCTGAAAGCAGACTTTGTTATTATTATGATATGAGAGGTTGAATAAAAGAGACGAATGTGTCAATATGCTGAGCTTCAGATGGGAGCCGTGGGACTGCACCCATTGTCTAAAGATGTGGCTGGAATTTAAAAAAAAAATCATTCCCAGTCAGGCACTCTAGGCATGAAATAATTACATCTACATTAATATTACAGACAGATTTATTCCGTCTCTGCATGCTCTAACGCTCCTTTCAGAGTGTTGGAAAGTCGGAAACAACAGATTTCCAAGAGGACAAATGTTGAGATCTAATCCAAATAAGATAAGATAAGATAAGATATTCCTTTATTGGTCCCACAGTGGGGAAAATATCACTATAAAAACAAGATAATTTGTTTTTATGTGCTGATGTTAGTCTGAAACTACCAATACTATTAAAATACAAATAAAAATGGGAGTTTCAGCCTTTGTTTCCTGCATCCTAGTGATGTTTAAAGAATGAAAATAATGAAATAATAAGTATGCTGCAACAGCATGTTTATGTTTGCTAGGCCTACTTTTAATTTGACTTTTAACTCTCAGAAAGGAAAACTGAATAATTCGTGATGTGAATTTGTGTTAATCTCTGGATTAAATGATGAGTTTTTGCTGATTCATTCATTTTTTGCCCCACTACTACATAGTTCTCCCCATTTCTCTCTTTCTCTCACTCACTGAAGTCCTTTCAGACACAACATGACAACGGGACCACTGAGCTCTGAAACCTGGTCTTTCCCATGGCTTGACCATGATGTCTTTTAACAGCACTGAGCAAAGCCCATCTGACATTGCACGGCGTGATGTATGGCGAGCTCAAACCGTGTTGTGTTGTGAATGTTCACAAACAGCTCTCTTCTACCAGGAAACAACATTTGGTGTTGCTCTATAGTCGCCCGGGTGGAAACAATAGGGCTTATACACTCTGTACAGTAACAGAAAGAGGCTGTGATAATGAGGGCAATGAGAAACGGGAGTCTCCCGGGAAACCTGGGAGGGTTGACAAGTATGTCCAACACAACAGAGTGTGTCAGCCAATCACAGGTCACGGTCAGTATTCAAAGTGACCAATTAAATGCCATACTATGTTAAATTTATACAGTAGAGGAGTTCAGGTAGACATTAGTCTAGTCAGGTAGACATTAGTCTACCTGAACAGAGAGTGAAGTCTCGCTCCCTCTGTGGGTTGTAATCAGAGCTTCTTTGAGCTTTGTCTACGTAGCCGGCCGCCCATGTGAGCTTTTAGTGCATGTTGAAAGCTGTGTGAAGACAATACAGGGATCCTATGCAGTATGGACAAATAAGGAATTTGATTTTAGTAATTCTCAGGTCTGTATGGAAAAAAGAAAACAGTATGGAAAACTATTTGTGTTTCCAGACTATTGTTCCGGTTCTTCTCTGTTCTGAAATATAGAATTTCAGAAAATCCAAAAATAAATTGATCGTACACGCAGAGTGTTTTTCATGACCTCGGGAGCAAAATGTTTCCCACTATGTGAGAGAGCAAGCTGGATGTCGTCAGAAACAAAGCAGGAAGTAGGCTGTGGTGTACGACCGAATGCACACTCCTACACAGACCATGCATGTCCGTCTGCCCCAACTGCAAGATGTTTGACAGTAGGATTATTGCTCTGATTGGCCAATCACGGCGTTCTATGGTCTCTTATTTCTTTATACAGACCGTTGCTATGGCTACAGTTTTGATGTTGGACTCTGGAGGACCATTTTTATGCCAAATTATTGATTTCTTAAGTAAGCAGCCGGGTAATAAGCGAGATAATGCACAGCTAGCAGGTCGTTGTTATGAAATAAACCCCCTTCACCACCTGCATTGTCCTGTCACAACAATGACTGGCTTGCTGTACATTATCCCTTACATGTATATTTTTGGTAGACTCTGGTAACTCTGGTAGACAGCAGACAGGGCTGCACTGTTGCCTCTCAAGAGGGTCGCAGGTTCCAACCTGGGTCCTTCTGTGTGGGTTCTGTATGTTCTCCCCATGTTATCATGGGGTTCTCTGGTTTCCTCCCACAGTCCAGACATGTAGGTTAATTGTTGACTTTACATTGCCGTGAATGTGAGCGTGAACTGTGTGTCAGCCCTGTGATGATCCAGGTTGTACCCCGCCTTTGCTCAATGTCAGCTGGCTCCAGCCCCCCTCGACCTCGATAAGTGGTTGCAGATGATGGATGATGTATGGATGGCAAATAGGCAATCCATTTTTCTTCTCACAGTTTTTTTCCTAATGTGAAGAATACATTTAATTCCTAATGAACATGTGTAAGTTGTGATTTAAGACCAGCTCTCTTTTCTATTATTCGTTGCTGTTCTCTGTCTACAGGAAGGCGTGGTGCTGGTCCACTGTAATGCGGGCGTATCCCGCTCCTCCTCCATCGTCATTGGCTACCTGATGCTGAGGGAGGGGCTGTCATTTGATGATGCGTACAACCAGGTGAAGCTGGCGAGGCCCTCAATTCGCCCCAACTCCGGCTTCTACCAGCAACTACAGACCTACAAACCTTAAAGCTGCATTCACTGATTGTTTTGTCCACTTGGGGGCAACAGAAACAAGCTCTAAACACAACACATGACATATCATCACCTCTTCGGTTAATTTGATGAATTTACTAGCAAACAGTTGCTTATTTACAAGTGCAACAACAATATTCACTGTCCTTCTAGCTCTTTTTTGGTCTCCACCAACTCCTGAGGGAAATATCTGTCTCTTTACCTGTCGAGCTGTAATCAAGCTGATACCGTGTAGCCTGAACCAGCCATAACTGTGTCTGTCTGCTGTTTGGTGCTGAGCAGGTAGAGTACAGTGTCTTTCTCACTGAAAAAAATATGTTGATGAGAGCTGTAAGAGTGAACCAAAACAGGAAAGTTGTGGGCCGTACAACCAAAACAGTGAGCTGAAAGATCCATAAAGGTCTGTACAGACGGGGGCTTGATAAATTAACAAAATACAAAACACTTGCATGCAAATATTATGCATCAAAACTATTAATATTGGCAGCGAGGTAACTGACAAATTGCAGACATGAAGAAAACCTTGCAAAACACTCTTATGAGACTCACTGCCTGATGACCTGGCTAAAGTTGGGCTCACACTCTACAATTTTAGCCCGTTTCTGGCCCGAATTTTGAGCCGCAGGACTCATTTTAGAAACTGACCCAGTTTCAGTTTCATTAGGCGTTGATGGTCGTGCAGTGTACAGGAGGGGATTGAGGCACGATAAACTACTTCCAACCGGCGGTCGGACAGTCAGATGAATTTCTGACATGTCCAAAATTTTGGTCGTCCATCCACAGACTCTCGCACAGTTGAAGCACCATACAGTGTGACCACTCGACACTTGACTCTTATCACGTTACACTTTGCCATTTGATCCATTGTTTATATAAAACTATAGATTAGTATTACTTTAAGGAACTACAAATCTATTCTACAACTTGAGAAGACTACAACGCCCATAATTCAGTGTTGTACCTGGAGGGCTTCTTTTACCATGATGACCATTTTATTTTGAAATGTCCTGTTGTTTTCTGTTTATGTAAAAATTATACTGCCTCATCCAATTTCATCAGTAAGTTTTAAACATTAAACATTGGTTTGTTTTTGCAACAAATGCAACATAGAAATAATGTGATAATGTCTGCAAAAAAAAAAAAAAAAATCAACATAAGGTCAAGCTTGGTTGTGTGCCATATGTATGTTCATGCATGTGTTGAGTATCTAAAAATAGAGCTAGTGAGAGAAAAACTGTCTGCCTTTCATTCCACAGTAAACTAAACAGATTTCCTATTAGATGTGTTCGTTTTGCAGGCTGTTGTTTTCGTTGCAGTACAGATTGTGTTCTTATTAAATATGTACCACTCTTACCTGAGGTTCAACGTGATTTCTTTCTCAGCTACATGAGCAGATATCAATTATAATGATTACCCTCACTGCTGCATTGTCTCTATCAATTTCACAACTTTGCAGAGTTGAGGCGCTAACCTCGCTCCCTTGAAATAATTAGCTTGTAATTAGCTTGTTAGATAATGAGGGAGAATCCAGTTGGCTCATATGCTAATCAACAAATACCGCTGGGATGAGCTCTCGCTGCAGACTCACAGAGGTATCGTAGCCTCATCTAAACAGCTTGAATGGATATAAAGTCTATAGGGCAGACGTGTGTTTGTTGTTCATACGGCGGAGATCATTTACTGATCATTACGGTACTCGTTAATGTCCTGGATGTTGGAGTTAACAACAATCCATCAAGGAGCAGACGTTCTGCACACTTAGGTGCATCGAAAACTTGGTCTAAATACATCCATCCACATTTTCAATTCGTAAGACAGAAAATAAGAAAATACATGCTCTTGGTTATACACACTGTGTAAAATGAGCATCAAGTTTACTGCCTCAAAGCACAAAATGACCATAATTTAACTGCAGTTATGAATATTAACAGTGACAGTGTCATTACTTCACCAGCTGCTTAGATTCGTCTGTTTTTAAAAAGTCTGTTTTCAAGCTAAACTTTTGATCTATGCTTACTGCTATGATGATCAGTTTTGGATCAAACAAATGTAATGATCCTTGTTTGTTGCCCGAGCAGTCAAAGAGAGACAGTGGGGAAAACAATGAGCAGAGCCGGCACATTTTCACATTTAACTCGGTGAAATAAGGGTTTATTTCAACCAAACCAGAGTTGGTGATTGTTGGAAAGACTAACCAAGACAAAACTCACCAAGAAAAGTTTAAAAAGTGAGAAAGTTTAACATATAACCCAACCTTTGTAGGAGTGAAGACCGACTGGTCAACTGATGCAAAACATCCAAAGTTCAACAGTGATGTTGCCCTGATTAAGTAAAATCTGTTATGAATTACTATGCAGTTTGGAACTGGGACTCAGCTACAGCTGCTCAACAAGAGACAACTATCGACGCATTCTCATACAACTGTTTGTATGATATCTTGCAAAAAGTTATTCCTAATTTTTTAATGCAAACACGTCAATTTCCACTAGTTATAAGCATACAGTCTTTTCAAAATAAACTTCCATCTTCACAGGAAACAACTTGGTTACGTTTAAGCAACTAAACTACATAGCTAGGTTTAGGAAAAGTTTGTGGTTTGTGGTTATATACACATAGATACATATTTCTATAGGTATGTAGATATACCAGCCACATAATTAATTAGGTACACCTGTTCAATTGTTTATTAACACAAATAGCTAATCAGTCAGTCACATGGCCGCAACTCAGTGCATGTAGGCATGTAGACGTGGTCTAGACAACTTGCTGAAGTTCAAACCGAGCATCAGAATGGGGAAGAAAGGGGATTTAAGTGACTTTGAATGTGGCGTGGTTGTTGGTGCCAGACCGGCTGGTCTGAGTATTTCAGAAGCTGCTGATCTACTGGGATTTTCAAACAACCATCACCAGGGTTTACAGAGAATGGTCCGAAAAAGAGAAAATATCCAGTGGGTGGCAGTTGTGTGCACTAAAACTGCAAATGGGCAAATTGGTTGGAGATGATAGAAAGGTAACAGTAACTCAAATAACCACTCATTACAACCAAGGAAGGCAGAATACCATCTCTGAACACACAACACGTTCACACAGGCTCACCAAAATTAGACAATCGAAGATTGAATAAACGTTGCCTGGTCTGACGAGTCTCGATTTCAGCTGCTACATTCAGATGGCAGAGTCAGAATCTGGTGTAAACAACATGAAAGCATGGATCCATCCTGCCTTGTATCAACGGTTCAGGCTGCTGGTGGTGGTGTAATGGTGTGGGGGATATTTTCTTGGCACACTTTGGACCCCTTAGCACCAACTGAGCATGGTTTAAATGTTGCAGCCTAGCTGAGTATTAATGCTGACCATGTCCATCCCTTTATGACCACAGTGGACCATCTTCTGATGGCTGCTTCCAGCAGGATAATGCACCATGTCATGAAGCTTGTATCATCTCAAACTGGTTTCTTGAACATAACAATGAGTTCACTGTCCTCAAATGGCCTCCACAGTTACCAGATCTCAATCCAATAGAGCACCTTTGGGATGTGGTGGAACGGGAGATTCACATCATAGATGTGCAGCCAACAAATCTGCAGCAACTGTGTGATGCCTTTATGTCAATATGGACCAAAATCTCTGAGGAATGTTTCCAACAACTTGTTGAAGATATGCCACGAAGAATTAAGGCAACACTGAAGGCAAAAAGGGGGTCCAGCCTTTTACTAGCAAGGTGTACCTAATTATATGGTTAGTGTATATACAAATTATTGTGCATTACTTTTCATAGAGTATAGCTACGAACGGTATACAAGAACAGCCTGCAACTGTACAATAAGAGCATTATCATTATTGTTCCAGTATTTTGCATCCTGATGTATTAACTCTTCAAAAGGGACATTTGTGCTGGATTCTCACTCTCATTAGAAAGCATATTTGTCCCCTTTTTTAAAATGCAGTAGTGTCAGTTGCCTTCGCTCAGGGGAAGTGGAGGGGTGGAGGCTGGTTCTGTGCCAGAGACTCGGAGGAGGAGATAAGTTCTGCCAAATTGGTTGCAATTCCGACAAGTCCTATAAAGGTCATAGATTATTTAAGATGCCTTTAAAGCCGCGGACTGATTGCAAAGAGCAGGCCTCTGTCTGTCACTGCTAATCACTAAATATTTGGGGCCCACAGCTTTGTTTTTCCCAATAAATGTTCACTGATGTCTAATAAATACAGAACTCTGCTTGTTACAGTCTTAAACAGGCAAATAAAATATTGAACCAGTGTGTGACTAATGGCGACAGTGCCAGTGTGCAGCCTGACAGCACTTGAGTGTTGGCCTTTTCTTTGGTGTTGTTCAATGGTGTATCACTGAAGAGTATCTGCTACCAAGCCAACTGGGTTTCCCCTGACATTTTTGTGACATTTCACCGTCTGGATGTGACGGCCCACAGTATGGCACAAGCTGTCCCATCTGCAGGGTCTCATGGGTCCAACCACCATCTCAGTCTGTGCAGGCATCAGTGTGAGAATATTAACAGACAGTGAGAGCTGGTTACATACAGGACGTTGAATAATTTCCCCTAAAGCAGTGCAGCGTTAGCTGGCCTGTTGGCTTTCATTAGATCTGATGAACTGCAGAAGCAAACAATGGAACATTTTTTTCACCCCACACATTAATCACATGCACACACACACACACACACACACACACACACACACACACACAAAACAAAAAACAAAACTCGGCAAAATGCATAAAAATATAAGCACCAACATAAATAAAGTGTTTCTTATGTGCATTTCTTTACATTAGGAGAACATATGCATATGAGCATAACTGCATGTATGCCATCTGCATTTAGAAAAGTGCACATTATCACATGTAAATCGATGTTAATGTTGTGTATGAATGTATTTGATTATGTGTGGTGCTGATTTCACAGTGTACCTTTCTGCATGTCAGTTTCCTGTTAATAGGTCTGTCTGTCTGTCTGTCAATCGTCCATCAAAAAATTTATACAATACTACATATTTATACAATTAAATAGTGTTTGTATTGCATTTACAGAAACATCAAAATTATGAAACTGACAGCTCGAATTAGATTATTTATTAGTTTCTGTCTTCCTGGAAAATATGCGGATGAGTTAATAAAAATAAATGAGTGGACGTAGCCACCGTGATGTCACCCACTGGTTTGTGGACTGCCACTCGTCAAAATCTTGATTTTTGAACGTCACTGTCTTGGTTTTTGGTCGCCAACATCTTGGTTTTTGTTCTTCACTATTTTGGTTGGTACAATTACTGCATTCACAAAGGCCTGAACAAACTGCACTAAGCTTGACTGAAATGGACTAAATACTGGCTTTTGAATGCACCGTCAGACAATCTAACCCAAAGAATGCTGCAGCTGCTCTACAGGTTCGTGATGGAGCAACATCTTACTAAGACACTTTATGTTGGTCCATCCATCCATCATCTGCAGCTACTTATCCTATTCGGGGTCATGGTGGGGGGGCTAGAGATGACCCCAGCTACTTTATGTTGGTTTTTCCTTTGTCACCCATCTGTACTTCTTCCAAAATCATCTCTCTTCAACTTCGAACACATCTGCTCACCAAAAACTGCAATAAAACATTTTCACTCAGTTTTTGTTTGTCTCATTGCACATAAATGTGTGGACACTGAAGATTATCTCTGGTATTGTTTTCCCGTGGGCGTGATATATTATTAAATAAAGCCATTCATTTAACACAATATTATTATGGTGCATATTTCACTGATATCATTCTTATCTTCCCAAACAGGAATTAAAATCTACCATTATCTTGCTATTGCGCTGAAACACTAAACAGAAATCATGTACAATGACACACAAAACATAGAGAAGGGGATACAAGGGGAAAATATGCTGTAAGTGTACATGGATATTTTCCCCTGGTATCCCATCCTGTATGTTTTATTTATACAAATAAAACCAAACCGATGCACATATATGGTATAACCTAATGCATAAAGCACCAGAAGAATTGACCAGGGACTATAGAGTTAGATTTGTATTCGTGTAAAATTAATCTAGTGGAGCCGATGGGAGGGTTTTAAGCTTATTGCTGTATTGGATCATGAGACCCAAAGTAGAGGGAAATTTATCAGATAAGCCTCTTACTGTGTACTTTATTTTCTCAGAGCTCAACAACAATATTCAGTCACTAAACCAGAGCAAGGCTCTGGGGGGTCTTGACAATTTCCTGTCGAGGAAAATCCTCCGACAAGCCAACACCGATGCAAATGTAGTAATTCAGAGTCATTCAATGAGAAACACAAGAAAGGATTTGTTTTGTTTCTCACTGAATGAAATCTAAGTGGAACGCCAGACAGAAAATAGGCAATCTCAGCACTGTGCTGTTGTTTTACATGCAGTAAGAGATTTAAGAATGGAGGACCAGTATTCTGTTAACTGGGATCAAAATAATATGAATGTGTTGTTCTAGTAAAAAGTGTGATAAAGCTACAATTAGTGGTCGTGCACTTTAACAGAAAGTGTGATTGTGCAGTGAAGCATTCTTGCAAAAGGTCGTTATATAGATATAATCACCTGGAGGCATGTTCACATTTTATTTTGCTGGTAACAACCTGCACAAAGAGACTAAAGAAATATACACAGTGCACACTGCTAGCTTCAACCACAGGTCTTCAGTAAAAATGAAAGTGTGAAAATGCCTGTACTGTATCAACATATCCTCATACAGCGGTTCGTATGATATTTTAAGAAAAGTAAAATAATAAAAAAAAAAAAAAAACAGGCAAAGGGCTGCAGATACGAACATCCTCACACACTTAAAGTGGGTCAGAAGTGGTGATAATGATGGTGGCTCTCATGAACATGTCCCCTTTTGGGGGAAACCAATCCCGTGTCCCTCATAGACGGGTCTCCAAACAAGTCTCCAAATTTCTACTTTAAACAAACTACTAATAGTTATGAACGCTGAAGAGTTGCTGTGTAGCTGGTTGCACCAACAATAAATCCAAAAACGCTGATCTCTGATTTGTTCCTGTCGTGTCCTAAAAAACATCTAGTGAAGGAGCTCCATGGCTCCAAGCTACAGACCAGGCCAGTATGGCTTCTCCTCAAAGATACGCTTACTGAAATTTTTTTTACAATATTGTTTTCATAACACACAACACAGAACAAAAAACCCTATGTAACCCATCAGCCCGCCCATCATTACCGAGCCAGACCTCCACTCAAAGGAATCAACAGAGCAAACAGACCAACTGTACGTCAATCCTGGCGCGACACAACCAGCATGGCTTTATGGCTCCAAGATATAGACCAGACCAGCACGGCTATAGACCAGACCAGCATGGGGTCATGGCTTCAAGCTACAGGCCAGACCAGCATAGCGTCATCTCTGAGCCTGTGCTCCCTTTTGGGGGAAAGAAACTTCCTGTCACAGGAGAGAAAATGATGAAATGCTGTTGTGTAGCAGGTTAACTGAGGTTTTCACACGGAGATCTGACACTCATATGATACGTGAATATTCACTGTCAGTGTACTAAATGGCTAAATGATGCTGGGGAGACTGACTAGCATGGCTAGCTAATGTCAGCTTGAGTGGGAGGCTGCGGCATCAATACAGTCATATATAAACATTCTAGCACCATCAGACTGTCGTCTCCTATAGATCAAACAGTTGGTTATTCACAGACAACGCTGAGCCTGATGGGATTCAATCAGATATGCAGAGATGTCTGGATCAGTAATATCAGCTCACTGTGTTGGACAGGAGAAGACTGAAGGGACATGCCGGTGCTCAACCCTCACTTATTCAAGTATCGCCAACGATCAGGTTCAGGCAAAGTCACAAAATAATTATAAGAAATGTGAATAAAAAATGTTTGTATAAAAAGAGATGAATGCATACAAACTTGTCAAAATTACAATCCAAACATACGTCCGATTGAACTGAAGTCTATGAGATCTTTGGTTTTCTTTCCCCCAAAAGGGGGCGTGGCCTTGACTTTTACTTTTTGCCGGTCTGATGTATACATTGTCCTCATTGTGCCTTTAAGGTGTAAATACTTGCTTTATTTCATCTACACAGTAAAGATCATAATGTTTTGTTTTGCTTGTTTTTATCATCTGAATTTTGAGCAGCCAATAAGATATTATTTTGTTAAACTGAATCGAGCACATGAGGTGCTTTAATTAATTCTACACAAGGCACAAATCCATAATTCATCTGTTTTGCTCTTCATGAGTTGTTTTTCCCGGTTGGCTTAAATTTTAGTGAGGAAAACAATAACATCCATAATGTGGAGCAGGAGGCTCTTTTTGGGAAAAATTAAAGAGAGTGAAGGGGAGAATTTGGAAAAAGAAAAACGCTTGAAAACAAACCATCGTGACGCAACATATGTCTTTTGAATTTGAGACACCAGACATTACTATAAAGGAAAGTCCAGTTTTACGGGAACAAATTTGTGATTGTTCTGATTAACACAGAGGACTCAGAATAGAAATATACAGACTAAACAGGATTACAGGCAGAAGATGAGAAAGATAAGAGAATATTTGTTGTGGATGGAACAAAAAACATGATAAAGCAAAAGACTAACAATATACAGTAGCTCTCATTGTGTTTTTCTCTTGTTAAAAGTCGAAAAAAATACCTACATGTAGACTATGAAAGGATTAACTGGAGGGCAATGAAATAAAAACGTAAACCAAGGTAGAATAACTCTGCGTGGATAGTCAGAGATTACTCTACTGTAGATTCTCTCGACTGAACTGTAATTTTGTGCAGATTAAAAGAGAGAGCCGTTTCAGCTTTTGAGCTGAAAAGTAAACTGACGGGAATACCTGAATTACCCAAGATGCCCTCTTCGGTTTAAGGATCTAAGAATATTCCCTGGGGTTTTCCGGGTTGGGGTGAAATAAAAGTAAGAAAAGGAAAAAGAATGTAAGGGGAAAATAAATTTATAAAAATAAAATAAATTAATATAAATAATAAGGAGGAGGTTGTGGGTGGTGTTTATTATGATTGTTTTTTTTTATATTTTTATATTTATATTTATTTTTTTTTATTTTTATTTATATTATATTTGTATTATTTTGGTGATGATGATCTGATTCTTTTTTGGTCCCCATCTCCCCCACGAATTAAAACACCCACTTTATATAGTTCGTGGGGGGGGGGGGTGGCTCCCTCTTCTTCCTCTCCTCTCCCCTTCTTCTTCTTTTTTTTACTTGGGGGGGGGGGTGGTGTTCTTTTTCTTCTTCCTCCCCCTCCCCCTCCTCCCCCCCCCCCCCCCCCCCCCCCCCCCCTCCCCCCCCCCCCCCCCCCCCCCCCCCCCCCCCCCCCCCTCTTTCTTTTCTTTCCTCTCTTCTCCTGTTCCCCCCCCCCCCCCCCCCCCCCCCAAAAAACAAAAACCTACCTCCTACAACTGTATAATATCTCTTCTTATACCCTTCCCCCCCTCTGACTTCCCCCCCCCCCCCCCTAATAAATTTTTTTCTCCCCCCCCTTCCTTTGCCCCCCCCTTGTTTGTCCACCCCACTCTATTTTTTTTTTTAATTTCCCTCCACTTACCTTTTTTTTCCCCCCCCCCCCCCCCCCCCCCCCTCGTCTTTGGTGGGGGGGGGGGCTTCCTCCCCCCCCCTCTTCTCCCCCCCCCCCCCCCCTCCTCTTTCTTTTTTTTATTTTTTAGTTGTTGATTTTTCCCCCCTCCCCATTTTTCTCCCCCCCCCCCCTTCTCCCCCCCCCTTTCTCCTCTTTTTTTCCGCCCACCATGGAGGAGTCATCGGAACATTTCTTTTTGGCATGTTCTTCCTTTGTTGATTAAGAAGTAGGTGGTGATTTTGGTGAGGAAAAAGGACAACACAACTCCCCCTCGCGCACCCCCGTCGCTCTCCCCCACCCCCCCCACACACCCCCCCCCCCTCTTATTTTTTTTTTTTTTTTTGTGGGGGTCCCCTTCTTTCTTCCCCCCCCCCCCCTCTCCCCCCCCCTTATCTGAGATTTTCTCTCCTCCCCCGTGTGGTTGGACTGTTTTTTTTATTTAAGAAGTCGAAGAAAATAATTCTCTCTGTGCTCTGCGCCTTCTCCAGGTTCGTGTAGGCCCTGTGGAGCATTTAGATTATTGCGTCCTCCCCCCCAATTTTTTCCCTGTATTCAAAATTAAAGGGGTCCAAGGAGTCACTTTATTTATAGAGCCTTTATTTCTTACCATCTTGTGGTCTCTGAGTGAGTTAGCTACTTGTCGACTCTGAAACAACCTCCTTTGCGAGGAGAAGTTTGTCCTTGGTCAGTATTTGTGTATTTTTAGACCTACATGACATACAGCGGTTCATATGATATTTTACTTAAAGTTATTAATATTTTGAGCGCTTTCTGATGAATGTCCCACAACACGTGTCAATTTCCGCTTGTTATACATACAGTCAAAATAAACTTAAAATTAATTAAAATAAACTGTTCCTTTAAAGAAACTGTCAGAAAATGCTGTTTGCTGTTTTATATCATATTGATATGAATATCTTTGGGTTTTGGGCTGACGAAGGAAAACTTTTAAAAACATCATCTTGGATTCAGAAACTGGGCTGGATGTTTTTCACTATTTCACTACTCACAGTTAATCAAGAAAATAATCGGGAGAGTAATTGATTGGAAATAATCGTTAGTTGCAAATTTTGTTATATTTGTTGAAATTGTCATTATATCCTGACAGCAAGCAATAGTTCAAATGCTCTGTCAAAAAAAAGAAAAAACTCTGTATCTGTGGCCATTGCTGGACAGTAATAAACCTGCCGTCGTTTCATTTGGCCCAATTTGCCGATTTGCTCTTTAGATTTCGTGACCTTTGGAGCTCATGCTGCTAGCTACTTTCATTGGAAAAGAGTTGGCAACACTGGACTGAGTTTCTTCGTTGGATCATTTATTTTAAAATTAGTTTCTCGATAACTGAGCCTAGTACAATGCGTAGGATTTGATGGTCGCGGTTTGAAAATACCATTGACCTCCAGAGGGTCAAAACCAACCTCAGAGTCACTCTCACTTTGGAACAAGCTTTCTCTGCTTGCCGTTTCCTATTTCTGCGTAGTTTCCTCTTGAATGTGTGCTTACGATCCGGCACCTACTCGCTATTATCTTGCTTGAAGGTCGTCCGAAGGAGAAGTAGGCCAGAATACTGTGCACTTCATCCTTTTATACTACGGACGGTTACAATACGTCAACTCTCTCTAGAACCTTCTGTGCACAGCTGTGTGTGTGTGTGTGCTTGTGCATGTGTGTGACCGCACCTAAAAACAGATGGTCACTTGTTTACTGAGTCTCGGTTCCTTCTTGGTTTTCCCCCCAGAACTTTCCAGATAAAGTAATGCTGTTCAGCCCCATCAGATCATCACACTCACTCATCATCAACCTCTTATCCGGGTCGGGTCGCGGGGGCAGCAGCTCCAGCAGGGGACCCCAAACTTCCCTTTCATGGGCCACATTAACCAGCTCTGACTGGGGGATCCTGAGGCGTTCCCAGGCCAGATGTAATCTCTCCACCTAGTCCTGGGTCTTACCTGAGGCCTCCTCCCAGCTGGTCGTGCCTGGAACACCTCCCCAGGGAGGCGCCTTACAGGAGGCATCCTTACCTGATGCCTGAACCACCTCAACTGGCTCCTTTCAATGCAAAGGAGCAGCAGCTCTACACCGAGTCCCTCATGGATGGCTGAGCTTCTCACCCTATCGCTAAGGAAGACGCCAGCCGCCCTGCTGCGCCGATTCTCTGGCCAAGCTCACGTTCCATCGTCCCATCAGTCCTGAACAAGACCCCGAGGTACTTGAACTCCTTCACTTGGTGTAAAGACTCATTCCCTACCAGGAGTAGACAATCCATCGGTTTCCTGCTGATTTAGAGGTGCTGGTCCTCATCCCAGCCGCTTCACACTCGGCTGCGAACCGATCCAGCGAGTGCTGGAGGTCGCAGATCGATGATGCCAGCAGAACCACATCATCTGCAAAAAGCAGCGATGAGGTCTTCACCACAGCGATCTGCAAACCCTCCTCCCCCCGACTACGCCTCGATATGAGGCATTACACAATCAGATCATTCACTCACTAATTCTTATTCAAAATCATCTTCTTCCTTATTGTTTTCTACGACTTTTATGTTATAATAGAAAATATGTTTTATATATTGATTTCAGTTGACATGATACAATCGCTCAGCATGATCACATCATAATCATTTCCTTCATATTTATGGTTGGACAGTATAGCCTGCGTGTTACAGGGTCATTAATTTGTGTAGGAAATCACATAACACTCCCGGTTTCTGGTTAAGTGTTCCTCAGGTTGTTTGTTGGAAGGTCCTGAGCTTTTGACATTTACCAGTTTAATCAGCTTTCAAGGTTGACGCCCAGAAATGTCCTGAACACGGCAAAACAAATAAGTTGCAGACCGAATTATACTCCATTTCTGCCAATAAATCCCTCTAAATGCTGTATAGACTGAATTAAACACTAATGGAGTCAGGATTTGTGTGTTTTTCTGTAGTTAAAGACCAACATGACAGCAGGTGAACCAGGTTTAAACGGACAGGGCTGAAGACTCTAAACCACCACCAGCTCCGTGGCTATCTAACAGCATGTTTCCATGTAAAGGTTGGTGAAACACAGTTTTCTCAGACAACATGGGCGGAATTGAAGAACAGTTTCACTCTCTCTCCTCTCTGTTCACCAGTAGGTGGAGCTTGTCTCCTTTGGCTGGAGAGAAGGCGAGAAAGAGGGAGAGAGGGAGATGATTAAAGAGAGAAGAAAGACAGCAAAGAGGAGAGGCAGAGAGATGGAGGGAGGGAGAGGGAGGGATGGAGATGGAGGGAGGGAGGAGAGAGCAAGCGTCAGCACTCCATGCGTTAAAAGGGCAGATGGTAACCGCGGGTAACTGAGGAGCAAACCACTCTGCTGGCCACGGAGCAAGAGATCAGCAGAGAGGAGGAGGAGGAGGAGGAGGAGGAGGAGAGCGAACACATGCAGCGCAGCAGAGGAAGCATCTGAGGGGAGGCTGATCGAAGACAGAGGAGACTTCTTCTTCTTCTTCTCCTCACTAACAAGAGACGAGGAGACAAACAAAGACTCAGGGAGGAGATGGGCAGAACTAAAGTATCCCTCCCATCCACTTAGAGACAAAGAGGAGAAACAAAAGGAGGCTGGAGAGACTGTGAAGTGAGGAGAGCGAGGCAGCGGACGGCAGATAGTTAGAGCAGCTGATCAATGAGACGCTGAGATTTCAGGAAAGAGAGGGAGGGAGGCAGTGACAGGGACAGATTGATGAATGAAAGATGGGAGCAAAACATCTGGAGACTTAAAGAGAGAAATATTTAAAGGCAGACCTAGAAGGAGGCGGAGGAGAATAATAAAAAAACATTTAGACAACGACAAGATGAGAGTGGAGCAGAGGAGGAGCAGAGGGTGAAATATTTACAAAGCTGAGCAAAAACCCAGAGATCTCTTATTTCTCCTCGACTTCATGAAACACGGAGGAGGAGAGACGCAACGAGGAGAGCGGGAGAGAGTTGAAGACTTTTCCTTCAGAGTCCAGCGAGATATTTGAGTGTATGAAACCCACTCAAACCCAATGGCGTGCTACTACATAGTGATCAGTTCCACCCACCTGCGTGACGGACAGCTGAGGAGCATCAAGGGGGTTTTCAGAGGACCAATAGGAGCCAACGGACAGAGAAACACGGTAAGGCCTCGTGTCCGATCTGTCTTAGCTCCACCGTTTGCTGTGAGACAGAAAAAAGTCACATTGAAGTGCTTTTATTTTGAAAAGCTTAAGTGTGTTTGTTTTCGGGGAGTCAGATCTTTGACTTTGTTTGGAGTCATTTCAGCTGTGGATCATGCTTTTAATTAACATAAACGAAGAAATATGGATAATAAATAAATATGCTGAAAAATAGGACGCATGATTAATTGTGTAAAACTGCAAGAATAGTACAGCAGTGTTATTAGCTGATCCGACTCATTTCAGCTTTTAATCATGCGTTTAGTTAACATGTATGCAATTTAATGCAGAGGGCATGTGTTTTTGTGATTATTTTTTTATTTTCTGCATCAAACAAAAGCCAGAAAGTAAAGCTGGTCTATAAACCAACTTCACACTACACAACTTGCTGTTTTAAGTGGTTTTCACACGACATGACTGTCCGGTTTAAACTACGTTTAGTCAGGAAAACAGGAGAAATCCTCGCTAAATGATACCATATGTGAGACATATAGCTGATGCTGTTGTTGGTACATGTTCACAAAATAGCCGGTTTCCATCTGTTTTATACCCAGTTTTAATCCGGTCTGTTCTCACTCAGCTGAATGAAGCTCCCTCCTTTAAGGTGGATAGTTTAAATATAGCAGCAAGCTTTGGGACAAATATCTCTCTATATATATATAAACCGTATATTTATATTCTATTTTGTTTTTTTAGCAAATGTTACTCAAATGTAGTAAACAGCATTTATTGGGCACTATTTTCTGCTGCGGATTAATACACATTTGATGCAGAAAGACTGTAATAAATAAATGTAATTTAAAAATCTCTCTCTCTCTCTATGTATGTATGTATATATATATATATACACACACACATAACACGTTAATGTAAATTAATTTTAATGCCACCAATTTCTTCAACACATTAATGGGAGACTGGCGACCTGTCCAGGGTGTACCCCGCCTTAGCTCAGTGTCAGCTGGGATCGGCACTAGCACCCCGTGACCCCGAATGAAGCAGCAGTTTCAGATGACGGATGGATGGATATTCTGGAGGCTGTAGGTCAGTTTTAAAGCTAGAGAGAAGATACTGGCATCATATGAAACTATAAAACCTAAGGAATCCATTGGTACTAACAATGTCATACCAGCTTGTCATGAAGGAGGACAAATAAGGCCCAAACCTTTTTCACCAAATTTCACCAGTTTTGGCAATGAAAAACTGGCATGTCCATTTTCAAAGGGCCCCTTGACCTCTGACCTCAAGATATGTGAAAAAAATCAGGGCTTAAGTTGTGTAGTGTGATCTAAGCATTAGTTAATTAGTATTGTTTTGGTCTAAAGCTGGGGACACACTAAGCTGATGTCAAAGAACTGGCATCAGCTGAGTCACGTCTCCTTTGTCTTGGCCACAAAGTTGCACTCGAACACACCATAAAGGCTACAGCCGAAGGCCAGTTAGCATGTACGTTCCACCCCTGCGTGAGAGGAAATAACTCTCCACACCAGCAGGAGGCGGTAGTCCGTATTCATCATTTAAAAAGGGAAACAGGAAGGCTGAGGACGCTGATATAAAAGCCGTTGTTATGATACATACATGAAACAAAGCAGTGTCTGCCAACCATTTTCACACCGCTCTCACTAACCACTTAGCTTCATTCCAGATGTTCATGTCTCTGTGAATATATCCGAGTCGATTAGTGTTTTTTTATGATTTTTTCATGCTGAATGACTTATTTCCAAGAAACTTGTCAGCACCTTTCTGGTACATACCAGATTTAAAGTGGTGCTTTTGTGGAGAAACTCAGTTGATTAAATCAACAATAACCAAGTGTTAGTCGAATACAAATTCCTTAAGCCTTCCCAGAAAGTCATTACCTCTAAATCACCATGACTGAAACCACTCCCCCTCAGTTGATTGTCAGGTCCTTAATCACTGTGTTTGCTAAGTTAATTAATTGCCACTTCCATTAGGTTAATTGAGTTGGTATTGGAGGCAGACAGATGCAGATGGGGGTGGGGAGGCTGGAGGAGGGTCCCCCCTCTTCAAGTACACTAAGAGCTCCTCTGGCTCCTGTTTTCTACTTTTAAGTGGTCGATGGTGGAAGTCAGGAAGTCTCCTTGTCTCTGTCCAAAATGAACCTTAAAGGGAGATTTGTAAAGTATTTAATACTCTTATCAACATGGGAGTGGACAAATATGCTGCTTTATGCAAATGTATGTTTATATTTATTATTGAAAATCAATTAAAAACAGAAAATAATGACAGATCTTGTCTAGAAACCCTCACAGGTACTGACTTTAGCATGAGAAATATGCTGAAATCATAACATGGCAAACTGCAGCCCAACAGCTGTCAGTGTGTCAGAGTGCTGACTTGACTATGACTTGATCCAGACTGACTGGGACTATCATAAAGTGGGCAGGTCTGTAAAGGGGAGACTGGTGGGGACCCAGAGAACCCATTTTCATTCGCACATCTGGAGGTCAGAGGTCAAGAGACCCTTTTGAAAATGGACATGCCAGTTTTTCCTCATCAAAATTTAGTGTAAATTTGGAGCGTTATTTACCCTCCTTCCTGATAAGCATGTATCACATTATTGGTACCGAAGGATTCTTTAGGTTTTCTAGTTTCATATGTAACCAGTATCTTCACTCTAGCTTTAAAACTGAGACCACTACAACCTCCAGAATATACATCCATCATCTGCAACTGCTTATCCCATTCAGGGTGGCGAGGGGCCTGGAGCCAATCCCAGCTGACACTGAGCGACGGGGGGATACACCCTGGATTGGTCGCCAGGCTATTGCATTAATTTACGTGAATGTGTTATCACGTTAACTTTGAAAGCCCTAATGTGTGTGTGTGTATATATACTATATACATTTTGATTTTTCTTAAATCTATTAATATTACATTACACAATACAATCTATTAATATTACATTATACATTACATTACATATTACATTAACATAAATCTATTAAATAAATTTACGTTAATGCGTTATTAACTTTGACATATAGGAGACCAGTGTTCGCGTCCCAGAATGTTGTTCTGTTATTTGTAAGTGATGTTTGTGACGTGTTTTCTGTACTTTTGTCACATTGTTTAGGTATTTTACTTATTTTAAAAACAACCATGATGTTTTCCCTAAACCTAACTAAGTGGTTTTATTGCCTGAACATAACCACGACCGTTTCATGCTAACAACGTTAAATGACACATGAAAAGCCGAAAATGTGTTATCATGGCACACAGAATATCCTTAAAATGTCATGCTATTTATGTACATATATATATATATATATATATATATAGAGTATACATTATATGACATTGAGGATCTGGAGCCCTCTTTTTACCCTATAAACAAAAAAAAAAAATATACAAAACAACAAAATAAAATTAACAATAAACATAATAGGTAGACAGTAGAAAGCAGTTTTAAAATAAGCTAAAATATACAGTAATTACACAAAATAGTGTGAGGGGATCCCTCTGAAAATGGCCATGTCAGTTTTTCCTCATCAAAAGTGTTGAGCATTATTTGACCTCCTTTCTGACAAGCTAGTATTACAGTGTTGTTATGGTTTTCTAATTTCATATCATACCAGTATCTTCACTCTGGCTTTAAAACTGAGCTGCTACAATTTAAAAATCACAAGTTCATGCATTAAAGAAATTCACAGTGTTACAATGAATTTGCGTTATTATCGTGTTACTGTTCACAGCCCTAAGAAAACACATCTGACTTGTGTTCAGTCCTGAAGCTGTGTGGGAAGATTCGAGCCGGCCAGATGAGTCAGAGGCTTCTTTACTTTTTTCCCCTCATAATCTAAACTCCAACTAAACCTTGTACTTCATTCTGCCTCCTTCTTGCTGAACGTTACAGGCAAACATAATTACAGCGAGTCCTTGTAGAGGCGCGCCAAATATTCCTACAGGCTTCAAAGAGAGACATCAGATGAGACGTCAAGAGGTTGTGTAAGGGCAGCGCTATAAGCTCATTACACATAAAACACCAGCTACTCCCCTTTTTAGAACAGATGAAATCACATTTACTCATTTGCATCATAGTCTATTATGTCAAATATAAACTTTAAAAAGAGCAGTCACAATTAGAGTCACGTATTGATCATGCATAATCATAAATTAAAAGCATAATTTTAACACATAGTCTTTGTTCTATCTCTTTTGCCTCGTGCGATATCACCATCAGACCATATTTCACTTTTACTCATGTCAATACTTTTAATAAGGGCCATACATCATGCATTACAGTGGCATGTCATGGTAAAATGATGTCGCTATAAGTCTGAGAGAGCGACTGCCTTGCAATAAAATCAACAATGCATCTGCAGAAGGCAGACAATAGAGCCTGCAGCAGCAGCCATAACCATTTTATTCTGTGTTAAAAATTAAACATTAAAATAGCAACCAAAAAAGCATGAATGCATAATATAATACTGGTATGTATGGCTTAAAATAAAACTAATGGGGATAATCCTAAATCTGGATTACCATAGAAAAGAAAAAAGGTGACCAAATCTGCTGTAATCTGGTAACGCAGAGCAGCAGGAAGTGTTTTTTTAGCCTTTTGGCAGCATTTCATTCTCCTGATGACGTGCTGAGCAAAACATGTGGAGTTAATGAAACATCCTGAATCATATTCTTATGAACTGTGAGCGTGTAGTGACTTTTTGTGGTTATTTTTCCCCAATTTAAAAGTCAAATTACACTAGAATGATGCATTTAAGTGTATAAATCAGCACTCGGGCTTTAATTGATTAGTTATTTGGTTCATAAAATGTCAGAAAATGGTGAAAATGTTGATCTGTAGCCACGTTTACATGCGCCAAATTTCTCCAATCCGATCTGAACCTTGATCGATCAGAAATTCCAAATCCACTGTTTACCGATCATGACGTGCGTATACCTGCACCGAGCGTTTAATTAGAATAAATCCTTTCGGCATGCCGTGTTTTCTGTTTCGCGACACGCTGACGTAGCACACATGCTCAGTGGAGATAATTTTACCCCAACCAGGAAGACATGATCCGAATGGGTGTGTACATGGATGCCGATCGCAACAACGATCGGCATAAACCACCTCTCTCATTTGGAATGAAATTTCTTTCCGATTGGGCTGTATCGGATCAAAACCTTCTGATTGACGAGTTTACATGGGGCATTTTTAATCTGATTGGGCCTTTATTCTTATTATTTGTGTTTCTCAAAGCCCAAGATGACGTCCTCAAATGTCTGGTTTTGTCCACAACTCAAAGACATTCAGTTTACTGTCATAGAGGAGGAAAGAAAGCACAAAATATTCACATTTATGCAACTTTTTTCTGAATAAATAACTCAAACCGATCAGAATCAAAATAGTTGGCAATAAAATAATAGTTGACAACTAATGTAAAAGATTTTCAGTTTACTGTCATAGAGGAGTAAAGAAACCAGAAAGTATTCACGTTTAAGAAACTGCAATCAGAGAATATTGACATTTTTTCTTTAAAAAATCACTCAAATCAGTTATCAAAATAGTTGAAAATTAATTTAATAGTCGACAAATAATGGATTAATTGTTGCAGCTGTAATCAGCAAACTGTATTTCCCCAAAAAACAAAGCCAGAATTAAAAAAGGCGGCACTCCAGAGGACTACAGCAGCTAAACAATCAGGTGTTCATTGTTTGGGTGCATTTGTTTACAACCAACAGGTCGACAGTTCCTATACGACCTCAGCACAACATCATTTGTATGGAGCCTAACTATGACCTCCATCTCAATATCCTCTTCATACGGTTCTTTAAGGAGAGTTTTAAAGGGTTTTATGTTCTCAGCCATGGTCAAATGCTCAGTGTATGTTTCCTGGTCGATGTTGAAATCACTCACCTACAGCGTACAGCCTACTGATGCAGCCTGGTCGCACAAATGTGAATGACACGATAATACACAAAGTGAAAGTGTGCAGTAAGAACGCTATTCTTGCTTCTGTAGACCATGTAGTTGACCCACAACCACGCTGACCTCCTCCCTCTGCAGACTTTCTACTTTCTTTTTTGAGATATTTTCCTTCCAACTCTTTTCTAACAAATTTCTTTTCTAGTCGAATTTCTCATTAAAGACTGACAAAGGAAAGCTGAAAATTCCCCCCAGACAAACAGGACCTTACTCAGAGGCTCTAGGAGGTTCAGTTTTAGGGCTAGAGTGAAGCTACAGATACCACAAAACCTCAGGAATCCATTGATACCACCATGTCATGCTAGCCGGGAAGGAGGCTAAATAACTCTACAGTTGAACTAAATTTTTTTTCGAGGAAAAACTGTCATGGCCATTTTCAAAGGGGTCCGTTGACCTCTGACCTCAAGATATGTGAATGTAAATGGGTTCTGTGGGTACCCACCAGTCTCCCCTTTACAGATATGCTCACTTTATAATAATCACATGGTCTTCTTCATGCAGTATAAATGTGTTACTGTCTCCTATTCTAAAACGGTCTGTTTGAATATTTCTGCATACTGGGGTATCTGGATAGTCACTGTGAAGCTGAGACTCTTGTGGATCCAATGAGTCCAACTGTGTTCATGGGTGATGATGTTGGTCCACACAGTAGCCATTTCATTGTAGTGAGACCATATTTTTCACCTTGACCTGTCTGTATAAAATGACCTGTGGTGACCTCTAGGATAATCACAGCCTCATGAAACTTTACAGCCACAAACTAGAGACCTGGAGCATTCAGATGGTATCAACCCAAAAATTGCTGGAACAACTAGAGACATAATAGACATCATACACTTCAATCACAATGTTATGAACCATTATACACTTTAACAATTAATTTTAATTAATGAATTAATTTGTGTTTCTGATTTATGAGCGGAACAACTTGACACATAGTGCTGAGCTGCATCTCTAATTAATCTTCAAGTTCTCATGTTTCAGATTATGTTCACAAGTTAGAGCGTTCAAGCTTGTTAACTGATCTCAGGAAACATACGGTAAAGTTTCCACTGCTAACACGATACCATGAGCACATGTTCTTTAATTACCCACTCAAGAAAACGCAGGCATTTTCAGAGGCACGTATTCAACTCTGTTCGTCACCTCATCCAGGAATAGAAACCTACATCAAGAGATTTTATTTGCCAACAACCACACATGACTATATCGCCAGTCACCTTGGATCCCTCACACACCAGAGCTAATTTTATCTCCAAGTTCTTTAGCACAGGCAGGTCTGATGAAATT
The DNA here is from genome assembly GCA_947000775.1 of Pterois miles. Lineage (NCBI taxonomy): Eukaryota > Metazoa > Chordata > Actinopteri > Perciformes > Scorpaenidae > Pterois > Pterois miles. Next base: position 4,467,932 of record CAMQGK010000242.1, on the reverse strand, counting down.
GCATGAAACGATCGTGTCTTAAAAATTCAAATAACATGCTCTGTGCATGGGAAATGAGAGAGATATGTTTGCACCAGCACAAAAGGATTGCACAAGAGCGACATGAGCAGGAACGGGCAGTCGAGTCTGCAGCCAAAATAGTGTAAAGTGTAAGAAAGACTGGAGATCTGTGGGATGGACGAGCGTCTACAGCTTCCTTTTCTCTACAGTGACTCAAGTTCAAGATGTTTTACTATTAACATCTTTTTCTCAGTTATGATCAAAATCTTGCTATAAACACACCGAAAGGAACTTTACACCTTTACTACAAATCATATAAATACAAGAGGATTTACTTATTTCTGTTCGAGGCAGCCATTATTTTCTATTCATTTCTGTAAGTAAGTCTGTATTTTTTTCAGCTTTGCATTAAATGGAGATTGATAGATTGATATGAAAAGCGTTTCCTCCCACTTGTGCTGAACATACTGTTAACTGTGTGTGTGGGAGGGATACTCTTCCAGTTTTTCATGACATTTAGCTTGTTTTTTGAGGTTGAATGAACATATTTTTAGTCACTTTGCACAAAAGCAGGTGCCAAATAAATGAATGACCCTCACAACAATAATATCACTTCTATAAAAATGGATAAAACTTAAAGGACCTGTGTTTTTTTCTGTGTTTTTGAAATGGAAACACCCACTCAACAGTGACGGAAAAGTAAGCTAATCAATAAGGTTATAAATAATGTGAACGCCAGTACTGGCTGAGTCAACGTTAGCTGTTTGGAAATAGCTGAAAGGGGCTGCTCTGATTTTCTAAAGTGGGTTGTATGTATACTCCCGTGTTCAGTACGTAAAATGACTGTTTTGTGACTGGAGTCTGGTGGCTTCAGGTCCCGTCAGATAGGGCTGTCTGGTGGCGAGGTGAAGCGTCTGTGGACGGGAGCAGAAGAAAAAGCCCCTTAGCCACTTAAAAAACACAATATCAGTTTAAGTGTATGCTAAATTCAGAATATTTTAAAGCTTTACCTATAGGAATGAAAGCTTCATTTTTGTTGACCTTGAAACAATACCAACACAAGGTCAATTTAGTAGTTAACAACAACAGCTAGTTAGCCTCACGTCAGATCACCAGGACGTGTTGAATAAAAAATTAATCTTTCCTTTTTTCACGTCTGTGACATGTTCCACAGATATAGACATCACAACTGCTGTAATGTTGCTGGTAAGGTGTTAATATACAGTCTAGGCTTGTTCGGTATACCGTTACTAAATTGGTGCCGCGGTACTGATGCATTTGAAATGGTACTATACTGCGTTTTGGATGAGACCGGTACTTGCTTAGCACTGGCAGCGGTGACGTCGTCGCGTGATGTTACCGCATTGTTGAATTTGAGCCGAGGCGAGCGAGCGAGCGAGCAGCGCTTAGAAGCAAACAGAGAAGGAGGAAAGCTTGGTAACAGAGGGAGAGAGAGAGAGAGTGACAGAGAGAGAGAGAGAGAGAGACAGAGAGAAACAGGGAGAGGACGGCAGCTACCTCAACGCACCACAACTCGAAGAGAAACCAGGAGTGCAAAGTGCTATCTGAAGCCACTAACACCGAAGCACCATTGTGCAAACAGTGTTATAAAACATGTCTGGCCAAGAGAGGAAACGCTTCAACTTGGCAAAACATCTCAGGGACAAACAGCCAGACCTGCACAAGGAGTTCAGAGAACGAATGGTAATAACTGATATACCCATGAAAAAAAGCCCCATTCAGAGCTAAAAGCCAGCAACACCAGCCCCCCTCACTCTGCACTAAAGTAGCTCTGGAAAAAAATTAAAGCTGCATTGCAATTATCACTTTTTCTGGTTTTACCAGCCTATTTATAGATGCGTGTTTGAGTAAAATTTACATTTTTGGTTCATTCTATAAACTACTGATAACAAATTCTCCCAAAAATTACAACTGGTCAAAATAACAAAAAAGATGCAGTGTTTTGAGATGTTGAGATGTTAGTGTTTTGAATCTTATTTTATTTTATTTTGATTATTTTATTTTATTTATTTTAAAAATTCTGCATTAGAAAAGCCTGTCTTTGTGGTAGTTTATTTTATTTACTGATGTATGATGTGTTCTCCTTTTATTTGGAAAAGTATGGAAATATATGTTGGTACCGGTATCGATACCAAAATGTTGGTATCGTTACAACACTAATACAGTCAGAAGGTCATTTCCACTGGCTATTGCTGTGAAAAATAGGCAAGACCTCGAATCTCTGGAAGAGACGCAGCTTGTCTCATGCTGGCTGTGTGGCTGCTCAAACCTGTTAACACAAATGGCAAAATAATAATTAAAAAAAAAACAAGACGTTATGCAGCTGCCACATAATCCTGACATTTCCGGTGTGTCCAAGCCATCAGGCATGATCGATTAAGCCAATGTGAGATCCTTTCCAATGCAACTGCTAGCTCGACAGCTACTAACTCAGCTGTTTTTGCATGTGTGTATACAACAGTATCGTCTGCATACATTTGCAGTTCTACATCATGACACTGTTGAGGGAGATCATTAATATAAATAATAAGGGGCCTAACACTGACCCTTGTGGAACATCCATAGTGCACTTTAAGTTACTGGACAGTGCATCACATATTTTAAGACGCTGCATCCTATTGGACAAATATGAAGACGTCCATGCCAGTGCTCTAGATGAAAAGTAAAATTTAGAGTTTCGATATAAGAACATCATGATTGTGTTGAATGCTTTACGTAAATCTAAAAATACAGCACAAACTGCTCCGCCTTTATCGAGCCTTGATTTAATCTGCTCTGTTGAGGGCAAGGTAGTAGTTTCGTTGGATTGATTAACACTAAAGCCAGACTGCATGTGATGTGCACCAAAACTGCAGGTGCTAAGAAATGTTGTCAGCTGCTCAGTGAAAACTCTCTCAGCAACCTTAGAGAGTACTGTCAGCATACTTATTGTGTTATGTATAGTTAATGGCTTTGTGGTTGTCTCCAGACATAAAAATAGATATGAAAATGGCACATTTCCAGTCATCAAGGAAAGAGCTGTGTTTAAAAGACAAATTAATTAAATGAACAATGGGGTCGGGGGTTAAAACATCTTTGTGAGATTTAACAAATGTGGTTTCAAACTGGGAAGCATCTCAACATTTTGTTCACTTGTGTCTCGTTAGTCTCTACCAGCTCAAAAAGCTAGCCTGAAAAAGCTAGCCTGTCACATCTATACGAACAATATCCACTTTCTTTTTTGTTCATTTTTTTCCTAACTCATGTACTCAGTCAAAAAAAAAAAAAATATTAAAGGCAGAAGCAAGTTTCTTCTAGTTTTAATTGCCCTCCTAAGTGCAGCATCTCCAGTCTTCATCATCTTCTACAGATTTTCTGAAGCAGGGTAAATTACTTTTGCTTTTAGATTTTATCTGGACCCGCACATTAACCCTCACGGAGCTGATTCTTTAAATGTAGTAGTAGTAGTAAATGTGTTACTGCCTTAGTCCAGATTGTCAGAGGACAGTACATCATCCCAATTCAAGCTGCTGATTTCACTGAAAAAATCTTCTTGCTCAGCTTTAGGTATGCTGACGAATCTTTGCCTTAGTTGCAGTTTTCCCAAATCTATTTTTGTCGGTTTCCTCGTATAAAGGGTTAGGTTATGATCCGACAAGCCAGTAATTAAATTATAACTTCTGGTTATTCTCTCTGGTTTGTTAGAAAATATCAGATCAGTTTGTGTACTGGAGTATTTAGAAATCCATGTGAATTTTCAGTTATCATTTTTAGTTTTTACTCTTATATTTATCCTCCCAGTTTACATTAAAGTCACTCATAAGGATTAATTCTTTGTCGACATGGCACTCTTTAAAGACATCTCTAAGTTGGTCATAGAAAGCGACACCTGCAGAAGTGGGCTTGTAAACACCTAAGATATTAAATGACAATGGCTGTTTTTAAAACCGCATACTATACTAGGAGTACAACCTCATACTATACTATTAGTACTTACTGAATTGGCCAAAATGTATATGTAATATGCAAACAAAAGCAAAAAATACCCCAATGTTGTACTGATTGGGAGAAAATCTCCAGTATGCACTGAACCAGTCTACATTGCCTACTGTATCCCACAATGCAACATTCTGGACCGCTCCAGGCTACAGTCATAACAGCAGCAGCCAATATGGCTCGTTTTTTAACGTTTCTCGTATCATCACTAAATTCACTTATGAAAATGTTTGAGGCGAGGAAATCAACTGTGTAGATTTTGAATGTTTACTGTTTTACAAAAGTATTAGATGGCGAATCGAACATTTTCTCCTCGTCGACAAGGAACTTTTATTTCCTGGTTGACAGAAAGTTTGTTTAAATATCACAACATAAACGTCCATTATAAATGAACTAGAATCTGCTTATCTGCCTTTTGAATTTAAAAGCTCCAAAATCGCTCGCCAGAGGAGAGGAGAGGGGAGAGGAGAGGAGAAAGGAGAGGGGAGAGGAGAGGGAAGAGGAGAAGGAGAGGAGAGGGAAGAGGAGAAGGAGAGGAGAAGGAGAGGAGAGGGAAGAGGAGAAGGAGAGGAGAGGGAAGAGGAGAAGGAGAGGAGGGAGAGGTCTGCCTCTGACGGGGCAGACAGAAACCTGCTGAGACAGCACCTCCCCCTTTTTAACATGACTAATATTTGTGAGGAGATCCGTCCACTGTTTAGTTTCTCTAACTGAAAAAGCAGTTTGAGTAAATGTTGTGATCAATGTTTTTCCCTCGTTGATGATCCTGTTTGTCTTATTTCACTATGAGCTGTTAGAATAAATAGTTTAAACCTGCAGTATCTTATAAAGTAAACTAACAGAACATAAACAACAAACTTAAAGTTGTATTTTTTGATAATATAATAGTGATACACGTTAGTTTTTTTTGTTCAGTGCTTTAAGAGCTTGGTTCTAGCTTTAACTGTCATATACTGCATACTACTGAGGAACGCAGTATGCAGTATACAGTACATAGGAACGCAGTATGCAGTATACAGTACACAAACACAGTATGCAGTATACAGTACATACTGCATACTGCGTTCGTCTGCAGTATGTAGTAGGCCGTTTCAAAAACAGCCATAGTGTATGTTAGGACAAGATTATTTTTACCTAGACACTGTCTAATATCTTACCCGCTCTTAAAATCACACATTCACATTTTATGTTGTTTGTCACATGGAAAAACACATCCCCACCCTTCCATCAGTTCTGTCTAAAACACTGATATCTGGGCACTGTGAAGATACTCGCAGGAGTCGTCTCTTTCAGCCACGTTTCAGTTAGAGAAAGTCTACATTTTAGTCAGACAGAACATGAGTTAGCTGATTGCTCTTTGTTTTAAGGCTCCTGACATTGAAATATCCACCAAATAGCCCCCTCGGTGTCAGCTTCGGGTCCCATAACACTTTTGCATGATTGACAGTTTGAAAAGTATTAAATAGCCGCTGTTTCCTCACTGCTGGGTTTGGACACACAGCGGTGCCTGCAGCAGATTTAGCAAGCGATACAGTGGGCCTGTCAGGGTCTCTGCAGTCCAGCATCAGGAAGTTATCCATTAAGACGTCATGCCCGGTGTTAATTAAGGGAGAAGCCCCGCTCAGAAAGTTCATGCCCAGGAGTCCCGGACACACTCGGTTGTAACGTTAGATCAGCACCGAAGTTCTGCAGCGTTCCAGCGTGCCTGGTCTGGGATGTATTTGTATATCTCCAGAGAGGATGAGCAACATTAATATGCGATCTGTTATTCTCCGACACGGGGTGGCAGATGTCCGTATAGGTCCAGCGATCTGCTCCTGAACCTGGGCACTTCCGTTCCGCCAGACAGAAGACTAGATTGCAAAAGAGCGTCAACTGGCCACGAGCCATCATTTGTCCCGAGCCCAGCCGCCGGAGGTCACGGTGGTCCTTCAGTTTTTCCGGTTTACTCTGACTAGACAGCCACAAACTGGTAATGGCGCAATGACAAGCAGCAGCAGTCCGAAAAGCACGTCACGAGACAGCCCAGACCTACTTTATTAACGTTATTAAAAAGCTGCTTTGCACTTGACGCAGTTGATTCAGTATTTTACAAACATGCTTTGTGAACGAATAAATGGCCTCCTCGGTGTAACGGGAGACGTGGAGTCGCAGGGCCTGCTGTGCTGCAACTCCACGCTGCCGCCATTTTATTAGGTTAATCAGCAACTTCCTCTCTCCTTTTAAAGAAACTAGAACACCACTGGTACCAGCTATGTTGTACTAACGAGGAAAAACTGTCACAGCCATTTTCAAAGGGGTCCCTTGACCTCTGACCTCAAGATATGCAAATGAAAATGGGTTCTGTGGGTACCCAGAAGTCTCCCCTTTACAGACATGCCCACTTCATGATAATCACATGCATTATTGTTTTGTGTTGGCGATTGATTTCCGAAAATAAGTATATAATGTAAATATAGTTGCATAAAGCAGCATATTTGTAGACTCCCATGTTGATAAGGGTATTACATAGTTGACAAATCTCCCTTTCAGATACATTTTGAACAGATAAAACATGTGCGATTAATTTGTGATCAACATTTTGTTCGACTGACAGCCCTTCTTTAAACTAATGTGATTGAACTACCTTTTCATGTGAGGAACACCATTAGACATTACAACATCCGATTCAAACCACCACAACATGATCTTTTCTGTTTCGTAACTGCATTTGAGGCTTAACTCTTGTTTCCTGAAACGTTTGACACGTTGTTGTTTGACAGGTGAGCGTTTAGCTGCTGCAGAGAGCAAACACATCTCACGCTGCATGCTGATTTCACCCTCTTCTCTCCTCCTTAATGGAAAATGAATCATTCTAACACCCTGAATCAAATGTTGTTTTTTTCTCTACCTTAATTGCTTGAATGTGCCAGCGATATTTGGGCACGTTGCCTGTGTTCTCTCTGTGTTACTATTCCTGCTGTCTGCGCTGCTCGTCTCACTGGGTGGTCCAAAGTCTTCAATTTATTAAAACAACATTTAAAATCATTCAGCGACGCCGTGCATCCTCTGCTCTTCATCTTATGTGTTTATACGTGTGTTTCTGCAAATCAGGTAGTTCACAGCGTCTCCGTGGTGACATTAATTCATGACAGCCCACCAGCTGTCAGGGAATTTTTCACACCTTTCCCAACATCAGCGAGGCCAGAGTTGTGTTGCTGTAGAAACACTGATTCCAGTAAATAACGCTGATTTTCGACACCCTACTTGGCAGAAACAGTGACATAAAATTCCTTCTGAGCATGTCATTTTCTCTCAGTAATGTTATTTCTTTTGGAGGCTTCCTGGCTTCTCAAGGAAGTGATTTGTTTTAGGCAAAAACCCTCCATCTCCAGCAGTGTAAGAAGGGACTAGTGAACCCTTTACCAGTGGAGGTGGAGGACAGGGGATGTTCGTGGGTAAATAAATATTCAACAGTAGATGTCACATAAAAGTAGGTCCCCATGCTCTGTCATGTCTCATAAATTGTTGCAGCAATTTGTGGGTCGACACCTTTTGTTACACAACATTTGGTGCTAAATGTAACCATTTTTTAACACTCGAAAATTGATCAAAATTAGGGCTGTCAAAGTTAACACAATAATAACACAAATTTGTTTTAACGCCACACATTTCTAAAATGCATTTACACAACCGATCTTCCGGTGGTTGTGGCTCAATTTTAAAGTGATGATACTGGCATCAGATGAAACTAGAAACATGTAATTATCGCATTAACTTCGACAGCCCTCGTATATTCAGATCCTGCTTTCCAGTCGAAGCAACTGGGAGCTGACCATGACATTTTCAGTCTGTACTTCTAGATACTGATGGGCTCTAAGTTAACAACAGGTTGATTGTTATTGAGGGTGTGCTTTTCATTTATTTCATGGCCGTTCTGAGGGATTCAGATCGGTGACATTTCTGACATAAGGCTGAGATTTACATCTTCTCGTTGCTGCTCCAGTGTTAGACTGAGAAATGTGTAACTATTGTTGTTACCATTTATATCATCATTTGAGCACAAGTCCTGGATTTTTTGGGATCCTCTGATTCAGCTGCTGTCGAACAGTGTGAACAGGATATACTCCTTTTAAAAACTCTTTTACATTATATAACATTATGAGTTTGTTCTAATTTTATAGGAGAATTATCTCTTCTATCTGGTCTGCATGTACTGACACTGATTTAACAGCTCGTCTATTTCCTTTGTGCATTGCTTTTAAAAAAAAAATCTCTATATATATTTTTCAACCACTGGAATCCATCTGTACCAACCATGTCAGGAAGGAGGCTAAATAACGCTCCAAAATGTCCTGGCTATTTTCAAAGGGCTCCCTTGACCTCTGACCTCCAGATATATGAATGATTCTGTGGGTACCCACCAGTGTCCTCTTAACAGACATGCCCACTTTATGATAATCACATGCAGTTTTCATGTAATATACATGTGTTATTGTCTCCTTTTCTAAAATGGTGTATTTGAATATTTCTGCATACTGGGCTCCCTAAACAGTCTTGAATTACATAAATTGGGTATCACTGTAAAGCCGAGACTCTTGTGGATCCAGTGAGCCCAACTGTATTTATGTCTGATGATGTAGGAGCCATTTCATTGTAGTGAGACCATTTTTTGAAATGTGACCTCATTGTATAAAATGGCCTGTTGTGACCTCTAGGATAGTCACAGCCTCATGAAAAAAAATGCTGCAACAACTTAGAGCATAGCATGAGGATGTTTATCTTATACTTCTATCATAATGCACTAAACACTTATATACTTTCACAGTTTATTGTAATGATAAATGAATCAATAAATTCATATTTACGTCAACTAAAACAACTTGACACAGTGCTAAGCTGCATCGCAAATTAATCTCCAGGTTTCCAGCTTTCAGATGATGTACACCACTTCTATGTGACCTCTACTGTTGACTGTTTATCTCCCCCTGGAAATGTAGTTCCACCTCCTCCTCCAAAAAAGAGGTCCGAGCGTTAAGGGGTTAACTGTTTTATTTTCTTTATTTTCTGTATTTAGCGTTGAGTGCTTTCAATTAAAACCACAGGTGCTGCTGACGGCCCTGTAAAAGCAATAATGTCCTTGAGCCGCAGGCTTATGGTGCAATATTCTCACTAGGTGCTATCGGCTATTTGACATCAGGCATAACAACACCCATGACAATACTGCACTATAACCCGCTGCCCGTTAGCCGCTAATGCTTTAAACCTGAGTATGTGTGTGTTATGAGGCTGGATCTAGTCGGCAACAACATGGCTCCTCACTCCATAAATTAGCGCCGATGAGGACACTCTGTGCATGTGTGTGTGCATTTGGTGATTGTCCATGCATGTGTGTGTGTGTGTGTTTGACAGTAGCGGTCCGTCTGGGTTCAAACGGTTACGCATGTGTGCACGTGCAAGCATGTTTCTCAGAGTGAGTGTGTTCATTGGTTGTGACTTACATGGCGTGTGTGTGTGTGTGTGTGTGTGTGTTCGGTAGTTGTGAGTACATGGTGTGCTTCATTGATGTGTGAAACATCAGCTATGACTGTGGAGCCATCTGCTCCAAAGGGACAGATAGAGTGCAAGTGTGTGTGCGCATGCATGGATTTTCTTCTCCACGCATGAGTGTGTTTTCGTGACATAGCTGTGTGTGTGTGTGTGTGTGTGTGTGTGTGTGTGTGTGTTTGTGCATGTGGGACATTGTGAAGTTTCAAAGCTAAAATATCTTCTGAATACTTTCAAACACGGTTTCTGTCTGTGAACATTTATGTGTGTCAGACTCTTTTTATTTATGAATTGTTTAGTTTTAAAGAAAGAGTTGAAACATCATGAAACTAGAAATCCTAATGAATCCACCGTTACCAACCACGTCACACTAGGTTGTTGTGAAAAACTGTGATGGCCATTTTCAAAGGGGTTTCTTGACCTCTGACCTCCAGATATGTGAATGTAAATGGGTTCTCTGGGTCCCCACCAGTCTCCCCTTTACAGACATGCCCACTTTATGATAGTCCCAGTCAGTCTGGATCAAGTCATAGTCAAGTCAGCACTCTGACACACTGACAGCTGTTGTTGCCTGTTGGGCTGCAGTTTGCCATGTTATGATTTCCCAAATTTCCCTCCAGGGATTTCTTATCTTATCTTATTTGAGCAGATTTTTTACGCTAAAGTCAGAACCTGTGAGGGTTTCTAGACGATATCTGTCATTGATTTGTGTTAACTAATTTACAATAATAAATACATAAACACATTTGCATAAAGCAGCATATTTGTCCACTCCCGTGTTGATGAGAGTATTAAATACTTGATAAGGTATTTTAAGGGATATTTTGAACAGATAAAAAATAAGTGATTCATTTCTGGCTAAATCTTTTGATTGACAGCCCTAAAATATATACATGTAAATACAGTACAAGTTTCAATTTCTTTCTTTCTTTGTTGTACCAATGTGCCATCTGTGGTGGGGGAAGAGAGAAGTGGATGTTTTCAATACTGGAGGGGCGGATATACGTACATAGCATACAGGGATTTTAAAGACAACAATAATGATCCCATGTTTGTATGTGAAAATGATTCATGTCCAGTATTACTGATATATGTAAATTATGATGATTTATTTATTTATGACTGGTTGCCAATCTAACCCCTAGCATTAAAAAATGAAAATTTGATCACAAAAAACAATTAACATAATAACAATAGTGTAAGATGGTACGATAAGAGTAGTAACAGATAAAAAATGTGTTATTAATTTTAATCGGTTGACAGTCCCCGTAATGCTTCACATCTGTCATTTTGTAACTGCCGTTATTTTCTGGTCTGTTGCCTCGATCAGCACGGTGACATCTGTCGGCCTAACGCTGTGGTTACGGTTTGGTTAGATTTTGGTACATTCATTGTACAGTAGGGAGGCCAATTTCCAACTTAAATTTAAACATGCTTTTCATTTATGTGGCAAAATAAGTCAACAACTGTTTGTCTTCACAACAGCAGACTAACATGAGGAACAAAACACTTCTTCATTATCACATCTTATGGCTGGACTTCAGATCTAATAGAACTGAATATTTAGACACAACTAGGACACATGTTGTTTCTAGAGCAGCAACAGTAATGTTCACAACAGCAGAGTCACCACAGCAACTCATTAATATCTCACTGGGAACAAATTAAACCAACTAACCTAAACAGACAGACTGCAGAGCCTACTGCCAGCTTTAGTTTCAGCTTGTGTAGCCGAGGGTTACGTTGCTCCTAAACTTTCTGAGGATAATAAATTAATAACATGGAGGCTCTGTAGTTCAGACCCTCGTCAATAACAGATCATCACCACTTCACTGCTGCTGTTCTGATCACTGCTGACTAGAAGGAACTAAAGTCATTTACTTACACGTGTTTATTATTACTAATGTTCGGTGGCAAGTTAATAGCAGTGGTATTGTAAACATAGTGGCGGTGGTTGAGAGACATGCGCAGTAAAATCTGGTCTGGTGAAATTGAGCCAATCACAACGCACAACCTCAGCTTCAGTTACTCTGCTCATGTGTTATACCTCATACCCCTGTCTGCCGTGTCCCAGCCTGTTTCCATAGGTCTTGATTTCTAGTTACAAATAAACGCAATGAAAAAACACACAAAATGAACCGAATGAAACATACACAAACCGAACACTGACTAGTGAACCGAACCGTTCAGATTTTACTGAACCGTTCCCATCCCTAATATATATGTATATATGTGTGTATATATATATATATATGTATATAATATATGTAAATTTCCTAAATAATATATTAGCTTCCACTGCTCACTTTTAAGGCAAAGTGACAGTAACTCCTTGAATGGTTTAATCATGATGGTTTCAGTTAACAGCAGTGATAACTGAAAGTAACTTTATAAACTATTTTAGGCTACTTGCGTCAGTCCGTGATTATCTGCCACGTTTTTTTTCTCACTGTTTTATTTCAGCGGCTGATGGTCGTGTTTCCTTTTCTACATATTATATGCTTTGCTTCCTCCTAATCTTTTATTATTAGATGTTTCTCTCTGGGTTCAAAGTATGTGGAACACATTTCAGTAAATCTGTGAACGACCTGCTGGTCTATTGAAGAGAGGAGTGAACGTGCATCTATCTGAATTACTCCCACCTGGTCAACCTAGTTGCCCCTCTTCAGCCTGGCTTGACCTATGTGAAAAACATTAAGCCAGGATGAACTGACTAGACCAGGTCAAGCCTCGCTTTTTCTCTTATCCTGGATTTATTTATTCTGCTTTTGTGAAACAGGCCCCGGCAAACGGTCACAGTGATGCTTAAAACACTGACTGTTGGCTGGAAACAGGAAACAAACAGCACTTAAAAAGCCACTGAGGGACTCTCTCCACTCATGCCACTCAATAATTACACTATTTAACAGTAAATTCTTTCCTTCCCACTAAAAATAAACCAATAGTTTCCACAGAAAGTGGAAAGTACGTGCACATAAAATGGGCACGTGGCAGTGAACGACATAAGCATGATAAAAAACCCCTGAATGCATTAACATCTCTTTACAGTTGTTTTAAAATGTTATGTAAAGGAATAAACATAAAAAACATGGCTTCCACATGTTTTTGAAAGCTGGAAGTCTAAAACAAACTTTATCTTTTAATAGACACCTCGACATCTTTTAGCTTGAAATCACCATGAAATCTTAAGGGTTTAATGAGCTGCTACGCGGTTGCTCCACTTTGGAAAAAAAAACATGATTTGCAAAATCCACAAGCATGGATTTAATTTCATCTCCATAAAATCCAGCTCCCATTAGGCTCTGACAACAAGCAAACTGCTGCTAAGATTCATGACACATGTTGTTGTCACTGAATAATTACACTGTTTTATCTAAAACAATGTGCAGCAGCTCAGTAGTCAAGTTAATTTTATTTGTATAACTCAGTATCACTAATTTACTTTATCTGCACATCATACGACTCCCTCTGTCCTCATGCTGCCATCCACGGTACTCAGAAAAAAGTGCAATGAAACAGGTTGGAAGTTGGCAAGATTCATCTAGTCCGAGTTTGAGTGAACTGTGAGCAGAATTACGTTTTCATAATTATTTTTTTTTCTTTCAGCAGTGTTTATGTTGTGAAATATGCTGGAACAATGTTTAGCCGCCATTTCCATCCAGTTCATTTGTGGTTTGGAATAAAAGGTTGTATTTTTAATCATAGTGATTATTAGGTGATTTAGTTGTATGAGAGATATCTCCCCACATGATTCACTAGTTGTTAATTTAAGGGTGCGTTCACACCAGCCTTGTTTCATCCTTGTTTGAACCGAACCCTGCAATGTTTACCCTCCTTTGTGTTGTTTGTTTGGGTTGGTGTGAATGCAGGAATCGAATCCTGGTGCGGACCAAACAACCGCTCCCTGGTCCGCCTAGAAGGGGTGGTCTGGGTCTACTGTCAAGTGAACTCTGAGCGGGTCATGTCTGGTATGAACACCATTCAAACCAATGACAGGAAGCGCACCATTTTATCTGCCATTTCATTGGTTAAAAGGTGGCTATTAGCATGTTTGCTAGCAAAGTATTGAGAGACGCGACAAACCTGGACTCATGGTGCAGTCAGGTACCTCCTAAATATCTGGCCAGTATTCAATTACTTGAGAAGGTTTATAAGAACACCGAGGAATGCCTGCATTGATAAAGTATTTAATAACCACTGCAGATGCGTTCCAGATCAACATGAACAGAACCTGACACTGCTCCATGATCCACGATATCCAGCTAGAAATTAGGAGCGGTTTGTTGTCTCTTTGCCCGCCGTGCGTCTGACCAATAAGCAAATGACATTGCCACCACGTGAGTTTACAATTTGTGAACCGTTTGATTTTTGCCTTGGTGAACGTAAACCAGAGCAGTTGTAAACTGGAAAAATGTATCATCCTTGTATTGGTTTGGTTCAGGAACGAGACCTTTAGGTGTGAACCCGACCTAAAGATGGTTTGGTGTCTTGCCATATCAACATCATGTCTGCTGCAGGCGTCCATGTTTTCCTGAGCAGATGCACTGGGACACATTTAGATCGGAAAACCAACTCCACATTATTGATTCCCAACTTGCAGTGGATTGCAGCATCACAATCTTGATTCAGATCAGCTAAAACTCCCCAAAAAACCCTTTTAATGGGAAAAATGAAAGAAACATCAGGAAGAGAAAGTCATGAGGGATCCCTCTCTCTGGAAGAACAAACATGCAATAGATGCTGTTTGTACAGAATAGACCAACATAATAAAATGTAGTAAAGACAATCAGGATGACAGCAGCTTCAAACCCTGTCTCCTACAAAATTACATTTCCATACAACTAAACTGCATTCTTCTCAGTTTTCTCCTGGATCACAGTCACAGTTTTAAACTGTTTTAAACACATGGTTAATGTTGTAAATTCTGCTCAGGTTTCCACCTGTTCAAGGTTTTTTTCTTACCACTGTTGTACCTAGTGGATGCTCATGGGGCAGTATGGTCCGTACCTGCTCCATATGAAAAGTGTCTCTAGATAAACTGAATTGAATTGAATTTAAATTAACTGAAACAACACAAAACAGAAAACTCAACAAAACTACTAAACTTTGTTTAGTAAGACATCATAGTTTGTTGACTTTTAGTTCGAAGTCTCTTGGGTGAAAGTCCTGTGTCTACAACCCCGACCTGCCCATAGTGTCTGAGGAGCAGCTTGGGGTTAAATGTCTCTTGCTCAAGGACACTTTGACATGCAAACAGTAGAAACTGGTGATCGAACCGCCGACCTTGTGGTTAAAGAATGACCTGCTCTACTAGGGATGCTACTTATGAAAAATGTTCTGAGCCAATAACCGATCCTCGTTAACCGATTATGAACCCGTTAACCGACAAGATTCGTGCCTCACATGGGCTCAGGAGTGTTACTGTAGCAGCCACGGTGCTGCGTTCACTGTCTCCAGTTCATCATCAGGAAAATCACTGTAGCAGCCGCGGTGCTGCTTTCACTGTCTCCACTTCAACATCAGGAAAATCACTGTAGCAGCCATGGTGCTGCGTTCACTGTCTCCAGTTCACCGTCATGCGATTTACCATAGCAGCCATGGTGCTGCATTCACTGTCTCCACTTCACCATCAGGAGAGTTACTGTAGCAGCCACAGTGCTGCATTCACTGTCTCCAGTTCACCGTCAGGCGATTTACTGTAGCAGCCACGGTGCTACGTTCACTGTCTCCACTTCACCGTCAGGAGAAGAACTGTAGCAGCCACGGTGCTGCGTTCACTGTCTCCACTTCACCGTCAGGAGAAGAACTGTAGCAGACACGGTGCTGCTTTCACTGTCTCCAGTTCACCGTCAGGAGAGTTACTGTAGCAGCCACGGTGCTGCGTTCACTGTCTCCAGTTCACCGTCAGGAGAGTTACTGTAGCAGCCACGGTGCTGCGTTCACTGTCTCCAGTTCACCGTCAGGAGATTTACTGCAGCATCCATGATGCTTATTTGTTGGTGAATAAATGCTTCGAGGCTACAAGCTAAAGCTCTTAAGGTGGACCAGTTTTTCTCCTTAAAGTGACGAGCCTCTCCTCTGAGTTTTTCTCAACTTTTCAGTTAATTATTAATATTTCTTTTAACCCTTTAACTGATAGCATTAATTGGCTAAATACTTAATGTTGGTTATTAGTTAATTATTATTAACATCCCTATGTTCTACCAACTGAGCCACTGCCGCTCAAATTTATCTTACGTCACTAGCTCTGGGCGTAGCACATTCACACAGATGTGTTTATGTTGCAGTCAGTACAGATGCATGGAGGGAGAAAGCAGCGATAAAAGAAGAAAAAATACCTCGTAGTAAAATAAAATAGTAATAAGAGTAAAAACTGTAAAAGCATCAGAGTGAAGTTCTTGTTATTCCAAGACAATGGAGCTGAATATCTGATAAGTGCCAGATCTCCAGCTGAGAAATGAGGATAAGACTGTCATGAATAAAGGCTTTTCAGAAAAAAAAAATCAATAAATATATTTAAGAGGAGCCTTATTGAGATACAGGAGCTAGTGGAGCAGATGTACGCTACAAGAGGAGGTGGGAATCCGTGTGCCTGCTGGCGCTGGTCAGCCATGATGTCAGCCACAACATGTTGACCAACACGACTACCTATCTGCTGTCTAGAGGAGACAACTGTCAGACCCCTGAAAGGGTTAATATCACATGGCTGAATGGAAGACTGATTTTGTGAACACAATTTTGGAGCTTTTATACCCAAATAAGCTTTGTTCTGACTCTCTCATGAGTCGTGAACTAGAAAATGTTCTCTTGTAGTCATGAAATCCCCCTGGGTCACATTTACCATCACGCCACGCTCTGCGGAGCAGCTCCAGCTCTTTTACATGCCGACGTCCTCGCAGGTTCACGAGCTCTCAGTGCTTCTCTGGCGTCACGCTCACAAAAACACGTCCCTAAATTCACCGTGGTGGCCTTTTAAGAAGAACAACACCCTGAGAGATGAATTTTCTCATCCGGAGATGTTCTTAATGAGTTGTGGAGTGCTGAATGTTAAAGTATATATTTATGTCGCTACTCGATTACCATGGAAACTGAGGTAGCATGTTGGAGGTGAGTGGGCGTCAACGCGACTTGGATGAACCCTGCGAATGTGGTGGGAGGGACGGAGAGAGAGAGAGGGAGATAAAGAGTCAGAGAGAAAGTGACAGAGGAAACAGAAGCAGATGGAGAAAAGTAAGAAAAGCTGAGATAAAGTTTTATTGCTATGAGAAAGTTCCTCACGTTTTCTCCTTCCTCCGCTTCTCTTTTCATCTGCTAACCTCTTATCTCTGTAAACACATCTTTCCTCCTCCAGTTATAGTATACTGTATATTGTCTCCTCTCAATCACTCTTTTCCTTGTTTGCTGTCCTGTTTCCCCCGTTTTAAAGGAGACGTATCTGCTCATTTCCAGGTTCATGCTTGTATTTAGGGTTTCGTCTAGTTAACATGCTTTAATGATCAAAAAACACTTTTTTTTTCTCATCCTGTCTGAACTGATATCTGTGTAAAGGATGGTTTTGCTTCATAATGTTAGCTGATGAAGTAATCTGCAAATGGAAAGCTAGTTAGTAAGTTAGTAAGCTAGTTACTTTAATGTTCTGGTACTAGGGTTGGCCGATAGTAAAAGTTCCTGACTGACAACATGAAGAGAGACGATATACAATATTACCACCCAAAAACAGCTGAAGGGAGACGCACATACATATAAATATCTATGAACTGGAGACACAGACTGTACATTGTAATACATAAGTGACCACAATGAATAGACAGTTAGCACTATTTTACACAATGACATGCTGAGATCAATAAATCAGATCAATCAGCTGGTGAATAGTAACTGTCCTCGTACACTCAGACCACCGTTTATGTGGCGTTCCCTTTGATTGAGGGCTGACTGCTCATCGTGGGAGGACTTCTGGTCCGGCTGCTCCCTGTGGAGGGAGTCGGTGGCAGACTTGTGTAGTCTGCTTGGAGAGTTTGTGGAGATTTGTGGCGTTTCCATCTTTAGTCATGACTTGTTCATTGCACATTTTACAAACCACTTCTTTCACGTTCTCTCCTTTTTGGTTTGGTTTAAAATTGGCCAACGACCCCCCTTCTCCCCCTCAAACAAGCACGAGTCCAGAGAGAAAGACGTTAGCTTTCACTACTTCTGTAGATTCTGACTGAATCTCCGACTTCACTTTCAGATATCTACTTTATTATAACCATCTCACTTCTCAGCTGCATAGGAGTTGTGTTAAGTTGCTGCTGATGAAAAGCCAACCCCTGACTTTTCTGCTTCATAATAAAAGCTTTTGAATAACAAAATCACGAGGGACTATTATTGTGAAGAATATAGGAAATGAAATGTGTTTATCAGTTTTACAGCTGCTTCTGTCACTCCGTCACACACACGCTCCCTCCCTCTTATTAGTTAGTTATTCCTTAAAACAATTTGCTACCTGTATAACATATTTTAGTTCATAAAACATCAAAAATACATAATTCCCTGATGTTTGCCCGCCAGAGAGTCACCCCAGGCCTGCTGGGCTTGCAATATAGTGGTGAATCCCTGTTTTCAACATAATCGAATATTGTTCTGTTATCGTGGACATGTGAGGACCATTATCATGGCCAATCAATACCGTGTGTAATGATAATCTCGTCATATCACCCAAGTCTAATTGATTATTGTACATCGACACAAGTGAATGACTTCTGTGTTGTGCTGGTCAGATAGTAAAGACGCCATGACACCAGGATCTCTGAATAGTTGGCTTGTGCTGCTATGGGCACAGTTATGCTGTCGGACTCTGGTGGACCGTTTCAGTGTCAAAATATTGATTTCATCAGTAAGAGGCCATGTAATAAGTGGGATAATGTACAGCCAGCAGGTCATTGTTGTGAAATAAACCCTTCAGGGTGATGAGAGACCCAGCTCGCTGTACATTATCCCTTACTTAAATGCCAGTTGGTTGAAATCAATATGGTGACAGGTTGGGATAGATGTTTTAACACTGTAGGAGATAATAAGATGATAATAATGGGATGGATTAGGATAATAAATCAGCTAAACGAAATGACACCTCTCAGATAGGATAATAGTAGCAGGGACCACAGAAGAAGAAAGAAGGACGAGGGTCTGAACGTTCGGAGCTTCTCCCAGTCAAAATAAACTGATCAGGTTTGTACAATTAAGTTAATTAAGTAATTAAGTTAATTATAATGAACAACCAGAGAGGTATAGAGATATATAATAACCCTGTATGTACTCGAGGCAAACAGATTCAAATTCAACTGTTGTCCTGTTCCTCCTCTTTTCCTCTTTCTCCCCTTTTGTTTCCTGTGACTCGTATCTCCTCTTCTCCTTCTTTCTAACCTTCCTTTCCTTTTTCTCTTTATTTCTCTCTTCTTCATTACTCTGTACTTCTTCTCCTCTTTTACTCATTTCAAGGAGACACTAGCAACCTTGTTTTCTACTCATCTTTTCTTCCTTCTATCCTCTCCTCTTTCCTCTCCTCTCCTGTTACTTCTCCTCTTCTCTCTCCTCCTCCTCTTGTTTCCTCTCCTCTTCTCTCCTCTCTCCTTCTACTCATCCTTTCATCCCTCCATCACTCCTCTCTTCTCCACCTTTTCTTCATCGTCTTTTCCTCTATTTGTTTCTCTCCTCGCCGTCATTGTTCTGTACTTCTTGTCATCTCTTTTCCTCATTTAAATGAGACATCAGCAACCTTGTTTTCTCCTCATCTTCTCCTTCCATCACTCCTCTGTTCTCATCAGTATTTGTTGCTCCTCTCATCTGCTCCTCTTTCACGTTTATCTCCCCTCTTGTTTGTTACCTTTGTCTCCTCTCGTTTTAAAAACACCTTTATTACCTTTCTTTCTTCTTCCTTCCTCCTCTCATGCTCTGTCTTCTTTTGTACTTCCTCTCTCTCTTTTCTGTCATCTTCTCCCTCCTCTTCATTAGTAGCGCTGCTTCTCCTCCTTCCATCACTCCTCTCCTCTCATCTTTATTTGTTGCTCCTCTTATCTGCTCCTCTTTCACCTGTTTTCTCCCTTTGTTGCTCCTGTCATTTTTTCCCTCTTGTTTATTCTCCTCCTCTCTCTGTATTTATCTCTCTCCTCTCTTTGTTTCAACGAGACCTTTGCAATATTACTTTCTGTTTGTCTCTCCTCTCCTCTTCCTCCTGTTTCCTCATCTTCCTCCTCTCCTCTCCACTCTTCATTCTCAGTTTAGTGAGCAGTAAAAACATTGATAAAATAATGATAAAAACAACAACTGTCCCGTGATTATAAAACCATCTCCATCTGGATCTCTCACACTCTCACACACACTGAGCTGAATAGGAAGTCAAACAGAAGGCCAATAAGACACGCTTGACTGGAGGCGACTCGGCGCTGTGTGAAGGAGACAGATAGAGAGATAAAGCAACACTGTGAGCGTCAACAGGAAGACGATTCACTCCTGTCACTGTGTGATCCTCGCGTCCTCACAGTCACAGCAAAATGAGACAAATCCTTAAACATTGTTGTCGATACTCGAGGCAGCGTGGCAGTTGAGACCAAGACCAGAGGGAGTCGAGACCGAGAGGGGTTGAAACCACGCACACACACACACACACACACACACACACACACACACGCACGCACACACACACACACACACACACATGTATATATACACACAGGTAGGGGCCGCATTGGCATTTGGAGCCGCCATACTGGACATGTCAAGACTCAATGAGTTGTTATATACCCGTCTTCAAAGCCACCAGACTCCATTCACAAAATCAGTAATTTTGCCGCTCAGAACTGCTGGCCTGCTGCTGCATCAGTCGGTTGGTTTGTTTGTGTTATTGTGCTAATGTGGTATCCACAACAGTACATCACTTAGCCTTTACATTGTTTTTAGAGGGACGAAAAAGTAAAACTATCCAGTATTTGAAGTGAAGAGCAAAGACCAGAGAAAAGTCAGGAAAGAACATCATTTATGTACAGAAAACAACAATATAACAGCTTCAGTTTCCCGTCAGAAAGGGCTGTCTGACGGCGAGGTAAAGCAGCTGTGGATGAAGCCAGCAGAAAAACATATTTTAGCCAACAAAAAGAATCAGTATCAGTTTAAGTGTACGCTATATTTAAGATATTTTCACAGCTTTACCTTGCCATCAGACAGCCCTTTCTGACACACCAGTGAAGCTAATAGTCTAAACTAATATTGCTGTCTTCAAAGCCACCAGACTCCAGTCACAGAACAGGCGAGGTATTGGTCTACCGCTGCATCGATCGGCTAGTTTGTGTGATTGTGTGACTTTCTGATCTGAACTAATGTGGCGTCCACAGCAGTACAGTGCTAAGCTTCCTACTGGTACTCCTGAGCTCCTGAATTCGGACTTAAATACATGAGGAACACCACTGGGAAGACAGAGAAAGATATAAAAAACCTAATTTAATTTAAAAATAATGGAAGTGTAAATGCAGATTTTATTGTGCAAAAGGCTACATACGATCCTTTCCATGTTAAGGTGCTCGAAAAGTTGTTAAGTTTTGCACACTTATCAGATGTGGTGTCAGAATTGTTATTTGAAGGGTCTCGGGCTTGGCCGTTCGCTAGCATCTCCTACAAAGTAGGTAAAATCCAGTTTCACCTACACATATGAAATTTAGCAGGCAGATGTAATGTGGAGACACACAAAAAAGCTGGAGTTATACCCAAAACCCAACAGGAAGTCACCTATTTAGAAGTCAATGTGCCATTTTTGCACACTTTTAGCGTTTTACCCATGGATGTATAAGGAGAACTGGATCCAGTGTTGGGGGCGGGGCCCTGATCTTTGAAAGTTGCTCAGCGGCGCATGACGTCAAAATGGCTCGACTTCCATCTGGAGAAGTACCCGAATGTTCTGGAGTCTTCCGGGTCTTATTGGGCCCTACTACATGTGTTCGGTCACATGACTCGGTCACAGGGTCCCAATGTCAAGGCTTGTCACGGTCTGGGTCTCCATAGACATAAACAGAGGAATGAAATAACTCTGGATTCAGCTATTTGAGTGATTTACAACTTGTAGGGCAGAATGATTTAATTAAGGGCTGTTAGTGTTCATACTGGGGGGTTGTTCACCTAAAAAGAAATTATCTGCTGAGTTACAGGCGTCTCTGTCTCAATGTAAGTCTATGAGAAAAAGTCTTTCTGGGCCCAATGACGTCACACGACGGACACAGAAGTTGTGGTACCACTGTTTGCCCTCTACGAACATCAGGCTCAATGACCGGCGCTCTTCCTGCGGGCTTTACTGGCTTTACTGAACTCCTCCTCCAGATTTAATTACCTAGACATTAGATTTTATCAGGACCATCTAAGAACTTAATAATGAAAAGGTATTAAAGTAAAAAAATGAGAGGCAACACAGCAGCAACACTTTAAAGATCTCAGACGTGTTTCTAGTTCAGATTCTCTCATAATCGGAGCAGGATTTAGAAAACAAATTAATACCAGGTTTTAAAAAAGTAACGTATGCAGATATAGACAATCGTCCTCACTGCTTCAGAGGGCTGTTTGACGGTTTAGACTCGGTGTTTGGGTTAAAGGAGAGTCAGGAAGAGGGTGAGGACTCGGTTTTACCATTACAGCGTGACAGTTGGAGTCCAAGATGTACAAATGTGTGTGTGCCTCCCCGGGGCTGTTATGACCAGATGTGTCCCTTTTGCCCATCATGTTTTGCATCACTGCTTCTTAAACTTCATCAAGCACACACTCACTCAGACACACATACGCAGGTTTGTATTAATTAATAAATTCATAAAGGCGATGATTAAAACCTAAACGTAAAAGACTTGTTTGGGAAGGTGACAGCCAGAGACGTCCAATGACTCCAACAGTATGTTGTCAACAAGCTCATGAAAAGTCTATCAGCCAAATACAGTTTCATTCATTCACTCAGATACAGTTTTTAATCAGACATTACTGCAGTCGTTTCAGCTTTTTTACTATGACAGCACAAGGGATGTGAGCGATTAGTCGATTAAATGTTGCTACCCTCCCTAGTCGGCACCACAAATACTAGTCGGTTAAACTTATTATTATCTCATTAATGTACATATTTTAATTACACATACGTTACGTCAGCGGCTGCTGTTCCTGCGGCAGCGATGGCTCTTCGCCGGAGATGTCATGAGAACTGTCAAAGCCAAAATTATGAAAATGTGATGCTATTTTGCTACACACAGTTATTTTCTTGATTAATCGATCAGTTGTTCAGTTTCTAAAATATCAGAAAATGGTGAAAAATGTTGATCAGTGTTTCCCAGAGCCCATGATGACGTCCTCAAATGTCTTATTTTGTCCACAAGTCAAAGATATACAGTTTACTGTCATAGAGGAGGAAAGAAACCAGAAAAAAAACACATTTAAGAAGCTGGAATCAGACGTTAAAAACTTAAATCTTTAAAAGTAACTTAAAAAATTACTCCAACCGATCAGTTTACATTTAGTTTTATTTTTGATTATTAAAATAACTGGCAATTTATTTAATAGTTTACAACTAATTGATCTTTGCATCTCTACTAATATCCATCCTCAGTCTCTGGGCCAGTAAACACAAACACGACTAATACAATGATACAATAACAGAAATGACTTAAATAATTTTATTGTATATAATATAATCAGTTTCTATTCCAACAGCAGACCAGGAGCAAAAAATGAAAATGAGCAAAAAAACTAAATGTTGACTCGAGCTGCAGCAAATGATTTCCACTGTCGATTAATCTGTTGATTATTTCCTCAATTAATCCATTTGTTGTTTGGTTTATAAATGTGAGAATATGTTGAAAACGTGGATCAGTGTTTCCCAGAGGCCAAGATGACGTCCTTAAACGTGTTATAGTTTTCTACTGACATACAACACCAGATCAAAAATGAGCAGAACTGAATGAACTACAATGCTGACTGTTCCCTCAGAGGTCGCAGAGGACACAAACTACTTCCTGTTATCTCTGTTGTTAGCTAACGTCCTGTACAAGTCTGCACGGCGTAAGCACAGATGACACGTAGATGCCCTTGCTCCAGGGCACGTCGGCAGTGTCGGGCCACTGTTGATACCTGAGATCAAACGAGTAATTCCTCCTCCTGCTCTGTGGCCTTTTCTAAAGAGGAAGGAAAGATAGTCGGATATTTTGGCACTCAGTCTGCTCTAATGACACAGCAGACGAGCTGATAGCATTGATCAGAGTGACCCCTATGTCTAAATCAATAGAAATGATCCCATCTAGATAACGTTACACATAATCAATAACGCTCTCCGTGTGTGTGGCTGATGACCTGACCTGTGTCTTCGAGAGACTACCTGTGTGTGTGTGTGTGTGCCTGAATATAGTTTTGAGCATGTGTGTGTTTGTGTGTATGTGTGCATGTATAAGTGTGTGTGTGTTGGGGGGGTGGGGGGCTTAAGGTCAGCCAAGGTGAGGCGTAATGGGACTCTGACCAGATCCAATCTGGGACCACTTGTGGCAAAATGAATTGGCCTCACACATAGGAAGTCTATCCCAGAGTGTGTGTGTGTGTGTGTGTGTGTGTACACCCAGCTGTCTATGTGTTTCTCAGAGTGTGTTTGTATATGTGTAAAGGCCATGCTTGCTGTGGAAAACTAATCTAATTTTGACAGGTTCGCACAGACAAAAGGCCACATTTATTAAAAAAAAAAAAAAAAAAAATCACGCAGCACCACATTGGCCGAGCGCTCACAGGCTGAACTCATCGAATGTTTCACACACCAGCCGCCACTTTGTGGCCGTCTGTGAGTGTAAAATGCCACATGATTGGCTGTGTTGCGTTGTGGAAAAAGCGTCTCCATTTCCTACCGTCTGGTTCGTCGTCAGCTCGCGGTCGAATCTGCAGATCAGATGACGTCTTATAACCTCAAACTCTCTCGGCTGCCTTTGTTGCTCCTGTTGGGCGTCTTGTCACTGATATTCCCAGCGTCCCCTGACCCAACATCTACGTGGTGTGCAGGTCAAAAGATGTCTAGACAGCAAGGTTAAAACAGAGCTAAATCTGGTTAAAAAGTGAGAAGGGCTGAGGGGTGTTTTTTCAGACGTAACGTTACTTCTAACCACACTTTCAGCATTTAAATGAAAATAATGCATCACAAACAGTAAAACAGGTAAGAAATAAAGTATAGTAAGTAACCTAAAACCTTTGTGTGTCTTGATCTGCAAAGTCAAAGTGATCTGTTTAACCAGCAGGTGCCTCCTTGCAGAAGGGAAAAACAAGTGATTAATAAGAATTGAGAGTTTACACATATTTGTATGCAACAAGGAGTTGGACTGTCTTTGTTTTCAGGTCAGTTTGACTTCTTGGTTCACGTCCCTCGGTTCTGTCACAGCCCACGAACAAACAATCGCACTTTATGAACAATTTAGAGTTTTCCTCCTCACCTGACCTGGATGTGTTTAGACTCACAGTGAAGGCTGCAGGTTTGAACCCGACCACGACGAGTATTGCATAATCACGACATGTTTCACACATTCTTCTGACATTTTTCAGACATTTCTTCGACATTTTCAGTATTTTTCACAAAATCATCTTATATTTTTCATAAATTTCTCACAAATTTTTCAGACATTTTTCACATTTTTTGAATATTTTACAGACATTTTCAGATATTTTGTAACATGCTCCAGACATTTTTCCAAACAATTTTCATATATTTTTCAGACATTCCTCGCAGTTTTTTTCCAGACACTTTCAGATATTTTTCACAAAATGCTCTATTTTTCATAACCTTTTCAGACATTTCTCACAATGTTTTGGAACATTTTTCACATTTTTTTTGATTAATAAATTAGCTGTCATAATAATAACAAAAAAATAATCAGTTTCAGTGATAAAAAAAGTCAAAATTTTCTGATTTCAGCTTCTTAAATGTGAATATTTTCTGGATTCTTTCTTCCTCTACGACAGTAAACTGAATATCTTTGAGTTGTGGACAAAACGAGGACGAGTTGAGGACGTCACCTTGGGCTTTAAGAAACACTGATCCACATTTGCACCATATTCTCACATTTTAGAGATGAAATAACGAATCGATTAATCAAGAAAATAATTGATGGCTTAATCGGCAATGAAAATAATTGTTAGGTGCAAACTTTTAGCGTGTGATATTCAAAAGATTCAGTGGACTATTCCTTGAACCACTGAGCCGTTGTGCTGACCCTAGTTCCACCAGTCATACATGATGACATATCATCAATACTTCCTCTCACCACAGCTTCACAGCTTCAGCATCACCTGTCTCGCATTTTTACTGTCTGCACTATTTCCGGCTTCCCTCGGTTTACACACACGTATTCCTCGCCACACGCCCCCATGCAGCGAGGAATGTAAATAAACCAAGAAGCCACAGCCAGCGCGCACACACACACACACACACACACACACACACACACACACACACACACACACACACACACACACACACACACACACACACACACACACACACACACACACACACACAGATTTGTATGCGGTCGGACCGTGTTTCTATTTCTGGCCCGGTTCGACTTCTTTGTAAGTCGACTGCGCCCGCCGCCTTTGGAGCGTCTCTTGGTTGTAAAATAAAGGCTGCGGATACATGTACTTCTCCACAAAGATTTGTTAGCTCCCTCTATTACAAGATGAGTGTTGGTGTGTGTGTGGAGAGGGAGACAGAGATAACATTGTTCTCCCAGAAATCTATCAGCGCCAACAGGATTGCTTCCCCCCCGCCGCCTCGCTTTTTCCTGTGTTTCATTCCTGTTTCCATCTCCCCCGCCTCGCCTCTCTCTCCATTCACTGTTCCCCCTCTTCTTCCTCCTCCTCTCTTGCTATTACTCTCCCCAAACAGAGCACCAGTTGCACTTCATAACATCTAGTTTAGCGGCTGCCCACCAAACGTGGCGACGCACTGGGAGACAACGGACCGCCGACCTAACTTGTGTGTGTGTGTGCGCATCGGCATGTCTGCAAAAGCTATCTCCTCTAAATGATACTCCTCTACCCCTGACAGGGAGAGAGATAGATATGAAGACGGCAGAGAAATGGGAGTAGAGAGGGAGGTGGAGACAGATGCAATGAAGGGGGAGCGAGAGGAAGAGGAAGAGGAAGGATGCTGTATAGATTAGGGCGAATGAGTGATAGAGGGCGAGTGAATAAAAGGAGATGTATAGGGATTAGGTGAGAGGGGGAAAAATTAGTTATGGCTGGTGCAGACGGGAGACAAGAGGGATCGAGGTCAGGCGCATCAAGGTTGTACTCTGCATTTGTCAGTTCACGTCTGTTATACTGTATAATTTCCTCATGCTGGGGCAACTACATGTAGAGTACAACATATAATAGGATGAGTAAGCAGCCTGGGAGGTTTGGTGTATAAGCAAGATACTTTTCTAAATAAATTAGGGCTGTCAGCGCGATAGTAATGCAAATTATTTTTAACGCTACTAATTTCTTTGACGCATTAACACAACTTGTGATTTTTAGGTTGTAGCGGGCTGTTTTAAAGCTGGTGTGTGTCATTTAACGCAGCATCGTTACCATGAAACGATCGTGGTTATGTTTAGACAACAAAACTACTTAGGTTTAAGAAAAACATCACGGTTGTGTTTAAAATAAGTAAAATATGCATGTAAACATGTCACATAACTAACAACACTTTGGGACACAAACACTGGTCTTCTATATGTCAAAGTTAATGCGTTAACGCTAAATAGTTTTAAAGCCACTAATTTCTTTAACACATTAACACAACCTGTGATTTTTAGATTGTAGTGGACTCAGTTTTAAAACTAGAGTGAAGATACTGGCATCATATGAACCTAAAGAACCCACTGGTACCAACCATGTCATGCTAGAGTGTCGCTAAATAACACTCCAAACGTACTCTAAATCTGGGTGAGAAAAACTGGCATGACCATTTTCAAAGGTAGGGGTCCCTGGACCTCTGACCTCAAGATATGTGAATGATTCTGGGTTCTGTGGGTACCCACGAGTCTCCCCTTTACAGATATGCCCACTTTATGATAATCACATCCAGCATACATCACTAGATCTGAATGTCACATATTTATGCAGATGCATTTACACTTCAGTCAGTACAGACTACATGGCATACAAATGACATTCTGAAAGCAAGAACAGTGTTCTTTTAGCATGTGAAATGACTAACAAATTACTGTGCCAGTCATATATACACCAATTTGGTGAGGAGATATTCAGGCACAATAAGAATGAATTATACCTAATATAAAATGGCCGTAGGTTAGGTTAGGTTCAGTAGAAACATCGTGGTTGGCCGTAAGATAAGTACGTAAACATGTCACTACTCGACTATGTGACTTACAAAAGAAAACAGCGTTCTCCTGGCTGACAGTCCTGTGTTTAGCCTATTCACATGGATACATTTACACTGCAGTCAGACTCCATGGCCTACATATGACACACCAAAAACAAAAACAATGATCTTATTGCATGCTTTCACCTTGTGCATCATTCGCATGCCTTGTCATGCGAACAGGCTGGTTATTCAACAGTATATGTTAGAAGCCATGAAATGAACCCAGCAACGTGTTAGTCTGTCTATCATATACTGACTTCCTACCCTGTCTCTGTGGCACTCAGCCCCAAGTCCACAGGATTTAAAGTCCCCCTCCACTCAGGGCCTTCACTGAATGATGTATGTGCAGAGTTTAACAATAAAAAAACTGAAGAGCCTTAAATCTCATGCAAGATTTTATGACATCATATCTAGTTTGGAAGCTAATTGTGGTCCGGAGATTAATAAAGGTTCATCTTATCTTATCTTATCTTATGCAACAGAACGTAAGACAAGGCTGAAATCTAGAAAGACTGGACAGGCCACATGTACAGATTGTTTCCACCAACTTGCATGGATCTTTGGAAGGAGGAGGGTAAACCTTCTGGAGGTAGACGACCTGGAAAATCCCACAACAATTTTTATGCGTTCTTGTACCAAAACAAACGGAGATGTAACCCAGCAGCTTGCACGCTTTAAAGCACTGACTGTACATAAGAAGTGGACGTAGTCTCCGTGACGTCGTAACGTAATGTTACTTCTTCATGGTTTTCTCCTATAACTTGATCGGATGCTGTTGGATTGGTTCAAACAAAGTGGATCTGGGGAGTTAAGTGTCAATTAATAAAACGCAAGTTCACCGTAAATAGAGTCCAGAGTTCAATTTAAAATGCGACTTTTCAGAGATTTAAGAAACATAAGATAGAAATTCAGTTTGTTCTGTTCAGTTTTTTCCTCCACGAGTAAATCATCTTGCCAAACAAATCCATAAAGGATCTCTGATCAGTTTGTTCAGTTCAGTTATTTCCACAAGAGTGAATCCTCTTCTTGAATGAATCAATCAAGGATCTCTGAAAAAGTAACCAACCCAACATCTCCTAAGCTGTTGCATGGCCTGTATGTGTAGCCTGTGTGACTATCATGATTTTGGTACAAATGTTTACCCGTCTGTGGTGGATAGCCTTCAGAAAGTTACTCCAAATGCAGGTAGAGTTTCCATTTGGCGCTTGACAGGTGTTAATTTCGGACCCTTATTATGATGATGATCATTTTGGTGCCCCCTCCGGCACTTGGTGCCCAATGCACAGCTCATGATGGGCATGGTGGGAGCGGTGGCCCTGATGTTTACTGAGGTGATAAATGAAATAAGAAGAAGGCTCATTTTAACTTCAGTCAGACTTCTTTTTGCAACTAGAGGAGTCGCCACCTACTGGCTGTTAGATAATAATGCAGGTTTAAGACAGTTTACAGTCTACTGTAAGTCAGCTTAGTAAGGCCTGGGGTGAAGGTGGAGCTTTAAAGCATCCCTTGCCTGGATCTCGTCGCTTAATGCTCACTGTGTCCTTTCTTCTCGCTCCCTGTTTATGATTAAATTGTTTACAAGAGCTTTAAATTCTTCATAGATCGAGCATCTTAATTTTGTTCTCAAAGTGCACCAAATGTATGCATTTAACTTTAAAATTCAAAGTCAATGAGTAATCGTGTTAAATATTCGTGCTTATGATTTTTGCCATACTCAAGCAGCTCTTCTACATGCTGTCCCTTTAATGATCATAATGCCATCATCACGACTTTATCACAGTTTAGCCACCAGAAAATACTACCCAGAAAACTTTGGTGGTTGGCAAAGTCGTACAATATTGATGCTCTGTCTAAAGAGTAATAATCCTTTCCCCTAAACATATTTTGGAAATGCAGAATAGTTGCATACATTAAATGTAGATTAAAGGTGATGGAGTTAAAATAAAGACAGTCCTGCACTCATTTAACACCTTAATGTTCCACCATACGGCAGCCAGACGTCTCTAATGTGAGGAATAAGCTGCTGATGAACTGCCCAACATGTCAGATTCAGCCGTGGGTTTATGGATTTCTTGGAACCTGCTGCATGACCAGGAATAACGATTTTGGATCGCGACTTCAAGCGCTGGATCTGGACAGGTTAGCGCCGTTTGTAGCTGCACAGCCCTGTCTTTAACCTCCACCTCGTAGCCGCCGCCACCCCCCCCCCCCCCCCTCCCCTTCTGCTTCCATTTCCTCTGAGCAAAGATAGCATGACCAGGAAGAGGCTTAGTTTCACTTACTACCCCTGCCCTTTTCCTGGCACTCTTAATAAAGTGACTTTTTGTTGAACCTGAACTCACTGTCATTGCATTGCAGCGACACCGCAACACAGATGCACACACTCATATAGACGTGCACACACATATTCTCGGGGCAGATACACCAATCAGCCTATGACTCTGTATCAGAGCCTGACACACATCCATAGGCTTAGTTAGGATTAGACCACACACACACACACAAACACACACTCTGCAGATATCCACACAAACAGATGCTCGTACACACACACACATCCTCTGTCAAGCTGCCACATACACACACACACATGCTGAGGAACAGTGATTCTCATTATCATGCATAGTGGTATAGTGGTTGCATTGATTTCCACTCTGTCTTAAACTTAGCCTGGCTCTGTGTGTGTGTGTGTGTGTGTGTGTGTGTGTGTGTGTGTGTGTGTGTGTGTGTGTGTGGTCGGTCAGCTTGGCAGAGCTTCTCCAGGCTGAGTGAAGATTATGGCTCAGAGATTTTTCACTTCTCTTTTTTTTTCCACCCTCCCTGCTCTTTCACTCCTTCACTCTTACTCTCCCTTCGCCTCTTGTCTCTTTATTGCTGTTCACTCAATCAATCTCCGTCTTGCTACGAATAAAAAAAGGAAAAGTGCCGTTAAGGAATTTCTAAGATAGAAACAAAGAGATAGAAAGGGATGGAGATGAATAGATGGAGAGGCCAGGGAGGAGTGTAAAACAGATATGAGGAGGACAAGAGAGAGAAAGCAGGTGGGTAAATAATGAACTGAGAGAGAAGCTGAACATCGGAAATTATTCTTCCAAAATCTTGAAGTGGCGACTAAAGGATTTGATGAATGAAGCTCGATCTCAGACGTAAAAACGCAGCTCCTCCAGTCAGAGAGGTTGAGATCTCTCAAGCATTATAGTTATATTATGGGGTGTCTTAACCGCGGGCATTGCTCCATTCTAATTAACTACCTCACAGCGTATATATCTGGCTCCTCGAGACATTTATTTAATGGTTTGCAGCAAGGCATGAGCAATCCAATACTGCAATTAGAAAGGTTTACTAACTTCTTGCAGGAGATACCTGCGACATAATTACTGAAAACCTAAACCCATAATGGAAAGAGACGTTTCTTTTTAAATGACAGATTCAGGTAATGAATTTCAGAGTGGAATAAATGTAGTTAATCCAATAAATCACTGTCAGCAGGCTCGGGTTGAAAAATTGAAAGCACATATTCAAGCATTTGAATGGTGAATGATAAATGAAATACAGACAATATGGGATAGATTTGCATTTACACATTGGGCTGGACAGTCAATCAATACTGTTTCCTTAAATAGAATCAATACACACTTCTGTTGTTTGAATTAAAGAGAAACAGAAACATTTTTTTGGAGTTTACTGTGATGGTTCATGTTGACTGTTTAACCAACCCGTTCACGCGAAAAGGCGTAGAAATGCCACGATAAATGCTACGGTAAGAGTTAGTGATATATTACTAACTAAGCAAGAAAAAAACACTGGACTTTAAAGGAGACCGTTGTTTGAGACCGTTGTTGACTTTTGTTATTGTTCGTGACATTTGTCACAGTGGTGCACGCACACACAACCAAATGCATAATCTCCTGGCAGTGATAATTATCACACAATTCTTCAGCTTTACAAAGCTTATAGCCTCTTTTAGCTCAGTAATTGGGTTCTGCAGCACATTTACTGTATTGTTAGCTCCTGTTTTCAGCCAATAAAAGATAAGGACTTTACATTAAGGTAACAAAACCACTTGGTTAAGTTTAGGGAAAAAGATTGTGTGGAGTGAAAGTGAAAGTGAAATGTAAGATTGTGAACACAAAGACAGCTACACATTGTTGGTTTCACATGAAATACAAAGTACCGTGTTTTGTGTCCCATCACTGGGTGCGCTCCTTTCCATATAGCCAGGACACATCTGGCGAGAAGTGATGATGAGCAGCGAGGGAGGAGCATACCTCTTAAATGGAGGGGAAAACATTTGCTGGCGGGAGAAGGCGTCACCTAAAACAAAGCATGGCTCTGTCAGAGCAGTCAGGGTTTATTGTGCCATTAATTGTTGATGAGATAACGATGCCACAGAGACAAAATGATACCGGCAGTCACCTGCTGGTTGCTCTGCTGTATGCTAAATATATACTTTATTCATCAATTAAAGATTGCATTTTTGCTTGGCATCATTTACCCTGTTGTGCTTGTAGCAGCCATGTGATTGAGGTCGGCATACACGCTGCTTTTACCACTTGAACTGAGCGAGGCATCCAGCTTATGTGCCGGCTGATATGCCTTTTAAATGGTGTGTAGACTTCACGGTAATTGTGGGCTGTGACTTCCAAAAAGACAGTCCAATGCATTTTACAGGTGGATATTCTCAAGAAAAAGGGAAAAAAAAAGATCTGCGAGGAAACTATTTTCTCCTATCCC
Source organism: Pterois miles (assembly GCA_947000775.1). Lineage (NCBI taxonomy): Eukaryota > Metazoa > Chordata > Actinopteri > Perciformes > Scorpaenidae > Pterois > Pterois miles. Next base: position 4,435,285 of record CAMQGK010000242.1, on the reverse strand, counting down.
ATAATCCTATAAAACCAGTCGAATATGTTTCATTCTTGGTTTTGTTTTACATATTGAAATACAGTATTTCAAACAGTTATATGACCTGGACATCTGGAAAAACTTTCACTATTCAACCATATTTATTTAATACAGTCAGGATAAAGCGGATGATATTCTGTGCTTTTATTATCAGCTACAAATCCCATGAAAGGCCGAAACCAGCCTGATATAGTTTATTCCTCTGTGCCATAGATAACTTCCAGGCTTCATGCTAAGCTACGCTTAACCATCAGGTCCAGCTTCAGGCATGAGAGTGGTTTATTGAACTTCTCATCTAAGTCTTGGGAAGAACGAGTGTAATTCCCACCACGTACAACTATTGCTTGAAAACCGCCTCCAGATATGTTTTTAGACATAAAAATACTCTGCTTAGAATAATAATTTGTGTCTTGTATTCCTTTAAATTGACCGCTACTCTTTCTCCCTCGATGAACATGCAAATCTCAAGTCCATTCTCAGTGGATGTGAACTGACCAGCCCGTTCACATGAGAAGGCCTATAAAGGCGGTTAGCGTGTAATAAAAATGCCTTTCTTTATTTCCATGTGTCATCTGTAAATACATCTATGTATAAATGCTGCAATAAGGGCTGTCAGGTAATGTAAGTCTCTGGATGTAATGTAATGAGAGTCTCTCCAGAGTCAGAGATTGGTTTGTCCATTCTGGGCTACTGTAGAAACATGGAGGACCAACTCCCTATGTACATATAACATTTCATTCTAAGCTAACAAAAACAATTCTTAGTTTCAGGTAAATTATACACTAATGAAAACAGTTAATAATATTATATTACATTTTTACCAATATAATAGATCCCCAAAATGTTTTAAGTAGAAAGTATAAAGTGTTTTTTTGCCTTGCAGAGACAGGTAGAATATCTGTACATGACTTGACTACAACAGGTCTGGACCAAGTCCCCAGGACGAGTGCTGGACTTTTGTAGTGGCCATACAGTGTCCGTCACGTGATGCCCTTGGGCCATTCTGGCTTCATGTACCGCTGAGCAACTCTCATAGGAATGAACGTGAGCCTCCACCGCTGTATCCAGTTCTCTTTATAGATTCACGGTGAATGCCACAAATTCACTGAAACAAATCCTACATAACCATCCTACAACCATAACCATCCTACAACCATAACCATCCTACAACATAACCATCCTACAACCATAACCATCCTACAACATAACCATCCTACAACCATAACCATCCTACAACCATAACCATCCTACATCCATAACCATCCTGCAACCATAACCATCCTGCAACCATAACCATCCTACAACCATAACCATCCTACAACATAACCATCCTACAAAATTAACCATCCTACAACATAACCATCCTACAACATAACCATCCGGGGGCTGGAGCCGATCCCAGCTGGCATAGGGCAAAGGCGGGTTCACCCTAAACAGATCACCAGTCCATAGCAGGGCACATAGAGACAGACAACATATAGACAGACAACCATTCACGTTCACATCCACATCCGCCGAAGTACCCGGAGAAAACCCACGGGGAGAACATGCAAACTCCACACAGAGAGACCCTCTTGCTGTGAGGCGAGAGTGCTAACCACTGCACTATGAGTAGTCCACAATGTCTTCAATAGAAAATGAGGTGTTGCATGTATGTGTATCTCTGGTTATTACACGGTTGTGTTGAAAACTTCTGATTGGCCAATCACAGCATTTTAAGGTCTGTTATTTCTTAATAGCAAACTGTAGTTATGGGTGCAGTTCTGATGTTGGATTGGTTTTGTGTCAAAATGTGTAAATGTACTGCATCCTGTGACTAAGCCACTGGCAACGCTAGCAGCTGCTAAAGTAGCACAAACACTCACAGTGTTTGTCAGACAATCGCTACCATTAATCCAGGCAGACACACAGCTGACAACCTGCTAAACTAAAGTAAATGTGCGGCGAGACAGTGATGTGGAGAAAGTGAATGCAGCACCGTGGCTGCTACAGTAACACTCTTGACAATGAACTGGAGATAGTGAACGCACCACCGTGGCTGCTACAGTAACACTCTTGACAATGAACTGGAGACAGTGAACGCAGCACCATGGCTGCTACAGTAACACTCTTGACAATGAACTGGAGACAGTGAACGCACCACCGTGGCTGCTACAGTAACTCTCCTGACGGTGAACTGGAGACAGTGAACGCACCACCGTGGCTGCTACAGTAACTCTCCTGACGGTGAACTGGAGACAGTGAACGCACCACCGTGGCTGCTACAGTAACTCTCCTGACGGTGAACTGGAGACAGTGAACGCACCACCGTGGCTGCTACAGTAACACTCTTGACAATGAACTGGAGACAGTGAACGCACCACCGTGGCTGCTACAGTAACTCTCCTGACGGTGAACTGGAGACAGTGAACGCACCACCGTGGCTGCTACAGTAACTCTCCTGACGGTGAACTGGAGACAGTGAACGCACCACCGTGGCTGCTACAGTAACTCTCCTGACGGTGAACTGGAGACAGTGAACGCAGCACCGTGGCTGCTACAGTAACTCTCCTGACGGTGAACTGGAGACAGTGAACGCAGCACTGTGGCTGCTACAGTAACTCTCCTGACGGTGAACTGGAGACATTGAACGCAGCACCGTGGCTGCTACAGTAACTCTCCTGACGGTGAACTGGAGACATTGAACGCAGCACCGTGGCTGCTACAGTAACTCTCCTGACGGTGAACTGGAGACTCTGCCGTCTGATGTGCTCATACACTGCAGCTGGCGCACCTCTGGATGTGAGGCACAAATCTTATCGGTTAAATGTTAAATTAAATTAAATGTTAATCGGTTAACGAGGGTCGGTTATCGGTTAAGAACATTTTTCAAAATTAGCATCCCTATTTGACACTAATATAAAAATACATTGAACCGAATACTGTAAGTGTGTGATTATAGTGTGCAAGAGTGTGTGTGTGTGTGTGTGCGTATGTGTTTGCTTTGCATGAGTGTGCGTGGATGTGGGGTGTGTGAGTGTGATTTGTGAGAGTGTCTGTGTGTTAGTTGGAGGGCTGTTGTCTTGAAAGATCATCCATTTGTCTCCATCTGGCCCTCTGGCTGCAGATAACTCCCTGCTACACACACACACACACACACACACACACTGACACGCCAATGGTGCATTCACTCGGCACCGGTGTTCCCACGGCGTGCCAAGGTCCTCACCCGCCACACTTGAAACATTTTTTGAAGACAGCAGCACTGACAGCGTTTTATCAAAGCCGACACTCAAATGCATTTTAATCTGCGTCTTCAATCAATGAGCTTCTCTGTGATTTCCAGTTTCTGTTGTCTGTGGGATAAAAGCCTTTAATATCAACTGTAAAGTGGAGGTGGAGCGCTACAGCGCCCACCGGCTCATTTTGGAGCAGCCTGGCCTCTCTTTTATTTAGAGATGGAAAGGTGATGCTCAGCCTGTCTGCATTAAAAACACAACACAATTACCTCCTTCTTTCATCAAGCAATAGATCTCGTGTAAAACAACTGTCATAACTGAGAGAGATGAGTCGTGCGTTGAAGCCTTGGTGATAAAAGCTTTCCTGTAAACACTCAGGACGACATACGTACACTGTGTGTGTGTGTGTGTGTGTGTGTGTGTTTCTAATTTGAACAATGTTTATTCATAGGATTAGACTGTTTGGCTAGAATGTGGGTCGTGTTCTCGAAACAGCACGGCAAACACTCTTGAAAGTGATGCAATATTAATGTCAATATGCCCGTCTCATTTCCATGTCATCGTCGCAGATTTGGTGCCAGACTCAAGCCGGCCATGCGTTAGAGGAGAACTCGCATGCAAGAGTGCATCAAAGTCTTCAAAAAACAGTCTTTGGGGATGTGGCATTGCCAAACAGCCAGAAAGAGAAGAAAATTGGACATAGTGGCCAAACGGTGGAAATACAGCTTCCATATCTGTCACGTATTTCAGCCCAACACACATCAGCTCATGAAGTAGTCACAAATATGAATACATAGATTTGTGTACTGAGACATATTTTTTGCGTGATGGTCAGCACAAAATCAATGTATGTAATCTACGTAATTGCGGGAAGTATTGAGAGTAGTAAACACTGAGTACGGAGGAGGTTGAGGTGGGTGGGTGGGTCAGGAAACTGCTGTTCATGTCTAGTGTAAAACCACCAGTCAAAGTTGATTTATTTGTCAAATAACTTCGGCATTTAAGTTAGAGTACTTTTGGAGTTATTTTAACTTTATCCACAATCTTTTCCCAAAGCTGACTAAAACAGTACAGTGAAAGTCACACAGTAACACAAACAAAGTGACTGATCGATGCAGCGGCAGACCACAACTTCTGTGTTTTCAGAGGTAAACTTACTGGAGTCCGGTGGCTTCGATGAGAGCGATTTAACGGCTCCCAGCCAACAATGGCTGTCTGTGAAATGCTGGATGGTTTTACTTTTTCAGGCCTCTAACAACAATTTAAAGACTTCATAGACCTCATACTGTATGTGGCAAGGGGTGGTGAGAGTCACGAGCCAAACAAAACTTGGAAAAAGCCTTTTGACAGTGTTTACACAGATTATATTATATATAAGTATATTTCATAGCTTAAGTGGAAAAATACTACTTTTGAGCATTGCAGGCTTATTATGACACACAACACCTCCTACAGTGAATTGTAGCTACAGAGTTTTAGCAGGTAATTTCAATATCTATTTTTATCCTGAAATTTCATGAACTATTAATCAGTAAAATTCTTTTTACTTTTTTCCCAGTAATGTGGGAAGCCATTTTTGCTTCTCTACCAACGTGTACAAAGTACAGAGTGACAAGTACCGTAGTACAGTGGACAGGAGAAACAGGTAGAGCATCATAAAATAACAAGTAAAGCAGCATGGACAGGATGGATGGACGAGCATGTCTTCCATATAAGAAGTAAAAAGTAGCTGCCTGGCATTAAACACAACTTGGCAATCTGGCCAGTGTGGGAGCATGCTGAGCATACAACAACAACACATACACAATGGAGTTTAACCCATATGGTGTCAGAAGGCTGATACAAATATTTTCAGACCAAAGTCACCAGCAGCAGATATACACTGTTTTTACACTATTCTTTTTTGTTTTTATCTTTATCACTGATTATTTTCTGAAATAATCAAATAATTGTGGTTAATAAAATAGTGGAAATTAGAGTCCATTCACTAACATAAAAAGCAAACAATAAAACAGAAAATCTGCAAAGTGAAGCCAATGCGAAAATGCGTTGAACTTGCATTCTTTCTAATAGCCAGCAGGGGGCGACTCAATCAGACATCTATGAGAAAATGAACCTACTACTCACTTGATTTATTACCTCAGTAAACATCGTAAACATGAATTTATGGTCTCAGTTGCTAGTTTCAAGTCTTCAATACAGCATGATGTTCATTTAGTAAATTATGGTCCCATTTAGAGTCAAATAGACCATAAAGCAGGGCTTTAGGGTGGGGCTACCTTGTGATTGACAGGTGGCTACCACGACTTTAACCCTTTCACAGTGTGTTTTCAATTCATCAAAGTTAATTGCAACATTTTTGTCACCTAAAAACGTCTTATTCAGCTTTCAGTCGTACTTCGCTCCACACTCTTGTGTCACTTCTGGTTGCAAAAAAACAAGATGGCGACAGTCAGAAACCCGAATGGCGATGACCAAAAACCAAGATGGCAATGGCCAAAACGCCGAACTCACCGCAAACCCACAAACCAGTGGGTGATGTCTTGATGGCAACGTCCATTTGTAATATACAATGTAAGGAAAAATCAATATATCTATTTATCTGTCTATTTATTCGTAAAATATTTATTAACTGTTTACTGTTGCACACAATATGACATTTTATACATTCTATATTTTCTATAATATATATATATATATATTATAGAATATATATATATATATATATATATATATATATATATATTTCTATAATATATATATATATATATATATTCTAAAATATATATATATATATATATATATATATATATTATACTACAAGTATTTATTAGTTATTACCAAATGATTTGTAAAGCTTTAAGAAATCATTTGTAAACCATCTCTAAACTTTTCATATATGGACCAGAAACCAATTATTAGCCACCAGTTATTATAATCATCAGTCAACTTTATAATAGCCATCCAAATAATGTTTATCGAAAGTTTCCAAACCAAATATTAACCATTGACAAAGTATTAACTACCTATCCAAATATGATTATAGATGCTTTACAAAGTATTTATTAACCATTTAACATTTACATAACAATCATCAATGGCAACTTTTTTAAACAAACCATTTACTAACCATTAACAGTGTTACAAATATAATAATAATAATAATAATAATAATAATAATAATAATCTATGTTATGTTTATAGATGGTTTACAAACAAGTTCTTAAAAGTTTACAAATCAAAATCATCTGTAATCATGAACAAATACTTTTAACATAAAATGGTATAATGTATGCAACAATAAACTGTTAAAATAACAAATTATAGCATTACAATAATTAGTAAACATTATTTTAACTTCATGGTTTGTTAACAGTAAAATAAATATTAACACAGTCTCAATAACTATCAATTTACCATTTATAAATGATGATTATTATAAAATGGTCCTTGTACTTGTAATTTTGAATGTATATAATACTCAGCTTCATGGTCAATTTATTAACTATGAATAATGTCGTTAATACAAGTCAAAAGATGGAAAACTAAGCAAAATAGGTACAAATGTGAACCCCAACAGCCTTCGATCTACATTTATTTTTCATATGTACATTTATGTATATATGCCGGATAATTTAGTAATCATTAAGAAATACATAGTAAATAAAATGTTAGAATCTGTGCAACAATAAACTTAAAATAGAATAGTACAGTAATAGTACAGTACATTATTAAATGTAGGTATTGTTAACAGTAAAATCAATATTAACTAAATTGTAATAACCCTTTATTTACCATTGAGGTTATTATAAAGTGATACTTTTAATTTTCAATCTATATAATATTAAGCTTCATGGTCAATTTAAACATGAATAATGTAATTAATACAGTGAAAAGATGGCAAACTAAGCTAAAACGTACTTGGATCTGCATTTATTTTTCATACATACATTTATTCACACATTTTTCTCTCAAAATAAAAAAGTGAAGGAGAAGAAGTGAAGTGGGAGGGAAAGCCTGTGTAATTAACCCACAAAGTACACTGTCAACTTCAAAAAACCCTCTTCACTTCTTCCTTTATCTCTGTATTTTCCCTCCTCCGTCCCCGTCTCTATCTCTCTATCTTCCTCTCTCGCTGTCTCTCTGAAGTCCAGTTGCCGTATCAGATGGGCTAATTAAAGCTGCACATAATGAGAGAGCAGAGGAGGAGGAGGAGGAGGAGGAGGAGGAGGAGGAGGAGGAGGAGGAGGAAAGGGGAGGGTCAGAGGGAGAGACGAAGAAGAAAGAAGTCATGATTCTGGCATGTCACATTCCTATCAAAGGAAGTAGCTCCTTGACTTATTTCCTCTTCCACTGAACCCGGCTCTGACACCTTCATTTCCTCAGTCTTTTGTGTTTACTTATTTGCGATGAAATAATTCAAACTAACAGAATTATAAAACGCAGACCTTTGGTGGCCGTTTCAATAAGAGCGTTGTGATGAAGGGAAGCAGCTGATGCCTGTGGGGTGTTAATTAAGGCTACTTTCAAAAGTTAAAGGAATGTAACGTGCAGCCTAAGGACCTCCCTGGAGAGGGCGACGTTTCAAACACACCCATCCAGTCATTTTAAATTAGCAGTGAGAGAAATGTGCCTGGCGGGGGGACACCTGTGCATCTTACTGTGATATATCGGAGCTTCATTATCAAATGGTAGCTGTAACAGAGATGTGGTGCTAATTCCTGGGATCTACCTGGATATGAGCTGCATGTTAATTGAAGGTGTAAAAGGAAGACCTGATGTTAAGACTCATTTTGCATCTCTTTGTGGCCGTTTTGTGTCTGTTTCTAGTCATTTGCTTCACTGTGTGGTCATCTTGTGTGTCTTTGTACTTGTTTGGCATCTCTTTTTAGTCATTTTGCATTTCTTTGTGGCCGTTTTATATCTCTTTGTGGCCATTCTAAATGTCTTCACAGCCATTTTCGTATCTTTGTAGTCATTTTAAAATCTCTTTGCAGCTGCTTTGTGTCTCTTTGTGGTCGTTTTACATGTCTTTGTAGCCTTTTTCTATCATTTGGTCACATGGTTGTTTTGCATCTCTTTGTGGCTGTCGATTTGTAGTAATTTTGTTTCTCTTTGTGGTTGTTTGGCATCCCTTTGTAGAAATTATATACCTCGTCACGGCCATTTTACGTATCTTTGTAGTTGTTCTGTGTGTCTTTGTGGCCATTTTGTGTCTCATTGTGGTTGTTTTACATTTTTTGTGGTGGCTTTGTGCGTCTTTGAAGTCATTTTGTGTCTTTTTCTGACCATTTTGCATTTCTTGGCAACCATTTTGCATCTCTTTGTGGCCGTTCGGCATCCCTTTGTAGTAATTATGCATGTCTTTGTGGCCATTTTGGATCTCTGTGGTAATTTGGGATCTTTTTGTGACTGTTTGGCACCTCTTTTGCAACCATTTTGCATCTCTTTATGGTCGTTTTGTGTCTCTCTGAAGCCATTTTGCATCTCTTTGTGGCCATTTTGCGTCAGTGACGTCTTCGGTAGGCTCGTTCAGTAATATCTTCCGTAGTTGTGAACCACCACCAGATCCTTTGCGATCTCAGTTAAGTGGAAAAAAAAAAAAAAAAACATCTAGGGAGTGATTTTTGACTTGGCCTTGTCTCTGCTGTGTGGCTGATGATGAAATGACTTGAAAGATGAGAGATAAACGGAGAAAGACAGAGATGTGGAGAGGCAGAAAGGAGACAGAAGGAGAACAAGACAAAGACAGGAGAGACAGAAGGATGCAGAGACAATAAGGAGGATGTTATTCCTGCATCATTACTTCAACACCATATTCTCCCTCCACCGTCTCATCTTCTCTTTTTTATTATTCGTGCTCCCTCTCATCTTTTCTTTCTATTATTCATCCTCTCTCTGTCAGTAGTTTTTATCTCTGTCTCTCGCTTTCTGTTGTTCAGACACTCAGACAAATGAGCCATGAAATATTCGCCATCAAGACACAGAGAGACTTCAGTGTGTGTGTGTGTGTGTGTGGGTGGCAGGCTTTGCACATGCGTGTGTGTGTGTGTGTGTGTGTGTATGTTTGTGTGTGTGTGCACGCTCATTTTGACTTTGGCTCTTAAGTCTGTCGGGTCTACTAGCCGCTCTGGACGGTAGCCCACCGGTGTTCGATCCGACTTTTGCGATCCAAAAAATAATTTGGCAGGCGCAAAATCAAATTGGCTGCTAGAAATTGTGAATTCACTGGCTGCTGCACAGCTGACCAGCCAAGGAGGAAGAAGGATGTTTGATGGAGATCTCAGCCAGAAAGCCCACAAAAAAATATTCAGAAATGCTGAAAAATGGGCACGACTCTTTGTAACAATCTGATGGTGAAGATTTCGAACAAATCTGCTGAGATCTCTGCTTTACAAAGATCTTACTGGCTGTTTTCTCCCTTTACTTGGCTGACACATTACCTTTTTAAATTATAACTTTTCCCCAGTTAATGTTTACTTTTCATTGCCCATAATCATATTTCCAATGTACCCAAGTGTTTAGTATCTCTAACCATACCCTTACTATAGTTTGTTTTGCCATGACCACAACTTTCCCATGAACTTACCATACTACAGTTACAACAAAGCCTCACAACACTTTGTGAAATAGTAACATAGACACTTATCTCCCTTTTTTGTGACTATTTTAATGACACATTTTTTGTGCATTTTCCCACAAATGTACAGCAACACGCCTTTTCAAAATAAGACTACTTGGTTAGGTCTTGGCAACAAAACTACTTAATTAGGGTTAAATAACTACACAAGTCCTGTAACTTAAAAACCACTTAGTTATATACATTTACATACAGGGTGTACATGTGTAAGTGGATTTTCAGTATTATCTACGGCTTCACTTGCATGTACATCTGTGGCCAACACAATTAGGTGGCCCCGCTGAAATAGGTGTTTTCCATATGTGAATTTATGGCATGGGTTTGTCTTTTTTACATGTGAGATTTAACATTTTACATATAAAATATATGAAAACCAGATATGCCAATGTTATGTGATTAACTGAGGAAAAAAAACATGCATTTTTTGTGAGGGAATGTATATCGTAGCAACATATCCTCATATACAGTAACAGTGTGTATAGTGAGGTCTCCAGCAACACGTCAATTTCCGCTTGTTAGATGTATACAGTCTTTTCAAAATAAACGTACATTTTCATAGGAAACAACTTTCTTAAGATGGTGTTATGCGACAAATAAATCAGTGCTGACTTGTGGTTTTATATGGGGCATGAACAGCGGCCTCCTGGGTAAAAGGGTGAAAGTGCAGTATTTTTTGACCCATTCATATACCCCAACCTCCTCCTCTTAATACTTGGCAGTTCACAACTGCGCAGATTACATACAAATTGATTTTGTGCTGACCATCATGGAAAAAATGTAATATTTTTGTACATGAATCACTTACACTAACATGTGGTAGCAAACTGCTGCACATCTGGGCCGACAGTTATCATGTGCAGATATTGTAGAGGGCAAGTATTTTAACAAAAACACTCTGAGGTCACTGAACATAATCCGCATTTTGCAGATTCGTCCAATATCAGCATCCTTGTCTGATAATATTAAGTACTGCTTTATTTTACTGGGTCATAATTAAATTGGCAATAATTTATATATATATATATATATATATATATATATATATATATATATATATATATATATATATATATATATATATATATATATATATATATATATATATATATATATATATATATATATATAGCCAGAAAGGCTTTTGCGGGGGGACAAAGACAGCTGAGGAAATACAATATTCAAAGTGCATCTGACGGCCATTTTGCATGTATTTGTAGTTGCTTTGCATCTTTGTGGCCATTTGGCATCTCTTCATAGCCATTTGGCATCTTTTTTATAGCTGTTTGGCATCCCTTTGTGGTAATTATGCAGCATTTTGTGTATCTTTGTAGTTGTTTTGCGTCTTTTTGTGGCCATTTTTTCATCTCTTTGCAACCATTTTGCGTCTCTTTGTGGCCATTTTTTGCCTCTGTGGTTGTTTTGCATCTGTTTGTGGCCATTCTGTGTCTCTTTGTGGTTGTTTTACATCTCTTTGACAGCTGTTGTTGCCCGTTGGGCTACAGTTTGCCACGTTATGATTTGAGTATATTTTTAATGATAAATCCAGTACCTGTGAGGGTGTCTGAACATTATTTGCTGTTTTTAATTGATTTCCAGTAATAAATACATACATACATTTGCATAGAGCAGCAGTAACATTGATTTGATGATCTGCTGGTCAAAACATAGCCCAGTTTTAAGCTTTTGACCTGTTAACCATCCAATTATTGGTTACTGGCATATTGTTGTCCATTAATGGCTGCTACAGATTGAACCACTGATCAATTGATGTCAATTACCTGGTCCCTGACAGAGGTCAGTCAAAGTTTAAAATGATGTAATGTCCCATCAAGATAATTAGGTTAAGTTGTTCTAATTAACCAGACACAGAAGGGACGAAACACTGGACTGAACCAGAGGACATCAGTCCGATAAACGTCCAAAACATCGTCGGAAAACAACCTGAAAATCTGACTCATCCAGGAAAAAAACGACATATTTGGCTGTTTTTCCTCATTTTTTTGGGGGATGTTCAAGCGTGGTGACAAAGAGTTGGACTTTTAAACTCATCATCTGCATTACATAAGCCATTCTTTGGATGTAGACAGGAGCATCAGTTTAAAAGTGTTTGCAGCACAGCCCCGTTCGCCCTCTTTACACAACTGTCAAATATGCATAAAATTCTGCATTACAGATATTAAACCAGACGCACAGCCGTATGTTTGATCCCTCAATCTTTAGGCTCCAGTTCACGTTGATCTTCCCTAGTTGTGTTTGAGACTCTTGGTCTGAAGAAGTTATCGTCCTTTTAAAGTAATGAGAAAGAAACACAGCTGGTTCTTGACCCTTTTTTCACGTAAAACATTATTCTGTTTCTGCACCTTTGATTCTGGACTTCAGCTCACTGTGGGACAAATAATACTGGATCAAAATGTCTTTCCAGTTTCCATGAAAGCTTAAGAACGGTATCATTTTCAGCAAGGTTTGAACAAATGCAAATGAATAATAAATCAGCATCCTTCCTAAACAGGAGTTATGACGTAGGAGCATTCACGCATCATTTCCAGGATGGTTAACCAGTTGATAGATCCATAGTCATACCAGATCTACAGACACAAAGACTAAATTAGACACTTTCACCAATTTGTAAAGGTTCATTAAGCCACAAATAAATAAACTGTGTAGGCGATACTCTATATATCTGTTCTAGATAGTTGAATCAATTGTAGTCTCATTTGTAATGAATTGTATTTACTTTTAACTGCTTTGCAGCCAGTATGGCACTGATTTGTCAGCACTTGTGCTGTTTGCTTTTCATCAACTGGGAGATCTAGACACACCTGAAATTACAACCTAGTCTCACAGGAAGGTGTATAAATACCACAACATTACACAGACATTTTGAGTGTCATTTGTACACCACACAACGTCTGCAGCTAGATTTAGGTAAGGAAACCACTTAGTTAGTGTAAGGGAAAACATCACAGGCTTAAATTAAGTATGTTAATTAAGTAAAGTAGGTACGGAAACAATGTAACACAACAACAGGAAACACAGGACAAACATCACTAACGTAACTTACAAAATAAAACACGGGTCTGGTGTTTGTTACGTGACATGTATTTCAGTGTGTAATTAGAACCTGCTCCACAATGAATGCAGTTACTGAAATTATGTGGATTTATATAACCTAGCAACGATTGTCAATTTACGCTCACTACCTGCAGATAGTCTTTTCAAAATAAACTTCCATCTTCACAGGAAACAGCTTGGTTAGGTTCAGGAACAGATTGTGGTTTGGGCTGAAATAACTATGGAAGTTACGTGAAAATAAATCAGCGTTGACTTCACATGGATGAAAGTCTGTCGTTTTTTATACATCCTGGTTCACATTTCATGGGATATTTACAGTATGAATTACAGTGCATTACTTTTTTGTATAACTACGAACGGCTTATGAGAACAGCCTGATCCTAGACATCACTCACATTGGGTAGTTAATAAGTTATTATATAAATTATTTGATGCTAATAAAAGCTTTCTAGCTTCTATGCATTGGTTGTTTTGTTCAGTTAGCCTGAGAACATGTTCAGCCTCCCGCTGTCACACACACTACTTCAGAGCTGGAGATTTCAACAACAACAATAAGCGAAAGTCCAGAGAAAACATGGCTGCAGCGCGATGAGCCATGCGGTGGGCTCGGGGCAGCTCAGCGTTTCTAGTCCCAGATCCAGCTGCTGCTGTCGGCCAGCAGCCTCGGCCTCGGCCTCTCTTTGTTGCCGTCCCTCGGCACGCAGCTCGGCTCTACCAACGCGCTTTGACTCTGACAACATCTTATGAAATGTGGAGTGATCCGCGAGGTCCCCAGCGCCTACAAACTGGAAGGTTGTTTTGGCTAACTGAAATGCAGCAACTCCAACAGCTGAGTGAGCAGGAGAGCGCTCCCCAGAGGCAAAGAGCTGAAACGCAAGCAAACTCTCCACATAGGTCTCTCAGCTTATTAAAATAACCTACAGTGATAAACACAACATTGATAAACAGGATAGACAGATGACTGATGCATAAAATAATGTTAAAAACCTGCTAAATGTGCTCTGCCCTTTTCAAACTGATTTTCTTTTGCTGTTTGTTCACATACAGATTTTAATTATTCATCAAGTCTGTTATTGGCAACAGTAATTATAATGTTCAACGATCACAAGAACCTTTACATATTTTCAGAGATTATTGTTGTATCTAGAATGAATCACAGTAACTGTGGATACAAACACAGGACTGGGTTGCCAGGTTGGGAGGGGAATTATTTGATGAACCATGTTTTGACAAATTGTTGCTTTAAATTAATAATGTGTGCATTTTTCATCCATTAAATTTGCTTATTATGATATGTTTTTTATTTAATTCCTTCAAAGTCCTAACCTGTGTCTCTAGTTACTGAATTTGGTCCTTTTTCTTTCTAGAAGAGGGAAGCAGATTAAATCGAATTAATTAATCAGAATCAGAAATACTTCACTGATCCCCGGAGGGACATTGGGACATTACAGGTGATCTAAAGAAAGGAGTATGTAAAATGTAATGTAATATTTAACACAATACATGTACAGAAATATACATAAACAATAAAAATACATTAAAAAATGAGAAATATAAGAAATATGTACAAATATGTGCATCAAACACATACATTACTACAGTTAAAGAAGTAAACAAAAAATGCAAGTGTGCAATTATAAATGCAAGAATAGTATAAATAAGAATTAAATAAAATTGCCTGATGAATAATATATAAAAACATCTGCTAAATGTGTTCTGCCCTTTTTTCATCAATTTTCACCATGTTATAATTAAAGCTCCTTATTGGCAACAGTAATTAAAATGTTCAACTATTATAAGAATCTTCACATATATTATTAGAGCATACAAATGACAAATTTCATGTAAAATGAAAATTACGTACATAATGTACATATATATATAAACTGTAGAACACAATACACGCAGAGTAATATAAATAAATAATATAAATCAATGATGCAATTTAAATTTAATTTGATTTTAATGCAAGTATATTATAAATAATTAAATAAGAATATTGATTGAAATGTAAATGCGGTATTAATGTATTGCACAATTAAATAATTGCACAAATTATTGCACAGTTAAGTTAAGATTAAGCAGATACTCTGGTCCAAAGTAACCTACAATAAGTGCATTTAAGTGGATAAACTCAAGAGGTGATTGTCTTTCTGCTAAACTGAATCCAAATTCTCAGATGGATTATAAACATGTTCCTGTACATTAGTACAGTCCGTCTGCTTGACTCATTATAACAAACACATTATCCTTAGTTTCCCCTCCACTCTCCAGTTATATCTATAAAAGTCTGTCTGCTCAGCTGAGAGGAAGGGTCATTCTGCTCTTGACCTACATCTAATTTCCATTAACTGAACAAGAGACAAACTAGCAGACCTTGCAATGTACTCATCATTTAACCTACACAGAGAACTAACTTGTTCTTTGCCTTCGAACTGAAGAGTTTTTACATCTGCTCTGGGCCAAGAGAGCTGCTATAATTTACAGATTAAGGGCCCTATCAGTTTTACTCCTGCGCACAGCGGCGCACAGCGCAGCATAACTGTCATTGGTAGTTTGTAGCAGCTCGGTTTTAAAGCTAGATATTTAAAGCATAAGAAACTAGAAATCCATTCGTAGAGGAGGTCAAATAAAACTTAAAAAATAAACTACCCTAATTCCTTTTATGCCCAAAACACACCTATGTAACTATCAAAAGTGGAGTTGGACACACCCTAAATACACTGTAGGACAATGCACTATAGATGGATAAAATAGGGCCAGTAGTCAGTTTCTGTGGTTGCTGTTCTGCTATAATGTAGAAGTCTGGATGTCTTCACAACAAATTAATAAACTCTAGAAGACCAGAACAGTCCACTAATATAATACAATATAATATAATATAATATAATATAATAGTTCCTTCAATTAGAGTTGAGTGGTGCATTTGGTAAAATGAGGGCGGTGGAGGTCAATCACTTGTTTTCTTTTCCTTTCAATTAGAAGAAAGCATTCATTCTGATTGTATTGAGGACATCAGACCACTAAACACACACACACACATACATGTTTGCACACACACACACACACACACACACACACACACCCCCCCCCCCCCCCCCCTCATTTCATTTCACTTTATTCCCCTTTTAATTTAAACCTTAATCGTCCCAGAAGGGATTTATTTTGGTTTGTTTCTAGATGGGATTTATGATGAAAAACACACAATAATAAAACCAATTAAATAAAACAATAAAACACGCAGTATGTGATATACAGAGAAAAAACAACAATAGCTCCAGAGTCCACAGCTCCATATAGTCCTATAAAAAGTTGAATACCGGAGGAAAATGTAACGTTCTCACACAGTTAAACGGCGACATTGTCTCCAAACTACACTACAGTGTGGATAAAGTGATCCTACTGTGTATAGTTTTAGTCTACACTTTGGCACCCAGATGGGTTAAACACCACCCTAAAAGTCTGGGCCTGTATCAGCTTTCCTCGCCATACGCTTCTCAGAGTCACATTTCTCCTGCTGCAAGCCAGTCACCTTCCTGGCTCACTGATGTAGTTTTGATTGCTAAAACTGCTCAAAAGTGTGCAATTAAAGTCCCCATGAAATAGAAGTTAGAGTGTCTCTAGCTTCGGCCTGCCGCGGTAGTCGGTGTTAGTGGTGTTACAGTGTTACAGTGTTACATGGTGGTCCGGCACACACCAATTACATTTCTTGCCCACCGTCCCCACCAGGGTCTGAAAATAGCACCCACCACCTACCAAATGCAGGTAAATTGTTGGCAGTGATGGGTGTAATCATTATTAGGAGATTTCACACACGGGATGAGAGAGAGTCATTAAGTGATTGAGCGTGAGAGATTTAAAAAACACTCATGAAATAACATTTAAAGACTGGAACAAATGGTGCAGATTGTGTTTTTATTAACACAGTTTGTAATCGATAACAGATATTTGCAGCTCCACTTGTTCACTTGTATAGGGTTAGAGACCAGTCTTGCCTCGTCCAATATGGCGCCCCCATTGACGTTTCGCTGCAATGGGCTGAAGCGTCCAATGCTTGTATGTATGACTATATGTCTTCCTGTCACTTTCCATATTGCTCCGATCAAGGAACATATAATGATTCGCTCCACAAATGACTGGGAAAACTGTATTTTACATTTTACAGGGAAACTCTCATGAAATTTAAGGACAGGAACAAAGTGTCTTCCTACAGATTGTGTTTTTTGTTAACATACAGTTTGTAATCAATAACAGATATTTGTAGCTCCACCCATTCTCTTGTATAAAGTTACAGGCTGCCCTGTCCAATATGGCGCCCGAGTTGACGTATCACCGTGACAGGAGTCCAATGTGGCGTCTATGTATACAGTACTGTATACTGTATGCCTGTGTCCAAAAAGACATCTCCCCGTCTCTCTTCATATTACTCTGTTAACTACTGTGTATATTGATTCGATCCACAAACAACTGGCAAGCGAGTCGCCCAAATTCTCATTTGACTGGATAAAAAAAGACAGGGATTTCATCAGATTTTGATGGCATATAACATGAGATAAATGAACAATTAACACAGGATTAAAAAATGTACTTTTCGTTTCAGGGGGTCTTTAAACTCTCACGAAACAACATTTAAAGACTGGAACAAAGTGCCTTCCTGCAGACTGTCTGATTGTGTTTGTCGTTAACACACAGTTTGTAATCAATAACAGATATTCGCTGCTCCACCCTTCAATTCTCTTTCCTTTTTTCACAGCAGGGCTCAGAAAAGGTTGTGACCTCATTGTTCATTTGTAAAGTATCATGGGGATGAATCCGCCACACCACACAGTGATCAACATAAAGTCTCTTCTGTCTCTTTTATAAAAGATTAAAAACGACCTAACTTGACCTCTAAAACTTGATAAAACCCGTCTATATCTACATACTGGCTGCAGTTAGTCATTAGTGCTAAGAAAGCGCAAGCTTGGAGAAAGAACATAACCCCGAGAGAGACGGAGAAAAAGAGATCTGTCAGTAAGAAAGTCATTTACAGGAGCTGCTCGGCGAGCTGCAGAGGAGCTTCACTTCACAAGTCTTCACACTTCAGACTTATCAAGCCATTTATAAGACATCCAAAATCAAATTAGTTACAGCCGACAGCTTTGTTTCAGCTAAAGTAATACATTTCACAACGCTGAGCTGAGCGAGACGTCCTAACATGTAGATTGTTTGATGCTTTCTTTCCCCCTTATTATTCTTCAGTCTCAAGTAAAAGTCAAAATGCAACACCCACATCAGCTAATTGTGTGTTAATAAACAACATATCTCTGCAGCGCCGAGCTCATCTTAGCCTCCTTCAGATCGCTGTGTTGTTCTTCCAGCTGAACATGGGCTGCAGTCACCAGTAAACAAAATCAGACAAGTGTTCGCTAACTGCCGGCATCAAACGACAGACCGAAGTAAACAAGTGGCTGTTGAGGAAAGAGGAACATCTTCCCGCTACAGAGACAGATGTTTTTCTCAGGAGTTGGTGTGAACCGGAGCTCAAAGGAGAATGAATCTGAAACTGTGATTAGATCACGAACACGACTTCAGTGGCTGATGAAATGTCAGGTTTGTGAAGCTGTTCTGCCTCAACAGCTGTTTGATTCTGTGAGTAATGCTGTCATCTATTAAGGTCTAATTTAATGGTTTTAGGGGTGTTTTGTAAATATCCCACAAAAGTGAAAAAAAGATTCACCATGTATTGCAATTTTTCTTTTTTACAGTTTTGAGATCATTTTTAAAATCAATATGAGTTGAATGTATGTGGAGTAGACTTGCCACGGTACGTCAGTGTTACCGGTGTTACACAGTGTTCGGCCACACACCGATTACATTACGCACCAACCGTTTACGGAAATAAAACCCATTTTGTTCATTTTCGCATATCACTGCCGTGTTATCAATACATGGTCGGATGACGGATGCTACAAATGTTGCATTTATACACCTTTGTTGGGGTTTATTGTCTTGCTCAAGGACACATCGACATGTAATCGGATCAGCCGGGAATCAAACCCCCGACCTTCCGATTAGCGGACGACCCGCTCTACCCTCTGAGCCACAGTCGCCCCAAAAACTGAAACTTTACAAACTGAAAGTGAAAATAAAAGTATCTGCTCTGTACAGATTTCACACGAGATGAGAGAGAGAGTTAACAGACAAGATGAAGATGGAAAGTGAAAAGCAAAAGCATCTTTTTGTCAATATTTCAGATTTAAACCCAGTGATATAAGGGAACTATAACGTTAATGGAGCGCTCACATCCGGTGTGCATGGCAGAGCAGCACTGGGTGGTAACCTGGACCAGAGAGCTCAGACACACCGCCACCCGACAGTATAGATCAGTGTAAGCATATTGCACATGCTACCCACGTCATCTTTTCTTGTAAAACGTCTGGTGTAACGTCGGTGTTGTCATCCGTTTATTAACTGGTGGGAAAATTTCCTCACCGTCACATTGCTAATGTGGAGGGAGAGAAGGAAGTTATCGCTTTTATTGTTGTATTCTTAGTAAATACGACTGGGACGATTCAACTCTCAACTCAACTCTGGAAACTCAACTCAACTCTGGAAAATACCTAAATTAATCCAGTAAAAATGTTTGCTTTTCAGCATGTATGTAGTCAAGACAAATATATCAGGATCATTGTCAGGACTTATTACATGTTTGTCCAGTAACCCAAAAATCAAAGAATAAAAACATTTCCCTCACAAATTAGTGATATTTTCACTTCAATTTATAAAGGGACATGTAATGTTTTATACTTCTGATGAATATCATCCAATCAATCTTATTTCCATATATGTATTTTGTATATACTGTACACTTCTCTTTGTTAACACCTTATTTTGAAAACATAGACATAGTCACACGTGTCTACTTCCTCTAACTCCTCCAAGGGGGTCTCTAGCTCTCCGTCAGCTCCGTTCTCTTTATCCATCCATGTTCAGCTCCATCGGGGCCGATTGAATGCATTTAACATAAACGTCAGTATATTGGCGCTCTACAGTCGTAGCGTCGGCCCATTTGACCAGAGAGCGACAGCCGGCTCAACCGTACGTCACCGCAATACGACAGCGTTTCCTGTCCAAGACGGAGTTAGCGTGCAGCTTTAGTCTAGATCTGCTTTTCCTGCAATGTATGAAACCCAAAGTGTTTCCCTCCTTTACTGGATGTTTAGTGTTTACCAGGCTGGATTTAAATGGGAGGGTGCAGGTCGGATCCATCCAGACCCTCCGCTGTTTTCTGCTTTGTTCGGTTTGACTGACAGATACTGAACGGACATGATGTCACATTACTGAGACTACAACAATAAAAGCAGTAACTTCCTTTTGGCTCCACAAAGACTCAAATGAAGCAAATAAATTGATTCTGGCATTGAAAAAAATCTATTTCCCCTATTAAAACACATGTTAAGCAGTAATACCAGAATCGTTCTTTAAATCACACATGTAGTGTACATAGTTGATCACAAGGTTTTGGAGATTGAAGAGGAGGTGAGACACATAATCTAAAATATATCAGTATTTAAGTTTTTCAACACATATTTGGTTCGGTTGATTCTCTAATTTGTTTCCCACTAAAATCTGAGCTTAAGATGTATTCTGGCTTCAGGGAGGTTCGTGTTTTTGCCTCACAACCAAACACTTGGAGATTTTGTCCTGTGGGTTTTGTTTTTTGGAAAAATTCATTCTCTCTGTGGGTCCGGATATTTCCTAAACTCTTTCCACAAAACTCTCTCTCCACTTAAGTTAAAAAAGAGAGATTTTCTCATGGCAACAAGATAACACATCCTCTATTTTGTTGCCATGCAGTGCACCAAAAAGCTTCTCCACTGCCATGTGTTTGAATTTGACTTTGCTGAGCAGCAATTTCCAAGCTATCCAGCAAGGCATGTTTAATGGACATCTAAACCCATCTTCAGCAGGGTAATGCAACCCAACGACATCTTTAATGACATAATGCAAACCAATGCCGTCTTTGATTAAATAATGCAAATGCAATGTTTCGTTGTGTAATAGAATAATGTAGCATAAATTCGTTACTTAATGGGATTACGGTAGCTGCAGTAATCACTTGTCTGACGAGCTAATGCTGACTGAAGCAGGAGATCCCGGCGGTAATGGCCTGCAGGATGGCGGCTGTTCTGGGACTGTGAGGGATTAAACGAGGTCGTCTGTGTTTCCCCTCTGCTTCTGTCACTGTCTCTCTGTTTGTCTCCATCTGTCCTCTGTCACATTTTCAGTCCGACTCGCTCGTCTGTCTGTCTCTTTCTGCCCCTCCGTCTGTCTTCTAATGGAGCTCACAAAGCTATTTTCTTACAGAGCTGTGGTTCTCAAACTTTTTCTGTCGGAGTGGAGGAAGAAATCGTTTCACGCCCCCCCCCCAATGATGTTTGTTTCCTATTCAGTTGATAGACCTAGTATGTTAAATAGGTTGGTATGATGAGGGTTAAACTTCATTAAACCACTCTTTATTGATTGACTGGGAAGTTATCAGGGTCTGAAATTAGCACCCACCCAGTGCAGGTACATTGTTGGCAGCGGCGGATAAAATCATCAGGCCATTGGCCACTTCGGCAGGCAGGGAAAACGCTGGTGATGGGAACAGAGAACTGTAGCTGTCCGATTTCTTGGCATCTCATGCCTCTGTGACTATTGATTATTTTTATTGATGCTTTCCAACAGGTACACATTCACAATGACTCACGCATGTTTCAGCTTGTTTGGGAACGGAGACATGGCAGAGAAAAAAAAAAAGTGCTCAACAACGTGGCGCTAATAAACCTGAGGGAACGCACACTATTATTCCCCTGATAATGCCACACTGAGACAGTAACATTATGGTGTGTTTAAGCTCTGTTCAGTAAAAATGAGTACCGGGTGAAGGTAAACTCTGACCTTATCAAAACGCGTTCATATGCAGAAATTTTAGAATAATAATCAAATAACTCTCAGTTATTTTCAAATTAGTATTCTTGCTTGGAATGTACAGCTTTACGTATTACACATAATTAAAACTTTTTATTAAGCAAAGCAGATATGTAAGATATAAATACAATAATTTATTTCCTAATCATTTGAATTGTGTTTTTATGAAAATAATCAGGATAGATAAAAACAATGTACAGTACAGTACTGTGTACAGTATCCTCCCACCTCCAAAAAACTCTCTGTAATTTACCACATACAGTACATTTTGTTTTTTAATATACAATGTATTGGTCTTTGAATGATATCAGATCTAAAGTGTTATTCCTTCATCTTGCTCAGATATTTCACAAGTAGCAGATAAAATTTCTGAGTATCAGACAAAAAATAAATAATAATACTCCCCTGCCACAGATGCAGGAAGTGAAAGAAGTTAATTTCAGACCCTGGATGTAATGTTTCTAAAGGTCTTCTTTATTTGTTTATTCTTACATTTAATATGTATTTTATGGTGCTGTTGGATGGCTGCTAGGCAGCCTTGTTAATAAAGGTGTGTGCAGGAGAGAAAACAGTTTTTACCTGCAGTGAGTCTGTTGCTTTTGAAAAAGGTGAACGACTAAAAATATGAACGAAGCAGAATATGTCGTTAGAGAAAACATGTAGCAAGCTCTCTTATTACATTATATTTAATTTATTAATCAAAATGGGAAATTAGGACAGTTGCTGTAAATATATAAGAACAATAGAAATAAAGGCGTATGTAAAATGTAAATTATGAACCTAATGCTACAATATATTGTAGTATATAAATATATCTATATATATAGTGAGAGAGAGAGAGAGAGAGAGAGAATAATATCAATAAATAATATAATTTATGATGCCGTTGGATGGCTGCTAGACAGCCCTGTTAATAAAGGTGCATGTGGGAGAGAAAACAGTTTTATCTGCAGTGAATCTGTTGCTTTTGAAAAAGCTGAACAACTAAAAATATGGACGGGAGCAAAATACGGCGTTAGATAAAAACATGTAGTGAATTTTGAAAATAATTATGATCTCTCATTTAGATGTGCCCCCTTTTCAGTGGAGAGCCAACTAGAAGCTTCTGTTCCATGATGCATTTTTTTTTTCTCTCTTTTACCACATTAGATTTAATTTATTAGTCAAAAATTTGGAAATTGGGACATTAGAGTTGCTCTAAATATATAAGAACTATAGAAATAAAGGAGTATGTAGAATATAAATTCTGTACACACAGTAATACTACAATATGTAACAGTATATATGTATATATATATATATGTATATGTATATATATATATATATATATACATATATATACATGTATATATATGTATATGTATATATATATATATACATATATATACACATATATATACATATATACATATATATATACATATATATGTATATACTGTTATATAGAGAATATTTATATAGAATAAAATGAATAAATAATGTAATTTATGGTGCTGTTGAATTGCTGCTGGACAGCCCTGTTAATAAAAGTGTGTGGGAGAGAAAAAAGTTTTTACTGCAATGAAATTGTTGATGTTGTTGATGTTGAAGCAGAGTTTGTTGTAAGATAAAAGCCTAGAGCCAACTCTCCCGATTTTGCCGGAAGATTCCTGTTTTTCAATCGCCCTCTCCCTGTATCCTCCTGGGGTCACAATTTTCACGCATTTCTACAATTTATGGGAAACATTCACACTTTTTTTTTCCTTTTGGTTGTCTGAAGCTGATTCTGGAGCTGTACAGCGTCTATGAGCGTGCAGCGGCCAAAGCTGGGTTTATTCAACGTAGAGAAAAGCCATAGCGAAACGTCGTCGCAGCACGGTGCAAGCCATTAGAGTTAATGTGTTTCTGAGGTCAGCGGTGGCGTCGTCACATTGGACCTTCAGTGAGTGAGAGAAGGAGAGAGAAATGGAGAGAACTAAGAGAAAGAAATAGGTAAGCAGGGGAAACGATGAATACACTGGTGAACCAAGGAGCCAGTTGTCTGTTGTGATCAAACAGTGCAGCTGGTCATAAATGATGATTTAACTTGTGTATCGGCTCTTTGTTGCAGCTGGACGGCTTGTTAGGCTGTAAAAATAGCATGAAACGCACTAATCTTATCGGTTAATGGCTGATAATCAGTTAATGAGGGTCAGTTATCAGTTAAGAAAATTCAAAATTAGCATCCCTGTTTTAGACAAAAAAATTTCCAACTTATGCAAACTGTGACACACACACACCTACACACACACCTACACATCAACACACACACACACACACACACACACACACACACACACACACACACACACACACCAGATCTCCAGTGAAGGTCGTATCACAGATTGAATGTTCCCTACTTTTAAAGATAAATCAATCTTCCATTAATGGGGATGGTGTGTGTGGTGTGTGTGTGTGTGTGTGTGTGTGTGTGTGTGTGTGTGTGTGTGTGTGTGTGTGTGTGTGTTTGTGTAAAGTAAAATCATGCATTACTGTGAAATGTCTGTGTGGGCTGAAGACACGTTGTGTATTAAAAGCTGTGTGATGTACGTGGGCTCACAGAAATGTGTGTGTTAGTTTGTGTGTATTTATGTGACTCAGACACTCAGATTGCTGATCAATAGCTGTGATTGAAGGGCCCATTAGCCATCGGAAGCAATAGAGACAGCATCACTCTATATGACAAGCTCTATGGGAACACACTCACACTAACACACACTCTCTCTATACGACAGGTAACAAATTAAAAGCTTCAGCATGATGAATATGCAGTGCTCATAAATACATTTAACAACCTATACCGGCTCTGACTGTAACTCTCCACTCCCTCATACACACTAGGATTATATAAACACACACTTTTGTTTTAATTTTATTTTTACGACCAACTTAAAAGAGTCTGAAGTCATGATTTACATTCATACAAGAAGAGCAAAGGAAGTGAGGAATGGATTAATCAGTTTATTCATCTGCTGTGAGCTGCATATGTTAGCCAGTGTACGTACAGTACAGTAGTAACAGAGTTTGTTGAGTTCCAGGTTACAGTAAAACAAGAAAGCCTGGTTCAAGACAAGCACATCCATGGTGTGCTAGCTTTTCATCACAGTGTGGATGCATCATACTATAAGCTAACGTTAGCAGCTCTGTCCCGATCTTTATACACAATTCTGGAGAAGTAACGTACATAAACAAGTTGCCATTACTGTGGCAGCATCTCCCTACTAGGGATGTTGATAATTAACCTTTAACTGATTAACGCTTTAATATACTTCATCTTCATCTTCATCTTCAACCGCTTATCCGGGGTCGGGTCGCAGGGGCAACAGCTCCAGCAGGGGACCCCAAACTTCCCTTTCCCGGGCCACATTAACCAGCTCTGACTGGGGGATCCCGAGGTGTTCCCAGGCCAGATATAATCTCTCCATCTAGTCCTGGGTCGTCCCCTGGGTCTCCTCCCAGCTGGTCGTGCCTGGAACACCTCCCTAGGGAGGCGCCCAGGAGGCATCCTTACCAGATGCCCGAACCACCTCAACTGGCTCCTTTCAACGCAAAGGAGCAGCGGCTCTACTCCGAGTCCCTCACGGATGACTGAGCTTCTCACCTTATCTCTAAGGGAGATGCCAGCCACCTTCCTGAGGAAACCCATTTCGGCCGCTTGTACTCGCGATCTAGTTCTTTCGGTCATGACCCAGCCCTCATGACCATAGGTGAGAGTAGGCACAAAGATTGACCGGTAGATAGAGAGCTTTGCCTTCCGGCTCAACTCTCTCTTCGTCACAACGGTGGATTCTCCGGCCAATCTCACGTTCCATTGTTCCCTCACTCGTGAACAAGACCCCGAGGTACTTGAACTCCTTCACTTGGGGTAAAGACTCATTCCCTACCTGGAGTAGGTAATATACATATAATAATAATAATAATATATATATTTACATTTAAAATAAATACTAATAATTCAGGAGAAAGCTGAGAAAAATGCAGAGGAACGGCTCGGCACAGAAACAGGAAGTTGTCTCTGGACTTCCAGCTGAAGAGTTGTAGCTTGTAGCCTCGTAGCATTTATTCACCGACAGATAAACTGTGCACACTGTCTGCTACAGCTACGTTCACAGCTATGACGCCACCAACAAACCCACACTCACCACCACACACACAGTCTGTCGGAAACTCGTTTTATATTTCTTGGCTTCCGGTGTGCCGCCGGATATCCGGGCTGAGAAATCCTCTACTGTGCGCTGCTCACTATTTAAAGCCCAATTAGCGACTTGAGCTGTGAGACTGGAGATGAGACAATGTGTACAACTGGATTGTTTCACAAGTAACTAGTTTGCGGCTAATTTTAAACCAATAAAAAGCTAAATCATCGTCAGTCGATAGCTGCTGGGTTACCAGATTACATTTTGGCTAATGTGTTTCAAGTGTTTACCAGCATTCAACCAAAGCCTGCTCAAACCTGATGGGTCAGTACTACTCCAAAGACTACTAATGGAGGTTATACTTTCTAAGGAGGGCAGTGTTTAGTGAACAGCCAGTTAGCAGAAAAATATGCAAACATGACAAGAAAGGTATCTTCTCAGTTTTCTCTGATAGGTCATAACGTCAACGATTTGGTTTATTTTTTTCTCGTACATTTGATAATGTCATGAAAATAATCACTGTTGTCCTGTGCAGTAGGTGACAGCCAGATTAATGGCCCTTACACCCAGAGGGTGTTACAAATAAACAGCATGAAAATGCAAAACAGTCCTCTGTCTTTTCTTTTTCATTTCTCTTTTCTTCTTTCTAAGAAATAAGAAGAAGTAATATGCTTAAGGCTTTTATTGTGAAAGGTAAGGTAAAGAGTGGATCTGGTCTGTGCTGCCTTTGAGGTTGAAAGAGTAAAAAAAATTGGCGTGGTTTGGACTTTTAAAATCCTTATAAATATAGGCGCCAACGTGACTGGTTGATGCCTTAATTCGCTGTGTTGCTCCAAAAAAAATATTGCGCTGCTTTTTCGCTGTGTAATATTCACATTCTGTGTGACAGCACTCATGACAAAAACAACAATTTGAAAAATATATTAAGGGTAACTCTGCACCTTAAACCTTCAGAGCTAAGTGGTTTACATTTTATAAAAGAATATAGAAGAAAATTGGATAAATCAATTCACCTCTATATTTTCTTGTTAGCTCAACTCGTGATTTCTTGCCTTTTTGTAGCAGAAAACATTTGAATGTTTGAGGACATAAGATCTGGGATAAAAAAAATATGTTTCTTTTAAAAGGTTCAGCTTGAAAATTAAGGACATATATCTTGTTAATGGTACAAAGACTCTCAAGATCACCACACAGACACGCAACACAATAAGAGAGTTTCCTGTTTAACGCCTCCCTTTCTATTCTCCTGTCTCTGTACGCAGGAGGACGGGGACGCCAGTTTCTACTGCGAGCTCTGCGATAAGCAGTACGTGAGACACCAACAGTACGACAACCACATCAACTCCTACGACCACCACCACAAGCAGGTGAGTCACAGCACCTTAACAAGGCACCCGGAGGTCTGGTTGATCCCGCCACGCTACACCTTAAACCCTCCTGACCAAGGTCATGGATTCATTACATCCCAGGGCCACGACGGCGAGCACTCTGCTCCGGTTTCTGTTACCACTCACCGTGGTCCACAAAATCACACAAACACAAAACAATATCAGCTCTTATGACCAGGGGGGCTGCAAACTTCTACTCATTGATTTTATGTCACGTGAAGTTTTTACATTCAGTTTGAGTTACACTTTCAGAGGATATCCTTACCATCAATAAATCCACTTAGAGAGTAAAGACGCTCCTTATAACTGCACAACTTGCCTGAGAGTCATCATTCAGTCCAATCCAGTGATAGTAGTCAGTATATTTATGGGTACATTGCAAACAGGAGCTGCAAACAGCTAATGCGATATATTTTTAACGGTGGCCAGTTGGCCAAATTGTAAACAAATATAAGCTAAAGAAATATGGATCAAGTTGTAGCCAAAAGCTGACTCACTGAATCCATATCATTACACATTACTCATTACACTTCCTGTTTAAATCCCCCAAAACTAAGGCTATGATTATCTACCAAACAGATAATAATATAACTGAATAACTGTCCCCTCAACATTTTTGGGTGTATTATTATATCGGTGGGGGCAATGCTGTTAATCAATGAGCAGAACGGCGTCATGCTAATATTATGTTTTCATATGATTTCTGGCATCAGTGTGATGACGAGCTGTGATTTGCCAGTTACTTAATTTAATGGATCAGACATTCATGTTTGATATGATATCCATTAATTGATTATCCAAAGATTTATCACAATTTTATATCTCAACATACACAGAAATAAAGTTTGACAGATTTTTATAGACGCAATCTATGTTTTATGAACGTCTAATAAAGAGGTAATGATTAAGTAATGCCATGTAATTACCAAAGTAATAACCAGATAATAGCTTGGTACTGACATTGAGTATATCTGGGTAATATTAGACTGAAATTTATGTAACAGCTTAATAAGTGGGATAATGTACAGCTAGCAGGCCATTGTTGTGAGTACATAGCAATACATACATAGCAACGATCAAATAAACCGTAGAACGCCGTGACTGACTGATCAGAACTGAGTATTCAACAAATTAGTATAATGAGCAACCTGATCTCATGGGAGGGCATAGAACAACATTACAAGGACATTCAGTGTGTTATGAGGATGCATTTTAGCCTTTTCCTGTGTCATTTGTACACAGTGAAACAAAACTACAGTAATGGCTGCAATTGGGTTTAGGCAACAAAACCAATCACTCACTAGGTTTAGACAACAACACTAAAATACGTACGCCATCAATGTAAAAGTATGGAAAACACGTCACTAATATAACGTCAAAATTTTCCCTCTGGTGATTAATAAAGGTTAATCTTATCGTATCTTATCTTATCTTACCACCACTTTGGGACACAAACACTACACTACGCTCTACCAATGAAAGGTGCCTGGTAGTCCCATCACAACAGAGCCCTGAATCGCTAGCTAGACTCTTCTCCTCTGTAGTCCCACGGTGGTGGAACTAGTTACTGAACTCTACTGGATGTGCAGAGTTTCCACCTTTAAGAGAAAGCTAAAAACCCAGCTCGTTCATGAACACCTCCGTACCTAATGACACTGATGCTAGTGATGATGAGGAAGTTGTTGATTAGGATATTCATGTCGATGATGACATTGATGGTGCCGTTGATAATGTTAATGATGACAGTGGCAAAAAAAAATTAAAAATGCTTCTATCCACCTTGTGCATTGCCTCTGTGCACCAGGATAGCCTGTTAAATGAAATATTTGTAAATATAATTGTAGAACACCGGTCTCCTTGTTGAAAGTCCTGTGTTTGTTGGACCCATTTACCTAAATTTCCCCACTGTGGGACTAATAAAGGAATATCTTATCTTATCTTATCTTATCTTACCTCCCCTCCCTCCCACCATCAGCATTTTTATTCACCGTCACTCGCTCTGAGCCTGGCGTATTCACACAGATGCGTTACCATTAGAGTCAGTACTACATGGCACACAGATGATACGCCAAAAGCAAGAATGGTGTTTTTAATGCTAAATGACTTGTGGATTACCATGTCATTCATTTCGTGCTGTATTAAGGGGCCAAAATAAAGGGTAATAATGTGGAAAGACATTTAACGGAAGCAATGAGACATGACCATTTAGTAATAGCATAATCACATTTTGGTAACAATGAAATGGTCATCAGTGTAATATTTGGATTAAAATTTGTAATATGGTGACATTAATGAGGTAATAACACACCTGATTATAGTGAGATAATATTGGTTGACGATTACACAGTATTATAGGCTACTATCAGGGTAGTCCTACCTTCAAAATCACATGACAATTAGTGAAAGTCAAAAGGGATAATTACTGTATTATAATGCTGACACTCATCCCTGTTTTTTTCAACATAATACTACTGTATAATGATATGTTAAATGATGTGACCTGTTAAACACTTTTCTGTGTAATAACCACAGATCAGGACTGTAAAATGCGACCAAAGGCTTTGCAAAAACCAAGCTTTTCATTGCTTAGATTTTTCTCTCTTGCTTTGTTCTTGAGGGCCCTCTTTCTAGAACATAACTGAATCTTAAATAAGTAAATCTGTAAAGCTCATTAATCTCCTCAGAAAGAAATGTTATTACACTTCTATCAATACTAAAAATATTAATGACAGTTATCTAGGTCATCCTTCTCAGTTAAAATCAATAGTATATATTCGCTGATTACATAATAACACACAGGTCATCAATAATGCACCCTGTTTATCTAGAAAATGGGCTTTGTGATGTTTCTCTCATCATTTATTTTACATTTTCTTAGTGTAATGTAAAAACAGTTTGTTCTTCCATAGTGGGATGTGGAGGAAGGCGACTCTGAGATCTTGCAGCTGTTTGGGTGTTTACAAAATTATAGGTGCTGGGAGGAATGTATTCGCTGCAATTATCATTTTGTTCACTTGCAAGCGATGAAAGAGGCGTAATATTCTTCACAGTTAGCTGTGTGTCAGAGTTATTAGGTTTACTTGAGGATGCAGAGCATTTAGGGCATATTGTTCAAGACTGCAACACTTGCAGGAAATGGATTTCCAAGCGGTAATATTCTCCATCCATCCATCCAGCCTGCACACGCACATGCACACGCACACGCACACACACACACACACACACACACACACACACACACACACACACACAGAGAGAGAGAGAGAGTTAAGCCGCCTGTCTTTTGGTCCGTGGTCAGTCACGGTCCCATCTTCTTTTGGAAATGAAGTGGTTTGCAGACGTCACAGGCACTTGATGTGCTGCTGTGACGGATGCAGACTGAGAAAAAAACAGCCAGTTTATCAGACATTACTCTGCTTAAAGACGCCGCGTGTCCTTCTAATTGAATAGATGATTTATACAGTTAGATCTGTAAGAAGCAGGAAGGTGACACATTATTTGTTGTGTTAGTTCTGTGTTTCAGCACTCTGGATCTGAAAGGATCCCTCTCATTGGCTCTTTAAACACAAAACCATTGTTCATTACAAATCCAATGTGTGAAAGTCTCAAGAGTCACTACCCTTATAGTAAAAGGACTGTCCTATGTATCAGTCTTCTACTGGGGGAGGTAAAGAAGGTTTGCATCTATCCATTCGGCATCACCAGAGCCATCAAACTTCATTGCTCAAACAGTTAACATACAACAACAAGGGGTCAGATTCATAAATATGAAAAAAAATGTGCATACACAGTAGGGGTGGGGCGGTTCATAAAATTCACGGTTTGGGGTCACGGATTTGGTTCGGTATTTGAAAAAATAAGTCAACAACTGTTTGTTTTCACATTAGTAGTCTAACATAAGGAACAAAATACTTCATTATCACATCTTATGGCTGGACTTCTGATCTAAAAGAAAAGTGCCACTGTGTTATTTAAAAAGAATTAATAAATAAAAACAAATCATCAACATAAAGGTCAGCATCAGGTCAGCCAGCACTAGAGCTTTTTAAACAACAGTAACATAAACTAGGCCAGCACCATATGAGGAACATCTGCCATGTGCAACACCAGTTCTCTATATTGCAATGATGATATGACTTGAGATAAATAAACAAATATTGAAGTTTGCATATTAGCTATACTGATGTCAGCCTGGTTGTTTTTAAAGTCAGAATCAGAGTAGAATTGAATATTTAAACACAACTAGGACACGTGTTGTTTCTAGAGCAGCAACAGTAAAGTGACCATAGAAACTCCTTAATATCTCACTGGAAACAATCTAACATATTAAAATAAATCATATTCCTGAGTGAAGTTTATAAAAACTGAAGAACATAAACATCAGTCAGTATCAGTCCTTCCTATGACACCATAGGATTCATGCAATACCATAGGATTCAATATGATTCGCTAAGATGCAATATGATAAGACAGGATACGATATGATACGATTCAATATAATCCAATACAATACAATTCAATATAACCCAGTTCGATACAATAATATACAATACAATATGATTCAATATGATACTGTACAATATGATACGATGTAACACATATCACTTTCTATGGTTCCAATACGATTTAAGGAACTGGCTCATCTAGAGCAATACAATCCATTACGGTTTGATATAATTGATAAGATATTATACAATTCAATACGATATGATACCATACGATACGATTCTATATGATTCTATACGATTTGATGTAATTCAGTTTGATTCGATATGATTTGGTATGATACGTATCACTTTCCATGGTTCCAATATGATTCAAGGCCGATATCTGGCTTGTCTAGAGCGATACAATACAATGTGATACAATACGATACGATACAATTCGATATGATTTGATATGATACTTATCACTTTTTACAGTTCCAATACGATTCAAGGACGACATTTGGCTCATCTAGAATGATACAATACTATTTGATACAATACGACACGATACCATATGATTCAATATCATATGATACAATTTGAGTCAATATGATACAATATTTGGCTCATCTAGAGTCTCTACGCATC
The DNA here is from genome assembly GCA_947000775.1 of Pterois miles. Taxonomy (NCBI): domain Eukaryota; kingdom Metazoa; phylum Chordata; class Actinopteri; order Perciformes; family Scorpaenidae; genus Pterois; species Pterois miles. The sequence goes on along the minus strand of CAMQGK010000242.1, from coordinate 4,402,762 downwards.
TACGATACAATATGATTAGAAAAAGTGCAACTTCAGGACCCGCTGCTTCAGTTCTCAAGATACAAGGCAGAGCAATATTTAACAAAAAATAAAATAAGCCAACTTCTCTTCAGGTCCAGTGACCAGTGGTTTAACCTGCTGCTTCTGTCATTTCCAATATAAACTGAAGAGCACTAATATTTAACAAAAAATAAAGTGCATGGTGTCTCAGCAGGTGTGTGCAAATATTGGTTGTGTTGCCATTGTTTTAAAATAACAGTGAGCACTTTATCAAGGACATCTCCTTTTTTGCAAAAGACAAACTGACCAAAATGTCAAATCTCTCGCTCGTCTGCCGTTTCCTCTCCATCAGTTTGCTTCGTTTAGTTAACGTCTTTCTGAGATACGCTGCTGGTTACATGTCAATGATGTTATTCGCAGAGGGAGTGAACCAGAGAAACGTTTAACATTTCTTTACATTATTAAAAGTGCTAAAAAATACATCCATATAATGTTTGTCGTGCTTAAATAAAAGGTCCAAATGTTAGCACAGATACAATACAGTGGTGAGGTGTGGTGTCGTTTGGGGCTGTCAATCCATTGAAATATTTTAGCACAATTAATCACATGATAATCATTACTAATCACAAATTAATTACTCTTTTATCTGTTCAGAATGTACCTTAAAAGGAGATTTGTCAAGTATTCAATAGTCTTATCAACATGGCAGTGGGCAAATATGCTGCTTTATGCAAATGTTTGTATATATGCATTACTGGAAATCACAGGTTCTGCATTTAGCTTAAAAAATCTGCTCCAATCATAACTTGGCAAACTGCAGCCCAACACTCAAAAACAACTGTCAGAGTGTCAGTGTGATGACTTGACAATGACTTGATCCAAACTGCATGTGATTACCATAATGTGGGAACCCAGAGAACCCATTTACATTCACATATCTGGAGGTCAGAGGTCAAGGGACCCCTTTGAAAATGGACATGAGAGTTTTGCCTCACCAAATCTGCGTTAACTTGTTGTCACGTTAACTTTGACTGGCCTAGTGTTTACGTACCGCGCCTTTAATATATCTGCCTCTTAGATTTCTGCCATTTTCATGTAATTGTCTGTGACATTAAAATATTACTTGCAATGAATAAATACATTGTATGTGTTTTGCAAACAAAAACAACACTTTAAGAAGTTTTGCTTTGACTGAGTCACACAGCTGTTGGTTTACCTCTATAGTTATTTTTAAGGTTTGTGTTGTTTTTGCACTGGTTTCTATTGTGAGGTTTTCTTGTCATTCCCCTGTCCACCCCTCACATTGTATGTACACCTTCTAAGAAATGTTGGAGCTTCACTGCAAGCTTTAAAAAACCTCTTCATGTGTCTTCCTGCCTGTCTCTTTGTCCCTCTGTGTTTTATCTCTCCGTCTATTTTGGTCTGTTTATCTATTTGTCGGTTTCTCTGCTCGCTGCGCTGTCTGTCTGTCTGTTGTCATCTGTCTGTCTGTGATATGAACCCACTGCTATATTATTATTATTATTATTATTGTCACACACACACACACACACACACACACACACACACACACACACACACACACACACACACACACACACACACACACAGTATCAGTATCTCTGGCTTGCAGACAGCTTGCAGACAGAGCTCAGTAAGTGAATTAAGCTGGTCTGGACTATACTAAAGCTGACACTGGCTGACTTAGTGAGCACACACACACACACACACACGCACACACACACACACACACACACACACACACACACACACGCACACACACACGCACACACATAGAGCAGATAAAGAATTGCAGAGCGGACAGACATACACAGAAGCTAAATACTGCATGATCAACGTTTATAGACAAACTGACCTCTTAATCCTACCTGTTAAAGTAGTATAATAATAATTTCTACTACTATTACTGGTATTAAAAATGCATGTGCTTGTCATGCAGCGCCTCAAGGAGCTGAAGCAGAGGGAGTTTTACAGAGCGCTGGCCTGCAGGAGGCAGAGGAGGCGCAGGGAGGAGGAGAGAGAGGAGCGAGTGCTGAGGAGGCTCCACAAACATGAAGAGAGGAGGACGAGGGAGTGGTGAGTACCATCCAGCGCTACACCATAACTTAAAGGACTAGTGTATGAGCGGTACGCCTGTGGTGCAACAAGCACGGTGATCTACTTAAAGTAGTTTCTTAAATCAAAGTGCATAATATCTAGTTACCAGGTATGGGAAAATGGATTCACATGTGTCGCGATTCTTTTTTTTTTTTTTTTTTTTTTTTTTTTAATTTTGAAATAGATTTTTAATGCCAGAATTGATATGTTTGCTTCATTTGAGTCTAAGAAGTCAATAATTTGACACAAAAAAACGGTCCACCAGAGTCCGACATCAGGCCCGTAGCATCAGTCTGCCATAAATAAATATGAGATCATAGAATGCTGTGATTGACCAATCAGAATCAAGTATTCAACGCAGCAGTGTAATAAACGTCACTGATGTAACTTACAAAACAAAGCACAGTTCAACAACGGCCTTGAACACGGGTCTCCTGGTTAAAAGTCCTGTTTGTTGGGCTCATTGGGCACATTTTAGCCTTTTCATGTGTCATTTGTTATGCAGTTATGTTTAGGAAACAAAAACACTAACTTAGGTTTAAATACAAGAAACACTTAGAGTAAGGGAAAACGTCATAATTGGGCTTAAAATAAATATGTAAACAAAGTCAAACATGTACTGAAACAATGTGACAACTATGGAAAACACATCAGATGTTAATAAAAACAAACATCACTAACTTACAAAACAAAACACGATTCACAGGTCTCGTGGTTAAACATCCGGTGTTTGTTGGGCTCTGCATATCATGAGTATGCATTTTATTCTTTTCATGTATCATTTGTATGCCACACAAATGTCCGCAGTTATGTTTTATGCAAGAAAACCACTAACTTAAGTTTAGATAGAGGAAACACTAAGTTAGAGTAAGGGAAAACGTCATGGTTGGGCTTAAAAAAGGTATGTAAATTAAGTAAAACATATCGCTAACAAAACACAGTACAACAACGGTCTTGGAGCCGCCCACCATTAGTGGTCTTTCTTGCTTTTTATTTTACGTCACTAACTCTTACTGTAACATTTATACCTGGATGTTTTTATATTGCAGTCGGTACAGAACACATGCCGTACAAATGACACTTGGAAATTAAGAAAGGCGTATCTATTGTGCATTGTCGTGGCATTTATGCAGATTTTTGTATGAACGTGCTGCTTTCAAGTTCCTCTTTCACTTTGACAATATAATAGTTGTAGCAGGCCCCGACTGACCCACATCTATGAGGCTTGTAATGACTGATAACTCACATTTAATGAGCTGATAAAGGATGAATTAGGTTGCTAAACACTGTTACCCTCACATGCTGTTTGTCTTTAAAAAAACAACCTGTAAGGCAAATGATAAACAAACACCCAGGTCTGGAAACAGACGATGTGGATTTGGCTGCTTCTTGCTGAAAACATGTTGAGAGTTCATCTGGCAAGCTACCAAACAACAGAATTTGGTTTCTCAAAATATATACGATAGCACATGAATGCAAAATTTGAAACTCTGAGCTGCAAGGCACAACCTGAAGATGCCCACGCAAAAAAAAAAAAAAAAAAAAAGTGAGTCTCCGCCAGAAAATAGTCCCTGAAGACACGATCAAACATCCACAACTTTTAAATCCACGCATGCAAGTTAGGATTTGAATACTCCCGACCGTTGCAGGCCTCCATGTATTTAACATGTAGAGACTGACATGTTTGTTTCTCAGTGTGAGTAAAAATAAAACAGCAGAAGAAGAAGAGACATCACTGACTAGCTCCTTGGTTACAACCAGCGTTGGCACAGCAACCGCTGAAATGCATCTCGCTGTGCTTGATGGGGATAATCAGCATGGCTTTAAAATGACCAATCACGTTGGGCGGCTCAAGAGGAAGTCGTGTCTCAGTATCGGCTGTCGCTGCCGTTTCCAGATCTGCAACCAAGCACTTTCTCCTGGTGAAGGAGGAGAGGAGGAGAGGAGGAGAGGAGGAGGATTCACATTGATTTACAGCTGGATTTCAGCTCTGCTCTCCTCACCACTCATCTCCTTTTCTCCTCTCCTCTCGTCCTGCTCACTGCTCGTCTCCTTCTGTCTTCTTCCTCTCCTCTCACCTCCTCACCCCTCATCTCTTTGTCTCCTCTCCTCTCACCTCCTCACCCCTCATCTCCTTGTCTCCTCTCCTTATCTCCTCTGGCCTCCTCACCACTCGTCTCCTTGTCTCCTCACTTCTCGTCTCCTCTCGTTGTCTTCCTCTCCTCTCCTTTTCCCTTTGTCCCCTCTCCTCTTTATTCCTTTCAATCCTCTCGTTTACTCCCCTTTCCTTTTGTCATCTCCTCTCCTCTTCCCATTATGCTTTTATCCTTTCCTTTTCTCCCCTTTTCATTTGTTCTCTTTCATCCTCCCCTTCTCTCTTTTCCTTTCCTTTTCATCCTTTTACTCTTTAATCTCCTCTCATTCTCTTCATCATCACTTGTCTCCTTGTTTCCTCCTCATCCTTATATTCCTTTTTATTTGTTTCTTTTCATCCTCACTTTCCTCCTGTCCGCCTCTCCTCTTTTCTTTCATTCCTTCCTCATCTTTTCACTTCTTTTCTTTCATCCTCTCCTCTTCCTCACCTCTTCCTTTCCTCTCCTCTCCTCTTTCTTTCCTCTCCTCTTTGTTTCCTCTCTCCTCTCTTCCCTCTCCTGTCCTTAGTGCTCCAGGTTCTGGTCCCATGTTCCGGTCCACCACCGTGGCGGTCGAACCATCAAACCAGACCAGACCGGACTTTGTGCAAAACTGGGGCGACATCCATCCGAGCAGCGCCACACTGGGACCAAGTAAGAGCTCTGTTCTGCATTGAAGGCATGCAGTCGTCTGCTTAAATAGTTAATGAGTGTGTGTTTGGTTTTGGTGATGGAGACATCACTCTCCATACTGAGGAATTAAACAAAGTGTGGTCGGCTGCTGTGATGCTGACATATCTTTGTCGTCAGCAGACTGAAGAAAAAAACAGCTCTGAAATGGTTGTGTGCGATATAAAATGCTCACAGAGGAGAGTTTGTGATAGTGATACACAACATAACAAGTGGAACAATTATACACTCAATAAAAAATAGCTCCCGGGTCTCGGTCACACAGCAGAACGTCACTCTGAAATCAATTGTGTTCAACTTTGGTGAACTTTGTCACACAAATTCCTGCTGGTGACCAACGGCAAACTGCTGTGACAGTGTTGACCTTTAAATTATAGTCAGAGAATAAAGGAAGCTAGCGTATTGAGTCACACCACTGAAAATGATATAACCTAGCTCTGCTGGAGTGTAAGCTGCTCCACAAAATACACAAGACAGGAGTGGATTTCATATTAACCCTCTGAGACCCTCAATAGCCCAGTTTTGTCTTTTTTAGGAGGGTCCAGGGGGTCTTCAGGGGGAGATGGCAGTTCAGCAGTAGATGTCACATAGAAGTGGTGCACGTCATCTGAAAGCTGAGAACCTGGAGCTCAGCACTGTGTCCAGTTGTTCTGGTTATATATAAGAAATAAACATGAATAAATTCATTAAATATTTTTCAAAATAAAGTAAATAAAGTTTTACAACATTATGACAGAAATATTTGTCATATATGTCCATTTCTATGCCCTATTATGTCTCATCGGTTGTTGCAGTATTTTTTTTTTCCACAGATGTGATGTTAAATTTAACCATTTTTTTTTTTTTACCAATCAAGAATTAATAAAAATGGTCAACAATCCCTCAAGTCAGCACACTGACAGCTGTTGTCTGTTGGGCTGCAGTTTGCCATGTTATGATTTCAGCATATTTTAGGCTAAATGCAGTACCTGTGAGGGTTTCTGGACAATATCTGTCAATGTTTTTTGTTGCTAATTGATTTCCAATAATAAATGTATACATACACTTGCATGAAGCAGCATAATGGACCGGCCTTTTAAGGGTTTTGGGTATAGCTTAAGATTAATCCTTCTAAGGTTGAAATCCTCCTGAACAACAAAACTGATTATACTGACTTCCTTTTGCATTATTTATATATAAACTGCCCAGTTAGTGACTGAAAGTGTAATGGTTAATACTGTACGTTACCAAGCTTCAGCTGTGCAAAAGATTTCGCTGTCCCTTTCTTCACATATGCAAAAGCTTTTTTATTGCTTCATTTCTACTGTATTAGTGATACATCATTCTTCAAAGACATGCAAAAGAAAACAGCACCAAGGTACGTCTTTCTTCAGCTAATGCAGTCAATATTTTGTCTTCCCGATTCATCAGCTTATTAGAAACACCTCTTAGCACAAATCAATTCAACTGTGCCATAAACTACAGCCTTCAAAATGACCATGAGGTTGAATGAAGACCACCTCTCCAAAACACTTTCAACAAAAAAATGAACATTAAGAAAGAGTTTGGAGTAATATTTTCCAGTTAAACATGTCATTCAGTCTGAATTTGTTCAGATGGAGGAGGTGATATCAGCGACCATCTCAGGTGGATTTTCGGGTGCAAGATTCATTTTTTTTAATACGGAAAGCATGACCATGAAATTTTGCAGAAGCGTTCTTGTGGTTTCAAAGAAACAATCAATTGTCACACAGAAAATAAATCATATTCAGAAAAGTTTTCTTTTCTCATTTTAAAGTTTAAACTGATGGAAAAGTTCAACAACTGCACTTAAAGTCGACCCTCTCTGAGTGTTAAATGTGAAAGTATTAGAAGAGTAATAATTCATTCCCCTCCAAAAATGTCTCGAATGTTTAACAAAAGAGGTTTCTGGTGTGAGTGGAAGGCACATTATGGATTACTTTTAAAGTTATGAATCATTTAAAAACCTTCACTCAAGAAATTATTTGCCTGAATCATCATCTGCCACACTGATGTATGGATGACGGATGAATGTGTGGCAGCACGTTGAGCTCCAAAGTGGAAATTACATGTTGGTATAAAACCCTTAATCTTGTTTTGTTCCCCCACACACATTCATCTGTGTGCTTATGTTTTTTCTGAAGTCCATCCTACACCCATTAATCACATTCAGATGTGCTAAAAGCAACAAAAGAGGAGCCAGAACACTGAATAAATGCATAAGGAGCTTACTGTATGGGAAGTCTTACAAAATTAATGCTATTCTTCTCCGTGTATCCCTTCCTACTGTTTTCTTTAAAGTCAGATAATCCTGTTATGTTTTTAAATGTAAGCGGTGTCTAATCCTTTCTGCTCTCCCCTCTGTCCAGAACCTCAAAGCCCGCTGATCCAGCCCTTCCTTCCCCTGGAAACCAGTCTCTTGAGCAACACGCAGTGGGCGTATGACCCAATGGACGCCAGCGGCACCAGGACAAATGAATCCTGCATCCTCAACAAGCTGACCACCAACAACACTTCTACCAAAACCAGCCACTTTACCAAGATCCCTTGGGCTCATAATTACTCAAGCAACCCCATTACTCCCAATAAATTCCCCACCACCACTAATGGCTCCATTTTCAACAAAACCACCAACTTCAGCAAGGAAATCACCACCACCGCCACCCCCGCCATCAGCAATGCAGCCGACATCAACAGCAGCAGAGCAGACGTCCAGTCCATACGCAGCAGAGTCCGTCCCGTGTCTTTCTCGCTGCCCAAAAGGAGTGGCATCCTCCTCCACCAATCAGCTGCGGTCTTCATCCAAGCCTCGGGGAAGCAAGAAGGCGTGACGGCGCAGGAGAGAGTCAAAGATTTGGGGGAGAAAGTTGTAGATCAGCAGCTCAAATCTCCAGTATCTGTGGACACTGTAGGTGTGGATCACTGGGGGGACACTGGAAACCAGCACAGTGAGGACATTAAAACTGCAATCCAGCACTCTGAGGCTGGAGCCAATATGTCTACTGTCTCTGGGACTGGAGCCCAGGTTTCTTTATGTAATCGCAATGTGATCAGAGTTGAGGACTCTGTTATCAGCGGGAATGGAGCCCAGCTCTCCTTATGTAATGACAATGGGACGGGAGCCCAAGTCGGCAGTGAAACTGGGACTGGAGCTCATCTTTATTTAAACAGTGTTAGCACAGTTGTGGCTAAAGATCCAGTAAGCAGAGACCGTGAGACTGAAACCCACGACGATGACTTAAACCATACCCAAGAGGTGAAAGATCTGCTTTGTCCCATGGCAAAAACCCACCCTCAAAAATCTGTTTTAAATGAGACCAAAGAGTCTTCAATGCAGCCCAAAGAGTCAAACGCCTCTCCGTCAAAAGGCGCAACCTCTTCACCTCCAAATCGTCCCAAAGAGCCGTTTTGTCGCGTCCTAAGCCGAGACGGCAGCAGGGTTCTTCTCTGGCCGTCGGAGATGGTCAGCTACACCAAGACATCGCCCTCCATCTCCTACAGCATCAACCCTCTACTGTACGACTTCAGAGCACACAACAGGGCCAAGGAAGGGGGTGAGGAGAAGAAAGAAGGGAGAGAGGGAATAAAGCCGCTTGTGATCAAACAACCCGACTGCCAAGGGAGGCAGGAAGTAATGGAGGAAGGAAGGGAGGTGAAGATAGATGAAAGGGAAGAAGAGGATGAGGCAGGAAATCCTATAGCCCATTGTAGTGGTGGCGACGCTGCTCCGGACCGCTGCGACTGCCGTGATGAAAGTGCTTTAAAATTCGTTCCTGCAGAATGCCACCTTGCACCAATGCTGGGCCTTCAAAAAACAGGCAGGAGGAGGAGGAGGAAGAGGAGAGGAGGGGTGAGGAGAGGAATGAGGAAGAGGGGGAGGAGGAAAAGAGGAGAGGAGATTGATAGAAAAGACTCAGAAAGGGGAAGGAGGATAATAAGTAGCGTTTCTGAGAATCAGATGTTTGAAGGTGAGAGGTTGAAAAGAGAGGGCGCAGAAAAAGAGGAGAGGAGAGAAAAGGGGCTATTAAGTAATCTTGTGGTGCATCGGCTGGTGGGAGGGAGAGAGAAGAAGATGAGGGGAGAAGACAGGAGGATAAGAGGAGATCAGGCAGAGCGAGAGAGGGCAGGTAGAAATGACGAGAAGCGAGGAGAGCTATTAAGTAATCTTCCTGTGAATCGGTGTAATCGGTGTAACCAGCTGTGTGTACAGGTGAAGAAGGAGGCCAGCCAGCATCAATCCCAGCAATCAGCCTCTGGGTGGGGCCACGGGCTCAGAAAGCTCCTCTGTAGGGGTGCAGCATGTAACTCACTGATTAGCCCCGTCCCTGGGTCTGTTATAGAGACGACACGCTGCCCTGCAATTACGCCCGACCCCGCTCAGAACGACGGAGAGATACACAAAAATACAGGGAAGCAGGAAGGGCATAAAGAGGAGCGAAGGAATCTGAGGAAGACAGAGATAAGAGAAGAAAACCCATGTAACCTCGTAGTTTCTTTTCCCTGTCGAGAAACAGCACGCGAGCCAGAAATTTGTCTTGTTCCTGCACCTCGCAGGGAAGCAGCGTGCGATCCGGCGATTAGCCTCGTCCCCGCTCCCTTTAGAGAAACAGCGTGCAGTCAAAGACAAACAATACCTACAGGACACAGCCGCCCTGCATCGGGCCCGGCGCCACGTTGCTCTGCACAACAGAGAATCAGATCAGCCGGCGCAGACATGACCCTCCCTGGCGATGCAATTTCAAAGGAAGTGATGTCGAGGAGAGCAGCCGCCAAGAGGAAGACGGTACAGCCCGAGGCTGGGGAAACGGCGAGGAAGAAACGGAAAAGGGGAAGAAGGCAAGCGAGGAGAGTCATCTGTGTTTCAAGACAGGAAGGAGTTTGTGTAGAGTCGACCGCTGACCTCGGCATGGACGATAACAAGACTGGGACACTCCTGTGCGGTCCAGACAAAAACTGCCTCTTAATTTGCAGGACAAAGCACAGCGTGTGTCATAAAACAAACAACAGTGAGCTGGACTACTACTGCCACTGCGATGACAGCATAGGCGGCAACGCAGATGACTCTGTAGGCGAGGGAAAGAGGAAGTGCTGGACCGACTGTAACACACCAAGTGACCACAGTCAGTGTGAAAAAAGACGCAATGATGCTACTCATGACAATCCTGATGACAATCCAAGCTGTGGCGAGACAGACAAAGACAGAGATTGCATTCCTGATCATGTAAACAAACCTACCTGCACCACCGTGGACACACCTGTGGACTTCTTTACTTGTAGCACCAACACTGACCACTGTCAATGTGAAAATAAGAGTGAAAACGTGTCCACTGATACTGACAAAGCCACTGATCTTTGTGGGGAAGTTGCAGCTCAGAGCTCAGAGTGTAACGATGGCTGTAACTGTAAAACCAATGACGCATATTGTGATTATAACCACACAAATAACAAAAGTGAGGAGGACGAAACCAAACCGCAGTGTCACATCGAAGACAACGTCTGTGATTCAAGTGATCGCAAAACCTGCAGCCGTATTGATCACGGAAATGGAGACGGTGGCAGTGACGATATTGACGCTGCTGATTATCTTAGTGATTGTAATCGCTGTGCTAATGTTGTTGGCGCCAGAAATGTGACAGACACTGTCGTACTGAGAGAGGTGGAAAGAGATGCGGAGAAGGAGAGGAAGAAGGTAAAGGAGAAGCAAGAGGAGTGGGAGAAGGAGTGGGTGAGGAGGAAGGAGAAAGAGGACAGGGAGAGGAGGAAGGAGATCGATTTCTACGCAGAGAAGAGGCCTCGTTTTCCTCACGCCCTTCCTCCGCAGTGCATCCCCCTCCATGCTCCCCTCCTCCTCCCGCCATCCTCTTCTTCCTCCATCTCCTTCCGTCACACCATCATCCAGCATCACCTCTCCCTCCTCCCGCCACCATCGCACCTCCCTGTCCACTCATACCCTCACCTTCTCACCTCCTTCTCCCCACCTCTCACTCTTAATCCTCCACCACCACCACCACCACCTCTTCATCCCTCTTTCTACTCCTCCTCCCCTCACATCCCGTTCCTGGATGCTCCTGGTCCGTATCCCTTAACGACAGCGTTTCATCCCATTCAGAGTCACCACCCGTCTCTGTATCCCCCGCCTCACCCTGCAGTCCTGCCCTTACAGGTGTTGTTCTAAAAAATACATTAAATACACTCATTAAAGGTCCATTCTCACATTTTTCTAAGTTGTCCCAGTGAAAGCAGCTTGCATGTGTCATTACCTGCATACTTGACGCAAGTATGAAATGCGAGGGATAACAATTTCACGTAGAAAAACAATGCCGATCTTTATTGAAGCTAAACCCCTGGCAACCCCGTCACCCCATCCAAAACACTCAAAGCTCTGATTCACACGTCGGAAAAAAATGATGGCTAATTATCTTCATCAGTCGCAATCCTGCTCCAAATGAGCCTCAGGTGTGCAGCCAGCGGAGTCATGGCGGCAGGGAAACACAGCTGGGCTTGTTTCCCTCGGCAGAAATCAGGCAACGATGCTCATGTTTTGCATTTTAAACCTATGATTTGCTCGGTTTTAACGCGTGTTGGAAACTGTGGTTTGTGACTATAAAGGACAAATCCATCAGATATCTTGCAGGGTTTCTATCTTGTTGAAATTTACATTTTTCTCCCCTGAGAGCTTCTGCTTCAGTTGGTGATTTCCTACTTTTCCCTGCATAGCGTTCAAGACAGATGTGAAGTCGTTGCTCTCAGCTAGAGGTTATTAAGAACTAATGACCCGCTTGACTTTGTAAGCTAGCCTTAGCCTTGGTCAGGAAGTCTGTTTTCCCATTAAAGGGTTTCTGAAAGGTCCTGGGGTAAAATTAATATAAAACATTATATCTGTGACTGAATGTTGATTTTAACAAGGATAAAACAATCATTTTGTCAAAAAGCACCCATGTACATTCCACCTTAAACCGTACAAAACTACAGAATAGCTGTATCCTAATTTATATCTACATACTAATAAAGTGATTAAATTAATTTCATTCAAAGATGTCAGTATGCAGCGTTGTAGGGATGTAGGCCAGAATTCTGAAAAGGTGCCGGTACTCGTTTTTCTACAGTACCGTAGGTATCATCAGAGCTCCAGATTAACGGCGTCCGACAGAAAATGTATTTGGGTGCAGTAAACTCACCATCAACGTGTCCAGGGGACGCACCCTATTTTTCCCTGATAATGCTACACTACGAACAATAAATCTGTGTCAAAATTGTCATGACGAGAGCTAGTTAACGTTAGCTGTTAGCTCTGTGCAGCACTGTGCTGCTTACCGGCTGCTAACAGGCTAAGTTTAACAAGCTGTGGTCCTGCCCATTTCAATAAAAGAGGTAGAATCAAGGGCTGCTTGATGATGGCAAAAATCATAATCAGGATTATTTAACATGATTACTCATTAACATGATGCATTCAGAAAGATTACATTTTAAAGTTAAATCAGGGTATCTGCAGGTTTCTACAAGTCAAATTTAAGACTTTTTAAGACCCTTTTTTTCCCCATTATAAATGCAATTTAAGACCTACTTCACATCCATACTGGCAAGAAAGTACTAAGGATATAAAAGAAAACTGGAACATCAATGTAGTCGTTGCTGCTGTATGACTGATGCTTTGTTCGAGTGTAAAGTCCAGATCACCTCGGCTTTTACTGGAGGTGGAGCTCTGAACGCTGTCTGGAGGTTGATTAGAGTTGATGCTCTAGATCCCGACGTGGAACAATACTGGCTGATTGCAGCCGTTTGCTGCTGGTTTTTGCAACCACTTTATGTTTTTCTTCTTGGCACGCGACTCCAATTTTCCAACTTTCAAGGTTTTCTTGCAGAGGGTGCAGCAGGCTTCAAATACGTTTCCAGGCATCGGCTTCAACGGCGTACTAAAGTCCCTGTTCTCTAACCAGAGCTAACTGAACTAGCATTTACCCATTTTTTAGTACTCTGACGTTATGTTTGATGAAAGCAACACTGGTGCACCTCTCCACTTGGCTGCACATGACGTGGGTGTGCTCAGATAAATTCAATCCGGGGAGCACAGCTCTTCCTTACTGGTTCTGCTTTATAGTTTTGTAATGGCATGCTCAAGAAACCAAAAAATTAAAAACTAGATAATGCATTTTTCTTTTTAAATTAAGCAATGTTAATGAATTTTTAAGACCTGCCAAAACTGGATTTAAGACATTTTGAGGGCTTGAATTCAGGTTATTGTATTTTAGGCCTTTTTTGTTAGATTTTTAAAGACCACGCGGGAACCGTGTTAAATGCATCAATTTGACAGCAAAATTAAGAGGTTAGATGAATGAAGAACTTTGTGCTCTAGTAAGCAATTTAATCATAAACACATTGGTTGTGTAGATATTAATGGTGAACAAGACGCAGCCTGTATTTCAAGAAAGGTCTGGTGGGTTGCCGACATCATTGCAGAACCCTGACGCAGGACGGTCAGCTCTGGTTGACAGTTACATCTTATATCGATCTATTTTTCATAATAAATTAGAAACCAAAATGATAACTGAAATTGAATTTCGATTAATTGCACAACCCTAGTGCCACTGTTTTGCATTATGATGTGTTCAGGTTCTATTCAGAAAAAAAATAGCATTGGGCGCCGTGAAATTCTAACATTGTAAAGATGTGTTTTGGCAAGTAACTTGAATAAATCCAGTTGTGTGAAGGAGATGTTTCACAGCAATATAAACTAGATAACAGGGAGAATTATGACCTGTTTAACTTCCTAACAAAAAACAGTAATAAAGGAGTGGATGTTGAAGTGCGTGGGAATTATTGTTTTACTTGTTTTTTATCATGGTATTGAACTGGTGTCAAGAATTGTTTCACTGGTGTTGGTATCGATTACTAAATTTCTGGTATTGTGACATCCGTACCAGTGTGTAGGCTAAATCCTGTTGGTTTTTGGTGTATTGATGGACACTCCACTGCACAAAGGAAGCTGAGAGGCTGCTCAAAGCTGGCGAAGATTAATTCGTGATTATGGTAAAAACAGCTTCAGGAGCATCTCAGAAAAATATTTAAAAAATCTTTTTGTTTCATTTTGTTCTCTTTTCAGGAAGTTTAATTGGCATTTAAAGTGGCAGTTTGATTGACGTCCAATGGGGCAAGTCTTCAAAATAGAAAAGTACATAAAAGTAGAACGTGCCGTATGGAAATGGTGCGTTACAGGCCTACTTATGCTGTCATTAGTGTAGAAATTGTATCTCAGCCTCTTCTGAAGTGTATTTTTCTCTCTGTGTGAGAGTTGAACGTCGGAGCAAAATGCTAAGTTTGAAATAAAGCATTTGCTCTTTGATTTTGAGGGACTGACTCCAGCGTCTGACCTTTACTCTTGACGTCTCAGACTGTTGACTCTTTGCCATCTCGCTCCATTGCAGCTGCACTAAAAATACCCAAAGTGTGGTGGATATAACTTTACATTTAGTGACTCATGCGAGGAAACAAAGGCGCACACACACACACACACACACACACACACACAAACACACAGAGTGACTCAGTGCGTCATGTGACACACCTTCAACAAGGCCGTGTCCTCGAGGGAGATGAGGAAGATTTGATTGTCAGTTATTAAAACAAAGCCAATGGTCACTTGTTGGTTGCTTGTTGCAGCTTCACACGTGTTTTGCGACGAGATAACACAGAAGCATCTTGGGCACTTTCATTCTTTCATTCATATGCATGATTCAAAGCGTTTCCATCTGAGCAGCCCCTCAGGGTGGGGTTTTCCTTTAAAGCTACAGACTTAGGACAAAAGCCTCATGTGAATATATATGGATCCTTCTTCTTCAAATTCTCTTCTTCGTCCCACTTGTGCTATTAAAGGGATAGTCCGGGTGTTTCGAAGTGTTTTACCTACAGTAGATGGAGATGTATGGACAGACAGGAGTACCAGCACAGGAGCAAAGCAATGTACTGCTGTGGACGGGGGCAGCAGCAAAATAGATTGTAGACACCTAAAAAAAAATCACTTTAGTTTAAGTGTACGTTAGATTTAGAATATTTTCACTGCTTTAACTCGCCGTCAGACAGCTTTACAGTCCAGCAGCGCTTGAATAAATTTTGAAGTGGGGGGGCCAGCTTTGGATGATGTAAGCTAATTCAATGTTTCCCACAGGATTTTGAGAAACTGTGGTGGGTGAATTTTGAACCAAGTGAAATGCATCAATCTGGGGCACTTTGGGAGCAAAATTACAAGGCTAGATCTATGAAGAACCTTGTGCTCTAGTAAGCAGTTTAATCATAACAGTTTTATGGTTAATAATGCTGGTTAGGGACGCTAATGCGCAGCAAGGACGGTCCGGGCGGGGGCTGTAAAACTCTCGGTGGGGCCTTTCCAAGTAGACCTTGGTTAGGACGCAGCAGACGATGAGCCTGGTGAGGGCGTTTGAGAAGGGCAGTTGAGAAACGTTAAAATATTTTGGGCTCATTATGAAACTGTAGCGGACTGAATGTCAGGTCAGTGTGATTTAATCTGAGTTTGGACACAGGATGGTTGATGATTGGAATTCTGGCCCCTCAGAACATGGGAGCTGCTGGTCTACCGCTGTCTCGATCACTTGGTTTGTTTTTTGTTATTGTGCGACTTTGGTTAGTTCAGATTCACCAAAGTCACACAATGACACTCCTGTGTTTACTGTTAAAAAATTATTCCTGTTTCAGCATAGATGGCTATAACGGCTTCAGTTCCCCTTCAGAAAGGGCTGTCTGACAGCGAGGCAAACCCGTGAAAATATTCTAAATGTAGCGTACACTTAAACTGATATCGATTTTCAGGTGTGTAAAATCTGTTTATCTGCTGCGCCCGATCACAGCTGGTATTCCTATATGTCCATACATCTCCAGCAACTGTAGGTAGTACACTGACTATGGAGAAACACCTCATACAAGCACACTGAGAAACAACCAAACTATCCCTTTGTGCAGCAGAAACACCTCACAGGTTAACAAAACCTCTAGAGAGCTGTGTGATGACTTTCAGGAGTAACAATAAAGGAAGTGCTGAGTAACTCCGACATTGTTTTTCTCCTCTGAAGCTGAACATCTGGCTGCCTGGTTTTGGGGCACAACTGGCAGCGACAGCTATAGAATATTTTGGTGCAGGCAGCAGCAACAGCAAACAAACAAAAACAAATAAAATATAAAATAAAATAAAATATACATGAAAATCAAAAGCCAAGAAGCAGATTTCCGTGGGCGGATCATCATCTTTCTCAGTAAGATTTTCATGGACATTGTAAAAATACTTTGGTCGTATTGATTGTGGACACAGTTTACGGCGTTACAGCCCTGCGGTGTTTTTGAGCAGGCAGCGACATGAAACTTGCCACTTACACGTCTGAGTACAAGAATAAAATCATATTTATCTGGTGTGATGGCGCTCATACAGCAACATGCTCTCTTCCTGTAGCTCTGTACCATGAGGGGTTTGAAACCATATGTTCTCTATGAACGTATTTATTATTGTGATATAACTGTGTACATTAGAGAAGAAAATACGCTGTTATTAGATGTATTTTTGTAGAGAAACCTCAGTTGAATGAGGCACAGTTTTTGTATCATGTACTCTGATGCTATTTTAGCTAGTAAATGAAATCCACACCGTCTTAATTTGTCCTCCTGTTAAGCTGTTGTATATATGTTCTTTACCAGTGAATGGGTGGAAAAGACCTTCAGAAAGCAGTTCACTTTAAGAAATGTCTGATAAACTAATAATTGGCATTTTTTTGTGTAATCTGATTTCAGCAGACTCATATCCACAGATATTATCCCTGCTAATATAATAGATTGAGAAAAACAAATGACCCTGAGAATGGAAATAAATGAGTAGACTTGATATCAGCGTGTCTTGTTGTCACTTTTCTTTTACAGAGAAAACCTGAAAATGACTCGCTTTCATAAAAACTCCAGACAAATGTGTTGATCAATGTCTTTTAGCGCCACGTATCTGTGATTTCCTCTGTGTGTGAAATAATAAAGATATAAATGCAGAAAGACAAAAGAGAACGGCGCTCATTCAGACTTGAATAATATTAAAAAGATAGATTTACTGCTACGTAGTGGTTTGTCTTTGCCAACTAGTTAAGATGCAGTTTACATCCATGTCTGTCCAACATGTCATCACTTCATTGTTTTATCTTAGCAGGTGAATTACTGTGTTTTGTGAGGTCCCAGTTACCTTTGACCTTTGACTTTGACCACCAAAATGTAATCCGTTTGTCCTTACTTTAACGGACGTTTGTGCTAAATGTGAAAAAGTCCAATCACTCCACTGCCTGGCTCCAAATTAGGGCAGAACGATTTAGAAAAAAATGATCTCATTGTGATTATTTTGACTAATAATGCAATTACAATATGATTTGCAGTGTTACATTATTCTGATTTTCAATGAGAAACATTAAAATAATTATGATGTGATTTTTGAGGGATCTGAACCAAACAAAGATGCTTTCTGTAGAATATGATGTGTAGGCCAGGACGTCTCTGCAGCACCACACTGTTTAATTTAACATCATATTTTGACACTTTTCACATTTAACAATTATTGCGATTTGAAAATTGCAGTTAAAATATTGGTGCAGCCCTACTCCCACTTAATCACAAGAAAAACTCACCACTGAGAAGCCTGGCTCCCTCCCGACCTCTCCAGCCTCCTCCACCAGCACGCCTCCTCCTGATGCCGTCAGGTCTGCTGATGCCAACCTCCTGCACGTCTCGAGGACCAAGCGTCCAGCCTGGTGGTGACAGGCCATTTTTAGTTGTTGCCACCTTTCTGTGGGACTCGTTGCCAAACCACATCAAAAACACCCCAACAGTCTTCAGTCGAAGAGGCCTTAAAACCCACCTCTTTAAAATCTGATTGGGCTGCAGGTTGGCCCGGCTGCTATTCAGTCTGTCAGACTGTAGTTTTAAAGCTAGACTGAAGATACTAGTAGTAGAAGAAGAAGAAGAAGAACATCCTTTATTAGTCTCACGAGGGGAAATTCAATTTTTACACTCTGTTGTTAACGTATACACAGTACATGCAGACCCGAAACACACACATGCATCAATGGAGAGATGTCAGAGTGAGGGGGCTGCTCCTGACAAGCGCCCCGAGCAGTTGGGGGTTTGGTGCCTTGCTCAGGGGTAAGAGGTAAACTGGCACCTCTCCAGCTACCAGTTCACACTCAGTTCTTGGTCCATGTCGGGACATGAACCGGTGACCCTCCGGTTCCCAAGCCAACTCCCTACAGACTGAGCTACTGCCGTTGGCATGTTGGAACACATGCAGTTTGGATCAAGTCATAGTCAATACAGTTTGAATTGATTGCCCTAATTCTAATATTTTCTTTAATTTTTATTCTTATCTTTTCTGTCTGCATTAAAGAGTTTACTGCTATTTTTATTCTTCAGTATGTATAGTGTCTTTGAGAGAAAAATGTTATAAAAATCTAATGTATTATTATTATTATAATTAAAAATTACCTCCAGAGGTTCCTGAGATATTGAGTTCACAAGAATGGGATGAACAGGAGGTCACAGTGACCTAGAGCTGTAACGGTATGAGACTTTCACTGTTATATGCACTATTATTATTATCATCATCATCATCAGGTACAATGACCCTGAAAGGAATGTGAACAGAAATATAATAAACAGAATTATAAGCCTGAAAAATAAAACAGTTACAGTAACTATAATGTGTTATTTACGGCAAGCTAACTGAAGCATGTTTACATGTTGGCAGCTCTATAGCATGTTAAATTACATACTAAATGAAAAATAACTTAACCCACAAGATTTGTGACTCGCAAGCAGCGGTTCGCCAGCTGCAGTATATGAGCACAATAGACAGTTGAGTCTCCAGTTCACCGTCAGAAGAGTTACTGTAGCAGCGACGGTGCTGCATTCACTGTCTCCACTTCACCGTCAGGAGAGTTACTGTAGTAGCGATGTTGCTGCATTCACTGTCTCCACTTCACCGTCAGGAGAGTTACTGTAGTAGCGATGTTGCTGCATTCACTGTCTCCACTTCACCGTCAGGAGAGTTACTATAGCAGCCACAGTGCTGCATTCACTGTCTCCACTTCACTGTCAGGAGAGTTACTGTAGCAGCCACGGTGCTGCATTCACTGTCTCCACTTCACTGTCAGGAGAGTTACTGTAGCAGCCACGGTGCTGCATTCACTGTCTCCACTTCACTGTCAGGAGAGTTACTGTAGCAGCCACAGTGCTGCATTCACTGTCTCCACTCCACTGTCAGGAGAGTTACTGTAGCAGCCACGGTGCTGCATTCACTGTCTCCACTCCACTGTCAGGAGAGTTACTGTAGCAGCCACGGTCGTGCGTTTAGTGTCACGAACTTGCCGCCACTTTCCCAGTAAAAGTTTCCATCACACATTTAGTTTAGTTTAGCAGGTTGTCAGCTGTGTCTGTCCGGATCAACAGTAGCAGTTGTCTGATGAACAGTGTTTGTGCTACATTGTGCTGCTAGTGTTGCTGGTGGCTTCGCGCCCGCTGTAGTGTAATTTCAGCAAGTTTTCGACTGTGTGTGTGTGTGCGTGTGTGGTTGTGAGTGTGGGTTTATTGGTGGTGTTATAGCTGTGAACGTAGCTGTAGCAGACAGTGTGTGTACAGTTTATTTGTCGGTGAATAAATGCTACAACGCTACAAGCTACAACTCCTCGGCTGGAAGTCCAGAGCCAACTTCCTGTATCTGTGCCGGCTCTCTCTTAAGGTGGACCAGCTTTTCCCCTTAAAGTGATGAGTTGCTCCTCTGAGTTTTTCTCAGCTTTTTAATTCATTGTTAATATTACTTTTAAATGTTTAATCGGTTGAAATGCTTAATGTCATTTATAGGTTAAATGGTCAATTATTAACATCCCTAGTTATAACCCTACCTTGACCTTTGACCTTTAGATGGATGGACAAACACCAAACATAATGTCGCCAGCGCGGAGGCATAAAAACAGATTAGAAACAGGCGAAAAAAGACGCCAGTGAATTCACACACACTCCCTCTGTTGGGAGAAGATGCTTTGGGACTGAGACCTGTGTGTGTAGTGTGTAGTGTGTAGTGTGTAGTGTGTGTGTGTGTGTGTGTGTGTGTGTGTGTGTGTCTGACAGCTGGGACCATCATGTTCAATGACTAAAATAGCATCAAAACTCAACATGTTCAACACCTGGGGCGGTGTGAGCGTGTCTTACATGTGTACAATATTTCCATCTGTCTGTGTGTGTGTGTGTGTGTGTGTGTGTGTGTGTGTGTGTGTGTGGTGTGCGCGTGCGTTCTGGGTATGAAAGCAACAAACGCAGTGAGTGTGACAAGTCAAATTCACTTTATTACCGAATCAACGGTTCTCTGTAATTTGCTTCGGTGACCTTTAAAAACCAACAGAAAAACCTCCTGACATTAAAACTTGACTTCATGGGATTAGTTTCAAAACACTGTGTGTGTGTGTGTGTGTGTGTGTGTGTGTGTGTGTGTGTGTGTTTTACTGAGGTGCTGAACTAAGCTTCTTTGTGATTCTATTTACTCTTTCATCAGTGCTCTTTCCAGAAAGGTTGATGTGTGTCTCGACTCCAGAGTCAATAGACTCGTCCTCACATGATGGTTTCCTTCCTTTGGCTTCAACCACAGAAACTACTCAGCGGCGAGTTAAGGAAACCTCAGTAGTGGCTTATTATGTACTGAACGTCATCGGGGGGCAAAGCTCATCAGAAACACGTCCATTAATGAACCATTGTGGCTGCTGTCAGTCTATGGGCTTAACGAGAATCCAAATATGTTGAAAAATTCATGATATTGACATAAAAAAATAATATTTAAATGTTTTATGCAGCTTGAAGGTAGACAGAAGGAGACGAGAATTGCTGGTGGCCTATTTAAGTACTTAACTAGGAGATTGCAAAAGTTATAAGTGATAAAAATGTTATAAGAGAGATGCTGTATAATCCAAAAAAGGACATAAAATTGAATGGTTATGTTTCAGCATTAAATCCAGATTTATAAGCAAATAAATGCAAAGTCCTTTTGTTTTTGTTGTCATGAGCAGGCTATATCCACACTAACGATGTTTTAAAACGAAAACAAACTACATCCAGACAAGCGTTTTAGGGCTATTTCAAAATTAATCTCAACACCTGCTGGGCATGTGCATGCCATTGTAAACAGGAAGCAGCACTGGACACAGGAACTGATACAGAGCGCTTGAATAATATCTTCCCTCCTGCACATGTGGGCATTAGCAGCATTATAGTAACAGCTGTAAGCAGAGACAACAAGGTCAGCAACGCTTGTAACTCGGAAAAGGGTCACGTGACGGGGCGTGACGGATCAGGGAAGGATGTGTCATGACTAGTAAGACCCCAAAAGTGAACATCTGCATCGTTTTTAAAAGTCTTTCCGGTCAGACCAAAACACAACCCCAGAGTTTAAATCCAAAATGAGATCAGCAGCGTTTTCAATAGTCTCTGTTTTAGGCGCTCAAAAACACCTTAGCGTGAACGCACAAATGTAGTTATGCGTTTTAAAATGAAAACACATTAGTGTGGCTGTAGCCTGAGTCCTGGATGACAGCTAATTTTGAAATCTGTGAACGTTGTATTGAAACACATTATGTAGATTTAGTCTTCCTTTGTTTTACTCTGAAAAGCTGCTTGGTTCTTGGTGTATGTAAAGTCAACATAAACAAAACAGCTAATTTAGATTTGCGCATTGAAGCTGTTTCACTTAAAGGCCGTGTTACACAACAAACCCTCATCCATTTCAACTATATTATACGACTGAATATTTGACAGTTGATTAGTTATTTGTCTGATGGGTAGGTAATCCATTACCAGTTTTGGGATATGGATATTTGTTTTTTTCAACCCCTTGGTATTACAAATATGCATAAAACCTTTTGGAAAATGCTTTTTATTTAAAAACAAATGTACTTACAACAATACTAAATAACAAAATCCTTAAAATGAGCATCTTTAATGAAATCGAGGGACAGGCTGCAGTGCTATGGTGTCAATCACAGTCGAGAACGGAAAAATGTCTGGCTGAGTCCTGCCCAAGTCATTTCATGGAAATGAGCAGAGCCAGAGTCCTCATTGCCGTTGCTTATGTCGGAGCGAAACCCATGCGGGGATCCGACCGGAAGGGCTGAGAGGACGCCTCCGCAGCAGGATGCATTACACGGGCTTGCAGCCGCGTACTGCTGAGATTGGCGTGAGACGGGCAGCAAACGTGACTTTGACACACGACACACACAGGAATGATGGACACAGCAGCCTCAAAACAGCGCCATTAGGGTGGAAAAGGAAAGACACTGAGTGCAGACGATGTGTGTGCTCCATCCACACAAGGATTAAAAACAGCACTACAGGGCTTTGTTTGAGGGAAGCCTCTGATTGTGTTCAGGAAATGTGCCCCTTTAATGACAAGAGTTTGTGCTGCCAACTAACCGAGAGGTTAAAGCGCTCCGGCGGGATAGGCCTACTACATTAGGGAGTGGGAGTATCAGTGGGACTGCTGATGCAGAGGGCTCTGACCCAAAAAACGTTTGTCCAACAAAAAAGTTGAACCTGACTCAACGCTTGTCGAAACGCAAACACAATGTGACGATTGATTTATGTGACGTTTAATGTAACTACTGCAGTGTTTTTTTTTTTTTGTTGTTGTCTAATAAGCCTCCAAACTCATGAATCTGCTACTCAAACTGGATTTCCTGGACTTATTCGCTCCTGGACAGTGAACTGGAGTCAGTGAACACAGCACCGTAGCTGCTACAGTAACTCTCCTGACGGTGAACTGGAGACAGTGAATGCAGCACCATGGCTGCTACAGTAACTCTCTTGACGGTGGACTGGAGACAGTGAATGCAGCAGCAGGGCTGCTACAGTAACTCTCCTGACGGTGAACTGGAGACGGTGAATGCAGCACCGTGGCTGCTACAGTAACTCTCTTGACAGTGAACTGGAGTCAGTGAACGCATCACTGTAGCTGCTACAGTAACTCTCCTGACGGTGAACTGGAGACAGTGAACGCAGCACCGTAGCTGCTACAGTAACTCTCTTGACGGTGAACTGGAGACAGTGAATGCAGCACCAGGGCTGCTACAGTAACTCTCTTGACGGTGGACTGGTAGACAGTGAATGCAGGCACCGCTTGCGCTGCTACAAATTTTGCTAGTTTACAGTTAATAATCGGTTAACGAGCGTCAGTAATTAGCATCCCTAGTTGTGTTTTCAACAAATGTGAGATGATGTCCTTTTGATGCAGTGTATATATCACCATATCGTATCATATCATACAAGGGTTTGCATGCTATCTAACAAAAAGTTATTCCTCATTTTCTGTGCGTTTTCCTGCGAATGTCCAACAACATGTTTCAGTTACAGTCTTTTCAAAATAAATTTCAATTTCACAGGAAACAAGCTGGTTAGGTTTAGCAAAAGATCGTAGTTTGGGTTAAAATAACTACAAAAGTGACGTAAATTAAGCACTTCTGGTTTCACGTGGGACACAAACAATGGTCTCCTGGGTGAAAGTCCTGTTTTTTGACCCAAACATCCACCCTGACCTCCTCCCTCGCAGCTTTTGTTGATCTTTATACTTCATGGTTCAAGATTATGTGGATTACATACAAATTTTGTGGGATATACAGTTTTCACATGATTTTTTGCAGGTATAACCACAAGCAGTGTTTGAGACCAGCCTGTTTGATGAATAGGGCTAAAAATTAAATATCTGTAAGGTTTGTCTGTCTAATTTTTTATTCTTCCAGGATTTTTTGCTTTTATTCAAAGAAACAACATCATCCAGTAGGCTGATCTATTTATAAAATGAAAAAGAGGTCAACCATTAAGATGTCATGAGATGAATTTACATCTTCACTACAGTCAACCTTGTACAAACTACAACATCACTAATGGCTTTTCAGTACATGTAAAAATAGGCATTATTCACCTCTTTAAATCACTAAGAACAGAATTCAGCTGTTAAATCAACAGGAGCGTTTTATGCTCTCTGTCTGTTCAACACGTTGCATAATGTAATCAGACACAACAGCTGAGACATGAAAGAGCAGACAGTAAATCAGACATGTTAAATGATGTTTGAACATCATCACAGACTTGTTAAATCACAGAGTTTCAGAGGAAGAGAGGGCTTGCTTCCTTTGGTTTATACATATTTCCTGTAGAGAAATTAAGGATTCAGGGCAGACGATGACGGCGAGATGCAACCCAGAGGATGAATGTTGGGATAAAGCTGAAGACAGAGCGGTAGCTTTAGGTAGCTCTGTCGGCCTCCAGGGAAAGAGAGATTTCATAATCATTTTGTTTTGGACTTCAAGCTTTTCAGCGTCTTCAGACGGATGTTTGTGAGTGTGAAGGCTTAAAAAACACAAAGAGAGGCTGAGTGGTGGCAGGAACATTTACTCAAATACTACTTAAAGGACCAGCCCGTTATTTTTCTTTTATGTTATTCTGTAGTAGGGATGTTAATAATTAACCGTTAAACCGACATTAAGCATTTTAACCAATTAAAGCTATCAACTTCCAGCTGAGGAGTTGTAGCTTGTAGCCTCGTAGCATTTAGTCAAGGACAAGTAAACTGTACGCACACTGTCTGCTACAGCTACGTTCACAGCTATAACACCACCAACTAAGCCACACTCACCGCCGCTGCACACAGTCTGTCGGAAACTCGTTTAAGTTACACTACAGAGGGCACAAAGCTACCGGAAACACGAGCAGCTGCTAACGTAGCACAAAAACACACACACACTGTTTGTTGGACAGTCGCTATTATTATGATACAGACTCACAGCTGACAACCTGCTAAACTAAACCAAATGTGCTGTGGAGACTTTTACTGGGAAAGTGGCTGCTACAGTAACTCTCCTGACAGTGAACTGGAGACAGTGAACGCAGCACCACCCACAAATAACGCTCCAAACATACACTAAATTTTGGTGAGGAAAAACTGTTAAGGCCATTTTCAAAGGGGTCCCCTGACCTCTGACCTCGAGATGTGTGAATGTAAATGGGTTCTCTGGGTCCCCACCAGTCTCCCCTTTACAGACATGCCCACTTTATGATAGTCCCAGTGAGTCTGGATCAAGTCATAGTCAAGTCAGTACACTGACATTGTTATGCTAAACACAGAACCTGTGAGGGATTCTGGACAATATAATAAACAAATAATAAATATAAACACACAAATGCATAAAGCAGAATATTAGTTCACTCCCATGCTGATAAAAGAATTAAATACTTCTCACTTTAAGGTACATTTTGAACAGATAAAAAAATGTGTGATTAATTTGCGATTAATCTTGATTAACTATGGAAAATCATGCAATTAATCACAATTAAATATTTTAATCGACTGACAGTCCTAGAAACAAAATGGGATGCAAACTTATAGGTATATGCCAAGCAAGATTTCAAAAGGAATACAACTGAACTAGACTTACTACTTACTATTAGTCACGTAACCTCAACACATTTAAAGCTGTACACACTAAATATAGCCGTTATATCGCTCTCTTCAAAGCCACCAGACTCCATTCACAAAAACAGAAATTATACCTCTCAGAATAAAGGAGTGAAATCTGAACTAACCCTTTCAGTTATTTACAAACTTAGCACAACTAATGAAGCCACAGCTAGTGCTAGCGCTCACATTATTAATAACCTTATTGAGGTTTCTTTGGGGGGGGATTTTGGGGGGGATTGGTTGTCTTTTTTTTTTTTTTTTTTCTCTTTGTGCCCTGCGATGGACTGGCGACCTGTCCAGGGTGTACCCTGCCTTCGCCCTATGCCAGCTGGGTCGGCTCCAGCCCCCGCACCCCTACGGAAGCGGTCAGGGGGGATGGGGTCTTTGGTAACCTACATCACTGTTTTTTGTAAATGGATGTGTGAGAACACAAGTCAATCTTGAATTTTGAGTTTTATCTTTTCTTTCTCTGCTATCTGATTTTACATTCAGCCTCAGATAAAGTCACGAAATATGGCTGCTGTGAAGTTAAGTCAAGTTTATTCGTATAGCAAATTGAAACACAACTGGAGTTCACCAAAATGCTGTCTAACTTAAAGTGAACAGTGAGTGAAATATCATCAACAAAGGCAGCAAAACATCAATTGACTGCAATGGAAAAATATAAGGCTAAAATCTAAAACCGAAACAGAGTAAAAAGCAATCAGCTTTTTAATGAACACTTAAAAATGTCCTTCCTTCAGCTCAATGACTTTTAGACATTATCTAAAGAGCTTGAGAGAATTTTCTCAGCCAGTAGAGGAGCATGTAATCCCTCTTTTGTTGGCTCCTAAACATTTTATCTGCAGCTTTGGAGATTTTCACGCTTCATTATTTAATTTTCTCCAATTTTGAGGATTTAAAACTGTGACGATTTTCACTTTTAATTTTGACACTACAGTACATTTTACTGCTAATAGTATTTGCACACTTTTACCAAGTAGAAATGTCAATGCAGGACTTTTACTTGTAATGTCATTCCATTGTGGCATCAGTGCATTGACTTGAGGGAAGTGGTGGGTCCTCGAGGCATTACTCTGCCCGTGTGCGGTGCACCAACACACGCTGATAACGGCGGTGTAGGACGGGCGAGCGCTTCCTCTCGCAGGAAGTCAAAACTCAGAAACCGCGGGGAAGCAGCAGAAAGCAATAGCATTTGTTCTAACATTTTTGATCACCCCTGCTACTGTGCAGAAATGGGTCACGGCTGCCAGAGACGCATCAAACATGTTGTAGTCGTCTGAGTCAGTGGAATCTCTGATGGGCCTTTTTCACCACGCTGTCAACACCGCTCCACGATTTCAAAGCCGACGATGTTTTAGTGCTGAGGAACTAAAAAGTTTTTTAGCCTTTCCACTTTTCTGCTCATTTATGATGACTGATTGTCTCACTTCTCGCCCGGAGTCACTGTTTCTTTCTGTTGTTGCTCCTGTTTAGGTGAAACAAAAAGGTTATTTTGCATCGAATATACCTCTCCACTGCGTGATTCATCATCTGTAATCAGCCCAACACTGCGAGCTAAAACAACTTTACAGGCTCATCCTGGGATGCACAACCAAACTGTGTGATGAAAACACAATGGAGAGGGAGGAAGCGGCTCCTGCGCTCAATAACCGACCACCTATTTTCTTCTCCATAAGAACTCTAAAACCCAATTACACAAAGTCTGGCTCCCATTCAGATTCAGAGTGTCTGGGGGTGCGATAGATTTGGCATTGAGCTGCAGTCTAAAAACAGAGAAATCGCTAGCAGGATCTTGATACGGCCGTGATCGACCGATTACATTTGACTGAAGAAAAGTCTGAAACAAGCAAGGTGAGTGTCAGTTGATATGTCTTCCTTTAGAAAAAATAAGACCTTCAGAGGATAAATTCAGGATAAAAAATTAAAGACAGAAAGGTAATTTGGGTTTCTCATGAAAATTACACTCAAATGACATTGGTCAGACAACATTTGAGCAACAGACATTAACGCATTCACAACACCAGGTATTCATTTTGAGTGGAGAGAGTACCGGAGTAACACCGGCTCCTACAGTACACAGAGTGTTGCATTAGAGGTTGTTTGTAGCCCCAATGTTGCTAGGAGTCTATTTATGTATAGATGTATCAAGAGAACTAGATACAGCGTTGGAGGGGGGGCCCCATTTATTCCTATGAAAGCTGCTCAGTGGCGCATGAAGTCAATGGGTCGACTTCTGGATCTTCTGGGTCGTCCGGGTCTTTCTGGGCCCTATTGCATGTCAGATAAGCGCAGTAGCGTACGCTCTGCCACATGATTTGGTCATGGGGTCCCAACGTCAAGGTCTGCGTCCCCATAGACATTAACAGAGGAAGGAAATAACTCTGGATTCAGCTATTAGTGCATTTTACAACTTTTAGGACATGCTGATTTAAATAAGGACCATTGGAGTGTTCGTACTGGGCAGTTACAGATGTCTCTTTCTCAATGTAAGTCTATAAGAAAAAGTCTTTTTGGGCCAGATGGCGTCACATGATGGACATGGAAGTTGCACTTTGGCCACTATGAACATTGGGATCTCTTCCTGGGGGCTTATGTTTATAATAATGTATTTTAGCCTTCCCTTAAAGTTTCACTTCAGTAGTTTCCAAAAGAGAAAATAAATTCCTGATCAGTAAAGACAATCTGAAAGTGTCTCTCAACATTTTTACTACAGAAACAGACCAAATAAAAACATGTATGGAGAAATAACCCTGCAAAAATCAAAAATAAATGAATCACTCAATAAATAAATAAATAAATAAATCATTAAATAAATCTTTAAATGCACCAAAACACTATCTAAGCCTAATGTAGGCATTAATTATTTGAAAAAATGTGACTTTATTATTATTGTGAATTATTTACATTTGTATTAAATCTATCTACTCTTCTATTTACTTCTATTTATTTATACATTTATTTTAAATTTACTTTTGCATTTATTTTTAAATCAATTAATTATTAATAAATGTATGAATATATGTATGTGCATATGTATTTATTTATTAATAACTATAGACTTATTTATATATCTGTATGATCTCCTCTTTGCATATACCCCCTATTTAGTTCTGTATTCTTTTCTTTCTTTATACCAGTACATTTATATATATTTATATTTTTTGTACTCTAGATCATAAACAAACTACACATATGTGGGATTTAAGTTCTGCTTTAAAGGAAGCGCTTCATGTGTCTCCTTTACAGGAGAAACAAGGCTTCAAGGATGAGGACTATCTTTTTCAATCTTAACTTCAAAAACTCTTCTTACAAAAACAGATTTTGAAAGCAGAGGATCATTTTATAATCAGGCTCATCTTATTTTCTGGTACATATGTTGTTTATTCCCCCACTGATTTAACATCAAGCTGGAGAGAAATCATATAACATATCTTACGAGTTGTGAAGTGACGTCACTCATTGGTTTGTGGACAACGGTTTTGAAGCCTCAAGTTCAGCATTTTGGCCGTCGTCATCTTGGTTGCAACCAGAAGTGACAGAGAGAGAGGGGAGACTAAAATGAATGAAAACACACTGTGAAAGGGTTAGAGTTGTAAGACAAAAACACAGACAACCTATCAATCACAAGGTAGCCCCGCCCTAATGCATCCCCTGCTTTATGGTCTATTTGACTCTACATGGGACCATAATTTACTAAATAAACATCATGTTGTATTGAAGAAGAGTTGAAACCAGCGATTGAGACCAGAAACTCATGTTTACAATGTTTACTGAGGTAATAAATCAAGTGAGAAGTAGGCTCACTTTCCCATAGACTTCTATATAATCAGACTTATTTTAGCAGCCAGAGGAGTCGCCCCCTGCTGGCTGTTGGAGAAAATGCAGGTTTAAGGCACTTCAGCATTGGCTTCACTTCTCAGACCCAGAGGTAGCCACCTGGTAACAACAGGAAAAGTACTACAGATATTTGAGTTTTGGTGTAGTAGTCGTAGTAGAAGTAGTCCTGCACAAAAAGTAAATCAATCAATCATAGATATAGAGCATATGAAAATTCATTTCACAGCTTTGTTTACTGAACTGAAGCATGCTTTTCTGTAACAGATGCATAAAATTAGGAAAAGTCCTGAAGTATAATGCTGATAAAACAATGTTAGGTATGTTTTAAGCAATCCGAGAGGATTTATCAGCAGACTTATCACATTCCAGATGTCATTGCAATTCTTTAAGCTTCAACTATTTCAACAACAGGTCTCAACATTTCACCTGTGAAATTGATGCTTCATTGTTTTTGTTCATTGTTCTGGCATCTCATCGCCGTGAAATTAAGATCTCACAGATTGTGACAGCATGAAATAAAGAAAAGAAAAAAAAAAAAAAAAAACTGTGTGTTTTAATCAAACTTCAGTGATGAAATGCTGATGCACTTCCTGGCTGTGGTTTGCTGAGCTGCTGCCAGCACCATCAGCACAGGTGGCGATCACGGCGGCCAGCAGCGGTGGAGTGATTACGGTTCAGGAGCTGAGTGGATGAACCGGCCGGAGCTGAGAGC
This sequence comes from Pterois miles, assembly GCA_947000775.1. Lineage (NCBI taxonomy): Eukaryota > Metazoa > Chordata > Actinopteri > Perciformes > Scorpaenidae > Pterois > Pterois miles. The sequence goes on along the minus strand of CAMQGK010000242.1, from coordinate 4,372,749 downwards.
TACATGTCGCTTCAGTGGAGCTGATCAGTCTGAAAGGTTTTCACCTGATGTGACATTAATGTGCTGATTGTCAATCTCTTAAATGACTTCACTTGGAGGACTTTATAATGTGGCTGTGAGGAAACATCGTTGCTGCTTTCATCCTGCAGTCAAAGTCTCTCCGTCACTGCTGCAGCTCTTAAGTGCTGGCAGCGATTTTCTTGTCATTGCATTCTGTCGCCATCAATTTCACTAAAAACTGTTTCTGCCACGTTGAGAATTTCAGACAGATGAAGCAACTTTGGAACCTGGACATTTATATTTTAACAGCATCCTGTTTTTAATGGACGGTTATTTTCTGTAATAAGATGAATCTCTGGTTGGTAGTTTACAGCTGATGACATTTTCCTCAACAATGTTAGTTTTGTTGGAATCCAACACAACTGGTAGTCACAGATTAACAATGGTGAGCAGTGGGGCAATGTAACTAAGTACATTTACTCAAGTACTGTACTTAAAGGGCAGGTCCGTCTGTGTGTTGTTTTTAAAAAATGGAAACACCCACTTCACCATGAAACAACCAGTTATTGGTTAGCAAAGTAAGCTAATTAATAAGGTTATATATAATATGACCACTAGCACTAGCTTAGTCAACATTAGCTGTGTTAAGTTTGGAAATAACTGAAAGGGTTAGTTCAGATTTCTTGAAGCAGGGTTGCATGAATGGTCAGACGGGGCCGTCTGACGGGGAGGTGAAGCTATATTTGAAATATTTTCACTACTTCACCTCACCATCAGACGTTTCTGACGGTGAACTGAAGCTTGTTATATCACTGTCTTCAAAGCCACCAGACTCCATTCACAAAAACAGTAATTTTACATCTCAGAAAAGGGGAGTTGCTGGTCTACTGCTGCATCCATTGGTCCGTTAGTTAGGGTTAGGTGACTTTCTGATCTGAACTAAGGGATAATGTAGATGGAGTCGGTCATTGTTGTGAAATAAACTCAGGGTTTATTTAAACCCTGAACTGCCTGCATAGCAACAGTGTGTTATACAAAGCAGTGGTCAGCTTTAAAGAAATAACAGCACCTAGACTGCTGTAATTAAGATAAGATAAGATATTCCTGACCAATCAGAAACGAGTATTCAACAAAGCTGTGTAATAAAACACTACGTTGTTTATCTTCCTGCCAGCTGGGAGCACACTGACCGCCATCTTAGTTACTGTATGTAATGTTAAAATAACTAAAAGGATGTATAGATACTGTACATGTAACAGCGTCATCATGCAGACACCCACGTCTGGTCACCATGTGGGTTAGGGAAGCCACAGGATGATATATAAACCTAAAATAATAATAATGATAATAATACTGGACTTGCCCAGACCTACTACTTATAGTCCTGTACATCTCAGAGTGAAATATTGTACTTTTTGTACCAGTACATTTATTTATTGTAGTTTACTGCTTACATATAAAAATATATAATGCAGCACTATACTAATGTACTATAACTAATTTACCCAATAGTATATAAAGTATCTAGAATTGGCTCCACTTTGACAAACTACAACATTAAAATGCTCTTATGTGTATTTTTTGTATTTTGTGCTAAAAAATTTTACTTTTTATTTTTATGTTTTGCTGATAACACTGTACATGTACTTTTACTTGAGTAACAATTTGAATGCAGGTAGTAGTAGTATTTTTAGACTGTGGTATTTCTACCTTTACAGTAAAGGATCTGAGTACTTTTTCCAACACTGACAATAAGTACTGAACTAATCATCTGTCATTCTTAGATTTTATGATCAGATGACAGACAAGAGTCTTTGCATCTAGTTTTTCAGGTTATAGTTGGACAGATGACACTGAGATAATACTGAATCCATCCATATGACTGTTAGATATAAACAAGGATATAATAGTTAATGGCACAACACCTGGTTTTCCCTAAATGTTATTATTGATACTGTACTGATACAGTATGCAATTATTAATCTGAATGCTTCATAGGAATGTGTTCTGTGATGTTACTTGTCAAATAATTAATTAAACTATTAACATGAATATTTAATAAGACTGTTTTCAGACTGACACGGTCCCTGCTTGACACACCGAAGTCTCCTCATTCATTTCAACACAACGACAGCTTTGGCAGCGTGGTGCCGATGCCGAGGACTCTGGCAAAAAGAAAAGCACAGTCGTCCAGGAACAAAAAAGTTGAAAATGGCCCAATTTTTGGCCACAAACACAATGCTTCATCATCCAGCAACACACAATGTTGGCCAGTCAAATACTGTATGTGCAGGTGCTCATTCCTGATAAACAAACTTTTTTGCAGAAACTCTACTGTTTACCAGATGATTGCTGAGGCAGAGGATGAAATGATTACCACTATGATGACTTTCAAGAGTTGCAGAATACTTTCTTCCAGATTATAATCTACTGTGCAGCGTTTTGGCATCTGATGAGCCTTTAACCTCATGGATCTGTTAATCATCCTGGACTTCATGGAGCATATTAGTGTCATACGTGTCAGTCAAACAGTGAAAATGTGAAGGTCTTTTCTATAGCTGTTACTGATTCAGTCTCTCTTTCAAACTCTCAAACCAGAGATGGCAAATGAATGTTGAACAGTGAAGAACCAAAAAAGATGCTTTGGATGAGTTTAATTTTGTTGAATCTGAATGAAGTGTTTCGATGATCTATGAGGTAAAATTACTGTTGTGTGATTCGGGTCTGGTGGCTTTGAGGAGGCCATCTTAATGGCAACTGTATTGTCCTACAAACTAGGGACGATAATAATTAACCGTTTAACTGATAGCTGACATTAAGCATTTTAACCGATTAATGCTATCGGTTAAAGGGTTTGAAGAAATGTTAATAGTTAATTAAAAATCTGAGAAGAACGTAGAGGAGCGGCTCGTCACTATCAGGAGAAAAGCTGGTCCACCTTTTGGTCCACCAAAAGCTGGTCCACCAAAAGCTGGTCCACCTTTTGGTCCACCAAAAGCTGGTCCACCAAAAGCTGGTCCAGCGGCGCAGGTACAGGAAGTTGGCTCTGGAGTTGTCGTGTGTAGCCTCGTAGCATTTAATCACCAACAAACTTTACACACTGTCTGCTACAGCTACGTTCACGGCTATAATGCCACCAACAAAGCCACACTCACCACCACACGGTCTGTGAAGTGAAGGACCTCGGGGTCTTGTTCGCGAGTGAGGGGACGACGGAGCATGAGATTGGCTGGAGAATCAGAGCAGCGGAGGCAGTACTGCAGTCGCTTTATCGCATCATTGTGACAAAGACAGAGCTGAGTCGGAAGCCGAAGCTCTCGATCTACCGGTCAGTCTTCATTCCTACTCTCACCTACAGTCGTGAGGGCTGGCTCATGACCCAAAGAACTAGATCGCAGGTACAAGTGGCCGAAATGGGTTTTCTCAGGAGGGTGGCTGGCGTCTCCCTTAGAGATAAGGTGAGAAGCTCAGTCATCCGTTAAGGACTCGGAGTAGAGCCGCTGCTCCTTTGCGTTGTCAGGAGCCAGTTAAGGTGGTTCGGGCATCTGGTAAGGATGCCTCCTGGGCGCCTCCCTAGGGAGGTGTTCCAAGCACGACCAGCTGGGAGGAGACCCCAGGGAAGACCCAGGACTAGGTGGAGCAATTACATCTCCACACTGGCCTGGGAACGCCTCGGGATCCCCCAGTCAGAGCTGGTTAATGTGGCCCGGGAAAGGGAAGTTTGGGGTCCCCTTCTGGAGCTGCTGCCCTCACGACCCGACGCCGGATAAGCGGTTGAAGATGAGCGAGCGTGATGAGTGAGATAACATTAATTGCATGCTTCATATGTTGATAACTTATAATAATTGTCCAAATCTCTGTTTATTTTATTATTATATATTCACTTCAATGCATCGCATTGGAAACAGGAGCAAAAATTAACATGTCCATCACTGCCGATCGGAGCTGGAGTCGAAAATAATAATAAAATTTGAGTCATTTGTCCTGGGAATGAATGCAGATTGTGATCTTTTACACAGAAGACATAAGCCAGATATTAGTGGGTTTTTTTTTGTCCAAGTAAATGTGAGGGGTTTTTTTCTCCTTGTTTTTCTGTGTTACTCTTTGAGACTTTTTGGTTCGCTCCGCTGGTCACATGTAAACATGGTCTTTCATACTTCTTTCAGACTCAGGGAACATACAAGATGTCCTCAACTCAGCTTAATGGAACTTAATAGTCTATGAGTTTTTCCATTAAAGGGCAACACTTGAAGAAAACAGACATCTGTCTATAAAAAAATGTATACAGGACACAACACAGGGAGGCTATTTTGGCAGGCAGCCTCTCTAGAAGCAGTAATCCACAGTGATTGAACTGTGACAGCCGAGTTAAAGCTGTACAGATGACACTGCTGAGCTCCGTCTCTCATTTAGCTGCTGTTCATTCATCAGCTTTTCCCTCTTCAGACAACAAAAACAGACTGTTCCTGCTGAAACTGCATTCGTCCTTTCATAAAGTGTAAAAACATAATCGAGATGATGCTTTGGATAGTCAGGAATAGATTTGAGCTCCCGAGAAACATCAGCAAGTGTGGCAAGTGTGACATCTGTGCCGCCATGCGATGTTAATGATGACTTATAAAATGGATGCTCCTTGTCAGCTCTGATTGGCTGCGCTGAATCCGTTGTTAAACACCCAATAAATGCACACCTGTGACCGCATTAATGCTAATTTAAATGTTAATGTGCCAAAAGGAAGATCTGATTGGAGCTAAACTGCTTGATGGAAGGATTCACTTATTATTATTGCAGCGGGATAAGAAAATGGTTTCATTTATTGAGCATTTCTGTGTTGCAGCCTTTGTTTAAGAAATAAAAAGCCAGCATGGTGTCAGACTTCACATCTCCAGCTTTCATCGCTTCAAGCATCATCACATTACCAGTAACAAGAGGGACTGTGGATCTATTAACAATACAGTCAGTCAGTTATCATATATATATATATATATATATATATATATAGAGAGAGAGAGAGAGAGAGAGAGAGAGAGAGAGTGAGAGAGATGTATTTTTTATGGTTCCTGCCTTTTCTTGCTTTGCTGAAATGATCTATGTGTCAAGAGCTGAAACAATTACACAAGTCCACAAAGTCGGTCTGTGGTGCAGCGCTGCGAAATGTCAGCATGTTGACATCACTGATTAGAGGGTTTCGCTCTCTGGACTCTTGTCTTTGGGGGAGAACGGCGCACCACCTCCTCCTCCTCAATTACTTCAAAACACAGAGGCGAGGAGGAGATGTGAGGGGGAAGAGAAAAGAGGGGAGACTGGAGGAGCATAAAATTAAAGAATAAGCCACAAGAGGCCACACAGATTTAAGAAGAAAAGTCTGTTTAAAATCCGGTTAGCTGATTTAACATCGGCCGTCAAAGTGGCATATTGCCTCCGTAATGAAAAAGACTGCAGTATTATAAATGATAAAGTTAGTATCTGCTGTTGACTAATAAAACAGCAGTGATAGACAGAGGTGAGGAGTCGCAGCGTGGTGTGAGAGCAGCAAGTGCATGGAAAATGAGAGAAATCTGCTTCCCCCGACATGAAAAGCGTACATGAAGCAGGCAGCAGCGCATACAGTCAGAGGTCTGACAGTGAAATTGTCAAAGTGCGGAGGCTGAGCTGCTGGATCAAAGTGTGTATTTACCTTCAACTCCAGTGACCTGACTTAAATCCCAGCGCACGCCAAGAAGGTTTCCACAGTCGGGGAAGTTTTCATTTGAAATCAAAGGTGAAGCTCGTATGACTCCATCAAACCAGACTCTTCCTCCTCCTCAACCGAGGAAACCAACTTTCACTGACTCGCTGTTGTATCGCTGCCAATACATGAAAATTATAGTGTGTCCAGTTGCAGCCCGGACGCACTAATTGGCGTATGAATGAAAAGGTAATCGCAGGTCATTCTGCTTGTAATAAGTCAGTCTGTAGTGACTGCAATGTAAATGCATCCATGTAAATATTGATCTATCGATGTAGAGTTTGAGGGGCCACTGAGCATTTGGGACTGAGAACATGGTCTTTTTTTAATGTAGAGCTTTAGTCGAAAGCACATTTACTCAAGTACTTTACTGAAGTCAGGTAGTGTGAGGTAGTGGTACTTTACTTGAGTATTTCTAGTTTCTGCTACTTAATACTTGTACTTCACTACAGTTTATAGGGAAATATTGTATTTGTTACACCACTACATTTATCTGACAGCTGGAGTTAGTAGATAGTTAGAAGATTAGGATTAAGAGTTTAATAAAAACCTGTGGTGCTTTATGACATACTGTATGTACACATATACACTGTATATAATGTATATATAGAGTATTGAAAATTGTGCGTGCAAAATAAGAACGATGTTCTTGCTTTTGGTTTCATTTGTATGCCATGAAAATATTATGGGTGCCAAACCAAACCGTGAAAAACCGTTCTGTGAGCAAACCTAATCACAGACTTGTTGAATTGATTTCACCACTATGAAATACAGCCCAGGTAATTACATAATGAGTTGCCAGAGAGATAGAAGAGGCTGTTATCTGAACATAGGCCTCCTTGACCATTAAGTAACCTGCCTTATTTCGTGTAGAAAGTCTGTATTATGCTGTCATATAGTATATAAATTACTATCAGTCACTTTTCAATTACTATCATTACTATCAGTCAATTAATCTATCTATTTATTAGAGCTGTCAAATTAAAATATTTAATTGCTAATTAAGCACACATTTTTTTATTTATTTAATAGTCTTGTCAGCATGGGAGTGGGAATATGCTGCTTTATGCAAATAAATGTATGTATTTAATATTAGAAATCAATTAACAACACAAAACAATGACAGATATTGTCCAGAAAACCTAACAGGTACCGCATTTAACGTAAAAAAAATATGCTCAAATCATAACAGCTGTCATTTATATTTATTTTAGGCAGAGAAAGGTCAAGAAATGTGTAAATTAAAGTGTAAATAATAGTGACAATCTACAATTTAAAAAGAATAAAATGCTTTTATTCTGCATGTTTCAGATAATATTTCAGAATAAAAGCCTCATGAAGGAATTCAGTCTACAGAAAAAATGCCTATATATATACATATATACACACACACACACACACACACTGGCCACTATGACAGATGATCTCTGGGAACTGCAGCACAAAAATAGCATCGAGTTCCAGCACTGCTGCAGAAAACACTCAGCAGGAAAAAAGCAGGAGTGTAAATGTTCATGTAAAAATAGAATATAGATGGAAATGTAAAAACCATAAAAAAGGGTGCAAACTCCATCTGCTGATGACAATTATATCAAACGCTAAAAACTCCACAAACTGTTTTAACTGCAGTGACTCAGTAATTACAGAGGCTGCACATGGATGAAGGGACAAAAAAAATAAACAGGATCTGGCAACTTTCCAAAATAAAGTTTTTTTTCGTATTATTTGTCATTAAGCATATGTTTCCGTCCTAAAGTCTTATTTCCACGCCAGAAAAATCTACTAAGGAGGTGATTTTTTCCTGTTTTGCATACAAATGAACTTGTTGTCATTTTATTCACCTTCCTACACTGATCTGCATCGTTTTGTTTTTGTTTTTTTCAAAGAATGTTAATTTAAATCCTTAAACAAAGAAAACTGCACTGGGAACAAACCAGTGGCATCTGCTCGCCTCATTGACAGACTTTTTACTGTCAATAAATCTGATGAAAACACCAAAACCCAAAATGAATTGATCCTACTAACCAGTATTGTCTGTGTATATATATCTTCCTCCTATCATAGAGCTCCATTGTTGCCCAGAAACACATCAGTGAGTCATACTGCTGCTCTGGGTGACATCTTCCTTCATTACCATCAACACTGTAGTTTATTCTGAGTCAATCCCATATACACCGTCTTGCTGACACTAATACTCCCAAGAGACCCAAATGCTTTATTTACTCCTGTCTTGCTCATGAAATGACACTATAGATGTGTGAGCTGAAGATCATGATGAGTTTGGGGTGAGAGACACAGAAATAGACAAACACATTGCAGGTTTTGGTCGTTCAATGGGAATTGTTGACGATTATAAAAACGCAGAAAGACACCAGCCTCATCTTTTAATTAATATGTATTGAAGGCACAGTATGAGACTCAATTTATTGGTGTTTAACAGGGCTCAACACTAAAAGGAGCTTAAATCAACTTTTGGATGCAGAAACTGAAAATGCCGTTGCCATTTTTAGTCACCTTATACAGTATGTTGAGTAATTGAGATACTACATTAGCTTAATCATGAAAAAAATGTTTCTTAAGTGTCATCTGTTAAGGTGTTCACACATCCTTCAAACATGCACCTGACACAACAGCTGATTAAATGGTCATTATCAGTCGTTATAAGCACCATAGACGTTTTGAACACAAATAAACAACAAAACCACTTTAAGTTCAGGGCACAGATAGTGTTTTGGCTTAAAATAACATTTGATAAGTGAAACATATAAATACTAAAATGAAGCCACCGGCAACCCTAGCAGCTGCCGCTAACTGCTATACAGTCCAGCTGTTGCACCGCTGCAAGGGAGGCACAAATCTTGTTGGTTAACGCTTAATAACCGGTTAGCGAGGGTTGGTTAGCGGTTACATTTTTCTTTTTCAAAATTAGCATCCCTATTTAGAACCGTCAAAAAATCAGGGCTTTGCGGACGATTGTCAGGGAATCAGTCCCAAAATCACCTGGAGTCTTGGGTAGTGTGAACCCGTTTTGCTGTTTGCTGCCCCTATTTTTTATATGTTAAGTGGTCGTCACTGACGGCAACCAAAGGCCGCTAATTATTTGCCAATATCTCAACATAGTTGCCAATGCTAACCTAACAGCAACCAGTCTACAATAAAACAAATGACATTAAATGTGCTCATTAAAAAGTCACCCTTCAACAGTGGATAAAAAGGTTTTCACTGGGTAAAACGTAAAACCAGAAACATGTCTCTTCTATCAATGGCAGCACTTCTAAACTCACACTGTTTATTTCTGGTTAACCTCGTGGTGAAGTCTGGCAGGAAGAGAAAAAGAAGAAAAAAAGATTTATCTGGTACTTTACAACATCTTCTGACACGACGCAGCCAATCAGAGCTGAGCGCCGCTACTAACCACTACATCAGAGAGAGTTAATGGCACGAGGATGATGGAAGTACCCGAGTACTACGAGGCATGAAGAAGAGAAGACATTACATTAAGAGGAGGAGGAGGAGGAGGAGGAGCGGTGTGTGACAGGGGGAGGAAGGAGAAAATGGCGAAGATGGAGGAGGAGGAGGAGCAGGAGGAGGAGATGTTCTGCTGTCTCCACCAGCAGATGCTGAGGGGTCCGACAGCAAAACTCTCCCAGTCCACTGCCAGATAAATAGCTTTACACACACACACACACACACACACACACACACACACACACACACACACACACACACACACACACACACACACACACACACACACAGAGAGAAAACTAAATAAATAGCTTTATACTCAGCAACAGCCAAAGTGGGTCAGACATCAAAGTAGCCACTCGAAAAGCTGCTGGAGCTGTCGACATACACACACACACACACACACACACACACACACACACACACACACACACACACACACACACACACACACACACACACACTTCCTTACTCCAAATTGCTGTTTGAACCGACTACACACTCAACACACACATTTGGAGACACACACTTGTGCTTACTCCAAATTGCCACACTCTTCTTCTCTTCTTTCCGTCCTCACTCTTCTTTCTCTTTGCCACACACACACGCACACACACGCACGCACACACACACACGCACAACGCACACACACACACACACACACACACACACACACACACACACACACACACACACACACACACACACACACACACACACACACACACACACACACACACACAACCTCTTGTGTCTTGTAAATTGCAGCGAGCGGGTGCCATGGCTGACCAAATAACAGCAATCAGGAAGTCTGAGTGCTGAGGGACAAAGGCTGCCGGCCACTTTAGACACACACACTTTGTGAGCAGCAGAGAAAGTGTCCGTTTTCACAGAAACGGCCAATAGGAGGTCAAATCATGTGAAGTACAGTGTCAACACATAGTATGAGGAAATTCAAGCTCTAATAATCAGAAATATTACAATATTCGTAACATATAATGACTGCATAAATTCAAAAGGGGACTCTGGTAGTGAGTCCACCGTATATGGTTCAGCCTCAGTGCTCTCATCAACCTTGTTTCAAGCATCCACAGCAGCTTTCTTCTAACAAGCTCCAATAAACTCACATACACTAAAATACACAACACACTGCACAACACACTACCTGCCCAGCAGACGGACACAGAGGCTTGCTGGAGAAGTAGGTGGACCATCTAGCAGCTAAAGAGCCACATACAAATTCAATAAATACGATAATACACCAGCTGTTTGCTAATTCAACACAGTGATAATATGTCAGGGATGTGTGCCTTTTCGAGCTGGGATGATACACCTCCTGATTTGATAATACAACGATACTTGGGTGTCAATTTGATATGTATTGCCACTTTTACTTTAGAAAATATAAAAAATAATGCATTAAAGGAGGAATCCATTGGTACTCACAACATCATACCAGCTTGTCGTGAAGGAGGTTAAATAACGCTCCAAACTTGCGTTCAATTTTTGTGAGGAAAAACTGGCTCGGCCAATTTCAAAGGGGTCCCTTGACCTCTGACCCCCCAGAATGAAAACGGGTTCTATGGGTATCCACCAGTCTCCCCTTTACAGACATGCCCACTTTTTGATAATCACATGCAGTTTTTTCATGCAATATAAATGTCTCCTATTCTACAATGGTGTATCTGATTATTTCTGCAGACTGTTGTGGATCCAATCAACCCAACTATATTCATGTCATAGTCAAGTCAGCACACTGACACACTGACAGCTGTTGTTGCCTGTTGGGCTGCAGTTTGCCATGTTATGATTTCAGCATATTTTTTATGCTAAATGTAGTATCTGTGAGGGTTTCTGGTAGGGATGTTAATAATTAGCTGTTTAACTATTAACCGTCATTAATAATTTTAACAGATTAATGCTATCAGGTTAAACGATTAAAAGAAATCTAAAAAAATAATTAAAAAGCTGAGCAAAACTCAGAGGAGCAACTTGTCACTATAAGAAGAAAAGCTGGTCCACCTTAAGAGAATCTGAGACAGAATTACAGATACAAGATGGCGGTACTATAACTTCCATGTCCATCATGTGATGAGTGAGTCTTTTTCTCAAAGACTTACATTGGGAAAGTGACGTCTGTAACTCAGTGGATAATTTATTTTTTTGATGAATCAGCATTCCAGTAGAAACAATCTAATAGCCCTTATTTAAATTATTTAAATAGGTTCTACAAGTTGTAAAATGTACCAGTAAATGAATCCAGTTATTTCCTTCCTCCGTTCATGTGGATGAGACCCAGACCATGATGACGGCGTGGCGTTGGGACCCCGTGACCGAGTCAGGTGACCAAGCGGGTGATACTGCATGAGTACCATGTACCCAATGGATGTGGATCCAGATCCAGATGGAAGTCAAGCCATTTCTGCTTCATGTGCCACTGAGCATCTCATAGGAATGAACGAGGCCCTGCCGCCAACGCTGGATCCAGTTCTCTTTATACACCCATGGAACTGAGCGGAGCTGAGGAATCATCGCATTTACTTAACGACGAATAAACTGTACACACACTGCCTGCTACAGTTGCGTTCACAGCTACAATGCCACCAACAAACCCACACTCACACACACACACACACACGGTCTGTTGGAAACTTGCTGAAGTTACGTCGTGCTGACAGAGCATGTGTGTGTGACAACGGTGAGCATGAAGCCACCAGCAATGCTACAGCTGTGAAAGCAGCACAAACACACCGCCTTTCGGACACTCGCTATTGTTACGCCAGGCAAACACACAGCTGACGGCCTCGGAGCTATACTAAATGATGCAGTGGAGAAAGTGGCTGCGTGTGTCTACAGTTACTCTCCTGACGGTGAACTGGTGAATTCCATGTGAAAGACTGGACTACACATTTAACACTGATGGCATTGTGATCCAACTGAAGGATGTACATGCTATTACTCAAGGAATACACTACCTCTTTTTGCCTAAGCTGCTAAGCCAGCTTGGTCCTCAAACAAAACGCCTGGATGGATACTGAAAGGGGCCATGAGTATTGAAGGAATGGTGGAGTCACTGGCAACTCATGAGTGATTCAGAGCCAGGGAAATTGCAAAGGCAGCTGGGTATGATGTTGCAAGATGCCTTCTCCTGGGAATATAGGAGCTGAAGCCCAAATTCTTCCCGGCCATAAAATGCGGCAACCTCAAAAATACAAAAAGGGTCACATGGAAGGTGAATGAGTAGATGGATCATCCCAACTGGCCCAAGTTTCCTCTCTAACAGGAGACATCTGTCTGGAAAGAGAGAGACGTGGCCTGGCTTGGCCAAGAACGATGGAGAGGTCCAAGGACCACAGAATGCCCTGGGTGGAGAAAGCTCTCTTTCGAATACCCTCCTCTCTGACAAAGCTTTAAGTGCTCATTGCAATGACCTTCATCGGCTGCACTGCAACCAGTGATGAATAATGACTTTGGTGCGGGTGCAGGACTTGCTGATCCCACAGGCAAACTCCAGAGTCTGCTGTTTTTGGGAAAAGATCTAATCAGGAAGGTCTCTGGCCTGTTCTTGTGGGGTCTGCACCATTCAATTCCATACAGGATGGGAAAGACGCAAACAGCTGGAAAACCCAACCCTGCAAAACAACAAAAGGAGTTCCACGAACCAGTCCGAGAGCCTGAGGACATTCAGCCCAGGACATGGACATGGACATGGGGCCAGCAGTCATCTCTATCAGCAGGTCCGTGCCTGCTGCAGCTCAGTTCTGCTGGTCGGCAGAGAGATGGACCTCATTGAGCTGGACAACACACTATCACACAGACAGGCCATACTGGCCATACTGAATGCAATATCTCATCAGCAGAGACTCGAGACAAAGACTGGCGTTTTCAGCGCCTCCAAAAACCGCCTAGTAAAACTTGGCTGTGACACTCTATGACTTTCCACTCCTAAGATACAGAATTGGGGAGGGGTGCCCAATTAACCTTTTGCATATAATGGATACATATTTTTCTTTGTAACTACAGAACAAAACGTTGTAGCGACTTGAAAACAACTTCTGTATATAGGTTATTGCGGATGCTCAACACGCCAGTCTTTGTCCCGAGTCTCTTCGACCTTCCGATCCCGAGATACTAAATTGAGGAGGGGGTAAAAACATGGTATCTCAGGAACAAAAACTCGTAGAGACTCGTTCTCAGCATCCCCAAATACCCCCTCCTAGAACATGGTCCCGACTCTCTACAACCTTCCGTTCCGATACTGAATTGGGGAAGGGTACCAGATTGAGTTTTTATCCCCTTAGCCTAATCCCTAACCCTAATCCTAACCCTAACACTGATCCTAAATAGCCTCTTCCCATGACTCTTTCCCTAACCACGCCCCCAACTTACATAGAGTTTGCAGCATGCTTTGCAATTGGCCACGAGTGTTGTACCTACGTACGACACAGTCAAGGTGGAATCCCTCCCATTTTGAGGCGCTTTTCAGAAATCCCTGGAGTCGTGCGGTGTATGGGACACGGGAAATTTTAAACTCTTACTCTTAAGTTAGGGCTGGCTATTGGCAAGAATCTGGCTATATGATACGTGTCATGCTACAGGAGTTACAATTCAATATATTGCAATATACTGCGATACTGAAAGTAAGGAACTATTTTGTGATTTTTTTAGTCTAATTTTAGGAAAACTGTCACGGTGAAGAACAAACCGCCATATGCATAAAATCTGAGTAAAAAAAAAAAAAAAGTTGACTTTTTTTTAAAAACATTTTGCGATGTTCAATTTTTTAAAATATTTTCTTACGCCCTTATTTCAAGACATAAAGGATTTCTTTTTCTGTTCATCCCACACCTCATCATCCACACCTCTCATAATTCACTAGATGATCAATAGCCCATTTTAGGGAAAGTCATTAACTGACAGATAACTGACAGAAATGCCGGGAGACTAGAAATGACCCCTTGGTGGTTCTAGCATTAAGGTTTAGGTTTAAATGTGCTCGAGAGGCTGCTACGTGGGGATAGCCCCACTCTCACAATGACAAAAGCCCAGAGTGGGAAAACAACAAGAGGCATGCCCAAAGCCTTTGGCAATGAAAGTGGATGGCACCAATTTGATGCCAGGTGGGGCTGATTGCCGACTGCACTGCTGCAATTTGATTGGCTATTTGGCAAGTACTGTTGTCATCATTTGCTCATAGTGGCAGAAGTTAGTATTTCTTTAAAGTAAATGATTTGAATACTTCTTTCACTACTGGTAAAAGACATGCAGTCATAGATATTTTGTTTTTTCATACGCATATTTTAAACTATTGAGACATTTACAGACAAGCAACCGTATTTATACAGTTTTTGGGGGGAGACGAGAAGAAAGATTAGTCCAACCAGTTGGAAAAAAACATATATTTTCTTTTGCTTTGGTATATTTACAGTAAGCACATTTTGTTATCCTTGATGTTGCTATTAAAATTTAGCTCTGAGTCTACTACATCAAAACCAGGGAAGGGAGGAAGTAGGAAGCACCAGCATACTTTGATGTACTACAAAGTTACTTAAATATCTATTAAAAACAAAACACTTCAAAACTCTTAAACTGCAACACATTAATCATGAAAACATAAAAACATAATGTACGGATATCTCAGGCTAACCTGAGTCCTAAACATAAACATCAACTCATCCTTAAATAACCCTCTGTAGTTACTCCACTTGCCTCTTTCTGCAGATTTGAGAAGTTTTTATTGAAGTCAAACTTCCCTTTGGGTGCGTTGTCTACAGTAGTACGCTTCTGAATTTAGCTCCAGCAAGCGCCGGTGTCCCAATAACACACACAGGGAGTGATTTATTGTAGCAGACAGCCAGTGTTTTCTCTGTCAGGAGGTTGGTAATGGGAGCCAATTGAAGAGTGAAAGAAACATTGTGTTGCTTTAAGTGTTGGAACTATGGCGAGGAGCGCCGTGCGAATGTGCTGTTCCTTCCTGTCACCCCAGCACACCTCCACAGGATCTGGACTCAGTCTGAAACCGCCCATACAACTGGCTGACAGCCTCACACTCACTGCTAACTGTGTTGTGCAAATTCACGATAATGAATTTAATTTCTTCACTCAGATATTCAGTGGGATGTTGGGTGGAGAGTATAGGTAGGTGGGTAAAGTACAAAATAGTCAACGTATCCTCTGGTGTACTGGCACCTCTCAAAGCTACCGGTACTCTTCTGTCAGATTCTCTGGGAGATTCATAGCAGCGCAATGCCAGCGTATTTCCACCATGCCTCATTAGCCGTATGAACTAGGTTGTTAATATGTTAATGTTAATAATTAACCATTTAACCAACATTAAGCATTTTAACCAATGATGCTTAAAAAAAATATCAAAAAGCTGAGCTCATCACTTTAAGGAGAAAAGCTGGTCCACCTTAACAGAGAGCCGGCACAGATACAGGAAGTTGGCTCTGGACTTCCAGCTGAGGAGTTGTAGCTTGTAGCCTCGTAGCATTTATTCACCGATAAATAAACTGTACACACACTGTCTGCTACAGCTACGTTCACAGCTACGTCAGTTATGCTACAGCAGGCATGAAGCCACCGGTAGCACACAGTCAGACAATCGCTATCGTTAATCCGGGCAGACAAACAGCTGACAACCTGCTAAACTAAACTAAATGTGCAGTTGAGATTTTTAGCTACGAACAGCCTGAGCTTGAGAACACCTTGAAATAGTTCAAACTGAATATTATGTTATCAAAAGGACCTCCAAGACATTTAAATTTCTTTTCTCTTGCTGAAAACTTGTGGACAGCATTCAGAAATAGGTTTAGTCCGTCCACAATCAGCACATCCTCTAACCTTTCCTTTCAGGACTGAAGATTTGTCTTTCTTTATGTTAAAGGTCTGGTCTGTGCTATCAGTAGCTTCTTCGTCGTGCCGCAGGCTGCATGCTCGCCTCTTATAAAACCCACTTCATTTTCCCCTCACTCTCACCGCCCTGGAAAGAATCACCTTAGCCATAAGCCCAGGCTCCCACAATTTACCTTACAGTGGCCCACAGGGCACCGGAGTCGCACTGAGGCGTGAACACACAGGATGACAACTCAATGAATAAAATGAATAAAGTGGCTGCAGTAATGACTCGGGTGAGGTAGCTGCTCCACTCCACTAGTTGTAGAGTTTTATTACTGTGAGGAGGAAAAAAAATCACCAAAACAGGTAAACCTGGAGCAAAGAAAGATTTACAGCTGCAACATTTTGAGCTGCCACAACGCTGAGTTTTTAGGATTTTTTATTAAAGTGGCCAACTTAACAGTGAGTTCAACCACTGAACCTCAGCAAAAACTTTCAACTTTCAAGTATTATCATCTTTTAACGTTACCACGTTGAGTTGTTGTTCGTCTCACACAAACAAATTGGCGGCATTAATGTCACAAGAAATGTGATGATTGTTTTTTTTCTTTTTAAATCAGCTTCGAAAATGGATTAAGAGGAAGGAAATGTTCAGTTCTGATGACAAAACCTCAATGCTATTGATGTCTATCAGTCAATCTGCAATCCAAAACAATAGCTGTGAAAAGAATACTACCTTTATTTTGTTTTTGAAAGGTGCTATATAAAAAAATCTATTATTATTTATTTCATTCGATTTTATCATAAAAAAGACACACAAGCATCACAAAAGATCATCAGATGATGAGTGACAAAAGACCATCCATTCATCCACCCATCCATCCTTCCATCCATCCACCTTCAACCGCTTATCCCATTAGCTGATCCCCACGTAGAGGCAGACAACCATTCACGCTCACATCCACACCTACAGGCAATTTAGAGTCATCAGTTAACCTAAACAGCATGTCTTTGGACTGTGGGAGGAAGCCGGAGAACCCAGAGAGAACCCATATAAACACGGGGAGAACATGCAAACTCCACACAGAAGAGCCCCAAGTCGGATTTGAACCTGTGATCCTCTTGCTGTGAGGTTTATGCTGTTGGTCATTTGTGTGAAATTGGCACAATTAGCATATGAATTCTTGAGTTATGGTAAAAAAAAATGTGTCTTGTAAGATCACAGAGATCTTTGTCCTTTGACCACCAAAACCTAATCAGTCCAAAAGGGGATGGTTGTGCCAAATTTGAAAGAAATTCCCTCCAGGGGTTCCTGAGATATCCTGTTAAAGGAACAGTGTGTAACAGGGGTATCTATTAACAGAAATGGGATATAAATTCATAGCTATGTTTTCATTGGTGTTTAATCACCTGAAACTAAGAAGCCTTGTGTTTCCATTAGCTTAGAAATGAGCCGATTATGTCTACATAGAAGTGGGTCCTCTCCATGGAGTCCTCCATGTTGCTCCTCCATGTACCTACAGTAGAACAGACGACCTGAAGGCCACCGTAGTTCTCCGACACCCTTGTGAAACTGCAGCGATGAAAGCCACATGTAAGCCGTACTGTTCTAAACCATGCTAACGCAGCCACTGCCTGACTTCCATTGCTCCTAAATTAGTGTTATTTTGGTAAAGATGACCTCTGAGTGAGGTGAACAGCTTTACCACAGTTTTACAATCACATTACCTCAGTCTTGGAACGGGAGCAGTGGCGAAGGGGTATTCAGTTGGTTGCAATTAGCTTTGGTCGGGGGGGCCGCGGGTTTCCATCCGGCTCAGTTCTCCTCATGGTGACATTATGGTGATTACCTCACTGATGTTATGGTTCCCTTAAATCAGGTGTAGGCAATTATCTTTTCCTGGGGGCCACAAGAGAAACCCAGATTGTTGCCAGGGGTCAAACAAGTTCTGTCAGACGTAACCTCTATTTCATCACTATGGAAAACATACTGATTTTTCAGCATTTATTATACTAAAAATCACTCCAAACAGCATGTTATTAAGAAAATTACAATATATGCAGGAGTCTTTGAACTGAGCAGGAATGACTGTTTTAGGAAGTAATGTTTCCATTGACAAAAATTAACAATAACACTTACATTTAACCTTTAACTTAACATTAACACTTATATTTAACATTTAACTTAACATTCACACTTACATTTAACCTTTAACTTATCATTAACACTTAAATTTAACCTTTAACTTAAAATTAACACTTATATTTAACATTTAACTTAACATTCACACTTACATTTAACCTTTAACTTATCATTAACACTTAAATTTAACCTTTAACTTAACATTAACACTTATATTTAACATTTAACTTAACATTCACACTTACATTTAATATTTACCTTAACATTAACACTTGCATTTAATATTTACCTTAACATTAGATAAATAGATGAACTTTCATTCATCCCCGAAGGGAAATTATCTTAACATTAACCCTTCCATTTCCTTCTGTGGTTCATGCATCCAGCAGCCCCTCAGCTGTCCTCTCCTCATCTCCAAACAGCTTTCTGGATTTTTCTGCAGGTTTTGTCTCAAAGTGACGGTTCTAGTTGTGTTCTTTAAAAACAGCCACATGTCTGATGCAAACTAAGCTCACAGCTTTACCGCCAGCCTCCGCGAATAAATACTTATCGGTGTTATGATAGACGTGGTGCTGGAGGGACCGCTGCCTGTGGACCAGGACTGGGCCGCCTGTGAGTGCTTTGGGACGGGGAGGGCTCCACGGCAGGACCCGCTGCTCGTTGAGCAGAGTTAGAGCGATACGTGCTTTCACGTCTGAGTCTCCAATAACACCAGAAAGAGTCGCTAGATTTCTCGCTTGTCGCTTTTTCTGAGGAAGAGTCGCTAGAGAGGTCTGAAAACTCGCTAAATACAGCGACAAAGTCGCTAAGTCGGCAACACTGCCGCCTCAGCACGTGACGCGACTTCACTCATCAGTCACGTCAATTCACATCAGTGTCAAGTGGGACAGGAAGCTGCACACTAACAGTCCACGAGCATTTCAAAACAAAAGCTTTTTTCTTTACTGTTTTTAGCTTTGTAAAAGAAATTGTGGGTTTGTCTGAGACCGCTTCCCAGGTCTGCCTTAAAGCATTGGGTTTAAATCTGAAATATTACCAGATAGGTGTGTTTTATTTTCAATTTGACACTGTGCTGATGGAGCAGACAATTTCATTTTGTAGCGTCCATCATCCAGCTATGTATCAACAACACGGCACTGATACGCGGAAATGAACTAAATGGGTTTTATTTATGTAAAAAAGCAAAATGATGGTGGGGTCGGTGGGTATGTAATGTAATCTGTTTGTGCCCGACCACTGTGTAGCACCAGTAACAGATGTCACCACATCCTACACACCCTACCTTTAACGAGAATGGGACGCACATGAGGTTGTGGTGACCTTTGACCACCAAAATCAGTTCTTCCTTGAGTCTGAGTGGACATTTGTGCCAAATTTGAAGAAAATCCTTCCAGTCATTCCTGAGATATCAAGAGATTGGGAAGGACGACCCGAAAACATAATGCCTTCAGCCACGGCTGTCGCTGGTGTGGAGGCATAAAAATAAATGATATAAAACATCTAAACAGAGACAGCTCATCAAAAGCACATTTGATGCACAAACATAAAAAGGGATTCTGCTGGTATAATCTGACCTGTGGGTTACAGTCCACCGCTTTTTAACCGGTGCCTTAAAGGCAGCAAGCTGGACACCTCCTTTAATGCACTGGCTTGTTTATTCCATTCATCTGTAGCACCACAACACATGAAACAAACAACACTCCTCCTCCAACCTGTAAAGGTTCGCACACTAGTTCCTGTTGCTACATTAGAGGTTTATATCTTAATGTATATATGTATTTATGTATATATAATGTGTATATAACAAACCCTTCACCTCTGTTACACAGCCTCAAACAAACCAGAACATTGCGGCTCGTAGTATTGGCTTTGCGGCACAGCTGTCGTATTGTTGTATGATCGACTGAACGGGTATTCGTGTTATTGTGTCCACCCCCTGTGGCAGTGCTCCCCTGCTGTTCTGCGCTATTGAGGCAGTAATTGCAGAGTCTCACTTTGCTTTACACTGTGTGCACAACCTTATATTACCCCAGCATTTGCTCGCTGTGCCATTACACAGCCTCAGGAATTATGTATAAAGCTCTGTAAGTTGAACTTGAGAAGTTTATACAACTTTTTATGCTTTCATCAGCAGGATTTAAGACTGGACACTCAGTCGGTTTCATATTGCTCCCTATGCACTGGACAGCCGTATAGATCCCTGCTTTATTATGCTAAAATAATTACTGAGAGAATATATAATTGCTCTAAATCATTTATGTTTAATGCTATTTCTAGTAAACTGTCGATTATATCCTATAGCTTCTATGGCTCTCAGTGTTTCCACTCTGTGCTGTTAAAACAACTGTTTACATGCACACTAATATTCCACTATTGTTATATTATATATGACAATATGACATATTTGATATGGGTCATGTATGATATTCTGAATTACGTGTCATTCTGAATTGATCATTTTCCAATCTGGGATATGCCAATATTACTCAGGTGTTAGGAGCATTCTTTGGACATGTATGCAGCACAATGCGACATGCGACCTAGTCCGGTCAGAGTCTGTTCTCATGCATAGCCGTAAAAACAACGGTGACAGCGTTGGAATAGGAGGGAAATTTAAGTTAATTAAAGGGAAGTAGCTGTGGGATGTAGGTCATGGGGCGTTAATCTGAGTATATGTGGCATGTAAACGTAGTTATTGTCTTCAACTAGGCTGTCAGTGGATTCAAATATTTAATCTTGATTGATTGCATATTAATTCACATGTTCAAAATGTACCTTAAAGGAAGATTTTTCAAGTATTTAATACTCTCATCAACATTGGAATGGACAAAAATGCTGCTTTATACAAATGTATGTACAGTATATATTTATTATTGGAAATAAGTTAACCTTCTGAGACCCACACAGACCCATTTTTGTCCTTTTGGGGTCCAGGAGGTCTTTAGGGGGAGATAGCAGGACAACGGTAGATGTCACATAGAAGTGGTGAACATCATTTGAAAGCTGGAACCTGAAGATTAATTTGAGATGCAGCTCAGCTGTGTGTCAAGTTGTTCTAGTCAAAAATCAGAAATAAACAAAAATGAAAAAAAAATGAATTAATTATTTATTTAAAAATGAATAGCAAAAGTGCAAAATATGACGTCCATCTACATGCTCTATTATGTTTCATAAGTTGTTGCAGCAATTTTTGGGTTGATATCATTTGTTACACAGATTTGGTGCTAAATTTAACCATTTTTTATACCACTGATTGATAAAAATGATCAATAATAGCTCCAAAATATGACATTTATATGCCAAGACCTTAAGGAACATCATAGAAAAAGCCATGCTGTGATTTGGGATCAAAAACCTTTTCTGCAAGAACTGCCATTTTGGTGATTGGATGGCGAGCATTTGTGTTGGTAAAAATGGGTCAGAAACCCCTTTTTTTCAATCCAACTAGGAAAGCCCTCCATCCTCTGAATGCTCCAGGTCTCTAGTTTGTGGCTGTCAAGTTTCACTAGGCTGTGATTATCCTAGAGGTCACCACAGGTCATTTTATACAGTGACATCACGTTTCAAAAATTGGTCTCACCAACAATGAAATGGTTATTATGGGGACCAACATCATTACACATGAAAACAGTTGGGTTGATTGGATCCACACCAGTCTGCAGAAATATTCAGAGACACCATTTTAGAATAGGAGACAATAATACATTTATACTGCATAAAAAACTGCATGTGATTATCATAAAGTGGACATGTCTGTAAAGGGGAGACTGGTGGGTAGAATAGAACCCATTTACATTCACATAGCTGGAGGTCAAAGGTCAAGGGACCCCTTTGAAAATGAACATGACAGTTTTTCATCCCCAAAATTTAGTATAAGTTAAGAGCATCATTAAGCCTCCTTCCAGACAAGCAAGTATGACATGGTTAGTACCAATGGATTCTTTAGGTTTTCTAGTTTCAACAGTATCACGCTAGCTTTAAAACTGAGCCACTGCAATCACAGTAATATTGATTGTTAATACATTAAAGAAATTAGTTGCATTAAAACAACTTTGTGTTAATGCATTATATTGACAGCCCAATCCTCAACACAAATTCCTGTAATTATCACCAATGTTTTCAGGTTTACTCGTTTGTTTGTCAGCATGATCATGGAAAAACTACTGGCCTGATTTTCATGAAATTTGGTGGAAGGGTGAAGCTGGAAGAACCTTTTACATGTTGGAGCAGATTGTGCCCTTCTAGTTTTACAATAAATTGAGACAGTCTTCCTCCAAACAACTCCTCCTTCAGCGCCATCTGTCTCCTCTCCCCGATTCTCCCCACCGTCGCCTTCTGTTTGTCTTGTAACGGCCTGAACCCTGACCGACACTGTCCCAGTGTTGTCATGGTGACAATATTGCGAAGTTTAAGTGTTTGCTAATTGTTGCACAGATATATTTTTATAATGCTGTCAGTGCAGAGCCTCCTCCGTGTCTTTAACCCAGACTACTTCCTCACTCATGTTCTCACACTGATGAGAAAAGAGTCTGTGCAGACAGAAATCAATGGCTAATGAGCCATGAAATTCTTTTATGGCATCTGATAATCTCCTTTTGCCACTTGTGTCTTCACGAGAGATTTTTTTTTTTCAAATGCTATTTACAGGCATTGTTGTAATTACTGCAGTTTAGCAGAGTGTTGTAATCTCTGCGTTGTTCAGAACTCGCCACTGTGTGTTTGAATGAGAAGATAAGATATGTGTAAAGATTTTTACAGATGTTTAACGTAAAATTCAGCATTTTGATGTTATTTCTATAAGATATACACAACATATGAAACAAAAATGTCTATTTCATCAATTTACAAATAATTAAAAATGTTTTTGATTTGGCTCAAGTTAAGTTATTTAAATATTAGGCTATATATGTTCTTTCCAAAATGCAGACAACACAATATGAGTTGATAATTAACTGAATAACATACAGTCGTAGGGCTTGATATTAACCATGGCCCGATGGCCAGATGGCCCAATGGCCTGATAGCCCGATGGCCCAATGGCCTGATAGCCCGATGGCCCAATGGCCTGATAGCCTGATGGCCCAATGGCCTGATAGCCTGATGGCCAGGCCATGGCTATCAAGATTTATCAGGTCTAGAATGAGACTGCGTGTCTCAATGATATTACGCTGTCTTAACACAGAATACCACAGTTTGACTGCACTGTTCTCTATTCTGGTGGCTGCTAGCAAGGCAACACTGACTGGAGAGGACTAGACTGGACAGCATTAGACAGCACTGGACAGTATTGGACAGCATTCGACAGCATTAGACAGCATTGGACAGCATTGGACAGCATTAGACAGCATTAGACAGCATTAGACACCATTGGACAACATTAGACAGCATTAGACACCATTGGACAACATTAGACAGCATTAGACAGCACTGGACAGCATTGGACAGCATTGGACAGCATTGGACAGTACTGGACAGCATTAGACAGCATTGTTTTTTGACAGCATTAGACAGCATTAGAAATCACTGGACAGCATTGGGCAGCATTAGACAGCATTAGACACCATTGGACAACATTAGACAGCATTAGACAGCATTAGACAACATTGGACAACATTAGACAGCATTAGACAGCATTGGACAGTACTGGACAGCATTAGACAGCATTAGACAGCATTGGACAGCATTAGACAGCATTAGACACCATTGGACAGCATTAGACAGCATTACACAGCACTGGACAGCATTAGACAGCACTGGACAGCATTAGACAGCATTAGACAGCACTGGACAGCATTAGACAGCATTAGACACCATTGGACAGCATTAGACAGCACTGGACAGCATTAGACAGCACTGGACAGCATTAGACAGCATTAGACACCATTGGACAGCATTAGACAGCATTAGACAGCATTAGACACCATTGGACAGCATTAGACAGCATTAGACAGCATTAGACAGCATTGGACAGCATTAGACAGCATTGGACAGCATTGGACAGCATTGGACAGCATTAGACAGCATTAAACACCATTGGACAGCATTAGACAGCATTACACAGCACTGGACAGCATTAGACAGCACTGGACAGCATTGGACAGCATTGGACAGCATTGGACAGCATTAGACAGCATAGACACCATTGGACAGCATTAGACAGCATTACACAGCACTGGACAGCATTAGACAGCACTGGACAGCATTGGACAGCATTGGACAGCATTGGACAGCACTGGACAGCATTAGACAGCATTGGACAGCATTGGACAGCATTGGACAGCACTGGACAGCATTAGACAGCATTAGACAGCATTGGACAGCATTGGACAGCATTAGACAGCACTAGACAGCACTGGACAGCATTAGACAGCATTGGACAGCATTGGACAGCATTAGACAGCATTGGACAGCATTGGACAGCATTGGACAGCATTAGACAGCATTGGACAGCATTAGACAGCATTAGACAGCATTGGACAGCATTGGACAGCATTGGACAGCATTGGACAGCATTAGACAGCACTGGACAGCATTAGACATTTGAAGCTAGAGTGAAGACACTAGTATCATATGAAATTCGAAAACCTAAGGAATTCATTGGTATCAACTATTAAATACTAGCTTGTTGCAAAGAAGTTTAACTAATGCTCCAAACGAAGGCTAAAACCTGTCGTAGCCATTTCCAACGGGTCTCTTGGTTCTCTGGGTCCCCATCAGTCTCCCCTTTACAGACATTATGATAATCACAGTCAGTTTGGATTAAGTTATATTCAACTCAACACACTGACACACTGACAGCTGATGTTGTGTGTTGGGCTGCAGTTTGCCATGTTTTGATTGGAGCATATTTTTTATGCTAAATGCAGTACCTGTGAGGGTTTCTGGACAATGCTTGTCATTGTTTTGTGTTGTTAATTGATTTACAATAATAAACATACAGAGTAATAAATACTTGACAAATTTCCCTTTAAGGTACATTTTGAAGATACGAAATGTGGGTGATTAATTTGCGATTAATCACAATAACTGTAATCATCAACAATCATGTGATAAATGATTTTAATCAATTGACAGCCCTAATTGAGCTTCATGTTTTCTTGTAGAAAGTCTGGTGTAATCTGTAACACCGGTGTTGTCACAAGTTTATTACTTTATTAGAAAATTTCCTCACATGACATTGTTAATGGTCACTTTTTAAGGATAGATAAGAAAAATAACTATTGGTTGCAGACCTTGTTGAAACATACAAAGAATATGGCTATAATATAAAAACAACAACGCCTAGAGTGTAGCTATAAAATCAGAATCTGTGTCATGTTAAATCTGGTTTAAATCTGATTTTGTCTCTGTGACTCTGTCCAAACATGAAGCCACCAAGAAGTTTCTATTCTGGCTCACCATCTGAAATAAATACTCGACAAGTATTCGGTGAGAAACATATCAGAGAACAGGCAGGGGCGTAAACTCCTCCACTGACAGTTATGCCTTCAACACAGTACAAAGTAAGATGCAGCCACGAGTTGTGTTTTCAGCAAGTCTCACTTTTTGTGACAAGAAAAACAAAAGACCAGAAAAGCTCTCATCTCCTGCTGCAAACCTGAAGCTCAAACTCCTCTGGAAGTTTGTCCGAGTATTCCAGAAAATGTAAAACAGGAGATATAGACGAGGCACACTGAGGGAAGAAAAAGTCTGCTTTCTATATTATCTAACATTTCAGAAGGTAAATACAGAATGTCACAGTGTTATGAGATCTTTGCTTATCAGGATTCCAGCTACCGCACATATTTCACCATCTCCTGCTGTGAGCCGTACAGTAAGAGGAAATGATACGTTTGTGATGCTGAGGAATGAGGAATAAGCAGACAGATAGCAGGAATTTACTATTCTTTGCATGTGCTTGAATTTGCCGAGTGAATCTCCAACACAAAAATGAACCTGACCCAGAATGGCAGCACATCAGATTTCTGCCTCGCCTGCACCAAACCAGAGCTCTTTCCATGGCAACCGTTATCAGTGGCCTGTTTGGCAGCCGCCTGCAGTGCACCTACCAACTAAATGACAAATCAACAATGTTGATTCCATCACGCTTCCACTGAGATGCCTTTCATTCCCGTCTCTGTGTGTCTGTCCATCAAGATATGTCTACTGCAGATCAAGATAGAGCCAAGCAACTAAAACCAGAATGCCAAGCAGGATAAAAAATAAATAAATACGAGTGTTGGTTTTATTTGACAAGGACACAAGTCTGGATCACACAGATGAAATGTTCCTCCACATTATCATCACAAGAGAAGGAAAAAATGTATCAGTGGAAGAAGAATTAACATCCTTCACTACTATAAGTGGCAATATAATGGTGACTAAGTTTAAAGCTAATCTGAAGATACTGGTATCATATGAAAGTAGAAAGGGAATCCAACCAGGTCGTACTAACTTGTCATGAAGGAGGTTAAATCACGTCCAAACTTATGCTAAATTTTTGCAAGGAAAAACTGTCATGGCCATTTTCAAAGGGGTCCGTTGACCTCTGACCTCCAGATATGTGGACGTAAATGGGTTCTCTGGGTCCCCACCAGTCTCCCCTTTACGGACATGCCCACTTTATGATAGTCCCAGTCAGTCTGGATCAAGTCATAGTCAAGTCAGCACTCTGACACACTGACAGCTGTTGTTGCCTGCTGGGCTGCAGTTTGCCATGTTCTGATTTGAGCATATTTCAGAACCTATGAGGGTTTATGGATGATGTGATTTTTTTGTGTCGTCAATTGATTTCCAATGATAAATATATACATACATTTGCATAGAGCAGCATATTTGTCCACTCCCATGTTGATATGAGCATTAAATACGTGACAAATCTCTCTTTAAGATAATTTTGAAGGGGTAAAATGTGTATGATTAATTTGCGATTAGTTGCAATTAACTATGGACAATTATGCAATTAATTGTGACTAAATATTCATGTGAATTTACAGCCCTACAGCCCTTTTAGCACTTTTAATGTGTTTGCCAAGTCTTGTTTGATTTTGAGCATCTTTAGTCCCTAAAAAACTGCTTTGTTTTTAATAGAGAATAAGGCATCGCCATGGCAGAGGTGTTCCTCGTGTACTCAGAAGCTTCACAATTTTGCATCATATTCATCAAATTTGTTTAACGCAGCTTCTCTCTTTTTTAATCTTTGTATATTGAATACCTTTCAGTTTTCGAACTGTTGATCAGACAAGACAAGTAACTCGAAGAGATCACCTTGAGCTCTGAATGACTATTTGAAAAAAATAATCAACAGATAAATGAATACTGAAAGCTGTAATCTTAAAATGTAGTGAATCCTGATATTTTTGGTGATTTTAGCACTTGAACTGAACAGCTGATTCATCATACTAGTGGATGTCCTCTGAGTCTCTGACATTAAAAAGCCCTCTCATCTCAACATCTCAGATATTGTTGCAGTGTCAGTGTGGACTCCTGAAATCGACCACTCAGCTCTAACTTACTGGAGCTCTCCTCAGCCTCCTCTATGGCTGACAATCACAGCAGCAGCTCATTAGTGGAGGAGCTGCTGATGTGAAACGACACCCAGACCGGCCTGTTGACTGGTAGGTGGGAAAGCAGCACTGAGAAGTGAATCGTTAAAACTACAGCTGCTGGACTTCACAGATGTGTTTCACTCATTGTTCACCAGCTAATTATTCCTTATAAAGCTGCAGGGGAGTGAAAGATATTGGTTCTCTAATGAAACAATAAAACATGCCTTACATGTGCTCCACGATGCCAAGTCTCTGGCTAAAATGGTTTTAAAAGCTTTAGTCAATCTCAAATGGGCCCATAAAAGCTCAAGTAAAAACCCAGTAAAATGTGCTCAGGCAGATAGAAGCAACGTTTATGTTCCTGAGACAGAAGCAGCTTCCTGCTCAGAGTCCAAATATTATGTTCAGTCTCCACCAGTTGACCCCATAAAACCTGGTCTCACACCCAACTAGTCCCATACCACTGACTGGGCAGCACCTCTCTGCAACTTACTTGACTTGCAAAATTATCGTTTAAATTGACAAACATGATATTTGTGTAATTCAAACGGGAACAAAAAAATATTTGTCTCTCGCCGTTGAGTACCGTTAATATTAATATTTACAGGATAAGTTCCCAAGGTGGTTCACCTCAGGGGGCGGGACTTCACCTCTCTGGCAAGAATCTGACATCTAGCGATAGCACTATGCTACGTATCATGAAATAGGGGTTACGATTCAGTATATTGTGATACTGTAAGGAGATATAATGCAATTTCTAAAATCTCCTTTTACAAAACTATCATACTGTAAACAACACACTACCAAATGCAGAAAATCTGCGTAAAAAAAGTTACAAAAAAGCGGAGAGGAGAAACTCTGGCGCTGTTTTGACAACAGCCACTAGATGGTGCTGCGGTAGCACCTGCCGCCATTTTGGACTGAAAGCGCTAATGAGTCTGTGTCTGTGGATGTATAAAGAAGTCTGTAAATCAGAGGATTTTTTTTTTTTTTTAGGTAAATCAGTTTCCCCGTAGGAACATAAATAGCCCTCATTTAAATCATTATGTCCTAAAAGTAGTAAAATGAACTAATAGCTAATAAAAGTATAATAAATAAACATGTAAATACTTATAATAGTATGAATATTTATAATATTTTGTTGTTCAGCACTGGCCATTTCAGTAGAGACATTAAATGACTATCGAGTAGAAACAATTTTGTGCGGCACTCTGTCGGTGGACGTTTTATTGGCGTCCGGTTGTCACTTTCAGTCCAAAATGGCGGATGCGTCGCTCTGCTGTGTGCTGATGTTGCAATGGAACGAACAATTAACTTTCACTTCTTATCAACATCTGTTCTTTGAGGCAAACACTGCGATGACTGAGTTAATCTTTGCATGTGAACTATTAATTAAAAATCAGTCCAGTGTTTTTGAGAATAAATACAGTATCACAAACATAATATCATGATATTTAATATCTCTGATATTTTCTTACACCTCTACTTATTATTAAATGTGCATTTCAAAGCCAAATTGGAATAAAGAAGAGACAACACACATAGAAATATGTATCCACATCATGTTATATATGGCACTGTGTGCCGCGACAAACGAATAACCTTTATGACCCGAGTTTAAGGACAAAGCCTTTTAAAATTCTGAACTGATCGTTCACTAAACCCCTCACCCAAAAAGCAATTGTCCAGCCAAGCAATCGTGACACAGCAGGTCTCTCAAGTGTTGGATTTCTCACAACGTCAACGCACAGTGCATGTTGCTGCAGTTAAAGTGAAGCTCAGTGTCTAAAGACTTTGGAGGGTCGTGTCTTTCCAAAACCAAATATACACAAGCAAACGCTGAAGGAATGCAGATGTGAGTTTGTCTGCTCTAATGAAAGCTGTTAATTTAAGCACTTTTTCTGTGAGTCCAATTTTAAATGGGTCTCTTTAAAGATGAATTCATGCATGTCATGTTTTTCCATGCATCTGTTTTAGATCATTTTGGACATGTAAAACCCTCTAAAGTCAGGTGTTAACCCGTCTGCCAGATGCTATTATATCAGAGTTAAGGGATTTTTCTTGTTTCAGCTCGGTAAACTGATGGTTGCCGACCCAAAAACAAGAAAACTGCTGTTGCTTACCTCTGTGGGAAATCAAAGATTAAAGATGATATGATAAACTGCGTCTAGTTAAGCAACAGTTACTATTGTCTATGCACATTACTGGATCGCTTGACAGGTGTAGCAACAGTAACTAAGGGAGTGAATTAGTATAATATAACTCTCTCTCTCACTCTCTCTCTCTCTCTCTCTCTCTCTCTCTCTCTCTCTCTCTTTATATATATATATATATATATATATATATATATATATATATATATATATATATAATATTAAAAATAAATACAGCCATTAATTAGTATCAGTATTGTCTGCATTTATTCCCTTATTTATTTACTCTACTGTTTCATTTGCCCTTTTATTTATTTATGTATGTATTTTTAATTTTAAAAATTTAATAAATACATGAACAAATAAAAGGAGAATAAATAAATAAATAAGGGAATTGCTACAAAGATTAAATAAATAAAGAAGCAAATTTAAACAGAAATATCAATTTCTGTTAAAGTTAAATGACTATATTTATTTATATTATTTTTGCTACATTTAATAACACTTATTTATTTATGCAGTCATTTATTTATTGTATGATTTATCTTTTCGTGAAGGGGAGATATGTCCTGCCAGAATGGCTGCCAGCCTAAAACTGTTGGGGCTTTCCCATTATCACTTTTAGTCAAACCATGCCCGCTGATTTGTGTTTCCAGACTTTCCATTACTGGTTTTAGCACGCCAGGTTGTACTGAGCTGCACTTGAGATGGACTTTCTCCAGGGTTTTGACTTTTTTCTGAGCTGTCACCCAGTTCTGAAGCCTGTATGATTTTAACTTTTTGGTTGACAATTAAAGAAACCACCTTCGATCTGCCTCCTTTCAAAGCTGCCATGATGCCACAATACCTTATGAACTTATGAACAGATCATCTAATGTTGAATTAGAAAGATGGATATTTATTCTATTTCCAAATTGGACATGAGGTTAAGTACTGCTTAAATTGACCCCTGTGACCTCTCTGTGTTTGCTTAATGAAAATCCCTTGTGGGACTGAAATTATTCTTCTTCACGTATAAAAACACCACAAATGCCCTAAAGTCTTGCAGCGCCCCTCCTAGCAGTTGACTCATAACAATTTGAAATTAATGAAATAATGAAACTGAAATTCCTGCCAAGTTGTGGGGCTGCTGATGGCAATGTGACACGACTCCAGTAATAACTGAGATGGACTATCTATTACTATATTAGGCCAAAGTACACCCATCTTACCTGCAAGCAGGTTGTGGTGACGCCTCATGATGGACTGTGGGTCTTGCTTGAACTAGACTTGAAGAACTCTCATGTTGGTGGAAATGATACTAAACTTTTGTTCAGACATGTGTGACATTTCTTAGACTTTTTTCTGAATTTTTCATTCTTCATTCTTAAACCTTTTCATTTTCAGACATTTTTCAGACTTCTTTTCAGACTTCTTTTCAGACATTTTTCAAAATATTTTCTATCTTTTTTTCAAACATCTTTTGACATTTTTCACTGTCACTGTTTTCAGACTTTTTCCACACATTTTACAGATTTGACTTTTTTCATGCATTTTATCTGACAATTTTCTGAACTGTTACCGAGTTCGGAAGCCTGTATGATTTAAACTTTTTGGTTGATGACTGAAGAAACCACCTTTGGCCTGCCTTCTTTTCAATGCTGCCTACATTCAAGATTTCAAGGATTTTATTATTACACGAATTGTGCATTAGTATAATAACTGCTTGTACTGACATCTGTGACCTCTCTCTTTGTGTTTGCTGGATGAAAATCCCTTGTGGGACTGAAACTATATTTCTTCACATATAAACAGCCCTGAAGTCCTGCTGCAGCGCCCCTCCTAGCAGCTGACTTGTAACAAAAGCTAATTTGAAATTAAGAAAAGTTAATTATTGTGTCAGTTAAAGGTCTTTCCTTAAACGAGATTTCGTTCCTGTCGAGTTGCGGCGGCGCTTACGGCGATGCGACGCGGCTTTCTGCAGTGCTGTTTTTGTTCTCAACAAATTATTTGGAGCTGCGGACGTTTGCCTCATCTTACAGCCAAATGCTGCCATGGCAACAGTGAGGGTTCAAATCCCACCTCTTCCTCTCCTCCTCCAATCTCCTCCCTGCTTTCTCTCCCCTCGATCCAATCTTCTCTCCCAGTGAAACCATTAAATTATCAATCCTCAACCCCCTCAGGGTTCATATCTCCGCCTCATCTCACTCGCTCTCGCTCTCTCTCTGTCAATATTTACAGAGTTTCTCATAGACTCTCAGGTAATAGTGTCTTATTCCCCAAGCTCTGCACGGTGCCAACATGCACACACACACACACACACACACACACACACACACACACACACACACATGCAGGCAGTGTGAAATGGCCATTCCATCTAAATAAGTGCTATTCAACTAACTGTCCCTGCTGACATGCTGCAACTGCTGCCTCAGTGTGTGTGGCTCCAGCTTCACCCATGTACATGTGCTTGTTCAAGGCGGATGCATGTGTATTCCCGTGTGTGTGTGTGTGAGTGTGTGTGTTACACTGATAGCTCACTGTCCCTTCAGGTAATCTCATGGTTGAGGAGAGAGAGAGAGAGAGAGAGAGAGAGAGAGAGAGAGAGAGAGAGAGAGAGAGATTGAAAAAGAAAATATTCTGTGTGAGAGAAATTAAGACAGAGGGAGACATCTCTGCTGCAATAACTGAAAGCATCTAAAATAACAATAAATATGTATATTCTCATAGATGTGTGCAGATGGCAGGCGGATATATTCTGGGTAATATTCACCTCTCTGCAGGCTCGGTTCTACTGTTGTTTTTTTACTGGTTGTTAGTGTTTTACTACCAGTTCATTTCCTTTTTCTCTGGAAGTAAACATCATTAACCTGTTTTTATTGACTTATTAAGTATGATTTTTACTTTAAGTATTTTTACTTTTTCTATAAACTAGAATGGGGGCTGCGTGGTGGTGCAGTGGCTACCACCGTGGCCTCACAGCAAGAGAGTCACAGGTTTGAATCCGGCTTGGGGCTCCTCTGTGCGGAGTTTGCGTGCAGTCTAACGATAAGATATTCCTTTATTAGTCCCACAGTGGGGAAATGCAGATTTACACTCTGTTGTTCACACAGTAAATATACCTGTCAATGGAGAGATGTCAGAGTGATTGCCTGTAGGTGTGAGCGTGGATGGTTGTGTGTCTCTATGCGCCCTATGATGGACTGGCGACCCGTCCAGGGTGGACCCTGCCTT
This sequence comes from Pterois miles, assembly GCA_947000775.1. Classification (NCBI taxonomy): domain Eukaryota; kingdom Metazoa; phylum Chordata; class Actinopteri; order Perciformes; family Scorpaenidae; genus Pterois; species Pterois miles. Next base: position 4,339,677 of record CAMQGK010000242.1, on the reverse strand, counting down.
CACCAGATGCCTGCTCAGACCCCTAACGGGATAAGCGTTTGAAGATGGATGGATAAACTAGAATGGCACTCATTGTACCATCATCTACATGTACTGTTGTTTAAGTTGAGATCAGCTGTACGTAGGATTGTAGAACACGTCATTCAGACTGGACAGAAACTACATAAAACTCACCCAAACCGTCGTTGTTACTCTTTCCAACTATCACCAAGTGTGCTTTGGTCCAACTCAATCCTAATTTCACTTAGTTTGATGATCAGTTACACTGAACATGTTACGCCCAGTGGTCTTAAAGTTATGGCTGATCGGAATACTTTCTGAATAAATTTCTGAATTGCCAGGGTTAGTGTTCCCTTGGCGGCAGTTATAAATGTATAATCAACAAATGGTAAATGGACACACGTTTATATAGCACTTTTCTAGTCTTCCAACCACTCAAAGTGCATTACACTACATGTCAGCAGTCACACATGCATTCATAGACTGATGGCAGAGGCTGCCATGCCCATCAGGATCTAATCTAAATACTCATTCACACACCGATGGCTCAGCCTTCAGTAGCAATTTGGGGTTGACGTGGACTGGAGGAGATGGGGATCAAAAGATTCAGATTAGTGGGTGGCCTACCTACCTTTGAGCCATAACCACCCCAAATAAATAATATAGTATTATGGATAAAATGAGACTTTACTGTATGCAATCTATGTAATCATGAAGCAGGAAGTTGTGTAATGAGCAGAAATTCACATGTTGCTGAACATTCATAAGAAAACTAACAAAAATGAGGAATAACTTTTCGTAAGATACACAAACTGATGTATGAAGATATGTTGCAATACTAAACATTCCCTTACAAAAAAGCATGTTTTTTTCTTCAGTTTGTTACATAATATTGCCATATGTGATTTTCAGATATTTTATGTGTAAAATGTTAAATGTCACATGTAAAAGACAAAAGATCTCATGTAATAAATTCACATATGGGCATGTGTATTTCAGCGGGGCGAACTTAGCATGTCGGCCACAGGTTTACATGCAAATGAAGCTGTAAATCCACCTACACAAGCAAAGGTGTAACACACACCTGATTGTTGCAAACATGCTTTAAAATGCTCTCATACAAACATATGGAAGCAGTTTCTCCATGTTCGGAGGCAGAAATGGTGGAATGAAGCTTGTTAGAAGGATATCTCACGATGTTAAATATTTAAATCCCCGATAGTTTTACAGCTGGTGCTGGCAGATAGCAAAATCAAACAAGCAATATGGTGTTGGCTCACACACACAGATATAGATTCATATATATATATATATATATATATATATATATATATGCAGTACTTTACACACAGTTACCAGTTACAGAAATGTTTGCATCAGCAGACTTTAATGAATATTTATGACTATTAGAGAAACATGTTGACCCATAGAGAGGGAGCTCTGAGTTATGCGAGCAGCTGTTAATATCCACTGTGTTTACTTTATGGACAGTTATGAAAATTTAAAAACTTATCTCACCTTAACAGACAGTTAGAAATGATTTTGTTTTTCTTTCTTTCTACAACCCATTATTCTCTCATTTTAACCTTTTCAGTTTTTCTATTACATCTCCACTCACTCTGCATTAATGTGATCATCTAAAATCACTGGTGCCTAATGCAAATGATTATACAGGCCAGATCCAAGCGAGAGCAGCCACTTTGATGGGCCACAAGTCAGCCGTATTAAACATCAGCTTGTCTGTGTCTATATTAAAACATAGCAGATGATGTTATCGTACAAATGCCTAAAAACGGAGTCAAAAAGGACAGGACGAAGGTAATTTTTAAGCCACGGGGAACATGACAGAAGTGTCCTGCCAGCTGCACGATGAGCTGCGTAATGGCCGCACTGAGAGAGTGGTCCGACTTAATTACATAAGATCTTCTAAAACCCCTCTGATGTGGTGTTGTGACACGGTTCAAGGTTTTCTCTCTGTGGCAGCAGGTAGCTGAGAGTCAGCAGCAGCAGCAGCAGCAGCAGCAGCAGCGTGACCAGTCAGATCCGCATTAATTAAATGAGCTGCTGCTCTGCTGCTGCTGCCCTGCCAGCAACAAAACAGCTGATGAGCAGAACCTGATCACGGATCAATGCTCAGGCCTCCTTGTGGTGAGGCAGGAACAGGACCAAGACTCGGGACAAAACCGTGACTGACTTAATTCCAGTTACACGAACCATCAGTCTGACAGCCCTGCAATGACAAGGAAGAGAGTCAAGGGCAAGACACTGAGATTAAGGGCTAACGCTACGCTACATCCTGTATGGAGGAAAAGCCTCGCTGTACTGACCTCTACTGGTCAAACTATATAAAGGCCTTCGCACACCAAGTCCATTTTTCCGAATTCATCCATTCATTCATCCAAATTTTTCTTGCCGACTTTGTCGCATGTTTAAAAGTCCAGCATGTCGGATCTGGCAGCATCTGTATCTGATGGCGGCCAGAGCGAGTAACATTAGCATCGTAACAGCTAGCAGTGTTTGGTTTGTCCGTTGTGGGCTACTGTAGAAACATGGCGGTGCAACATGTGTAGATGTTGGTGCTTTCAAATGAAACTCGTGAGCTTGTGTTTACAACATTGGAAGTCATGTACACAACATGTTTGGCGTTCAAGTGGTTAAGTCATGAAGAACATCGCTGCTAAGCAACGGCAATATTAACGTTACTGCCCGAGTCTAGAAGCCACAGAGGCTAATAATTTAGCAAGCTAGCGTGTGGTTTAAATAATGCAGGAAATACAAAGGTATAATGACAGATGAGAAAGATGAGTCCATTGGAAATATCAGCATTTTTCTCAGATATATTCTAAAATTAACAAGAAAAACAATTTAAGACTAAAATGACAATTTACTGTATTTAACGTATTATACACTGAAAAAAGAACTTCTTTAGCCTCCGCCATTTCTGACAATGTCAACAAACACGTCACAAGTTGTGAACTTGGAGCTTTCAGAAACTTTCCACTTACGAGGTCGTGAATACGACATGACGACATGACCACATTTGAAGGCAGCATATTAACGGCTCATTTTGAAGTAACAAAAACAAAATGATTCTTATTTTCAGGTAATTATACAAAGAAAACATACTTATTGATATAATGGTACATTTCCACCAATAGATCCCCTAAGTGTTACACACTGGTCCTTTAAAAATAAATATGATCTGATGTTGTTTCAATCACGTTTACACACTGACTCCAAAACTTTGCCCGTCAACAAAGGGTTGATTTTCTGCATCTGTCAAAAGCCAAAAGAGGTTTGTTTGACCGCTCAGAGCCACTGTCCCTGCAAATGTCATCATCCAAAATGCCATAATAAACATTTACTTCATCTCACCGGACCAAAGCACTTTACACTAAAGAAATAAAAGAATACAGAGATGTGGACTTTGAAGATAGATCGTGGCAGGTGATTGCAGAACAGCTTGGAATTGAGGATGATTGCAAAACGAAAGCAATGCAAAAGATTCAACAGTAGTGATTGTGCTCTTGGCATGTCATTCATTCATTAGCAGTGTTTGGGACTAGCTCTATCTTTTGCACCCATATAGTTAATTCAGTTTTGTCTCTTATTGCGAATTTTCGCAGTGTATACAATAATAAAACGCATCAGACTCAGTGTGTAAGGTTTTTTTATTGGATGACGAATTAAAAACACGCATTACAGACTTGGTGTGCAAAGACCTTAAGTGTGCTGATCTCAGCTGGGTGTGGTCAAGTATGGTCTGTAGTACTTGTAGCTACTTGTAGTATTGTACTTTAGAGAGCTGAAGCTAGACTGAAAATCTGGATTCTGCAGAAAGGGGGAGCTCTGGGGATGCTGTGAGACTTGAAACTAGCGATTCAGACCATAAACTTGTGTTTACAGTGTTTACTGAGGTAATAAATCAAGTGAGAAATAGGCTCATTTTCTCATAGACTTCTATGTAATCAGGCTTTTAGCAACCAGAGAAGTCGCCCCCTGCTGGCTATTAAAGAGAATGCAGGTTTAATGCACTTCAGCTTTGACTTCACTTCTCAGAACTGAAGGTTTCTGTCTGGGTTTAATTGAAATGGGAGTAGATAGTCAGGTTGGTGGAAAATAACCTGGGTTTAATGGTTTATCTATAATTGTGAAGGTAATGGTTCTGTTGTTGTCTATTGGAAATAATCACAACCATTAGTAACCAATGTAGCCTGTAATGGAAACCATTACAAACCACTGCTGAAAAATGTGGTGGAAACCATTATATCACTCCAAAACCCACTACAAGCCATTATGCAATGGATGTAATGGGTTATGGAGCTTTTTTAATGGTTTGTAATGTCTCAGTAACAAAGGAAATCACAAAGGTTCATCTGGTGTCTGACGTTTTTTCTTTTTTCCAGGGTAAGTACACCAAAAAGTTAATTACAGCGCTATAGAATGACTCCTGGAGAACACAGTGAACCTTTACAGACTGACATTTAACAGTCGACGAGATGCAGAGGTTGACTTCATCATTTAATTTGCTACTGAGATTATGCTGTAAATAGGACTACTGTATATTCACCCACTCACCTACATTTGGAAATAAAGTAAAAGCTTCATGCAACAAGACAGAAATTACACAGTTTGTCTGTTTTGATTATGTTTTCATGATGTTTGAGGCTGTGAATATTCACTAATATATTCTATGTACCTGCTGTTTGGACACAACTGGCTCTTTTTACATGACATAATATTAATTTGGCATCAGTAAGTGAAACCATGAGCCGTCTGTAGGTGCAAGATGAAGTTTTAAACCACTCAGAACCTGACATATCTCATCTCAAGGTCAATTTATTTAGTAGATGACTAAAATAAAACTAAGGTTGCCACTCATAAAATATTCTTTTCATTATCGATTCATCTGCCAATTATTTCCTCCATCATTGACCGATTGTTTGGTCTATAAAATGTCAGAAAATGGCAGAAAATGTTACAGTTTCCTAAAACCCAAGTTGATGTCCTCAAATAGCTTCTTTTTGTCCATTTAACAGTCTAAAGGCAGCAGCTTTTTGTGCTAATTTGCACGTCAATAGGCCTCTGTTTGCTTTAACTGTTGTTTTTGTGATGAATACTTTCATATAGAAAACAAATATTATGCAGCAAAAAGGTTTTTTTTTGGGACAAGATTCATAATCTGAGCTTTCGTACCATAAATTAAGTTGCAGCTATATTTATGAAACAAAAACAAAAACACAGATGCACTGAAGTCTAAACCAAGATGGCAAAATGCCAAACTTTACTATTCCTTTAACCTTGACAAAAGCTTTCGTATCTTTCACAATAAAAGTCATATAAATAAAAGTCGTATAATATTCACAGAGAAATATTTTCTGTTTTCGTGTTGTTTATTCCCAGGGGTATAAAGGCCTTAAAAACAAATAAACAAACAAAAAAAAACTGAATCGAATTACTCAAAGAAAACCAGCAAATTCTCATATCTGAGAAGCTGTGACTTGGTACATTTTCAGAAAGAAACAGCATATTATAAAAATATTTGCAGAATAATTTTCCATAAACATTAGCCCCTCATTAAATATACAAGGTTATGTTTTTATTTCATCTGAATATATATGCTGAAGGAAACCCTGAAGTGGTGCAGTTTGAAAGATTCAGCTCAGCGTTGATCCCGTCTGACTTTACTGTCTTTCAGAGGCTGCAGCAGGCTCAGTTTTATGTGAAGAGATTGGTATCAAATGAAATTAGAAAACCTCGGGAATCCAACCAGGTCATACTAGTTTGTTGGGAAGGAAGTTAAATAACGCTCCAAACTTACGTTACATTTTGTTGAGGTAAAACTGTCATGGGCATTTTCAAAGGGGGCCCTTGACCTCTGAGCTCCAGATATGTTCATAAAATGGGTTCTGTGGGTCAGTCTACCCTTTACAGACTCAAATGCATTTCAGAAATATTATACTTTCTACACCACTATTTATCTGACAGCTTTCGTTACTTTGCAAATTAAGACTGTTTTCACAGAAAACATTAAAAAGTTTACTGTATAAGTATGATTTCTTATAGATTAAACTAATACAGATGAAACCATTAGTAGATTAATCAATTACTCAATTACAAAATAGTTGCAAATACATTTTTTTCAATCATTCAAACTTCATGGTACCAGTTTCACTAATGTGTTTGTCCTTTTAATAATTCTCATTCATTCATTCATCGTCAACCGCTTATCCCGTCTGGGGACGCGGGGGGCTGGAGCCGATCCCAGCTGGCATTGGGCGAAGGCGGGGTTCACCCTGGACAGGTCTCCAGTCCATCACAGGGCACATAGAGACAGACAACATATAGACAGACAACCATTCACACTCACATCCACACCTACGGGCAATTTAGAGTCATCAATTAACCTTTGCATGTTTTTGTTTTTGTTTTTTGGACTGTGGCCGGAGTACCCGGAGAAAACCCACAAACTCCACACAGAAGAGTCCCAAGCCGGAATCGAACCTGCGACAGCACTAACCACTACACCACCGTGCAGCCCCTTTTAATAATTCTGATAATCTTAATTAATTAATTGTGAATTTTGTCCTGTTGGTTGGACAAAAACAGTTAAGGTGTCACGCTGGGCCCTGTTTAATTCTGAAGGCATTTCAAAGATTTCAGGGATTGTCATTATCCCAAAAGTGAGCAAATAACAAAGATTTATTAATAAACTGGAGGTTTATCTGTATATGTATGCATATGCTGTATATGTGTATGTATATGCTGAATATTGTTGTTCCGTTTTTACTAGGTGTGCTCTAGTATTTTTAATTGTTTTTCTGCCTTAGTTGACTATGAATCTACTTTTATCACAATTAAATTTCAAAAATTACAAATAAAGACACAAATGCCTACTTTTAACAAACATTGGTGCACTGCAGATACGAAAAGTGCCAACATGACAGCTCTGGGATTTGTAGTTTGCAACCATGACAACATTTTAGCAAATCATTAACTCTTTTGTCAGGTATATAATCACAGTATTTCACCTCTTCCCACACGGCCCTGAGACTCAGAGACTGTTCTGGTTTCATCCTCCCATCACGTGCTGAACGGGGTGACCAACGAGCCAAATTAAAGTTGGTGTAGACATTTACGTCACCCAGACTCAGGGTGGAGGAGGCGGTGCCATGACACATGAATCTATTACAGCAATATCCAAACTGCTGTGGAGGAATGTCTGTTTAACACACACACAAACATACAGTATGAACACACAGCAACATGAACACACACCTAATCCACACCTAATCCACACACACACACACACACACACACACACACACACACACACACACACACACACACACACCTCCTCATTCTCTATTCCAGTAGCTTGCCCGTCTGGAACTTATCGATGGCCGATCAATAGTTTCTGATCGATTGACCCTATCACCATGGCAACCACCATTTAGCCCACTATCTTGGGCCATTCATTATAAAAGCCATTAAGCCCTGTGTGTGTATGTGTGTGAGTTATGGCGACCATTAAAGGAAAAAAAGAGGCTGCTGCTGTCCGTTAACGATGCTTAGAGAATCACAACACTGAGTTCAGCGGCAGCTGCTTCCTGCAGATCTACATGTGTTAGTGGTCTCACATCGAGTCAAAGTTCATTAAGTTTCATGCACTTTTTCCCATCATGGAGTCCTACATGACATACAGTTTGAAGCACAGTTTACTTTTCAAGAGAGATTTTTGTGCTCTTCTCACTTGTTTTAAGTAATAGGTGATGTCTTATTTCCCCTGACCAATCAGATTTTAATAAATTCGTAATTTTAATCTAATGATGTTATAGAGTGGTGCAGGAATGAGTCCTAAAACCCACAAATGAGATGGCATTTTAGCTCTTGGATCCCGTGTCTGTTAGTTAATGTTTTTTTGAGTGGGTTTTTAACAAGGCTGTCAACATTAACATGATAATAATGCATTAACGCAAATTCATTTTAATGGCACTGATTTCTTGAACTCATTGATGTAAATTGTGATTTTTACATTGTAGCAGGCTCAGTTTTAAAGCTAGAGTGGAGATACTGGCCAGAGGAATCCAGTGGTACCAACCATGTGATACTAGTGAAGGAGGTCCAACCTGCTCCAAACCTGCACTAAATTTTGACAAGGAAAAACTGTTAAATGTCAGTTTTAAGCAAAGACATGCAGTTTTTTTATTGCAGTATAACTTATTTTCAAGAAATGATGTGTTTGAATATTTCTGCATCCTGGGACCCTAAACAGTCTTGGAAATATATCCATAAATTTCATATGACTGGAAAATTGTGTTCAGCAGGTGGGTTTTAAGGGGTTAACTATGTAAAAGCTGAAATAATATTCAGTTAGGGGAACTTGTACAATTTTGCATTTTAACCATCCATGTATTTTTGTTTATGTTGAGATCAGCTGTACGTAGCGGAGCATCATAAAATACCTCACTAAAACTGCACAGGAGCACAATAAAACTCACCTAACCTGTCGTTGTTACTCTTTCCAACAATCACAAAGTGCACTTTGGTCCAACTCACCTCTAACTGATTTGACTGTTCATGATGCTACTACACCTCACCCCTCCAGAAAATTTCATCCAAATCCATTGCGTACTTTTGGGGTAATCCTGCTAACAGACAAACACCGGTGAAATTATAAAACATAAAAATTCCATTTCCACTTAGACACAATAACATGGGAAAATAGGGTCCAGGATGAAAAATACCTAAGTTTAATAATTTAAGAGCAATAAAAATCTGTGAAGGGAATCATCATTCCTTGGTTGAGCTCAAATGCAACCTGTGACAAGAAGTTGCAAATAGACAATGAAATGCTTTTAACTGCTGATCCCCTATTTTTGAATATAATACTCTGCAAAGACAGTTTGTCTTCTAACCTCATGGTCTCGTTTTACCAAAGTAGAAAGAATAAAGAACCAAACAGGACCATAAAATACAGGCTTTCTGTTGACACACAGCGAGATAGAAATAATGATGTCCACATGCCGATACACATCAATTATTACATAGTTAATGCATGTGATTGATTCATTTTACTGCCACTCATGTGTGGGTTGCGGTCTAACCTACAGTTTTTGTCAGAGCTTTCAGACCTGCAAAACAGGAAGTCTGTTAACATAATCGATACTACTCTGACATTTTCACTTTTCTTTGAGTGTGCAGAGCTAATTGGCTCGCTAAACCCTTGTCAAATTCTGCCTGCCACCACAGATCAGTGGATTTCACACCACAGAGAGTCGTATTGCTTCAAGTCTTCTCCTTCACGTTACCATACAGTGAGGTACAGACAGATAAATGGTGATGCTTCCTTCATCATCTCCCCCCTTCTTTCTGGTCAACTTGTTGTTGCTGCCCTGCTAGCAGATTGTTTGGTCCATCTGTCAAGCTTTTGGTCCAACAGATTGCCATTAAATTTGCTCGGAATATTCACAGTCCCCAGAGGATGATTTCTGATTTCGGTGACCTTCCTGACCTTCAGACCTCCAGGCCAAGTTTTCCCCTTGTACACAAAAAGTATGAAAATCTAATGACCAGATTGGCCTAACATTTTCTGAGGACATTCAGAGACTGACCACCAATGTCACCCACAGAAATAAGTTTTGTTCATAACTTCGGGTGTATGGAAAATAAAGAAGCACATTATTGGGGACATTTAGGGACACTTCTTGTTTTATATTTCAAAAAGTATGTTGGTTGTTGTGCTGCCAAGTTGCACAAAACATCAGAAGCTTCACTCATCAATATTGTTTTATGTTAGGGCTGGCAACTGATTAAAATATTTAATCATGATTAATAGCCTGATTGTTCATAGTTAACTGCAATAACTTGCCCCACGCTGCACGTGATTATCATAATGTGGACGTCTGTAAAGGGGAGACTGGTGGGTACCCATAGAACCCATTTACATTCACATATCTGGAGGTCAGAGGTCAAGGGACCCCTTTGAAAATTGCCATGACATTTTTTCCTTGCCAAAATATAGCTTAAGTTTTAACGTATTTTTGCCTGCTTCCCACAATATGACATAGTTGGTACCACTCTAGCTTCAAAACTGAGCCGACTACAACCTAAAAATCACAAGTTGCGTTAATGTGCTAAAGAAATTAGTGATGCTAAAAGAAATTTCACTAGTTTCACGTGTCACTATTGCATTAACATTTACAGCCCTGTTTTATATTAATAATCAATTTAAATATGGTGAGGCCTGTCATAAACACTGTTGTTGGACTATATATTGTCCCAGATATAATTACAAAGAGCATTTTAAAAGACCATTTTAGGCCACTGATATGATGATAATATATTAGCAAAATATTGCAGGTATGGATTCTTTAGGTTTTCTAGTTCAGCGTTATTCATCCTCCTTACACTCATTTTTGAAGCTACTTGTTTTTAATAGTGGTTTTTAAAAGTATCAAATATGTATTTCTGTACATTGTGTGTATATTTTTCTTAATTTGTCTATGATTTTATACTTTGCTTTCTTACACACAAAAAAATTGTTGATTTCAATGAGATTATCCATTTTAATAAAAGATCAACTACCTGCTGTAACTAACACTGAGTAAAGTGTTCGATGCTCCTACTGCTGCTTGCTTGGCTCATAATTCAATCTTGTATGAATTGTATTGTATTCTGTATCGCAGATGTAGTTGACAACATGTCTGAAATGAAAGTGCATGAGTCAGACAACTTGAAATTAAAAAAAAAAATCTACAGAAACCATTTAGGTGTTGCTTTGACTTTCAACATGATTCGAGCATAATGAGCAAACAGAAGCGAAGGGCGTAATTTGGTCAGAACATGACATTTCAAAAAAACAGACACCAAATGGTGACAAAATATTCCTGCGACCCCAAAATGATCCTGTAAGAACAGGTTTTAAATATCACTTCAAGGCAGGAGTATGTGATTCAGAGGAGAGGTGAAATACTGAAGAAAAGAAAGAAAGCCTGGATTGGCCTCTCTCTCTTTCTCTCTCTCTCTCTCTCCTCTCTCTCTCTTTCTCTCTCTCTCTCCTTTCTCTCTCTCTGCCATGCCAGTTTTTCCTCGCCAAAACTTAGCATAAGTTTAGAGCGTTATTTAACCTCGTTTATGACAAGCTAGTATGACCTGGTTGGTACTGAGGTTTCCTTAGGTTTTGTAGTTTCAACTGATACCAGTATCTTCACTAACTTTAAAACCGAGCGCACTACAACCTAAAAAATGCAAGTTGTGTTAATGCGTTAAAGAAATTGATGATGTTAAAACGCATTATTATCACGTTAACTTTGACAGCTCTACATTTTACATATTGTGAGTCTCTGAGGGAACCTGTGCTAGTGTAGAAAAACAAGTACTGTCATGTTGTCAGAATATTAGCATTGACTCGGTAGAAGTGTCGGTTCTTACGACATCCCTACCTCCACCTGCTGGTGTGGAGAGTTATTTGCTCTCATGCTGATGCAGAGTGTATGTGGTAGTCGGCTGTCGGCTGCAGTCTTTGCGGAGCGTTCAAGGGCAACTTTTTAGCCAGGACAAAGACGACGTGAGGCGATGCAATGGTCGGCCTTTGTCGCTGCTAGTCTGGTGTGTTTGGGCCTTTAAACGCCAACATTGCAGTCAATCATGTTCATTTCAATTGTGGTGAATGTCATTAATATTTGTTCAATTGTGCGGCCCTAACACAGACACAGTGTGTGTGAGAGAGATGGCATTTAGTCTCACCAGCAGAGAAGGCCAACTGGACAAGCTGGCAGAGACAGAGGAGAGAGAGTGTATGTGTGTGTGTGTGTGTGTGTGTTTGTGTGTGTCTCGCAGTGGGAGCTTGTCATGCCCAGTTGTCGATGTCCGGCAGATTTCTACTCCCCATGGGACACACACACAGACGCATGCACACACACACACACACACACACACACACACACACACACACACACACACACACACACACACACACAGTGCCCTTCTTGCTGACACTGCTTTTTAATATTTCACTACATGCAGGGCTAGCCATATGCTGCCCTGTCACACACCTACACACACACACACACACACACACAGAAATATCAACACTTGCACGTACACATGCAGCACTTTTTTGTGCAGTACAGCACCTGTGAAGACACTTTATGTCATTGAAAACTTATCAAGTATTCATCCTTACCTCTGAACTCTGAATCCTAAAATATTACTATTTATAATGACATTTTTTACCATCTTAGTGAGGACCACTGACTCACTCACACCTGTAGAAATAACCTTTCTGAGTGTGGTTTGGTTCTACATTGGCTCTACCCAATTACCAGGGAACCAGAGCTTGTAAACACCAGTAAAGACGAGTCTCATTCTGGTAACCTGTCAGTGCGTTTTCATATTTCGGCGGCGGAGACGAGGAAAGCTGTCTGCACTTCTTGCCATAATTTGCTGCAGAGGAAAGAGCTGAAGCATCAACTCAAGTATTTAGGCTCTTGAAGCTGCTGCCTGTCAGACGTCAACATCAATTCACTTACGGTCATAAATTCTGTTTCCAGCTGCTTCTTGTTGTAGGTTTGCATTACGTTTTCAATCTTAACATCTCAGTTTGAACGTCATCGTTCTCAGATCCTCAAATCAAACCTGACTGAGAGAGAAATGCCTCAGATTCAGACCATTTACACTGAATCAACTAAGGTGAATATGTAACTGAATTCACAGTGTTCTGGCTTTATTCCACAGCTAAAACAACACTTATCAAGGTGAATTAATCCAACAGCACCACTTCCCATTTGGTGCAGACAGGGAAACCCTTGGAGACAGAACTGGAGCTGTGTGGTTGTAAAATTAATAACACAAACTACTTCTAACCCTCTCTATGCAACCCAGAAGCCAGAGACAATGTTGGCTGTATTCTACATTTCAAACTGCAGCATACGCTGAATCTTGACGTTTCAGACACAAAAAAAAAGTTTTCATAGGTAATACGCTCTATCATCTCAGATTCATATCACACTTGCAGAAGCATTTCATCAATGCAATGTGGTTAACAATGTGAAACAATTGGTTAGGCAACAAAAATATTTGGTTGAGTTTAGAACAAAAGAATCATGGGGTTTGTATTGAAATAATAAAATAGCAGTATGCTGTAAATAAACAACTGCCCTTAGCTGACTTTCTTACATTTTTAATGTTACATAACAAGCATAGCGTCACATAAAATATTGCGTAAAACAACATGGCACAAAACAGCATCGCGTAGTCTGCATTTATCAAAACAAGGGCATAAAACAGTGTTGGGAAGACCAAAGACAGCGGATATTACAATTGGTTTGTCAGGACCAGAGCCAACGGTTTGCAGGAAGGCTGTGTTTGTTTGACCCATCCCCCCACTCCCCCCACTCATAAAGGACTCTCTTGCTTCTTACCGTATATACCCGAACTTTCAATCACTGTACGATGGCCGACCGGCGGTGCATATTATATCAAGCGCTTCCTAAACTAACAGCCAGCCACCAGGGGTGCGATCGAGATGTTTCGGCTGTCACATTTGGGAAGCTTATGTAATCGTCTGAAACAAGCTCTTAAATAACTTTTGCTGTCACTTCCTGCCGCTGTGGCAGGTTACTTATATTTTTAAATAGAATTCTAAATTTTGCTCACGTTTGAAATCTCTGCTCTAAATGAAGCGAATAACATTTTAAGAAATCTGATGTCAGTTCAATGTTCAATATATTTTACATAAAAAACATTATATACATGGTGAATTACAGTGTTGGAATTACACCGTAGCTTCCAATGCATAAGAGAGTTTATTGTAACTTAACCATAGAACAATCTTTTTGGAGGTGACCAGAGGGCTTTACTGTATCACGCCCGTGTACAAGCGTTTTCTGGTTTTATTTTCTGATTCTGAATAACTGCATCTAGTAAATAATAATATGGATGCTGACAGAGCTTTGAGGCTCAAAACAACTGTTAAATCTTCACAGTTGTATGTTTGTTTTAAATGACTTTAAAAGAATTTGTTTTCTGTGACGTGGACACAGTTTTGTCAAGTCTGAATCCAGTCTGTGTCTTTGAGGAAAGTTGCTGTTATCTCTCATTTTCACTCTCCACCTCAGCTTAATTTCTTTAGAAGCTTTTGAACCGCTGTACAAAAGAGGACTTATACAGTATGTATTTATTTAAAGACAAATACTTCCTTAAGAAGTACAATGCTCCACTATTTGCTTTGATCAACCTCCTCATGATAACATTTTTAAAGTAAAACTGAAAGCTGGAGAAACTCTACTCCTCTTTTTGAGCATTAGCTGGATTAATGTTTTTTTTCCGGACATGCTCGGGGGTAAACAGATCCGCACAGACACATCGTAGATGTAAAAATAGGGGAGAAAAAGAGGCCTGGTTAGGCATGGGATGGTGGAAAGCAAGATGAGACCCTGAATTCATGAGTCTCACTGCTCATCCAAAGTTAAAGTTTGGCCTCAGCAGAAGTGCTAACGCTGGAACTAAAAGTTTTAAGCTCCTGAGCAAGTTTTTTTTTTTTTTTTTTTTTTTTTTTCTGGGCTAAATGAATTATTGATATGAGGTCAAGTCAGCATGAGATTACACTAAGAGATGGTGGGAGCTTAAAACAGAATACCAAAGCTACAGAATGTACATCAGATGGATGCTTGTGCTGGTGGGGAGGTGACTCCCCCTCTTTCCAAATTAAACAGTTATAACATTTTAACACTTTCCCTGTTTGCACTACAAGATAAATATGGATCTTCAACGGGAAATAAAAATACCTAAAAATGTATCCTGTGTGTTTGTTGGACGGGGATAACTTACAGTATGTCGACCTTACACAAAACTGCTTTTACAGTTGCAGACATATTTCTAATGTCAGCATAATATCACACGAGTTTTGTACGAGTTGCTGCTCGCTTCTGTGATCTCCATCGTTTAGTGTGAATCAGCAGCATTTGGGATGTGGTTACCTAGCTAGCTAGCAATAGCATACTCATCAGGGATTTGGAGGGCTGCAGCAGTTTCTGTCCAATTGTTTCTCAACTGTTTTTCTTGTAAACTTCCACCAGGAGCAGAATGAGACATCATCTCCAAAGGAATCTATTTGTAGTCTTGAAAATAGATCTGCAGTCTTTGACTAAAAACTGTTAGACTTAAGACACATTGTCTTTAGACGTGAGAGGGTGCCAGACTTCAGTCTTCTAAAAGTCTCCTGGTGTACAGTAGGCGTAAGTTAAGGAGGTCAGAGCAGTGCAGAAGGACGATCTTTATGAAGTCATTACGGACTTAGTTGTTGTTGTTGTTTCTAATCTAAGTGAAGAAGAAGAAAAGTCTACAGGCATGCAAGCAGCACAGTGAGACTTCATAGTGTTGATGTTCAGCAGGTATACCACCATGTTCACCTATTAGTGTTTCAGCTGTGGGATTCTGAAAAAGATAAAAACAAAAGTACAGATATCTGCTGCAGGTATTAAAGCCCAAAGGGCAAGCAGGACTACAGAGAGCTAAATATTCCACCTGAAAACATAAAAACAGCTTACTGAACCAATAAAATACACTATACAGTCAGGAGTAAAGGGGTGAATGTGCACAGTGCTGGATCTGGCAGGTGCAATACAAATGGATCTCAAATCATCTCTGTTGTGTCTGTATTTCCTTTTATCAATTAAAATAAAATAAAATAATTAAATTTCTTTTCTGTGTTTTTGGGGATCCTAAACCAGCAAGTTTGAATCCAGACGTGTTGTTCGCATGTTTGTTCAACCTGTTCTCAGTCTCATCTTGCCAAATACTGACGCTCGGTCAGAAGCTACAGTATGTTTTCATTCAGTAGTTTAATGTGCATTTTTAAGTATTGTATTAGAAAAGCTGCATGGAAATGAAAAAAAAAAAACTGATATCAGTTGATTTTAACGTACCCAAACAAATAGGACTGTCACCCAGGAGGCCGCTGTTTGTATGACGTGTGCAACCAAGTCAACATTCACTTATTTCACTTTGCTTTTATTTAGTAACTTACACACTTAACTCTGCAGCATATGTTACGTGACAAAAATTGTTATGTAATGTAACAACGTGAAAAATTTTCTTAACCGATAACTGAAACCCGTCAACTGATTTACTAACAAGATTTGTGCCTTGCATGCAGCGGAGGCCAGCTCAACAGGCAACTGAGTCAACAGTTCACCATCAGGAGAGTTACTGTAGCAGCCACGGTGCTGCATTCAATGTCTCCACTTCACCGTCAGGAGAGTTACTGTAGCAGCCACGGTGCTGCGTTCATTGTCTCCAGTTCACCGTCAGAAGTTACTGTAGCAGCCACGGTGCTGCGTTCCTGTCTCCCTTCACCGTCAGGAGAGTTACTGTAGCAGCCACGGTGCTGCGTTCACTGTCTCTAGTTCACCGTCGAAAGAGGTACTGTAGCAGCCACGGTGCTGCGTTCACTGTCTCCACTTCCCCGTCAGGAAAATTACTTTAGCAGTCACGGTGCTGCGTTCACTGTCTCCAGTTCACTGTCAAAGAGTTACTGTACATTCCCGGTTCTGCGTTCACTTTCTCCAGTTCACTTTCTCCAGTTCACTGTCCAGGAATGTTTGCAGTCATGATGTTGTGTGTAGTGTCGCGGACATGCAGCCACGGTCCCAGTAAGTCTCCACCGCACACGTGGAGATTTTAGTTTAGCAGGTTGTCAGCTGTGTGGATTAACAATAGCAACTGTCTGACAAACACTGTCTGTGTGTTTGTGCTACGTTAGCAGCTGCTAGCTGCTGTGGCGTAACTTAAGCGTTTGTCTGATTTACAGTGTGTGGTGGTGAGTGTGTGTTTATTGGTGGTGTTATAGCTGTGAACGTAGCTGTAGCAGACAGTGCGTACAGTTTATTTGTTGGTGAATAAATGCTACGAGGCTACAAGCTACAACTCCTTAGCTGGAAGTCCAGATGCCAACTTTCTCTTTTCATTCAGTCTTTTCATTTTCATTATTGTCATTTCCTGTTTCATTTTGTAACCACTAACCTTCCCACTTGTTTCAGATTCACTGCACTTCCTGCTCTCGTATGTTTCCACGCCCCCTGACCCACTTTCCATCTACTCACCTGCGTCTGATGGTCAGCCCCGCCCCTGATTGTGTCCACCTGTGTCTCGTTATTCACTCCCTCACCAGTACATAATGTGTGTCCTCCCCTCCTTGTGTTGCCAGTTCGTTGTTGATCCTTTCCGGTGACCTTCGTTCCAGCGTTTTTCCTAGTGTCTGCCTGTTTTTTTGTGAATGAACCTCTGCCTGTTTTTTGACTTTGCCCTTGTCTACTGTTTTTGGATCTGGTTGCCTGTGTTGACTGCTCACCTGTGTATCGACCTGTGCTTGATTAAAGACCGATTCTCTTTTACACTGGCTGATCACTGCCAAAATCTTGTATAAGCATAAAATAATGTAGTTTAAAATGTCTCTAGCTCACACCAAGGTGAGGGTCCAAAAACATCCAAAAAACAAGGAACGGCACACCTCATAAATTAATCTTGATTAGTTTAAAGTGAAATAAAATTATTTGTTGCAGCCCTGTAGCACCATTCATTTGCATTTCCCCCAAAGCTTAAGGCTAATATTATATTACAAGTTAATTAAAAGTGTAAAACTGTCCTCTGATGTTTGTGGAGACGCTGTAGTCTATACTCCAGATCCAGTGCATACTATTAAGGAGCAACCTATTTTTGTATTTGTAAAACTTGTTTTAAAACACATTAAAATGACATTTTAAATCTATTGTATTCCTTATCGTCTCCAACATTATGTTCAGGTGTGTTTTTGGTCCAATTTCAGATATAGATTTACTCGCTCAACACGCTCATCATTCAAAACACGTTTATTTCCGTTAAGGGCTTCAAAATGTGGTTGCTGGACATTTAATTAAAATCTGTACGAAAAAATGTTTTTAATTATCAAAATAACCTATTAAGGGCTTATTCATATGTAATATTGGTTCAGATGGTCTTAATTTAGAGTGGGATGTCTTTGAGTGCTTACCAGAGGCCATGATGAAATTCAATGTTCTTCACAAAAAGCAAAGCAGTCGAGACCAAAAAAAAAAAAAAAAAAAGCCCAAACAATATTAATTTTCTAACCCCGCAGACAGATTCCTCTGAATAGGATCATCTACAGCAAATACATATGCATGGAGAGAAATTATGTATGTGTTTATTACTAATGTAAAGCAACAGATAAACCAAAGCTGGAGTGTAAGAATGTGAAATACCTAAAAACACTCATTACTGATCATATTATAGCTCATATCAAGCGCCTCACAACTGGAGATCAGTCCCAACTGTTTCGCTGTTTCTCTGATTCTCCTCAAGTCAAGTCAGCTCTGTTTGTATAGCCCAAAGTCACAAATCACAAATTTGCCTCAGAGGAGTACAATCTGTACAGGATGCGACACCCTCATCCTTTACAGTGCGACCTTCTTGCGATCCCCTTCGAGGATGGACAGACGTGTAGTAGATGTTGTCTCATAGGAGAGAAAGTAGAGTCATTTTATAAACTTTCTTAATCTAATAAAGCGCTTTACGTATCTGAGGATTTAATGCTGCAGAGCTGTCCTCCCAGCAAGTGAACAATCCACACAGTCTTACTGTCAAATCATCAAATACTGATGCTTGGTCAATCCCTCTAGCGTCTGATTCGGACGTGTCAGGGACGGCATGTCAGTTTCCGCTCGTTATACATGCACACTTACAGTAAGTTAACACGATAATAACGTGTTAACACAGATCTGATACCACTAATTTCTTTAACATATTAAAGCAACGTGTGATACTTAGGTTGTAGCAGCTCAGTTTTAAAGCTAGAGTGAAAACTAATACTGGGAATCCATCGGTACCAACCAGGTCAGATTAGCTTGTTGGGAAGGAGGTTAAACAACGCTTATACTATTTAAATATATATATATATATATATATATATATATATATATATATATATATATATATATATATATATATATATATATATATATATATAATATAAAATTTATACTAAAATTTGGTGAGGAAAAACTGGCTTCCAGAACTGATGAAGCCTCTCGGATGAGAGGTGAGACGTCTTCAAGAAACCTTCTACGTCCAGTTGACCTGATTTACCACAGTGGATGAACGTGGAGGACTACATAAACTTCTGCGTGGAAAACAAAGGTGTTTTTCCAACAACAAACCCTGGATTAATCCTGATATAAAGGCCCTCCTTAAGGAGAAGAAGAGGGCCTTTAAATCAGGAAATAAGGAGGAGCTGAAGGCTGTTCAGAGGGAGCTAAGGAGGAAAATCAGGGAGGGGAAAAGAAAGAAAGAAAGATATTCCTTTATTAGTCCCACAGTGGGGAAATTCAGTTTTACACTCTGTTGTTCACACAGTACATATATGGGGTTCGGTGCCTTGCTCAGGGGCACCTCGGCAGTGCCCAAGAGGTAAACTGGCATCTCTCCAGCAACCAGTTGGTCTTGGTCCATGGGGGTCTTGAACCGGCGTCCTCCGCGTCCTAACCCAAGTCCTTACGGACTGAGCTACTGCCGCCCAAGGAAGAACAGCTACAGGAGGAAGATGGAGGAACAGCTGCAGCAGAACAACATCAGTGGAGTCTGGAAAGGCCTAAAAACCATCTCAGGCCACAAGAAGCCAGACTCCAAGGCTGTGGTAGACCTAAAGTGGGTGAATGATCTGAACCATTACTTTAACAGGTTCAATGAGTCACCTGCCCCTCCCCCGGCCCAGTCCACCCTGCTGCAGCCCCCTTCATCTCCCACTTCAAGACATTGTCCCCCCTCCTGCTCCTTTGCCACCTTCAGCTCAACAAAAGCCCCCCCACTGACACCAACACCTCCATCGACACCTACGGCTCCAGCTACAGCTCCAGCTCTACCCCATAGACAACCCCCCTCTGCTCCACTACTCAGCCCTGACCCCCCACCAACCCCCTCGTCTGCCTCTGACACACAGCCCCCCTGCTCCAGTTTGTCCTTCACAACACTTCAGGTGAAGAACCAGTTCAAGAAGATGAACGTGAGGAAGGCTACGGGTCCAGATGGCATCAGCTCCAGGCTCCTGAAGTCCTGCGCAGACCAGCTGTGTGGGACTTTTGGACACCTATTCAACCTGAGCCTGAAGCTGAGGAAGGTACCACAACTATGGAAGACATCCTGCGTGGTACCTGTGCCCAAGACCCCACACCCCAAGGACCCCAGCAGCTTCAGGCCGGTGGCATTAACATCCCACCCGATGAAGGCCCTGGAGCGCCTGGTCCTCCAGCATCTCCGCCCTGTGGTGAGTCCATCCATGGACCCACTACAGTTTGCCTACCAACTTGGCATTGGGGTGGACGATGCCGTCATCTTCCTGTTGGACCGAACTCTGTCTCACCTGGAGAAACCTGGAAGCACTGTGAGGATCATGTTCTTTGATTTCTCCAGTGCTTTCAACACCATCCAGCCGACACTTCTGAGGGACAAACTGGAGACTGCAGGGGTAGATCACCATCTAACATCCTGGATACTGGACTACCTCATAAACCGCCCACAGTATGTGAGGACACAGGACTTCATTTCAGACACGGTGGTCTGCAGTGTGGGGGCCCCGCAGGGAACGGTTCTGGCTCCGTTCCTCTTCACGCTCTACACTGCAGACTTCTCCTACAACTCACCAACCTGTCACCTGCAGAAGTTCTCTGATGACTCTGCTATCGTCGGCCTCATCACTGATGGGGACGATGGGGAGTACAGAGAACTTTCCCAGGACTTCGTGGACTGGTGCCTGCGGAACCACCTCCAGATCAACGCGGGGAAAACTAAAGAGCTGGTGGTGGATTTCCGCAGGCAAACTCATCCCCCTCCAACACCGGTGAACATCCAGGGATCAGACATTGAGATGGTGACATACATATACTTATATATATACATCTATAAATCTGGGTGTTCACCTGAACAATAAACTGGACTGGACTACAAATTCCTCTGCACTCCATAAGAAAGGCCAGAGCAGACTGTATCTGTTCAGGAGACTGAGGTCTTTTGGAGTGCAGGGGACACTCCTGAAAACTTTTTATGACACTGTGGTGGCATCAGCCATATTTTATGGAGTGGTTTGCTGGGGCAGCAGCATCACAGCTGCAGACAGGAAGAGGCTGGATAAGATTATCAAAAGGGCCAGCTCTGTCCTGGGATGCTCTCTGGACTCAGTGCAGGTGGTGGGAGAGAGGAGGACGATGGCTAAGCTGTCATCCATGATGGAGAAGGACTCCCACCCCATGAGAGACACCATCAGAGCTCTGGAGAGCTCCTTCAGTGACAGGCTGCTACACCCTAAGTGTACGAAGGAGCGTTACAGAAGGTCCTTCCTGCCTGCAGCTGTTAGACTCCACAACCAGCACTGCTCCCAGTAGACCACATACACAGTCACAACCAGCACTGCTCCCAGTAGACCACATACACATTCACAACCAGCACTGCTCCCAGTAAACCACAATCACAGTCACATTCACAACAAACTCACCGGAAACACAAGTGCAATAAGGACTCATACAATTATATCATCTGCTTAAATTATAGGAACTGGACAATTATTTATTTATTGATATGCTGGACATATTTTTGGCTTTACTTTCTATTATGTATATATTATTTTATTTTATTTATCTTATTAATACTGTTTGTTTTTTTTTTTTTTTAAATCTATCCTTCTTGTTTTTTGCACTATCCACTATGCTGCTTGTAACGTGTGAATTTCTCCACTGTGGGACCAATAAAGGAATATCTTATCTTATCTTATCTTATGACCTGGATGAATGAGAATCTTCATGGATATCATGTAAAAATGAAAACATGATACTATGCTGTATCAACTGTTTCCCCCACCCCAACTAACAACAGTTTGTTCAAAAATTCCCATCAGTTGAAAAAAGTAAGCGCATGCAACAACAGAAGCTGCATCCCGCACAGCATAAGTTGGAGTGAATGGACTAATGAGGTTTTTGTTTCCAGCTCAGAGGTCTCGTGGCGGTGTGAAGTGCTGACTAACCTCTGGCACTAACGCAGCATGTGATACCACCGAGTGGGAGATAAACATCACAACCGGAGCTGTCAGTCTTGTTAAAAAGGCTACAACTAGAAAGCAGAGGTTCAAAACGTGAATTTCAAATGAGGCTTGATGTAACAAAGAGTGGAAATGTAACTTGGCAGCAGTAACAGCCCATTTCTGGAGCGTTCACATCCACCTCTCTGCAGCTTTGACTGATGGCTGCTGAAATGACGGAGGAAGGAATTAGAAAACTCCCAGCTTGTCTCCACCACTTCCAGCGAGGCCAAATAAATCATTCAGTCACAGTAAATGACACAAGCTTGTCATAAGCTTGACTCCAGTTGGACACTTTGCCTCCTGTCATGTGCATTTCATCTGATTTTATTTTTATGTTGCTCTCTAACAGCAATGCAACATTGCGGGCGAGTCACCGCCGAGGGAGACAATAACAATAATGCCTCCTCTGGCTCTGGCTGTCAGACTATCGCCTCCCGTCGTGTTGCGTTGTTTTCAGCCTGCTTAAAATTCAAACATTCAGTCTCGACATACCAGACGTTTTTATTGAAGTGTTAATAAAATTCTAATCAATTTTTTGTGTCTCGTTTTTTTGTTATTAGAGGGGGCTCTGTCCTGACCTGCCAGGAAAACAAAATATATAGCTGTTTAAAAAAAATACTCAAAGACAGTGTTTAAATGGTCAGCATTACTCCTATCAGAGTGACAATGGCCAGCAGTTAAAATTGGCTGTTTAACTTAAATAATGATATCATTAATTACATAAGTACTGTAAGTCACTAAGTGTTGGTCCAGGAATCCTGTGCAAGTGAAAGACATAATAAAGTTTAGCTATAAAATACATTCCAGATTAGACAACCTGGGCCTGGGTTTTTATGGTTTTGATTTTATTTTCTAGTTTATTTGTTATTTGTCAATGAAAAGAGCAACACCTGCACATTGACTCCAAACAACAAAACAGTCAATGGTTTTGCTTCCATTTTTAAACATTTTGACCTTTTTGACAAAGAAAACTGTCAGGTATCTTCTTGACAGCTGTCCATAATACGGAGCAGATCAGACCTCCTTTACACCTGCCACTGAAATGCATTTTGGGTGATCTGAATGTAGTTGGATGCTGCTTGACCACAAGAGAGTACAGGTGTAAATGCACCCAAAACGCAATGAGGACTGATTGTGATCCTCTTGGCCAAGCCACCTCCGGAGGTGGTCAGGGACAAATTGTGACTACATTGAACACAAATGTAAATGTGTTAAATTGCGATTTCAGTCCACATACAACAATTACAGGGGCAGAAATACTCAATGCTAGGTCTGTCTGGAGTACCATTTTTGGACACCAGGGCTAATAATTAGCAGCAAATAGCTTCGGCCATGCGTGTGCAAGTGTAGATTTACTTCAAATTCATGTTTGCAAGCCCTCACCACTGAAACAGCAGTATTTTGTGGCTGATGTGTCCATGCATTATGCACCATCTCTCCATCAGTGCCCAGCTCCATCCTCCATAGGCTTCCTCTCCTTTTCAGACCGAGCGACTGGATCTCAGTGTGGACACTGAAAACTTGTGTAAATGTAATCAGGTGAAATCATATCTAGATACAATCTGGGTATGAGAATGATTTTAATGCCAGGAGGGTCTCTGTTTGCGTAGTATTTTCTGTGTGTCTCCAGTGTGACGGCTGGTGAGACAGGCAGGTTTGGACTCAAGAGCAACACTCAGAGAGCAGGAGGTTTCAAAACACACTGGGTCTTTAATGACAGAAACGGGTCAGTACATAGGTTGGCAACATGAACAGGCAAACAAATCCAGAGCGGCAGGCAAAAAGGCAGAGTCGAAAAAACAAGCAGAGTAATCAGGCACGAAAGTCCAAAAACACGAGGGGAATTGCTGGTATGCTTTTCACTATGGAACAAGACGAACTGGCACAGAGGGAAGAGGAGACACCCTGAATACCAGTGAGGGAGGGACTAGCGAGAGACAGGTGGACACGATCAGGGGCGGGGAAGACGATCAGACGCAGGTGAGTGGAGACAAAAGTGGGTCAGTGCTGTCACTCATTCATTCAGGCGGGAAACACGAGGGCAGGAAGTGAAGTGCTCTGAAACGAGAGGAGATGTTAGGATTTCACAATCAAACAGGAAGTGAACAGCATGTGATGCTACTTCAAACATCACTCACGTCAATGTCAAGTGTGACAGCAAGAAGCACACTAACAACACATGAGCATTTCAAAACAAAAGCTATTTTAACTGTTTTTTTTAGCTTTCTAAGTAAAATTGTGTGGTTCTGTGGGCCGTATAATGCCCAGGTCTGCGATAGACTGTATACAGAAAGTGAATGTAGTTACCGTGCTGCCATCCATTGGTTTGTGAACTGCTGTTTTGAAGCCTTAAGTTCGACATACTGGCTGTCACCATCTTTGTTTTGCCCGTCACTATCTTGGTTGGACATTTTTAGGTGACCAAAAATATTTTTTTTGATGTATTTGACTCAAAATGAGATCATAATTTATTAAATGAACATCATGCTGTATTGAAGAAGACTTGAAACTAGCGATTGAGACCATAAACTCCTGTTTACAGTGTTTACTGAGGTAATAAATCAAGTGACTCATTTTCTCATAGACTTCCATACAATCAGACTTCTTTTTCTTTACAGAGTCTGCAGCCGTGTAGATCATTGGTTTACGAAGAAGAGGAACGCAGTAACATTATTGTCCTGTTTGTCAGTCAAATTGATGGCTATGCATTCGGTTCTAAGAAGGATTTAACTCACCTGTTGTCAAATTCTGAAATCATTTTACCATTATGTGCCTTTCCTGAACCTAAGACAAATCAAGCTAACTTATTGCTTATGGTAGTTACATTATTATAGTTAATTTTACCAATTTAATCTTACCAAAGCTAGCTTTGGTAAGCTCCCTGGTGGTCTAGTGGTTAGGATTCGGCACTTTCACTGCCGCGGCCCGCGGTTCGATTCCTGGTCAGGGAACATCACTTTATGGGGCGGCAGTAGCTCAGTCTGTAGGGAGTTGGCTTGGGAACCGGAGGGTCACCGGTTCAAGTCCCGACATGGACCAAAAACTGAGTGTGAACTGGTAGCTGGAGAGATGCCAGTTTACCTCTTGGGCACTGCCGAGGTGCCCCTGAGCAAGGCACCAAACCCCCAACTGCTCGGGGCGCTTGTCAGGAGCAGCCCCCTCACTCTGACATCTCTCCATTAATGCATGTATGTGTGTTTCAGGTCTGCATGTACCATGTATGAGTTTAACAGAGTGTAAATTGAATTTCCCCATTGTGGGACTAATAAAGGTAGATTCTTCTTCTTCTTCTTCTTCTTCTTTGAGCAAGCACTCTATTGACTGTAATTCTCTATTTTTAGCTACATAGTACGATTTAAAGGAAGGAGCTGTGTCAGATATTGGAGACAAATGCATGCATGGTGACTATATAGAAATTCACAATATCCAAATATGTGCTTGAACTGCTGCCACAAACCATCACAGGATAACTATTGAATGAGTCACAGCATGAATAAAGCTCATTATGGTTTACTGCTGTCTGCTGCCTTTTTCTGTGCCTTTACGAGGACGAATATAAGGTAACAACAGCCAGAACCGGCTCTGCCTTGAGAAAGTAGAGAAGAAGTGAACCAATCCAAACAATGTTGCATGTAGGATGCTAATTTTGAAACGACTCTAGTTAACCGATTATTAAATGTTAACCAACAAGATTGATGCCTTGCATGCAGCGGTGGCCGGCTGCAGTGTATGAGCACAGCAGACAACTGAGTCAACAGTTCACCGTCAGGTGAGTCACTGTAGCAGCCACGGTGCTCTCTTCCTTCTCCACCAATCCGTTTGGCAGCCACGGTGCTGCGTTCACTGTCTCCAGCTCACCATCCGGGAGTGCTAGCAACCACGGTGTTGCGTTCACTGTCTCCAGCTCACCATCCGGGAGTGTTAGCAGCCACGGTGCTGCATTCACTGTCAGTAGCAGCCACGGTGCTCCGTTCACTGTCTCGTGGCCACGACTACAGAAATCAGAATTAGATCTGTGGAAAAAGGTGTTTTTAAGAAAACAGATGACAAAGTGATTTGTTCAACTAAATGCTGAAGATTTGAAGATTATGCAGAAAATTATGCTTAACAAGACATCATCATCATCATCATCAATGAGCTGAGCATCGAAATGTTGTTCCCCATGTCTTGTTTCATTTAAAGTTTAATGTTTAAATCATGTCCCCTTGTAGGACCGCCATGATGTTAGTAATCCCAGATTTGATTCAGTGTTTCATTGTTTGCAGCCACAGTTAAGTTTAAACTTACCACAGATGTGTGTCAGGGAGGCTTTAGGCCTGTCCTCCCTCCATATGAGCTGAATTTATGGTCCATATTTTATCATATTTATCACACTCATAACACTACAACTAACCTCGGCTGACTTTGATAACTCTGCGTGGTACTCATGACTAGTCTGTGTGTGTGTGTGTGTGTGTGTGTGTATTTATATATAAGACTGAGTATGACTTTCAGAGCATCTGCTGGGTGCAGGCATGGCAGGGGGGCACAGGTGGTATATTGTTTGTAGCCACACACACACACTGATGAAGCTCACAGATGCTGACCTTGTGCGAGGCCTGGACTGTCAGCACTGTCACACACACACACACACACACACACACACACACACCTAAGACGAGGTGCCCATTTACTCGGGGCTTGTCAGAGGCTGCCATCCTTCCCAGTGGGGGTATATGTGTGCTGCTGGGGAGGGAGTGGGGTATCGAGGTGGGAGTATTGATGAATAATGCTGCAGGTAATGAGATGGGTGATGATGGGGACAGAAAAGCGAGCAGCCGGGAACTTGTTTATATGTACTTTGCAGGCGTATAACTTCTTGAATTATTTGTGGAATTGGTGGAGAGATAAAACCTTGCAGTCGGAGCTGGTAGTCAAAGCCACGATACAGGAAATATTCACACAGAACCAGCAGGGTTATGATCCTGAAGTCGCTCTCAGATAAGCATCGTGTTGCACTGCACGCTGTGACAAAAGCTCCGTACATACAGAAGTAAGGAGGCATCCAAGGAGAAGCTGGGGAATTGAAATCCCAGTATTTACTATGATTTCTCACCAAAATCCTCTTAGTCTCTCCAGACTGCATTAATGTTACTATGATGGTCACATATACTGTAGTATGACATAGAAATGCAGTTTTTACTGTAATAAAATGTACTATTTTACAGCCTGAAAGCTGCTTCTTCCATTCTTGCTTAAATATCAGCTTGCTAGACAAAATATTCTTTCAGATGGCAATAAAGCAGTTTAACCCTTTGAACGTGAATGGCTGTCAATCAAAATATTTGATCGCAATCAGTCACACACTTTCTTTCTGTTGCAAAATGTACCTCAAGGGAAATTTGTCAAATATTTAATACTCTTATCAACACAGGAGTGGACAAATATGGTGGTTTATGCAAATGTATGTTTATATTTATTATTGGAAATGAATTAACAACACAAAAGTACTCCAGACTCACACAGCGTAAGTTTGGAGCATTATTCAACCTCCTTCACCATACCTACGTTGGTATCAATGGATTCCTCAGGTGTACTAGTTTCATATCATGCCAGGATCTCCGCTCTAGCTTTAAAACTTTAAATCTGGGCCTGCTTCAAAATATAGATTGTGTTAATGTGTTAAACAAATTAGTGGAGTTAAAACAAATTTGTGTTATTGTGTGTTATTGTTGTGTTAACCCTAATTATAACACATAATAATCTATTAGTTGATTATATTTTGTATTAATAATCAAATCTGCAGAGTAGCTATAGTTATTATAGTTATTAATTGTTTAATATGGGGAAAATGACGCCATCAGATTGGTACCAGACATGAAAAAGTGGCATCGAGCCATCCCTACTGCAAACACAACACTGACATATTTTCACCTTTTATATTTGTAGTGAAGTTTGCAAACAATTTAAACATCCAGCAGATATGGAGCAGTGCAATATTCTCTCTCCTTTTAGAGCAGCAATTTGTCTGCAACTCTGGGGGAAAATGTCTCTTTAGCTGTTAAATGCTTCACTATTTTCACCACATAGACGCCAAATTCTGTACAGTGGAAATTTAGAGCTTTGTTGCTGAAAACAGCTGCCTGCTGCGACCGAAAAAAACTCCATTTTAGTCATTTAGATATTATTAATTAAGATGTTGACTGTGGGGCAGCTTCAAGTTGTGTTAACCAGGATTCCCAGGAAAAGAAGTGATATTCATACCCAGTAAATAATTATCTTAAAGCCAACAAGAAAACATCCAAACCGAGCATCTAACCAACCACAATGAAAGAGAAGTGAATTCTGGTTGTGTCAAAAATTAAATATTTCGGTATTCAGACGGTGGTATAATATGTTCAAACTAACAGGTGTAAATTGTTTTTGCATATATTTCTCACCACTTGATCACAACTTCAGAAATTAACTTGTGCACTTAATGTGAGGGGTTATGTTCTCCTGCCCTCTCCTTTGCACCTTCATTTCATTACATCTTACTGGACACTGCTTTGTATCTGAAAGCCCCTTTATATACCACAAGAGCAACTGACATTATTTTTATGATCCTCAATATAAACCAGACATGTTAATTACACTCTTGGTTACAGGCGAGGTTCAAAATTACAGCCCGTCAAGAGGAAAATGGCTTTAAAATTTGTCTGTGGCAGATAAATCAGTGAGGGTCAGCTGGCTGGATGTAAAACAGAGAAGTCTTTGTCACATTCAGTCAAAATTTCAAATTTTTTTCTGCTCTACGACTCTATTCTCTGCTGTTAAATTCAGTTCCTACAACAGTGTTTAACATAGTAGTGACATTTCTGTTTGGGATTAGAGCTCAGGTGACTGTTAGTCAAATCAAGTTTATTAATGTAGATTATGACTGAACAGTTCAGGGTGGTGGATGCAAGATCCATGCAGGAAACCAGAGTTTGCATCCTGTCAGAGACCTGCAGTTAATGTTTGCCTTTTAATTAACCACAACCGCAGTCTGTCCCTAATGTTAACCAGGTGTTTTAGTTCCCTAACCCTGACCAAACCTTAACCACTATAGTGAATTTGTCATATGCAGAATCTTTCTGAACACATAACCACAGTAGCCACTGAACTTAATCTGTTTTCTTTTTCTTTGTTTTTTTTGGAGAATCATCCAATATCGACATTCTCATCTTAGTGCTGATAAAACATCCAGCACATTATATCGTCAGACCTTAGATTCAGGTAAGAAAAGACTATCCCTCATCTAGGATAGACAGACATGGTATAAGTGCTCTATGAAGAGACCAGACGGAAGTAGCTGTATTATGTATTAGAACTACAATTTAAAGAGAGAATTATAATATTAAGCAGGGGTGGAAAAAAATAAATTCACCTATGACTTTAAATATATTATTTAATGCCATAATCAATATATTGCTTCATATGAGTCTATTCGGAGGTAAAAGGAAGTTTCTACTTCTATTGTTATATTGTCTGGCTAACGTGATGTCTTATCTGTTCTGTATCCATCAACCAAAACAAACGAGCAGGCCACTGCAAAGTGAAAGGAAAAGGTAGAAAACGTTGGAGGGTCAACGTGGATCCGACCAGCACCCTCCCATGTTGAATCCAGCGTGGTAAACACTACACATCCAGTAAAGGATGGAAAGACTTTGGGTTTCACACATTGCAGGGAAAGCAGATCTAGACATCACAGCTAAAGCTGCATGCTAATTCTGTCATGGACAGGAAACGTTATTGTATCGCTGTAACATGCGGTCAGTCTGGCCGTCACTCTCATCCTCGTGGTCAAATGGACCGGCGCTACAGCTGTACAGCACCATATACTAACATTTATGTAAAACGGCCCCAATGGAGCTGACCATGGATGGATAAAGAGAACGGAGCTGACGGAGAGCTAGACACCACCTTGGAGAAGTTAGAGGATGTAGACACGTGTGACTACATCTGGTTTTCAAAATAAAGTGTTAACAAAGGGAACTGCATATACAAAATACATCTATGGAAATAAGGTTGATTGGATTATATTCACCAGAAGTATAAAACATCATATGTCCCTTATAAATTAAAAAAAAAACCTAATAATTCCTGACAATGATCCTGGTATATTTGACTTCAGGACATCTCTGACTACATACAGGCTGAAAATCAAATATGTTAACTGTATATTTTTGTGAGTGAGTCCTTGGTAGGGATGTTAATAATTATTAATTAACCAATAACCAACATTTAGCATTTTAACTGATTAACGCTATAGGTTAAACAGTTAAAACAGTTAAAAGAATAATTAATTGAACAATAAATAAAGTTGGCTCTGAGCTGTAGCTTGTAGTCTCGTAGCATTTATTCACCTACAAATAAACTGTGCACAAACTGTCTACTACAGTTATATATATAATAACAACTATATAGCTATATAAATGATAAAGGATAAAGAATTAATAAATTAAAATAAGATCAAGCATAAATAAAATTGAGGCAGTGCACTTATATGAAAAAGAAAGTATGGTGAAATTAAATGATGAAGTCAGGAATTCCCAATATCCTCAATTCAACCATTTGTCCAGTTATTAACCATTTAACACCTACACATTCCAGAGTCCTTCCATCGATATAATGTCTTATTTTTCCAGAGTCACAACCTCGGAGCTCAGATTTCCACATGGAAATAGTCAGGGACATTTCCGAGCAGGGGTTGCACGGTGGTGCAGTGGTTAGCGCTGTCGCCTCACAGCAAGAGGGTCGCAGGTTTGAATCCGGGCTTGGGACTCTTCTGTTTGGAGTTTGCATGTTCTCCCCGTGTAAGCGTGGGTTTTCTCCGGGTACTCCGGCTTCCTCCCACAGTCCAAAGACATGCTGTTTAGGTTAATTGATGACTCTAAATTGCCCGTAGGTGTGAATGTGAGCGTGAATGGTTGTCTGTCTCTATGTTGTCTGTCTCTATGTGTCCTGCGATGGACTGGCGACCTGTCCAGGGTGAACCCCGCCTTCGCCCAATGCCAGCTGGGATCGGCTCCAGCCCCCCGCGACCCCTAACGGGATAAGCAGTTGACGATGGATGGATGGATGGATTTCCGAGCAGGGTTTGCCGACACCCGTTGACTGCTGTACTAATGTTACCGCAAATTGCCTGCCAGAATAACTGAATCTTGTTCCCACAAGCAGTGCAGCCTAGTAGTAAGTTATAATTTTTAATATTGTCATATCAAGTAAATAGTCAGTCCCATAAGTTAAAGAGTTCTAGTGTTGACAAAGAGTTGTCTGGTTATGGGGAAACCCAAAATGAAGAGGCAGTTCAGAATTTAATACACCACTGGCACCAGCAAGCTTTACCGAAGTAAATAGTTTAGTAGAGGTTTTAAAAGGTCTTCTAACTCATCAAAAATATGTAAATCACCTGTACTGTCTTTCCCTGAAGCTTCGTTTTTCATAAAACTGTAATAATATGTTCAGGAAGGCGCTCTTCTTTTCTCCACTATGAAACACTGAGAGAACAACGAATAGTAAAATCACATGCAGGTTTCAACAGCAGCAACCAGAGTTGTTCACCTGTAAAATGTTGATGTTTTTAACCCAACGTGCTTGTATTGCTTAGTGACGCATGTGGTTAGTGTGGATATAACATTCAAACTACAGGCTGCTGTTTATCTCCACAGTTAAGAGTCAGAAACTGGTGTTGAAGCAGAGCACAATAAAGAGCATAACATAAATTGATTTACTGAGCCAATAACAAGCATTACAATATGCGGTGATTGGTCCAGATATTGATCCTGCAGATCAGATATAGATGTAAATAAAGCTCTGGGAGCTGCCCAGTATAAACCGGCTGGCACAATACAAAACAACGTTTTACGAAAAAAAAAACAAAAAAAACATAAGCATGAGGAGATAAAAAAACAGAAACATTATGGATTTAATGTTCTGTCTCGCTTTGGCAGGACACTTTAACGATTCTCTGCAGGAGTGGAGGAATAATCAGCTGCTGTATTAGCTGCTCTGGGGACCCACAGTCACTTACATTTATTTCAAAAACAGCACTTTTAGGACAAACTGCATACAAAGAGCCATGTAATATTGTTTCTGTCTGAGCCCAGGGTCATACTGTTCAAGAGGAATGTCCCAGTGGTCTGCACATATTGATATTGAAAGCTACAGGAAACAAAAGCCATGCATGCCAACCTTGAGTTTCTGTAAGAAAAAACACACTGATGAATGAAACAGATAGAAATTGATTTGATGTGAAACTTCTGCTGAAGGTAGAAACTGCTGATGTGACTGAGACTCAGAAACTACAAAGCAAGAGTTAATGGACAAGTAGTCAATCGGTGTTTTAAAGGGCAGGTTCATCTGCGTTCTGTTATGGTTTTTCAGCCGTTGCAAAAAAGTTACCACAGTAAGCTAAACAGTAAGGTTATGAAAAATGTGGACACCTGCACTAGTTGAGTCAACATTTACTGTGCAAATATTGGAAATAACGGTAAGGGTTGGCTTTTCCGAAGTGGGGTTGTATGTATACTCCTAAAATTACTGTTTTTGTGAATGGAGTCTGGTGGCTTTGAGACAGCAATATAACAGCTTCAGCTCTCTGAAGCAGCTGTAGACGGAAGGGATGCACCGATACCAGACCGGATATCAGGCTGATAGGGACTAAAATAGTTGGATCAGCTACTGGTGAAAATGGAGCTGATCACTTCAGTTCTCTATTTGTATACCTTATACATTATATACTAGAATTTTAATTCCTGTTTTGACCAATTGTTGCTGCACACATAATTATAATTCCTGTTAAATTTGAAGATTTTTTTTTACCAAATTGCTGGTGTATGATTTATTATTTTAATAATAAACAACTATTAGGGGTGTGGCAATACACTCATCTCAAGATAAGTACATGATATTGGGTAATTTTAACCCAATATTAAGATGAAAATATATGACTGAAAAAGTGCCCTTTTATTAAAAAGACACAAAACGCAAAACAACGCTGTTGTTTGTCCTGTAGTATGTTAACCAGCTATTCTACTCTTTAACATAACTGTATTTAACTGTGTTCTATTTGTCTGTTTGTTTTATTACCTCCGCCAAGGAGGTTATGTTTTTGCCGGCGTTTATCTGTCTTGTCTGTTTGTTTGTCTGTGTTCAAGATAACTCAAAAACTTTTGGACGGATTTTGATGAAATGTCAAAAATGTGAAAAGGAAGAACTGATTTAATTTTGGGGGTGATCCGGAAGAAATCCTGGATTCTGGATCACTTTGAAATTTTTGTTAACATTGGGGTAAATGGGACCCAAAAAATTGTTTCTCAATATCTCTGCTAATTGTTGCCCAAAGCTCATGAAATTTGACTCGGGGATTTACAATGTGTACTTCTATCAAATCCCAAAGGCTGATCCAGATCTGATCCAGATCTGATCCAGATGGCGGATTTTATAGCAATTTATACAAAAAATGGGGGTACTCTTACATTTTGGCCTACTGTGCATTTAATATTAGAGTTAGAGATTTCTAACAAGCGGCATCGTGTAGCTGAGACAATTCCTCTTGAAGTATGTCAAAAAATTTTATTTATCTTTAATTTTTAAGGAGATAGATCCAGAAGAAACCGCCAGGGAGGAAACTATGGTGCTTGGCGGAGGACCGCGCTCTCCGAGTGCTTTTCTAGTTTATTATTTTTTTGCATTGAGTCAGTTTTAATTTTACTCTGGACATCATTGAAAACGAACGTTAGTTAGTTAGCGGTCCTGCTTCAGACTGAGAGGACAGACTCAGTGCACGATATATCGTAGCACCCCTAATAACTAGGGATGTTAATAATTAATCATTTAACTGTAAACCGACATTAAGCATTATAACCGATTAATGCAATCGATTAAACTGTTAAAAGAAATATGGTTAAATATGGTTAAAAAAAAAGCCGGCGCAGTTACAGGAAGTTGGCTCGGGACTTCCAGCTGAGGAGTTATAGGTTGTAGCCTCGTAGATTTAGACTTTAAACGATTAAAAGAAATATTAATAATTAATTAAACAGCCTTGAACCCACCCTTTAAGTATCCAGCAAGTTGGTCTTTATGTAATTAATCAAAATCAATAAAGACAAAAACATTTTATATCCTATGATTTGTCATATCATTCATTCTGCTCTTAAAATACATCTGAAGTTATATTTACATCCTATTTATCAACTTCTGGGCCTATAAACACATCCTTCCTTCATGAAACAGTTCAATGGTTTATTTAATTGAATCTATAAATTTGGGCTGTTGATTAATTAATTAGGCAATTAACAGAAAGTTAGTCACCAGCAAATATGGTAATCTGTGTAACTGTTTCACTCCTTTATTAGAGAAAAAAATGCTGCTTCTCAAACTGTGAAGACTTACTGCTTCACTTTGTTTGACAGTATATCACTTTAATAAATCTAATTAAAAGGGTTTTGGACTCGTTAGTCAAACAAACAACATGAGAAATGATGATGGGCATTTTTCACTGACATCAAGACCAAATGATCAATCTGTAAAATGTAAAAATTATTGACAGATTAGTCAATAATTAAATAATCGTGTTGTAACATACTTCAAGCTGATGTGTTTTTACAGAGCTCTGACTGTGTCTGAAAAATGGTGCATCAATCAAAAAAAAAAAACAAAAAAAAAACATGTCAACAATCTTGTTTTGAATTTTATACCATGACAGTGAAGGAAAAAATACTAATTTCTGATCTAAAATTACACAATAAGGCTTCTCAAAATAATGGACCTCACTGTGGGATAAATGGAAAAAAATATGACTTGAACACAAACTGCCTTGTTTCCTTTTGTCGCTGTAGCACAACAAGCACAATAATACAGTAACAGAAAGAGAAAGAACATTGGCACTTAAAGAAAAATGTGTTCATGTCCCCACTGATATAACCCTCAACAGAAAAGTGTTTATTTTAAGCAACAGCTGACGATAGGCTGTGGTATGTTGTGATTATATTGCAGCTGAGGGGTGGAGGACAACCCAACACATTCACTATTTAAAGGTGCTGAATACAGGATAGGGAGTATCTGGGCTGGGATGATTCACCTATCTCCCGATTTGATACTATCATGATACTTGGATGCCTATTCGATAGGTATAGTGATTCGATATTGCTATTTATTGTTATTTTTGATAACTTTTTTTAACACTAGACTATGGCAAAAGGTTGAATGATACATTTCTTGGGACTTTTACATTGGAAAATTTCTATATTAATCCTGTAAAATGTTTGATTTTCAGCCTGTATGTAGTCAGAGATGTCCTGAAGTCAAATATATCAGAATCATTGTCAGGAATAATTTATTACAATTTTTATCCAGCAAGCCAAAAATCGAAGAATAAAGACATTTCTCTCACAAATTGGTGGTATTTTCTTTTTAATTTATAAGGGACATGTAATGTTTTGTACTTCTGGTGAATATAATCCTGTTATTTCCATAGATGTATTTTGTATATACAGTTACCTTGGTTAACATCTTATTTTGAAAACCTTCCTCTAATTTCTCCAAGGTGGTCTCTAGCTCTCCATCAGCTCCGTCCTCTTTATCCATCCATGTTCAGCTCCATCTGCGCTGTTTGAATGCATTTAACATAAATGTCAGTATATGGTGCTGTACAGTTGTAGCGTCGGCTCATTTGACCACGAGGATGAGAGCGACGGCCGGCTCAACCAAACGTTACCACAATACGATAACGTTTCCTGTCCATGACAGAGTTAGCATGCAGCTTTAGCTGTGATGTCTAGCTCAGCTTTCCTGTAATGTGGGAAACCCAAAGTTTTTCCATCATTTACTGGATGTGTAGTGTTTACCACGCTGGATTTAATGTGACGGTGCAGGTCAGATCCACGCTGACCCTCCGCTGTTTTCTACTTTCTCGTTTTGGTTGACATATGTAATACATATGCTGTCATTTTACTCAGACTACAAAAAAAAGAGGTAACTTCCTTCTACCTCCACATAGACTCAAATGAAGCAAATATGTTGATTATGTCATTAAAAACTCTATTTCAAAATCGTAAAAAAAAAAAAAAAAATACGCTACATAGGTGAATCAGTTTTTTTTCCGATGCCGAACATTAATGCAGCATTCACCTTGGGGATGATGAAGTGGTCACAGCCAGTGTGCACGTTGCAGCAGCACCAGGTGGAAATCTTCGGCCCCACAGTTTATTAGCCAGCGGGATGTCTTCATCGTGACATCTCCAATTTCAATATGGTTAAATGCTGAGGGGCAGAGGACATAATGATCTTATGAGCACCAACTTCTGCGTGGACATGTTTCCAGTTCGTTTTCACACTTTCACACACATCAGAATGAGAAAATGATTATGAAAGAAATATCTGAAAGCAGATGTCACAAGAGTCAAGAATACGAGACAGGGTATTGCTCTTTTGTTTTGTCATTGTTTCCCATGTCTTTGGATATCAGCATCAAATTTTGACAGTCTCTTTCTTTATGCTGCACTTCTGCTGATTACACGTGACAAGCGAAGCGGCTGTCACACTGAAGGACTCGCACACTGTGACCACTCAGCAGTCATTAGCAGCTGCAGCAGCTACATGCGTGGAAGTGACAGCTCCCTCTTTGTGGCTGTTCAATTAGCAGCATTTGCATTTTTCACCTACACCTGAAACATTAACATTAAATTTCAAAATCCAATGTTTCCACTGGAGAAACACATTAAATTACATTATGTGTATGTGTTAATGCGTGCTGAGAAACACATTTGCCAGTTACATAAGTGCCTTTACTATCCTTTCCTTGGATAGGGTTTTAAGGGTTTTAATTTAACCGAGCGCTCCTTTCAGCAGTGGTATGGTTCAAGAAAAAGCCAAATCAGACAGTTGAGCTGAAGAAATAAAAGTATGAATTGGAACGCTGTGACATTCTACCTATTAGAATAATAGAATAACAATACAATAAATTCAGATCTGAGCATGGACGTGCATCCTCAACCTTGGGAAACCGTGATAAAATATTTTAAACTCAAAAATGGTAACAATACAACACCTGCCACAAACCATTCAACACCCTGTCATTGTTCACTCTAGAGACAGGATCACAGTGGTGAGAAATCACCTGCAGCAGCTGAAGGAAACACCATGTGTGTGAAACTGGGCAGAGCACTAGAGGTGAGGTACGTGGGGAACAACCTCAAGGGTTTTTTGGGCCCCAATCCTTTCATATTGTCCTTTTATCCAAGGTGTTTGGGAGGTTGCGCTCCTGTCACGCCTGCCATTACTAAGCAACCAAAACCTGCATGCCACGATGACGATGACATTGCAGTAATTTAGTAGGAACCCTCACTGATCAAAAAACCTATATCGCTAAGAAGTTGGTTGTAGAGATGCTAATTTTGAGAAAAGAAAAAACAATCATTAACCGTTAACCGACAAGATTTGTGCCTCACGTTGTAGCAGTGCTCCAGCTGCAGTATATGAGCACAGCAGACAACTGAGACAACTGTTCATCGTCAGAAGAGCTACTTTAGCAGCCACGGTGCTGCGTTCACTGTCTCCAGTTCACCATCCAGGAGAGCTACTGTTGCAGCCACGGAGTTGTGTTCACTGTCTCCAGTTCACCATCCAGGAGAGCTACTGTTGCAGCCACGGAGTTGTGTTCACTGTCTCCAGTTCACCATCCAGGAGAGCTACTGTAGCAGCCACGGCGCTGCGTTCACTGTCTCCAGTTCACCATCCAGGAGAGCTACTGTTGCAGCCACGGAGTTGCGTTCACTGTCTCCAGTTCACCATCCAGGAGAGCTACTGTAGCAGCCACGGCGCTGCGTTGACTGTCTCCAGTTCACCATCCAGGAGAGCTACTGTAGCAGCCACGGAGCTGTGTTCACTGTCTCCAGTTCACCATCCAAGAGAGCTAGCACTGTTGCAGCCACGGCGTTGCGTTCACTGTCTCCAGTTCACCATCCAGGAGAGCTACTGTAGCAGCCACGGCGCTGCGTTCACTGTCTCCAGTTCACCATCCAGGAGAGCTACTGTAGCAGCCACGGCGCTGCGTTCACTGTCTCCAGTTCACCATCCAGGAGAGCTACTGTTGCAGCCACGGCGCTGCGTTCACTGTCTCCAGTTCACCATCCGGGAGCATTAGCAGCCACGGTGCTGTGTCTAGTGTCACCGACATACATACAACTTCTCAGCAAGAGACAACTTCCTGTATCTGGACTGTTCTCTCTTAAGATGGATCAGCTTTTCTCCTTAAAGTGACGAGCTGCTTTTCTGTGTTTTTTTTCAGCTTTTTAATTAATTATTCATATTTATTTTAACCGTTTAACCAATAGCTTTAGTCGGTTAGTTATTAACAACCTTAGTCAATTGTTTGTTCCTTCACAACATCAGCACCCAGCAGCAGAGCAACGCTTCCACTGTTTTGGACTGAAATCGACAATGAACTATGTATCTGACATAAAGAGTGTAGCTACAAACTTTAGCCCACTTTATTTTTCATGAGCAGCTTGATTCAAATACCTGAAACTATAAAGCTGATATGCTTAAATTATTTATATAATTTAAAGTTTAACTGGGAGAATGAAGATGTCATTGTTGATTCATTGCCAAAATTGGCCCCAGTGATGTAGTCACCATAATATCACCCACTGGTTTGTGGACTGCGGTTTGACACCTAGAATTTGGCATTTTGGCCATTGCCATCTTGTTTTTTTGCAACCAGAAGTAACACCTGAAGGTGGAGCTAAGTACAACCGAACACTGAATAAGATATTTTAGTGACCATAAATGTTAGAATAAACTTTGACGAACTGAAAACACACTGTGAAAGGGTTTAAGTTTTAAAGACAAAAACACAGACAACCGTGGTAGCAACCTGTCAATCACAAGGTAGCCCCGCCCTAAAGCATCCCCTGCTTTATGGTCCGTTTGACTCTAAATGGGACCATAATTTCCTAAATGAACATCATGCTGTATTGAAGAAGACTTGACACTAATGACTGAGACCTGAGCATGTTAAAATGTTGTTTTTCTCATAGACTTCTATACACTCAGCACTGGTTTCACTTTTCACACCCTGATATCAGCTTCGTACATCCATAATAGAGGTTGTGAAATATGGTTGAAAATCTTTTAAATAAGATAAATTAAGAGAAACTCAACTTTAGAGTGTTTTATCGCAGAAATTCAGACTTGCTGATAACAGGTTTATGTGCACATTAGGGATACACAATTTTGAAAAAAAAAATCAAACTGCGATTATTTTTACTGATATTGTAACTACTGTAATTACTATATGATTTATGATATTAGAGGGAATGGTCATTTTTACATAATTATTCTGATTTTCATTGAAAAACACTTTTGAATGATTATGGTGTAATTTTTGAGAAGATCTGTACTTTTCTGTTGACATCTCTGCAGCACCACAATATTTAATTTGAAATGGTATTTTGACAGCATATTTCCCTTTTATCAAAAATTGTGATTTTCTCCTCATCCTGCAATTTGAGAATTGCAGTCGATCATGTTGTGATTTCAGTAACATTTCCTCAATTGTGCATCCCTAGTGCACACCCAAAACCACATCATGGATACATGACTTACATGGAACTCTTTTATATCTTCTTGCTGTACAAAAACACACACAACTACTACTACTGTACTAGTCTTGTGATACATGTAGGCCTAAATAAGTACTGAATACTAATAAGATTGAATATGTATACATTAGTGTCAGTGCTTGTACCAACCACGACTGAAACACTCATCTTACTCATCTTATCCACTTGTGTATGACTGTCATACAAAACATCCAGCAGAGAATTATTATTATTATAAGCTGCCTATTATTAGTCAAAACTCAGCTTTAATACACAAATAATAATAATAATAATAATAATAATAATAATAATAATAATAATAATAATAATAATAATAATTATCTATCTAATATCTAGAATTAAATATTACAATTACACAGAAAGTTCAGACTTTTCTACAACACGTGGTGATTGCTGTCAAAACTAAGAGCCAATCAGCTCTGTGATCAGCCGCAAACCAGGCATTTCCCATCATGCTCTGGGGCTTGTAGTCAGTGGAGAGCGACTGTGGCGCCTGGCTCTAAAATCTGTGGACGCCTCGATCTTGCGAGGTAATCGCTGCCCATGTGTGCATGACATCAGAGCAAGTCGGGCAAGTCACTTCAACCAGGACCACCACTAGAGGGGCCATGAGGTGCCACATAGAGGCACCTCGTGGTCAATCTGTGCTGTCAGTAAAGTAAAGAAGAAGAATTCAAACCGACCCATGGATGTAGCGGGACCCACATCTATGAGACTGATAACCAGTGATAGTCTAACCGGCTGTCTGTTCTCAGGTCCCTTTCAGATCAGAAGCTTCGTTTTTGAGCGTTTATTTATGCATGTTGAGTCTGTTTTGGTCAAGACCACTAAACTCTATGACCTTCCTGTAAAGTAGCAGCCAAGCCTGGAATTAGTGTTAGAAACAAGCCTGTAACTGAGCTGCAGTTCAAGGGAGGCTCAGCAGGTTTATCAGTCTGCCTTTAACTTTCACCTCGTCGGGGACAGAAAACCTCTTTTATCAGCTGTCTCACTGCAACGTGTGACAGACGTTACACTGAAGACGCTGAAGTAAACGCTTGTCATTTAATAGCATGAAAAAACACTCAGTACACACATTCCCACATCCATTACACTCACACAATCAATGAAGAGAGAGAAAGAGAGAGGAGGAGGGGGGAGAGAGTGGGAGAGAGAGAGGGAGGGAGAGAGAGAGAGGGGGAGGGAGAGGGAGAGAGAGGGAGAGAGGGAGAGAGAGAGGGAGAGAGGGGGAGAGAGGGAGAGGGAGAGAGGGAGAGAGAGAGAGGAAGAGAGAGAGAGGGAGAGGGAGAGAGGGAGAGAGGAAGAGAGAGAGGGAGAGAGAGGGGGAGAGAGGGAGAGAGAGGGAGAGAAGGGAGAGGGAGAGAGAGAGGAGAGGGAGAGAGAGAGGGAGAGAGAGAGGGGGTGGAGAGGGAGAGAGAAGGAGAGAAGGGGGAGAAAGAGGGGGAGAGAGGGAGCGGAAGAGAGAAGGAGGGGGAGAGAAAGGGAGAGAGATAGAGAAGGAGGGGGAGAGAGAGGGAGAGACAGAGGAAGAGACAGAGAGAGAGAGGGAGAAAGACGGAGAGGGAGAAAGACAGAGAGAAGAGAGAGAGAGAGAGAGAGAGAGAGAGAGAGAGAGAGAGAGGGCCACTGGGAGTTTGATCGCCTCTCTATGTCAAATCAATGCATTCCTTATTAACAGCCTTTTTCTTTTCTTCCCCTCTCTTTTTACTCCCATCTTCTCCTCCCCATCCTCTCTTCATCCCTCTCCTCTCTTGTGTTCCCCTCATCCTTCTCCTCTCCTCTTTCGTTTCCTCTCCTTTTTCCTCCCCTCCTCTATCTCTCCTCTCCTGTCCTCTCTCTTTCTCCACATCCCTCTTCTCCTCTCTCCTCTCCTGTCCTCTCCCCTTCTCCACATCCCTCTCTTCTCCTCTATTCTCTCCTCTCCTCTCTTCTCCTCTCCTCCTCCTTCCCTCCCTCCCACTCCTCTGTCAGAGAGCAGATCTGCCTGAATAATTTCTTCCCCCTGGACCAGCTCTGCTCTTTAATTCATGAGCCAGAGTGCGAGTGTGTGTGTTACTGTGTGTGTTTCTGTGTGTGTGTGTGTGTGTGTGTGTGTGTGTGTGAGAGAGAGAGAGAGAGGGGAGTGGGATTGTGTCAGAGAACATGTTTGTGTGTGTGTCGTTGTGTGTCAGCGAGTGAAAGAACAAAAAAGCGAACTAGTGACAGAAAGTGTGACACCGGCTGTGTGAGTGTGAGCAAGTTTTTTTGAAAATGCAGAAAATATAATTGTGGTGTTTTGAGGTCCCTGCACCCTTGCTTGTGTGTGTGTGTGTGTGTGTGTGTGTGTGTGTGTGTGTATGTGCGTGTGTGTGCGTGCGTGATCTCGAACCACAGAAAGTCTATTTTTAACTTCAGGATGAAACCGTCTCAGAGTCATTTCAAACTGACTCCTCTGAATGAATCACTTGCTTCCATTCAACATTAAGCTGCTTCCACTTCTGCTCAGATTAATCATTTACTTCTCTCAAAATTAATCTTTCAGCACTTTTTTTCCCAAACACTCCCAAATTAATTATTTGGTTTATTTCAGTTGTTCTGAATTGAGCCATTTAGCTGATTGCGAATCTGGACTGAAACGCTCAGATCATTAAAGCAGAGTTCATTTCAACTCTAATCAAAACAGTTTCAGTCGAGCTGCACGCCGTTCGCACACGACGTGACTGGACTTCAGAAAAAGGATGATTCCCTTCATTTATTCAAAGTTTGAACTATTAGTTTATGTGTGTAAAACTCTTCCATGTTGCTCAGTAAAAAAAAAAAAAAAGTATTAAGATGCAGGCATGCCCGCAAGGCTCCGACAAGCTGTGAATGACAGCAGGTGAAATGTTCATCTGTATTGTTTTATTGGCAATAACAAGAGCCTCAGTCATGGATCTGAAACTGATTTACAGGTTTCATTTCATGCCGCAATAAATTTGTCTTTACTGTGTGAAATTCATCTGTTAATATTTCAGAAACATAGTTTATTAAGTCCTTAAATCGTTCGTAACAATTTGCTGAGCGTGACAAGACTCTTAACTCTAATCGTGCAGAGCTTTAATGCCAGCAATCATCTGCTGGCAGGTGTAATAAATACTATACTGTATACTGTATATATATACACAGTATGTATATACACATATATACATATATACAAACACACAGCATGAAGCACAGTATGACAGCAAAGAGGTCACAGGTTCGAATAGTATATATATATATATATATATATATATATACATTATTAACACATGCAGTTTAACTGAAGCTGCGGTCTGTATTACATGTATGTATTACAGCTACATGCAGCTAGCAAACTGGCAGAACCAGATATGTCATATGAGCGTGCAGGGCGTTGGGTCTGATCTTCATTATGCCGAGGAAAATAACTCTGGATTCAGCTGTTAGTTCATTTTACAACATTTAAGACATCATGATTTAGATGAGCGATATTTAAGTGTTCCTACTCAGAAGCTGATGTACCTCAAAAAATGATCCTTTGATTTACAGACGTGTCTTTGTACTTCCATGGACACAGACTCATTGGTGTTTTCAGTCCCAAACGGCAGCACGAGCTACTGCAGCTACTGCAGCATCCATAGCGGCTGCTGTAAACAGAAAAGCACCAGAGTTTCTCCTCTTCGCTTCTAAACTCTTTGACGAAACTACTAACACTATAAAAATGAGCATATGACAATAAATAACAATAATAATAATAATATCAATCAATAATAACAATAAAAATTGTACATTCTTCAGATAATGTTATATTGTGGGAAAAGTTGTTTTCATGTTTCTAGGTTCAGAAATGCTTCAGAAAAATATAGTCCAAGAAATTAAATCACAGTAAACAAAAATAAATAAATAAATACCAATGTAGGCGCTGGAGGATCTTTTCCGTTGGAGAGTTCAAAGGGTTAAGAGAGAAATAATTGGTAATCTGTGTCATCACAATCTGAACTAAGATGTGAATCAAACAAAAACACTAGATTCACAATCACGTCACATTTTCCTTTCTTACTGTAGCAACACTTCCTTTGCCAAATCCATCTGCACAGGAGGTGCTCAGTAGTTTTTTCGGTGCATGATCCTTAACTCTGTCTTTCGGTATCAATAATGAAGGAGGGCTGCATTCTGCATATGCATTTTTAATGTGAAGACATTTAGTTATCTGTCACACATAATCTCATCTAGAAGAGATTCTTATAGGCCTGTTGAAAGGCTGATATGATGGGAAACCACATTAGTAAAATATTAATCACATATTAATTGTATACTTGATATTTTTGTAGGCTGGTATTCGGACATAATTGCCATTTTGTTTTCATTTTATCATTCAGTCTGACATCATGTTTA
This sequence comes from Pterois miles, assembly GCA_947000775.1. Taxonomy (NCBI): domain Eukaryota; kingdom Metazoa; phylum Chordata; class Actinopteri; order Perciformes; family Scorpaenidae; genus Pterois; species Pterois miles. Next base: position 4,295,553 of record CAMQGK010000242.1, on the reverse strand, counting down.
TTTTAGCATTTAGTTTGTTATTTTGCTCTAATCAATAATGTTGTGACTAATAGGACTGAAGTGTTTATATTTCCATTTTAGTTCCTGAACTCCATGTTGGTGTAAAAGCTGCAGGTTCAATGTTTGTTCTTGACCTTGAAAAACAACAGTTGAGAAAACAATCTCACCACAAGCTCCATTTTTTAGCCGAGCTTTTCATTATGCCACATTATGCCAGGAAATGTTCAGGGGGAGATAAACAGTCAACAGTAGATGTCACATAGTAGTGGTGAACATCATCTGAAAGCTGGGAGCCTGAAGATTAATTTGAGATGCAGCTCAACACTGTCTGTCAAGTATATGATGGCACTGGGCGAAGGTGGGGTACACCCTGGACAGGTCGCCAGTCCATCACAGGGCTGACACTTAGGGAAAGACAACCACTGACGCTCACATTAACGCCTACGGGCAATTTTAGTCATCAGTTAACCTGCATGTCTTTGGACAGAGGGATGAAACCGGAGAACGTGGAGAAAACCCTCGCTAACACGCTGAGAACATGCAAACTTCACACAGAAGGGTGCAGCCCCATTTGCAAAGATTTGGTGCTTGAGAATTGCTAAAAATGATCAATAATCCCTCCAAAAGACCACATTAAGACAGCAAGTCCTTGAGGAACGCCATAGAAAAAGCCATGCTGCAATTTGCGATCAAAAACATTTGACATCTGGAGATTTTTGCAAGTAATGCATTTTTAACATTACTTCTTTGGAGAGGGTTTTTCTACTTTTTATTTAGAGTGACAGTGTTGAAAGAGGGAGACAGAGGGAATGACATGCAGCAAAGAGCTCCAGGCTGGATTCAAACCCGGGGCTGCTGGAGGCCAAGGACTCAGCCTTGGTACATTGGATGCCTGCTCTACCAAGGGAGCTATAATAGCACCCCAACTATTGCATTTGTCAGCCTGCAACAACCTCTGAAAGACAGAATAGTTGTCTGTCGGAGAGTTAATTAAGCAGTCGGCAACCTGTGGTCTGAAAAGTGAAGCCAGTGCTGAGGTTTCTTAATCTTAAAAAATGATGTCTTCATCAGCAGATGGACTTTGACGATGTTGTCATGATGTGTTCGAGAGCCCATAAGTTGCTAAATGGACCTTGTGTTGAGATTGTTTTCTGAACAGCTCTCATGTTATGACCTCATTCATTAATGCTCCCATCGTTTCCAGTTATCACCCAGTATCCCATCACCCTCCACTCCTCCCTGAGTGACTGTGCAGTTCAGTCCAATCTTTATGGCCCCTCGAGATGAATATGGATTGCAGATGGAGTTAACAATAAAAATAATGAAATAGAAATACACAATAAAAAGGCGAAGTAGGAATGTAATAAAATAAAGGAACACAAGTAAAATCACAAAAATGCTGATAAAACCCTGCAGGGAGTCAATAGCTGAATATACTGCTATAAAAATCACATCCACCAGAATGAATTGGTGACGTATGACTGACAGTAATAAGGTTTACAAACAGCTCTATTCAGTTGTGAGAATGAGTCTAGACATTTCTCTCTGCACTGAGTGAATAATGGGGCAGCTAGTTAAAGAAAAACCCTCCTGAAAACAGTTTAACAGTTTAAAAATAGCAACTGGAAAACGTCTCAAAATCTAGTTGTTTGGTGCTCTGCTTCTCTGTGGATATCATGAGATATTTCCAGTGCAGCTACAATGGAATAAAAAAGTAAACTACAAATGCAGCACAAAACCTTTCAGTTATCTAGAACATCAACAGTAGGCTAAACATCCTGTTTTGGTGTCAGTCCCTCAGGATTATTGAGCAAAGCGCTCCTTTCTAAACTCTTCATTTTGCACATTCAACTGTCACACAGGGAGAAAGAAATCCACCAAGAGAGGAGGAATATGTGGCAATCTCTCCGCTGCCAGTAGCCCCGAGGGACCAGAGTACAATGCATCCAGCAGACAAGTTGCGTTATCAGTAAAAGGATCCGATTCTCCCTCTTAGGATGAAAAAACGTGCTCTCTTGCTGTCAGTATCACTACTGCTCCTGCTTATTGCTCATTACCTGAACATAAAGCACAAAGCTAAGTACAACAAGTTCACACCTGTTCTCTTGGGGTTGTGTAAGTCATTGATGGAAATGTAGGAAATCATCTAAAGTAAATGTAGACAAGGAGGAGCTGAGAGTCACACAATTACAACCACTTCAGCACGAAATAACTGCTGGATTGCGAGGAGAATCACAGACTGGTGGGATGTCAGCAGTATACTGGGATGGGCAGCGCATCCTCATCCCAACTCATCATATACTGATGCTTTGTCAGATCACACGGTGTCCCTGTTCGGTCACACTAAACATTAGCTGAAACGGCCCTCCCCAACACTTTTCGGTCACGCTAAACACATGCTAAAGTGACCCCTCGCTGTCACTTTTTGGTCGCACTAAAAATGTGCTAAACAACCCCTTCGCTGTTACTTTTCGGTCACAGTAAACACGTGCTAAAACAACCTCTCACCGTCACTTTTCATTAGCAGTAAACACATGCTTAACATTGTGAAATAAACAAAACAATTTCTTTAGGGTTAGGCAACAAAACCACTTAGCTTTAGGAAAAAACAACACGGTTGGAGGTTGTGAACACAGGACAAGAACGAACAGCTGATTGTAACATAAAACTAAAAGGCTGACGGCCGTGACAAAGCTTCGATATTTGACGCCCTGGGAATGAGAGCAGGCTGGGGATTCACACAATTACAACCACTTCAGCACAAAATAACTCCTGGACTGCAAGGAGCATCACAGCCTGATGAGATCTCAGCGGGGAAAGAGACGGCGAGGTGATGGGAGGTCTGGGTCTTCATGCAGCAGCACTCTTTTTCCATTCTTATTCTTTCAGAGCAGGTAGTTGCCTGGGTGGGCCTGGCTGGAGCCAATCTTTGCTGCCCTTTTCTGCCCCCAGTGTCATGCAGCTCCTTGATGGGGAGCGGCTGACAGCCGATGACCCGCTCAGCAGTCAACGGTGCAGACGAGGTGCTGCGGTTTGTCCTTGGAAGCAGGAGGAGGCCGAGCCAGGACGCTTTTGATTATCAGAAAAATTGGGCTGTTGCATGGTGTCAAGTTTTCTCAGATGCCACAGGAAGATCGACTGTTGTGCTTTCCTAATTAGGCAGGAGATGTTTTCTTTCCATCTGCAGGCAGTTAGTGGACTCATGTGCAGCCATGTGTGTGCTTGTGTTTGTGTGTGTGTACATGACATCTATGCCCTCTGCAGAAAAGATCGATGTTTGTGTGAATATGAAGAAGGCGGTTATGGAGAAAAATGGTCTAGCAGATATAGTGATTTATTAGAGCGCTCTCACAAAGATCCTCACAGACAGAGAGGAAGTTTGCTGGAGGCGATATAACCCACCTCTGTTTTCCTAAAGCCTTTAGCCATGCAGTCAGGAGTTAAAGGTTTTATATAGACGCACACATGCATTTGCCAGATAACTGAGCTGTGACGTGGAAGGGCGCCATGCATGACAAAACATGTTATAAATAAATATCTCTGCATCCGATGACATGAAATAAAGTCAGAGCATGACAGCAGAGAGGATTCTGCTAACACATGTCTTGGTGACACGTTTGCAGCCAAGAATGCTGTTACTAGAATAAATTCATTGTCTCACTCTGGGACTCATTAAAACACACAACTAGTCCTGTCATTATGTGGGCACCTAAACTGAGTCAATGTTGTCCCTTACCCTCGAAAACCAAAGGCTCATTAAAACACACGAGAGCAAATGAGCGCCCAAAAGGAGCATGCATGTGTGACCCATTTTGGCTCGCCTTAGTTTGCTAAGCTGTACGACACATGCATGCACACAAGCACATGCACACACACACACACACACACACACACACACACACACACACACACACGTCCTGAACAGTGAACTGAGACAGGAAGTGGATGAAGGCCACACATGTCAAATGTGCCAAATGAAATCACATTAGGAACTTAAGTGAAATCTAATTAAAATCAAGTTGAATCAGCGGCTGAAGTGGTGAAACCCCTGCTGCTGCAGCTGGCTGGCTCTCCGCCCTGCAGCCATGACACCATCTCACGCTTCTGGCTACAAAAAGGGGTTTTCTTCTCAAACACACAAAGGACTGCAGGACTCTGCTGCTGCAGAGGTTGCTGCTCTTCTTCTTTCCCCTAATTGCCCCTCGTTAGACGACCTGCACAGCCATGCAGGTTTCCAGATAGGTCTAAACTTTCATCCAGGCGGTAAAAGTTATACTGGCTATGGCTCAGAGGGTAGAGCGAGTCTTCCACCAGTTGGAAGGCCGCTGCTTCAATCCCCGGCTGATTTGCTTGAATGAGTAATTAGATTCGATGGACAGTGTTGGCACCTACACCATCAGTGTATGAATGTGTGAGTGAATGGGTGAATACAGTATATAAAGTGCTTTGAGTGGTCGGAAGACTAGAAAAGCGTTATATAAATGCAAGTCCATTTACCATTTACCAGGGGTGTCTTAATTGACCAGCGGTCTCTGCAATCAAACTATTAAACAGAAGCAAAATGCTAATAAAACAGTCTTATGTCCACTGGCCAGATGGCGGCTCATTAACAGCCTTTTTTATGCTCAGGACAATCATTTGCATCGTAGAAGCACAAACCTTTTTTTAAGTTTCTGCCACACTGGATTCTGCAACATATTTAATAATTTTATTTATTTTATTTTTTTACATTTATTTTCATTTTCATAAGAGTCATACATTCAAGAGCCTTAACAATTTGCTGTTTACAGTTTTTCTCAATTTCTTTGGCTCATTTTTCCATACAGTAAGGTCGACTGTCACAACTGTTCGATAGGACATCACAACTCTACTGCATTTCTGCAAAAGGTAGAAACTCCCCCAAATCACTTCATTCATGCTTCGAAAAAGCAGTTATTGCGTCATCCTTTACCCACAAGTTTGGTGTTTCTGATCCCCGGCTCCTACAGTCTAAATGCTGAAGTGTCCTTGAGCGAGACACTTAAACCTAAGTTGCTCCACGAGCGCTTTACAGCTGCCCACTACTCCAAAAATACATAGGATGGGTTAAATGCAGAGGTCAAATTTCAAGTATGTACATGTATTTATATGACAAAGAAAGGTTTCTTCTTCAGTGCCACCAAAAAAAAAAAAAGTCGTACTGGTCACAATGTTTACATGGAAAAGTTTCTCATATACAAATCTCTGTTTTGTTCTACTTTTTTCATGACACTGACCGCTGACTGGACTATACAAGACTGTCCAGCTGAATGCTGTTGTGTATCACACTGAGCGTTTTAGATTCACATTTCAACCGTGGATCATAGTTCACTGGGAAAAGTCAAGACTGTAGAACACAGAAACAGGATATTTTTGTGAATTTGTGTAGAGTAAATGTATTTGCGTAGCAATATGTAACATGTATTATAAATAGAAAAATTCACCTTTCATGTAAAGTCATACAGTAAACAGGAAATCTGCCACAAAATAACATCTATGCCAACGCAAACAAAAAGCATCAATGTTAATACCTGTGATAGTTCAGTAAAAAAACAGCTGATTTTACCTCCTCACAGCACATAACACCATGTCAAAGATATTTAAGCGTTATAGGCTACATGTATGCCTGCCAGATTTTAATAATTTAATGGATCATTGTGAATGATAAAAAATGAAATACAATTGTGACAAATATTACATCCATGAAACTGTCATGAGAAATTACACATTGTTGTGAGACTGACGCTTTTGTAATAAATACTGATTCAATGAACTTAATGTCCTCGCAGTTTCTAATTATGTCAAACTGTAAACAACATATATATTGAATTTTATTAATAATATGTGTGTTAAGTCATTCTGAAGAGCTATTTTTTTTTCCTATGTATGTACAGATGTGTGCATCTGTATTTATGTATGTATGATAGGCCTATATGTGTATGTAAATGGGTGGTAATTGGACTTGTGTTTAAATAGCACTTTTCTAGTCTTCTGACCACTCAAAGCACTTTACACTTACATGTCAGCATTCACCCATTCACACACACACATTCATACACTGATGGCAGAGGCTGCCATCAGTGTATGAATGTGTGTGACAACCTGCTCTACCCTGTATGTACCGTATAGGCACACATCATATCAGCCTTTCTTTTTCCTCTTTTTTAATTTATTTTAAATAATTTATGTCATTTTATTCTTCTTCTTATTATTGTAGGAATGCTAGAAATATGAGCAAGAGTAGCAAACAAGTTTATGTTAAAGTATTGAAAATTAAATAAATAAAAAATAAAATCTTCTTCTTTTGGACTGAAACGTGTTGACTCACTTATTATTTGGGCCTACAGGTTAATGAGTTCTGGTGAATCTGACAAAATAAACTGTTACTTGTTAAACATAGCTGGTATTTTGTCACCTCACCTCTGCCGACTGTATTTCAAGGAATCGTCCTTGAAGGTGTTTCTCAATCAGACCTAAAACTTAACATATTGAGAAAATGTGTTTAGTCAAAATTCAACAAGACTTCTCCAACAGGCTACATGCTGGAGTGATCTACAGTTTCCAGTCAGCCAGTTGCTGCTACATTTCTTCTTGCTGTCTTTCTGGTATTGATCATTCTAATATCGATGCTCTCTAAGAATATATGATGGGATTATTGTTTTACTTCTTGACCACTACACTCAGTACCTCTCTTGTGTTACTCCTCACCTCAGCTGACAGATACTACAACACTGACACCTGGTGGTTAAATACTGACACTGCAATGAAATTAGAGCAGACCCTGTGCAGCTGACAAAAATATTACAAATAAAAATACATAGACATGTAAGCTATCATAATATTGAAGGACCTTTTCAGTCGTATACATGATTTCTTGCCTACCATCTTCCAATATTCATAAACATACTAGATTTTAAATCTAATATATACTCTATGTTTTCTACTTATATAATTTCTAGGATCTTTTGTGCTTGTTGTGACAGTTTTATTTGCTTATTTATGTTTTCTGTCATGGCCCATTTTATCTTAAATACAAGATTCTGACCTTACACTCTTAACCGGTTAAAGGTTACAGGAACAGTGTGTAACATTTAAGGGGATTTACTGGCAGAAATGCAATATAATATTAATAAGTATGTTTTCTTTGGTGTATAGTCACCTTAAAATAAGAAGTGTTGTATTGTTGGCTTAGAATGAGACATTTAGATCTACATAGGGAGTGGGTCCCATGGATGTACACAGAGAACAGGATCCAACATCGGAGGATGGGACCCGTTCATTTCTATGAAAGTTGCTCAGTGGTGCATGAAGTCAAAATGGCTTGACTTCCGTCTGGAAAAGCACTCAGATCTTCTGGGGTTTTCGGGGTCTTATTGGGCCCTACTGCACATGTATGTCCACTCAGTCACAGGGTCATAAACATAGACAGAGGAAGGAAATAACTCTAGATTCATCCATTAGAGCGCTTTACAACTTTTAGGACCTAATGATTTAAATAAGGACTATTAGAGTGTTCGTACTAGGGAGTTGGTTTACCTCAAAAAAAAAATTATCAGGCGTCTCTTTCTCAATGTAAGTCTATGGGAAAAAGTCTTTTTGGGCCCAATGATGTAACGTCCTCCACGACAGCCACTCTTCCTAGAGGCTTGGTGGGTCCTGTTTATGGAGCTGGCCGCCATGTTTCTACAGTAGCCCAGAACGGAAAAAAACAACAATAAGGTCTCTGGCGTTTTTGCATTGACCACTGTAGTTTTAAAGCTGGATTATCCCCATGGTGGCTCCTGAAGAGGTTAGCATAGACCATGTAATAGCATCAGTTATATCAGAACTGGAGAGTATTTCTTCATTAGCAAAGAACGGTACCGACAATGTTTTCACCTTCAGTTAGTTTAGCTTTTGTTAGTTTGATTGACAGATGGTTCATCCAATCACCTGCCAATGGATCTGTGGAACATTAGGCTCCTTAGGGATGAACTGCCTCTTGCCTGGAAAATAAACAAGATCAGGTGGCAGCAGCAGGCGGCAGAGACAAAAAGCTGTGGTCAGGTCGGACAGTTTATGGCTGCCTTTAAGAATTTACAGGAAGTCACTGCAAAATGACATCCTGTTAGATCCGATCTGTAGGCTACTTGTAGTGTTCAGACCACGTTCAGATTTACTTATATTTGTAAATATAATCTAGAAATGTGTGTGTATCTGGTTTTACATAGAACTTTGTAATGAGCACTCGTTTTGATGAATGCTTATAAATAACCATTATTATTATTATTATTATTATTATTATTATTATTACCAACCACATAAGATGTGTTTGTTAACAGATGAAACCTTCATTGCACATCAGCTCTTTGATCAGGTGAAAGCCAGGTATTTCCCATAATGCTCTGGGTCTTGTAGTTGGTGGAGAGCAACTGTGGCACCTAGATCTAAAATCTGCGGCCACCTCGATCTTGTGAGGCCTTCGTCGCCCATGTGTGCATGATGTCAAGTCGGGGATCAAGTCAAACACAAATCTCACTGGCATGCATTGTGCAGTGATCGGTGGTGATCAATTCTGTGCCGACTCATCTCCAACGAGCCTAATGGCGTTGGCACCAGGGCCACCACTAAAGGGGGCTGTGAGGTGCCACATAGGCACACCTCATTTGGTCAAATTGTAGTGTCAGGAAAGGACATATTGGAAAGAATAAAAACTGTCTCATGGCAGGCCTCTACTGACCCACATCTATGAGGCTGATAACCACTGATAACGCTGGTAGTCATAGCCAGTCATCTCCAACGAGCCTATTAACAAACCATCTGACAGGGTCAGGTTTCTGTAGTTCTTCTACAAGCACACGGGACACGGGAGAAGTTTCAGCTGGTTGCAATCTGAAACCTCACCACTAGATGCCGCCAGACCCTACACACTGCACTGGGCTGGAGCCAATCCCAGCTGGCATTGGGCGAAGGCGGGGTTCACCCTGGACAGGTAGCCAGTCCATCACAAGGCACATAGATACAGACAACCATTCACGCTCACATCCACACCTACGGGCAATTTAGAGTCATCAATTAACCTAAAATGCAAGTCTTTGGACTGTGGGAGGAAGTCAGAGCACCCGGAGAAACCCACGCAAACACAGGGAGAACGTGCAAACTCCACACAGAAGAGTCCCAAGCCGGATTTGGACCTGTGACCCTCTTGCTGTGAGGCGACAGCACTAACCACTGCACCGTGCAGCCCTTGCTACAATCCAATCAAAATAAAAAATGTATTCAGATATTTTTTTTTCAAGATTCAAGATTCATTGTTTATCGTGTGTCAGTTCCAGCAAAGCAGTCACTGGCAATGAATCTCTTTGGTCTCAGGTTCCTTCAATAATGCTCATACAGTATGTATCTATAAAAGGGGAAATCGCACAAGTAAAAGTAAAAGCAGAATGCTACTCTAAGGTATAAAATAGTGCAGTTAAAATATAAGTATAGAGTGAGTTATGATATAAGTAAAATTATAAAATAATTATATTATATAAGTAAATTTGTAATTTAGTTGACAATTTTTCAAATAGTAAAACTGAATGTAAACAGGATTTAGTATGAATATGCATGTTGAGAAGTAATATATGTACACAGAGGTGTGAACAGGAATGTCCATCCATCCATCCATCCATCCATCGTCAACCGCTTTTCCTGTTAGGGGTCGCGGTCACCACCGTGCTGCCCCGAACAGGAATGTAGAATGCAATAATGAGAAATATTACAACTTTATATACTGAGGTGGCTATTCCAAGAAGTAGGTTTAAGTTTTGTTAAAGCCAGCGGTGGAGAGTAACTAAGGAATGTAGAAGTATTCAGGTACTTGAGTATTTCCCACTCCTGCTACTTTATACTTCTAGTCCATTACAGTTCAGAGGCAAATATTAGTACTTTTTTTAGTACTTTTTAACTCCACTACATTTATTTGATAATTTTTGTCGCAAGTTACTTTTCATGTTCAGATTCATAATACTATCCTAAATATTACCACCAAATACATTATTTATGGATGGAGATAAGACTTGATTGACACTGTGTTGAAATTTTTATTTATAGCAGGTTTTAGTTAGCTGGATGGAGTCGTTTTTCTGTGAACTACAGTACCCGTCATGCCTCTCGCGATGCGTGATGACGCCACAGAACATCAACAACTCACATGTGGCCTAGGAAGGAACGACGTCGGTGTGCTGTGCTGTGCTAGCATCACCTGGGTGAATGTGGAGCTGACTTACCAGCCGAAACACCACATTTAATTTAAATACTACACGGCGTCTCGTACACAGCTACACCTGAGCCAACATGCCTCCGAAGAAACCCGCCCAGCCCGCGGGAAATAAAAAAAACTCAAGAGAAGAAAAAGGAAAAGATAATTGAGGTAAAAATAACATGAGTTAGCATGTCGGTGTTTAGCGTTAGCTGGTATGCTAACCGAAGCTAACACGAGTAGCTGAAGTTATGCTGGTCTCTTGGCAGTTGTCAGCGTTACTTAATTGTTCAGTAGGTGTTAGTACTTTAGCCGCTCTCTAAAAAAATGCTTATTATTATAATACTATCTGAAGCGAGTTAGCTAGCTGTCAGCCGTTAGCTAGCTGTCAGGAAGCTAACAATTTGACATGTATCTGATGAGGCTGTGAAACTGCTAGCAGGGCCGTGCCGCGTTAATAAGTGTTCATGCGTGTCCTGGTAATGTTTATTGTGTTCCTAAAGTCAGCAGCTAATAACAAAAGCCTTTGTCTGTATATGATCGTGTCATTAGCTTTCACAACTATGTTAGCAGGTTTTAAAGCGCGGTGCGATGGGCCTGTTTCTGGTCGGCCTCGCCGTCACAGGGCAGGGATCAGGGGCCAGATTTGATGGAAAAGTGGAGAAAGGTTCCAAATTTTCATTTTAATTTGTGTGTTGTCACACGTGAGAGTCTTTTTAATGTCAATATCGCTCTCAAAAAGCAGCTGTGGTGATTATGTTAGCCATAAAACATGTCCTATCTCTGTCAGTGAGTCCATTATACCGGCTGGTCAGCGTTAGCCGCCTTTTGCTGTTGTAACACACATTGTATCGCAATGTGTTCATGTATCAGATAGGTTATTATTGCTTTTAGGTGATTTCATTCATGAAACAGCTAATGTTTTATCTGCCTGGCTGTCATAGGAGTTGAAAAATATCCATCATCTATCTGTGGTCTGATGCTTAAAGGATGGGGTTGATTGCCTACAAATCACATGAAGATCAATTGTTTTACTTATTAACAAGTACTGTTTATGTATCCAAAGCCTCATGTAGCTGATTCTTGTGCCATAGACCTCCTTTGCTGTCCACAAACTATTAAAACCTCTAATCTGTGGATGATAATAGTCCTTGAAACACATTAGTAGTTACTGATGTTTGAGTAATGTTTGTTAAAAAATTACAGTGCCCGGCTATTTAGTGAAACAGCTTGGCCTTTTTTATATATTTACATCTTCAGTGTGTGGACCGCTGAGTGCCACAAACAAGGTGGGGAAGTCAGAGAGGATTGTGGGATGGACTGACGTTGTTATGTAACACCAGCTATATCCGTAATTTTCCAGAAAAACAAGGCTTTTTAAATTCAAGTTAAGTAATCAAGTCGTATCACATTTAGATGAGTGTCAGTATTTGTCTGAATTATAAACAGTTGTCTCATGTTCTCCTCGTGTTAATGTGGGTTTTCTCTGGGTTCCCTAGTTTCCTCCCACAGTCCAAAGACATAGAGGTTAAGACTCTAAATTGCCCGTAGGTGTTAATGTGAGTGTGAATGGTTGTCTGTCTCTGTGTTGTTTGTCTCTATGTGCCCTGCGATGGGCTGCCGACCTGTCCAGGGTGTACCCCACCTTCGTCCAATGTCAGATGGGATTGGCTCCAGATTATTTTTGAGCCAGTGGTTGTTGCCACCTACGAGGTGACAGATTATAATAATATGACTTATTGAATCTTTGCTTGCAGCAAAAAAGCACAAACAAACAAGCATCTTTTTACATAACACATGCCACAACCTCAAGTTTTCCGCTGTTTAAATTCAAGTTAAGTGGTATCACAAGTTGTATCCCATTAGGATAAGAGTCTGTCAATATTTTTGTTGAATTAGAAGAAGTGAATTTTGTGTAGTGATTCCAAAAAGAAAGCTGTTGGTTTATTTACAGTTATTTCCTCCTCTTACAGACTGGTTTAGTTGTTGAGTCAGACAAAATTTAGGTTTTTTGGATTACCTGTTTTGTATGTATTGGACATTTAGTTTATACATTATTTTTATTTAAAATATGTAAGTGCACTGCAGTGCAGACACAAAATGTAGATTGGAGAGACAGACCATAGGTGTTGTTCAATAAATGTTTACTGAAGTTGAGAAATTTGGTATATCATTTGTTATTATTAAGCTGTTACATTTTGTCAGATGGAGAAAAAAAAAAAGAAAATCATCCATACATATACAACATATTGGCCCCCCAAAAAAATCGGCATCATCTATCAGCCATCGGCGATCCTGATTCTCCAATAAATTGGCATCAGCCATAAAAAAACATATCGGTCGACCTCTAATTATCGCTGGACATCCACCAAAGGTTTCTGGGACTTTTAGTCCCTGGAATTACTTTACAACCACCTAAAAGCCTTTAGCCCACTGTTGTCTTTGTTTCCACCACGGTCTAAAGACCTGCGAGGATACGACAAACTGGTCTTCTGTCATATGAAACAGTAACATGAGGTTTTGTCTCACCGTGACGATGATATTTACTGGTGCACGTTGGATGTAATGAATGAAATTCAGCAGAAGAAAATGAATCTATGAGCATCTTCCTTCCCAGTAAATCATCTGTTCAGTGTTTGATGATTATTTACTTGTGCTTTAGAACATAAACTTCTGTGAAACAATCAGAAAATAACTGCTCTCTCTCTCATTCATGTGACAAAGACAAATGGCTGCATCATCCTTAATTTGAAGACCCCTACACACTAACTGGAAAAAAAACAAATTTTTTCAGACATTCATGCTGCAACATTTTCATGTTTGGTTTGTAGATTTGGATCATATAAACCAACCAGCTGAGGTCACATTGTGGGATTTGACACTGTGAATTTTGGAATTTTAATGCAGGCTGTCTTTAGTTATTGGTAGACTTGTCTCACAATGCAGTGTAGAAGCACCAAGATTTCCCTGCTGTTTGTAGGTATACATTGTGACAGGATTGTGACAACGTTATGTTTCAGTCACATAATTTCAGTCACATAATTTCAGTACATAAGTTACACTACTTCCACAATGTTTTTTTTAAAACTAAGAAGTTTTATTGCCTAAACTGAACCAAGTAATTCAGGCATGGATATTTTAACCCAAGCCACGATGTAATTTGTTTCCTGTGAAGATGGAAATTGACACGTTTCAGGACATTAGGGATGTTAATTTTGAAAAATGTTCTTAACCAATAGACCGCCCTCATGAACTGATTATTAACCAATAACAGACGAGATTTGTGCCTCCCATGCAGCGGTGCGCCAGCTGCAGCTGCGTTCACTGTGTCCAGTTCACCGTTAGGAGAGTTACTATAGCAGCCACAGTGTTGCATTCACTGTCTCCGTTAGCATGTTGTGTGTCTGCTTGGATTAACAATAGCGATTGTCCAACAAACAATGTATGTTTTTGTGCTACAACACAGCTGCTAGCTGCTAACGGTTTCATACCCACTGTCGCGTAACTTCAGCGAGTTTCCAACAGACCATTTTTGTGTGTGGTGGTTAGTGTGGGTTTGTTGGTGCCATTATAGCTGTGAACGTAGCTGTAGCAGACAGTGTGTGTACAGTTTATTTGTCGGTGAATAAATGCTACGAGGCTACAAGCTACAACTCCTCAGCTGCAAGTCCAGAGCCAACTTCCTGTATCTGCGCCAGCTCAGACTCTCGTCAGGTGGACCAGCTTTTCACCTTTAAGTGACGAGTCGCTCCTCTGCATTTTATATTGAACGTTTGATAGCGTTAATTGGGTAAAATGCTTAATGTTGGTTAAACGGTTAATTAACATCCCAACTGGACATAGGAAAACACACAAAAAATGTTCTTGTAAGATATCATGCTCACTGTTGTATGAGGAAACGTTGTTCTGAACCACAGTGTATCTGGGCTTTTAAGCTTTGTATTGCTACGAGTGGGTTCTTCTTCATCCTTTGTATTTCGTGGATGTGTAATAAAGAAAAACAAGTGCAGAAACTTGTTCATGTTCAGTTGGAACTGCTTGCTGCGGGGGATGATATCGGAGGTTATACGATCGATTGACTTGTTTGTTTGTGTTTTTCTAGGACAAGACATTTGGCTTGAAGAACAAGAAAGGGGCCAAGCAGCAGAAGTTCATCAAGAACGTCACTCAGCAAGTCAAACATGGACAACAAAGTGCCAGACAGGTCAGGACACAACTCCTCTTCTCAGTATCTGTTTTTCTTTTTCTCTGACTGTCTCAAACATGATCATCTCTCTGCCTCACTGTTTCTCACTACTTTCTAACGCATCATTTATGAAACTCATATTTGTAAGAGAACGAAGAACCAGAAATACTGATAGTGGACTGGATTTCCCTGCTTGTCTGAGGGCTGAGCTGATTTCATTGGATCAGATCATCTTTAATTATGTCTACCATCTCTGTGTTTGTGTGTAATGGCTATCCAGGTCGAAGCAGAAAAGACCAATAAGAAAACGGATAAGAAGAAGGAGTTGGAGGAACTCAACGAGCTGTTTAAACCTGTAGTTGCTGCTCAGAAAGTCAGCAAAGGTAACCAACACATTTTAACTCTTTCATTTAAATTGTTCATCTTGTAAAAATGCCAAATATTTGCTGATTGTGTGTGTTGTAGTAGAGCACATAATTAATCACCAATTAATCTTGTCTGTTTTTGCAGGTGTTGACCCGAAGTCGGTGCTGTGTGCGTTCTTTAAGCAGGGTCAGTGTACTAAAGGCGACAAGTGTAAGTTCAGCCACGATCTATCAATGGAGAGGAAATGTGAGAAGAGAAGCGTCTACGTGGATGAAAGAGACGACGACCTGGAGAAAGGTTAGTGTGTTGTGTTTGTCTCTGCTTTGGCAAATGAATTACACTCAAAATACAAGTGTAGGGAGGTGGGTAGAGAGTCTGTAAAATGATATAAGAGGTCCTGTTTTTTTTACACAATATTATCAAATGTGTATATTAACATCAATATTTTATTTTTAAATTTCACAGTCAAAACTGGTGCATTGTGATATCACTAGGTTGGGAATTGCTTGGCATTTAATTGACAATTACATGTTTCTGTTTTTTTCTTTCTGTTTATATAAATTTGAAACAAATTTATCATTGGAAATGTTTTTTTTTCTAGCATTAGTTATACGAGAAACGAGGTACACCTGAAAATCACAGGTGACAAGCTCCTGCTGGAGAAGCGAAGCTTCTATTCAACACATAGCAACATTAAATAATATTTCCTTTGCTTTATTTCTTTTAGTGCATTATTACAGTGTCAAAAATATTGAATATTGTAATATTACATTTTGTGATACTTTATCGATTCTCAAAAACACTGTAAATTTTTCATTAATAGTTGACATGCAAAGATTAATTCAGTCAATAATAATACTTTTTTTGCAAAGTGATGTGTCCTCTCAGTGTCTGTGCCCTACCAAAGTACTGCTAAGATGTTGGATCTTACCGGGACAGTGACGAATGCATAACGATCGCATAAAATGTACAGAGTTAATTAGAATTTATGCAAACAATGTGTTCTTTATGCATCAGATATCCTAAAATTAGATTTTAAAGATTGCAATATGATGCCTTGTTTATAATATCACAGTATAGTGAATCATAACCCCTGGGTCATGATACATATCGTATTGCCAGGTTCTTGCAAATATATATATGGGAAATTTTCACAAATATTTCCCTATTGTTTTATTAGATTGTATTATTTGTAAAAGGCTTCATTACATGTTAAATTAGTTGCTATGTTGTGTTTAGACACTATGGAGAACTGGGATGAGAAGAAGCTGGAGGAGGTGGTCAACAAAAAACACGGAGAGGCGGAGAAGAAGAAAGCCAAAACACAAATTGTAAGTCTGTCCGGATGATGAACGATGAATGAAGACAGGGGAAGATGAAGAGGTAGATGCATGGAGGGAAACTTTCATCAGATGGTACATTTGATAATTGATATGATCGATTTTTTCAGTAAGGAACTGCTAAGAGAGAC
This sequence comes from Pterois miles, assembly GCA_947000775.1. Lineage (NCBI taxonomy): Eukaryota > Metazoa > Chordata > Actinopteri > Perciformes > Scorpaenidae > Pterois > Pterois miles. Next base: position 4,279,290 of record CAMQGK010000242.1, on the reverse strand, counting down.
ATAAATGTCCAAAAGGGTTGTTCACTGTGCAGAAAAACATCTGCAGTGTGGAGGTATTGGATTCAATCAATCATGACATAAATCTTTGATCCCTGATGTATTCTTGTTATTGCTGGGGGCATTAGAGTCAGGTTGGCCATGAATTAAAGCCAAACGGTCTGTCCCGAGGGCACCAGCTGTCAGCAAGAAATTACAATCAGGGTCATTTCAAATGGCAAAAAACAGCAAGAATTTCTGCCGGTGATCGATTCAGTTAATCTGATCTCTTGGCGGTTTGTCCCTAAACGTATGGACCCACTTCAGTCAACTAAATACAGTAATAATACAAGATGCTGCCCCCTCTGTGTGACACTGTCCACTGCGTTGTGTTGTCTGCAGGTGTGTAAACACTTCCTGGAGGCCATAGAGAATAATAAGTATGGCTGGTTCTGGTCGTGTCCGGCGGGGGGCGACGTCTGCATGTACCGGCACGCTCTGCCGCCCGGCTTCGTATTGAAGAAAGACAAGAAGAAGGAGGAGAAAGAGGAGGAGATTTCGCTGGAGGAACTCATAGAAAATGAGGTAAGGACGGATGGATGGATGGAGGAATTGATTTATCGATTCAGGGGAAAACAATAACAACAAGCAATAATTCTGTGGTATTTTTGAAGGCTTTGTATGAATAATGTTCAGCACAAATGATAAAAAAAAGTGTGTTTATCAGAATAGATTGAAAATTACAAAAATATGAAGAAAAATATCAGGTTTTTTGCTCGTCAAGCCACACTCACACAGGCAAGTTTCTTGCTACATCTAGCAACTTATTCAGACCATCAGGGCAAAACAAGAAACATATTCAAATATATTGTAATTAATGCCTATGCATGTTACTCGCAGTAAAAGCAGTGACTGGCAAACTGCGTAATACATAGATGGAGTTTGGCCCACATCCTCTAACTCTGCCCACCTAAATTCCTGTTTCCAGGATAATTGAAGTGCTCGTTGGCGCTTGAGCTCATAAACTTTGTCTTTAGCCACCGCCATTTTCTCACCTGAAGAACGTAGAGTGCCAAGAAGTGAAAGTCACTTGTTCAACATCAGCATCCAGCAACAAAGCTTTGCTTCTGCCATTTTGAGCTTAAAGTGACTACCAGACAGTAAAACATCTGCGTAAAATGTGCCATACAAAAGTTGAACAAAATTATTTCTATTCTGTAGTTGTTTTCTGCTGAAATGGCCTGTGTTTAATAATAAAATGTTGTCAATAGAATAAGTGTTTTCAGTCCAGAATGATATCTGTTTTGTCTCTTTGCGTCTGTGCAACTCTCAACAGAGATGAGAAAGAAGTGAGATGGCTCACTCCTTAGCTACTTCCATCATCAGCTCTAGAAAAAAAACTGTTTAACTCTTAACACTTTCCTCATAGGGAGTAGCTAGACATTCGGGCAATCCTTATTGTTGAGCTCTGATAACTATCTTCTCATGGAAATATTTGTTTTAAGCAGCTATGTTAGTGGTGGTGAGTTCACCATTCTGACATTAGATGTACTACTACTAGTACTACTACTATGTAAGTAATCTTTGTCTATTGCAACTTTAAAACCGGTTACAAAGAGCTTCACTCAGTAGGTACTAAAGAACAGTACAACAAAATACATTAAAACAATATTTGGATGAGCTTAATAACAGTCATCTCTCTACAGATAGACTGGAAACACAAGAACAATCATTGGTCAATCAAAACTAAAACAAACAAATCGAGTCTGAGACAGCTGTCTATTGTCACTCTAAAAGGTGAGGACCTCCAACATAGCTTCCACACAGGGTGTGATGTGTCTAAATACTTTAAATGTGACTGATATTACCCGGGAAGCTTTCTTTACTCTCCACCTCCTTATGAATCTAAATGCCCCGTGGGACTGATATTACCGTGGAAGCTGATGTCTGTCTCCATCCCTGCAGCGAGCAGCTCTGGGCGTCAATGTGACTCGAATCACCCTGGAGACTTTCCTGGCTTGGAAAAAGAGGAAAAGGCAGGAGAAGGTTGGAACATGTTCAGTCAGTTTTATTGACATCAGTTTGTCAGGGCAGCATCAGAGATGTTTAATTTGTCTCATTTCCCTGTGTGCTGTTGATTAACAGATTGACAAAGCGAGGGAGGAGATGGAGAAGAAGAAGGCCGACTTTAAGGCTGGAAAATCGCTAGTGGTAAGTCTGGTTAACTGTTTATAGATTTCTGTGGTCTCTTTATGAGCGTATGTATTGAAGCTATAGCCCACATTTCCACATTAAGACAGGATTTAATTAAATCACATGTCTGTAGGTGAGCGGGCGCGAGGTGTTCGAGTTCCGTCCAGATTTGATTGATGATGACGACGATGAAGCCACTGACGCTCAGTATGCCAGCGATGAAGATGAAAAGCAGGAGGAAGAGGTAATGTATTACAGCAGAGCAGTCGATACCCTCCTCCCACAGTCGATGGTTATTTAGTTTGGCTGTGTATGACTTCATATTGATTTATGTTCACACTTGAGTGCAGTTATTGTGCTGGGATGTCTCACTTCAACACGGTGTGGTGTCTAATGTAGTTGGCACTGTTTACACAAAATATCTGCAAGTTATTTTGGTTATTCTGTGAAGTCGTCAGGCAGTTTTCTATATTATAGGTCCACCAAATTATTGGTGAAAGTGCAAATTTCTACATTTAGCTCACAAACTTTGAGAATAAATAATGTATTCGGGGTCTGAAATTAGAACTGCAAAATCGTCAGGCCATCGGCCACTTTGGCAGACAGGGAAACACTAGAGATGGGAATAGAGATCTGGTCCCTAGTTCTCCGATTCTTTGGCATCTCATGCTTTTATGTCTATTGATTCCTCTGTATTGATGCTTCCCAAGTTATGTATTCTCAATAATGCATATACATGCTGTATCATGATTCAGTTTGTTTGGGACCAGAACCAGGCAGAGTGGTGCTACTCAACCTGAGTACCCTATTTTATCCCCGATAATGTGATGCTGTGAACAATAAATCTGTGCTGAAATCAGTAGGAAGAGAGTTGGTAACGTTAGCTGTTAGCAGCCGGTACCAGCACAGTCCTGATTGGATAAACAACAGTTATGAATGTTAATGGAGGTTCCACTGAGTTACATTATGGGCGAAGGTAAATTATGTTATATTTAAAATGTAATCTCATGAAAAAAATATAGATACACATTGTTGAGAAACTTGAATAAATTCAAAAGTTTGAAGATGTTTTCACAGTAATATAAAATAGATATTAGAGAAGTATGTCCTGTTTAAATTCCTAACACAAGCTCTGAGCAGCTTGCCAAGATTATTTGTAATCAAAGCAAGTATTTTCATAAAAGTGCAATGATTTATTTATCATTGGAATTGCATTTTATGCAAATAACCACTATTGATGACAATAACGAAGTACAGTACGGTACTGTGTACAGTACGGTACTGTGTACAGTACCCTCTCTGAGCCGAAGAATAGGGCTGCCCAGAAGCTACAGTCATACACTGTAATTTACCACGACGTTATTCAGCTTTTCACTTTCCGAGAGGTTTCTCCATGAATAAACGCGCCTCACACCTTGACTGCACGTGGCATGTGTGCTCTGATAAAACAGCTATTCCACTTTATAGTTTTGTTACGATGTGCTCAAAAAACAAAACATTTAAAAGCAAGATAATGCGTTTCTTTTGAAATTAAAGTAAAGGATTTAAGACATTTCGTGGGGCTTTAAGACATTTTGAGGCCTTGAAATTCAGGTTGTTGCATTTTAGACCTTTTTTTGGGAACCTACAGGAACCCTGGGTTAGATGCGGACACCAACTACATGTAGTAGTTCTGTTTATACTGTCCACTTGGTGGACACGTTCCACACGTGCTCAGTAGATCACTACCACTTTTAGCAAAGTGGCTGTGTGGTCATTAAAAAAAAAAAAAAAAAAAGAGGCTACGTGTACACTCTCTGATTTACTGCATTAATGTCAAGTTAGTGTTCAAACTTTCTCCACAAACACAGATTTACAGGTTCAGCACAAGTTAACAAAAAGTTCACATCTGCACAAAGTGAAATCAAACAGAAACCTTGGCGCTCGGTGACGACACGTAATCTATTAGTTTCCACATCTCAGAGATGAGACATCGCATATAGAAGTAATTATAATTCAGCTTTCTGACAGGTGATGCAAAGTGGTTTGATGCAGACGGTGTTTTCTGTATTTAAATGGTTTAATTGCAGCAGCCTGCCTTTTTGCAGAGCAAACAATTTACCCGTTAATTGTCTGCACCTG